>CM070565.1:14317857-14917857 GCA_036346405.1 Phyllostachys edulis | reverse complement strand
CTGGAGGTCTTGGCTAGCCACCTGCCGGTAGCACCTCCTGGTATATCATCAGGGAGGTCCGACAGGATCTCCCAGGCTAAGTCCCGTAGGACCTCCTGGAGGTCCCGCCTCAGGTTCGAGCTAGTCCCAGGACAACAGAAGCTAGCTCACACGGGTACACAAGATAATATCACAACCACAAGGTCAAACAAAGATGAAGCAGACAAATTAAGCTTAATATTAAACGGGACCTTATGGTCAAGCTTGTTAACAAGAGGTCTGCCACTAAGGGCTTAAAAAAACCGCCAAAGACTTACGGCCGGCAACAAAAGAGCTCCAAAGCAAAAGCACCAAAAGCACGTAAAGGCCATCCGGCAAGCCCACAGGCTGTCGAGTCGAGGACGTCCTAGGCAACTGGATCATCGAAGAACTCCTCCTCAAAGAGGTCTGCACAGCCCTGCACTTGATCATCTTCAAAATCTGCTTTGTCACAGGGCTTAAAGCCATGAGTACTTTTGAATGTACTCAGCAAGACACAGGGAGCATTTATGCAAATAATATTCATGCAAAGGCTTACCAATTGAGAGCTGTATGGTTAGATTATGCAAAGCCAAGTTTTGGACAGCAATAACATAAGTAGATTGAAAAGCAGCAAGTTAAAACGGTAGTATATAATACATTTGATTTTTGCAAAAGGGAGTGAACACCAACTCACAACCACAACCCATTGGGGAGGGTCTGGTCACACCCATGACCAGGTCCTCACCCAAAAACCACCCTGGAGCACCCACTCCAGAGGTCCGAACTAGCCTCTGGACCACTACCCGAGCCAACCCCGACCCCTCTGGAGCCGGCCAAGGTCTCTTCGAGGCAAAGCCAAGGCATCTCGCGGAAGCGTCCAGTGGCACAAACATTTGGGAACACTACCCCTTGCACCATTTTCACCAGGCATGTCCATAACCAAGGACTTGGCTATTCGAATAGATTTACACTCTGCAGAGGTGTACAACTTTACCCACAATCCACGATCTCTAGCGGACGGGTTCCGAAAGACCCTTGCTCACTTAGATGGTGAGCAGTCTAGAGAGCGTGGCAAGGCCTTTACAAAGCTTTGAACTGGCTCGGAGCTGCCCGCTAAGGTTTCGCATTCCCCCCTTTGGTCTAGAAGTCCGCAGGGTTATGGGGTGCCCCCTCTTGCGCCAACGAATCAGCACGCGCCACCACAACAGCCCCAAGCCATCTCATTGCTAATTATTCAGCCCAGATCATTCCCATAAAATGATCTTGTGGTTGCACTGATTGGCCCAGATCAACAGACACAAAGTTGAGTCTTTAATTGTGCTAAGGCAAGACTTCCACAATCACAATGTGAAAAGCACTCACTACTCACTTCCTACCTTCTTGCCTCAGCAAAATCATTTTGTAGTTAACCCTGCCAACAGACCACCCAGTCTTGGCACAACAGTTATTAGGGTGATCTCGCACCACAATCAACACAATTTAGGCATCCTGCCATAGCTGCTTAACAGTGGCACCGACCACAGATTCCATAGATCATTAGTCAAGATTATTAATTGATAAAGCATGATACGCCAGAACCACGGTTTCTAGAGCGAAGCTATATAAACCTACGGCCCTATGTTGGCAAATAACAAGGAATACCAACAACTACCCAACCTAAGGCTTTCAAGGAGAACATGACTAGAGCAAGTTATAAAGAAGGCATAATAACAAGTAGGGAAGTAACTACAGCCCAAACATTTCTTATAAAAATAGCCATGCATGATAAAGTAAACCAAAATATGTTTTCAAAGCTACGTTCAGTATGGTCAAAAGGGGGTCTGTGGCTTGCCTTGGTCAAGCAGTGGAGAACCTTCGGCTGAGAGAGCTGGATCCAAGAACTCCTCGAACTCGTGATCTACACGTTCGCAAAAACCAAATAAGCAAAACCACACTAGGCCACAGAACTTCAAAAGACACAAAAGAACTCAAACCAACTCGGCAAGAAAAGGAAAACCAAGAGGCTCAGCACGTCCTCAACGAGCTCCTGGGAGGACTTGCCAGGAGGAAACCAGGCAAAGGAGACCAGGAAGCTAGAAATGAGCAAAAGGTGGCAAAAGAAGGCTTGCCCAGGCTATATATAGCCAGAGTTGGTGGAGTGCACTAAGAAAGGGTTCAATGACGTGTGGGCAATCGGGGTAGCTAGGACAGGACTTGCCCTAAAAGAATTAAAACAAGGTACCTCAGATGTGACTACATTTAATGTGATCCGACACCTATTAAATGCGCACAGAGTTCTGAGGTGGGAGAAATGATAACAAGGATGAGTAAAGCTGACAAGTGGGGCCAATCAAAAGGGTGCACCATCGGTCAAGGAGGTGGCCCCACCGCAAGGGCTGTCTCTGCTAGAGACCACTGGGAGTTCCTGGACAGGAGGTCCAAAACACTCAAGGGGAGGTCCTGGACAGGAGGTCCAAAACACTCAAGGGGGAGGTCCTGGACAGGAGGTCCAAAACACTCAACACAAGGAGGTCCTATGGACAAGGGGTCCAAAAGACACACAACGAGGAGGTCCTGATCAAAAGGGATACTTTGGACTAGGAGGGTGGTCTTTACAAAAAGACCAGCAAGGATCGAGGAGGTGGTCCTTGCAAAACAACCAGGAAGAGGTCCTGGGAACAAAGGAAAACGCGCAGCAAAGCAAGGCCGTCCGATTGGAATCGGGCGGTCCAGAAAGGGAAGGAACGTTCGGACCATCCAAACGTTATATCTCAGTTGAGCCATTCGATATGGATCGGGCGACCCACACACCTGAGAACGATCGGACCGGCCGAACCTTTCATCTCGATCGGGCCATCCAAAAAAAAATCAGACGGCCCACGAGTGAGAAAGGCGCGGGATTGGCTCGGACTACGCGAGGGGCAAGGGAGGTCCAAAACTAAGAGGAGATCCAACGGAGGAAATCCAAAGGGGAGGTCCTGGACGGTCGAGATCTCAAAGAGGAGAACCTTAACGGTCCAGATCGAAAGGCGCAGGGAGGTCCTGACGGTTAGATCTCCAAAAGGGAGGTCGAACGGTCAAGATCTCAGAGAGGAGGACCTTAACGGTCCAAATCGAAAGGCGCAGGGAGGTCCTGACGGTTAGATCTCCAAAAGGGAGGTCGAACGGTCAAACAGCCAGATCTGATCAAGGGGAGGTCTGAGCAGTTAAGATCTCCAGAGAGGAGGTCCTAACGGCCAGATCTGATCAAGGGGAGGTCTGAGCGGTTAAGATCTCCAGAGAGGAGGTCCTAACGGCTAGATCTGATCAAGGGGAGGTCTGAGCGGCTAGGATCTCCAGAGAGGAGGTCCTAACGGCCAGATCTGATCAAGGGAAGGTCTGAGCGGCTAGGATCTCCAGAGAGGAGGTCCTAACGGCTAGATCTGATCAAGGGGAGGTCTAAATCTCAAAGAGATTCGAACCAACAAAGGAGATTAGAAGAGAAAAGATAAATCAAGAGGCACACAGAGAAGCTTCGGCGGAAAAACAGCCCAAGGGGCAGCGAGAAAACAACAGAGGGCCACAACCAGCAGAGAGCACCAACAACGAGCTTAGTTAAGGTTTGATTAATTCAAGTTAAGCTCCCCAAATTTTCAAAATATCAGGTCAAGCTTTGGATTCTCAACAAAACCAAATGGTCATTTTTATTTTGAAAACTGGGCAAGAACCTAGGAGAAACGGGACGTTACACCACCTTATCTGTTGGGGATAGGTCAGCCAGTATTGGAGGTGTCGCCACATGGGCTGGTGATTTCTCACAGATGAGTTTGACTCGGGTGTTAATCTCCTCTTGTGAGAGGTCTGCAGGAATGAGAGAAAATTTCATTAAAGCCTAATCCGAAACCAACAGGAAAAAGGCTAAATCTGAAGCTTACTCACCCTCCTCGTAGTCCCTCGTCAGGTCTTTCGACCCCGAGTATCTCCACATCAGATAAGCCCTCTTCTTCAGAGGGCTGACGCGACGCGTGATGAAATCTTTCACCACATGCCATCCGGTCAGCCCCTCTTCCTTCAAGTCTGCAATAGCTTGGATAAAAGGGGCAATCCAACCAAGATCCTTGGGAGTCGAATCCCAAGACGAAATCTTCTCGGCCGGCTTCCCAACGAAGAAAAGACTATCCTCATTGGTAATTTCCCAATAAAACCACTTCTTCTTCCAAAACAGCCATGACGACCGAGTAAACATCTGAATATAATCCTTCGATTTCCCATCATGGAGCTTCAAATTGCAGCTTCCAGCAATCCCGGTCAGCTTGGTCATTCCGTAAAAATACTGGAACAACTCCAGGTCGACCGGAATCCCCAGGTAGGCCTCACATAGGTACACAAAAACACTTAACATCGTAATGGAGGTGGGAACAAGGTTCACCAGCTCCACACCGAAGTGTTCGAGTACAAGGGTAAGGAAAGGGTGAGCGGGCAATCTAAGGCCGCACTCACAGAATGCCTGGAAGACAGGGATTTGCCCGATCTCCCCTGATGGCCAATGTTGCCCAGCAGCCTCGATCCACCTCACAAACTTTCTCTTCGGGATCTTCTCAACAGCGACCAAAGCTTTGACCTTGGCCGCATCCATCTCTAATTCGGTCCACTGAGAAACAGCTCCGGCCATTTCTCTCAGAGGTCAGAGATTTGGACTTCGGAGGATTGGGGAAGAGGGCTCGATTTGGTCGACGACAGAGAACTCGAAAGTTTGAACAACAAGAACAATTTGGGGGAAGGTAAAAGACCTTATTCTCACCCGCGGTGAATATCTATAACCGCTCACCCGAAGATGAAGAGACATGGCTACTCAACGGTTGCCGATGCCTCGGGAACTACTCCAACAGACAGATCTGTAAGAGTCGATTCAGATTTTTAAATTTGTCTGCTCGAGGAAACCGAGTCAGTTTTTACACCTCAAGCGAAATTACCTTCTTGACCAAGTCTTTTTTCTAGTCAAATGCAACAGACAATCGAAAAGATTTTACTTCCGATCTTAGTACTATGACGACTTGGTAATCGTAAGATCTTCTACGACCACCTTACAAGTCATAAGATTATTTTACAAACCTTCTTGACCAAGTTAATTTCTGGTCAAATGAAACACCAGTCGAAGAGTCCTTCCTTCAACCATCTTTCTATGACCACCTACTGGTCGTAAGACCATCTACTGCTCCTTTTCCAAGTAAGTTATTTTCGCTTAAGTTGGGGGGCTAGATGACGAGGATATAACAATCCTTATTTTACTATATATCTATAATTCATATTATGGGTATTAATGATGTCATATAGCTCTTGAGTATACCCCTTAATATTCATAAGGGAGAAGCTGGAGGTCGTAAGTTCTCCTACGACCACCCTGTAGTCGTGAGCCTTCCTACGACTACCCCATAGTCGTAAGTCCTTCTACGACTATCTCGTGATCGTAAGCTCTACTACGATCGACCTGTGGTTGTAGGCTTTCCTACGACCATCACCTGGTCGTAAGCCCTTCTACGACCAGTCCTCAGTCAACAAGACTCATAGACATGTGGGCCTAGTCGGTCAGGGAATGTCGTGTACCGTATCTGTCGGTGTTTTAGAACCGATCTTACGTAAAGATTGTTTGATTCGGGGGGTCTCCTAGAATGGAATCACGCAGAGAGATTGACACAGGTATTTTTATACAGGTTTGGGCCTTCTCCGAGGAGAATAACAACCCTACTCCTGTGTGTGTATGGTATTGAGTGTATCTTGTACAATCGAGAGAAAAGACTAAGACTATTACAGAGGATAGTGCCTGTCTTCCCGATTGCTTCTGTCTTGTCCCCCCTCCCTTTGCTCTGTGACCGTTGCCTTTATATAGTCGTGGAGGAATAGCCGTTTTCCCCTGCTGAAGAGACGCCTCATCAAATCCAGTAATGGGCGCATATTGGCAGTAATCACCGGGGTGTTAACTCCTCCGCGCCGCCTGGCAATTACTTGTCAGAGATAATGGGGTGTTACGTGCTATTACTTCGTAGAGTAACAGCGTATGCTGACTGCTTGAATTCCTTAATCAATTGGACCCACTTGCCTATAGGTTTAATTGATCATAAGGTGGTCGTGGATGACCTGGTTGTAGAAGAGCTTACGACTATGAGGTAGTCGTAGCAAGACTTACGACTATGGGGTAGTCGTAGAATAACTTACGACTGGGTAGTGATCGTAGAAGAACTTACGACCATAAGGTAGTCGTAGCAAGACTTACGACTATGGGGGTGGTCGTAGAAGAACTTACGACCACCTGGTAGGCTTCTCCCTTGTAAATATAAGGGGTATGTCTAGGGACCACATGACATCATATTTACCCATAATAAGAATTATAGATAAAAGATAAAATGAGGATTATTAGATCCTCGTCATCTAGCCCGCCAGCTTTAAGTGAAAGTAACTTACTTGGTGAAAGAGTCGTAGATGGTCTTATGACCACGAAAGGGTCGTAGAAAGGTGGTCGAAGGAAAAACTCTTCGACACTTATGTACTATTTTGACCAGAAATATGCTTGGTCAAAAAGGTTGTTTACGACTATCAAATAGCCGTAGAGAACCCCTACGATTATGAAGTTATCATAGAATGGTGATCGGAAGAAAACCTTTCCGATTGATATGTCATTTGGCCAGAAAGACTTGGCCAAGAAAGTAATTTTTGCTTGATATGTAAAAACGAACCTGATTTTCTTGAACGGACAACCTAGAGAATCACAAACGACTCTCACAGGTCTGTCCGTTGGGGCGATTCCCGAAGCGGTGGCAACCCTTGGATTGCTACGCCTTTAGCCTAAGCAAGTGATTATAAATACTTACCGAGGGGTGAAACTTGGATTTCTACTTTTCCCCAAATCACTCCCATTGTTCATCGAGTTCTTGTCTTCTCCGCCACCAACTCAATCGTGCCTTCTCTGAAGATCTTCCTTAATCCAAAAATTCCCCCTTCTGAGAGAGATGGCTAGGAAAGTTTCTGAGTGGGATGTGTCGGAGATGGATGCGGTGAAGATTCAAGCCCTAGTCGACGCTGGGAAGATTCCAGAGAAACTTCTTGTGAAGTGGATTGCGGCGGCTGGGCAGCATTGGCCGTCGGGGGAGACTGGGCAAATCCCCGTCTTCTAGGCATATTGTGAGTGTGGTCTTCGATTGCCTGCTCACCCCTTTCTCACACTCGTACTCGAGCATTTTAGGGTGGAATTAGTGAATCTTGGTCCTAATTCCATCATTATGCTCAGTGTATTTGTGTACTTGTGTGAGGCGTGCACAGGAATTCCCATGACCTCGAGCTTTTCCAATATTATTATGGAATGGCCCGGCAATCTGGAATTGCTGGAAGTTGTGGTTTGAAGCTCCACGACTTGAAGTCGAGGGAGTATATTCAGATGTTTACCAAATCTTCGTGGCCGGGATGGAGGAAGAGGTGGTTTTACTGGAAAATCACCCAAGAAGACAGCCTTACTTTTGCGGGGAAGGTTGCCGAGAAGAATTCTTCGTGGGATTTGACTCCCAAGGATATCAGCCGGATTGCCCCCTTCATTCGAGCTATCAAGGACTTGAGAGAGTGTTGGACCTGGGAACGAAAGATCCCGAACCCTCTGTGTTCATACACCAGTCCAGGATTTCCGGTGTACACAGTTACAAAAATGATAACATAACCAAGTCTCGCATTGCATTAATAGTAAATCAGAGTTCGATACAATTGGGCATGAAGCCAAATAAAAGATTAAATAACACAGCGGAAATAAGAACGATAGTAGTAGGCCAGAACAATCCGCCACAGGCAATCGTCTGGAGGTGTAGCCTAGGTGTCGGTGTCCTCACCGTCCTGATAGTAGTCTTCTCCTGAAATTTTGTTGCATAAAGCAAGCATGAGCACAACTACCGTGCTCGCAAGTTACACCCAATATGGAATTGTAATGCATGCATAAGGTAAACAAAGGACATTGGCAGGGTTATTTTGCGTAAAGCAGCAGTTTTAATTTTAAATAATCATAATAGATTGCAAGGCCATTTTCATACAGTATTTAAATTCATAATTTTAAAAGACAATGTATAATGTGGATAACCTCCAAGAAAGGTGATGGATATCCTCCAATCACAATGGCTAACCGCCCAATTTTCCCACAGGACTAACCATCCTGAAAACATCTGTTGAAGTCATTTTAAAACCAAAAACAAGTCTAACTCAAAGTGGCTTTGCTAGCATGTCCATGATCATGACGCGCTATTCAATAGTTTCTACTCGCAGAGTTTGTACAGCTTTACCCACACGAGATAATTTGCTCCTTGTGTCGGCCAATCCACGCTTCCTAAGGCGTGTGACAAAGCAATTATCACGAGGCCGTTACAATGGTCTACCCCAAAGAACTCATGCCCGCTAAGGTTTCGCTTCCATTGGACTATCCATCCTCCCGAGCCCCTCTTGCGCCCGGTGGGACTACTTGTCTAACCAACACCCACTCATACAAAATGGCACGAATATCTACGAGGTGTCCCAAATTATTAAGCCAAGTCTTGCCCGGACAAGGCGTGTGGTGGTCTGGTAGGGCATAGCAAGATGCGCTCCAAGACCGGTCCTTAATCGACTAGGGCGCTCGTTCAAAATCAAACCACAGGTGTTAATCCTAACCAGATTAAACCCGTGCATAAACTCGCACCCACCATTCATCCGTTTACCCAAGTCCAAACCATTTTAGTTTTATTTTAGTGTAAACCACCTTTACAAACTCTCTATGGTAAAACAATACCATAGATTTGATTTTAAACAAGTTGTAATGATTTGGTTAAATCCTCCCAAATTCAAAATCATGGTCTAAACATTTCTTTGAGCATTTCCAAACAATTTATCTATGGTGACAAAGGAGTGACATTTCAATATTCAAGGTTGGCTATACAATAGCAAATGGAATAACTAAGCATTTAAACAGGTATTAAAATAATTGACTAAAAATATGCATGCAATAATAATTTTAAAACGGAATTAAATAACTTTAACATAGTAGGTGCAACATGGTCAAAGTGTAACTTGCCTTCGCTGAAGTCTTGAAATTCTAAAGCTTCTAAGAATCAAATTCCCGGAATCGTCAGTAATCTAAGCGTGAAAATACGACAATCAATTGAAATTCCAATAAAAACAAGACAATAGTTTAAACTAACTCCAAATAAAATAATTATATTTTATTTGGCTGAATAATAATTTTAGAAGACTTTATAAGTCTGAAACACTAAATTTGGAATTAGGAAATAAAATATATGAATTTTACAAGTTTAAATTCTACATTTGCAATTTAAATAGTTTTAACTTAAAAGAGACAATTTAAACTAATTCCAAATAAACAAATTTTAATTTATTAAGCTAGATAATCTTTTTACAAAATTTTAGAAATTTAATTCAATAAATTTGGAGTTGGAAATCGATGATATGAATTTTACAAATTTAAATCTAAATTTGGATTTTCAATGAATTTCTAAATTCTAAAACAGAACTAAAATGAACTCCAAATTAAATAATTATATTTTATTTAGTTAGATAATAATTTTCTAAGAATTTAGCAATTTGAATCATCTAATTTGGAGCTAGGATGAATAAGTTATGAATTTTACAATTTAAATCCTAAATCGCCTTTTAAACAATTTCCCGAATTATTTTTCTAAAGGAAAATCTATTAATGCGCAAGGTGACGTCGGTATACGGAATCCTCTGATTTAAAATAATTCGACACGTGGGGCCCTTGTGTCGCTGACTAGGTCCATATGGACTTGGTCCACGGGCTTGGCTCACGGGTGGTGGCGCTACAAGACGATGGGCGCCATGTCGGCACTAGGGTGATATGGCTCCCACATGGTTGCGAGGTGGCGCCACGGTGGCGCCGACGTGGACGAGCCACGAGACCTCGACGCGGCGGCGCTCGGGTTCCAATGAACCGTGACGGCGGCGATCCGCATCCGGCGAGGGTACGAATGGGCGAGGGGAATGCGAGGTTACGTGCGCTCACCCACGTGGCGAGGAGAAGACGGAGGTGGTGGCGGCGGCGAAAAGCGGCGCGGCGGCGAAGCCGGGTTGTCGACGGCGACGAGCTCCTGTGGGTCCTCCCATGAGGGCGAGTCGCGACCGATCGCGTGAAGACGGCGATGCCGATGGTGGCGACGGCGAGGACGCGGGCGATGGATGGTGGCGCAATCGGCAGCGGCGTCTTGCGGTGGCCGGCAGCGGCGATCTCAATCCGGCGACCGAGGGGAAAAGAGAGGGCGTGGGGCGTTGGGATCGATGGAACGTGACGCTCCCGAGGCTCTCCTTTATAGGGGCCGGGAGGTCCGAGGCGGCGAGGGTGTAGTGGGGTTCGTCTTGTGGCGGTTGCGGCGTCGTGGGTTTGCCGTGAGGAAGGAGGGGAGAAGGGGGTGGGGTGGGCGGCGTGGGCGCGGTTTTTAGACGCTGCGCGGGTGGGTCATGGCGATTGAGGCGCGCCGTTAGCGAGCTCACTCGGCATGAAATGGCGAGCCGGCGTGGTCCTGTGTGTGCGTGAGGAAGACGGAGACGAGGAGGAAGACAAAGGTGCGGGGTTGGATCGGCATCGGACGGTGGAGATAGCCCGGGGACGTGGAGGTTTGAAGGCCGTCCGTCTGAATTGGACGGTGGCGAGGAGAGCGAGGCGAGTGGGTTTGGTGAGTGGGCGAAAAGGGAAAAAAGAATGGGCTGGCTTGGTTTCGCCCAAGCACTGCTTGCTATTTTTTTTTGATTTTCCATTTTAAATATTCAGTTTAATTCATTTAGGCTCTAGAAAATAGTAGATAAATTCCAAAAATCCTAGGAAAATTTACGGATGACTCTAGAATTATTCTCGACTTAAATAAAATAATTCTAACTTAAAGTTGATAATGGACTTTGAATTGAAATCTCTTTTTAGCTTTCAACAATTTAAACAATAGTTTTTAATTTGCAGAAAATTCACAAATTCAAATAAGTTTTAAACTTAAATCCAATTTGAAATTTTGGGCTGTTACAGAGAGGAGGGGCTAACCGGATGGCATGTGGTGAAAGATTTCATCACACGTCGAATTAGCCCTTTGAAGAAGCGAGTACCTCCTATGTGGAGGTACACGGGGCCAAAAGATCCGACCAGGGACTACGAGGAGGGTAAGTGAATCTTCGACTTAGCTCTCGGTTTGATCTTCTTCAAAATTGTCTAATGAATATCTTTATCTGTTTACACAGATCTTTCACAGGCAGAGATTGACGTTCGAGTCAAACTCGTTTGTGAGAAGACTCCGCCACTCAGAGCGGCGGTTCCTCAAATCCTTGCGGTTTTATCCGCAGAGGAAAAGATGGAGCGCCTAAAGATAATTAAGAGCTGGTTTTATCCTTAGGACTTTCATAGTCGTAGAAAAAACTTACGACTGGTAGTGATCGTAGAAGATCTTACGATCGAGGAAATGTCGTAGAAAAAACTTACGACTTGATACTGGTTGTAGAAAATCTTACGACCGGTTAGTGATTCTTCTTTTTCTGTTTTTCTTTACAGAAAGTAGGCATGGAAAACCGTCATGACGACGGAGAGGTCGAACTGATAACCATCGGTGCAGGGATGACAACGAACAAAAGCTCAACTCCTCCGACTAAGGAGCATCGACTCGCGAAAGTCGCCAATAAGGGAGGAGCAAGCTCGAGTTCTTTCATTTCGACCAGATCCTCAGCAAAGTCTGCGGCAGATACCGCTGCAGTAGAAGCCGAGGTTGAAGCAGCTGAAGCTGAGGAGGCCGAAGCAGTCGAGCCGCTTAGGCGCAAAGCCCGCAAGGCCAAGGTACCCTTTTATTATGACAAGAAAACTTTCGCAGTTTCTGCCACTCCTAGTTTTGTCAAGCAACTAGAAAAGGAGAACTGGAAGGACTTTATGTCTTTTGTGAAGGACAAAGCTGATCTAGCAGAGCCTACAGTTGAGGGTAGCATTGCTCTTGGAGTGGTCGAGACTGATCTCGGCCATCCGAAAAGTCAGGAGACCAGAGAGATAGCTCCTGTTCAAAATCCACGACCAGACGTGATCGTGGCTGAGCCCATTCTTCAACTTGAACTCCGACCAGACGTGGTCGTAGAAAAGAAGCTGAAGAAATCTTCCGTCGGGAAGATGACTCCTAAGTTCCTGGTCAGGTCCAGGATGTAGAGGTATGTGAAACAAACTAAAGTGTAAGAATAGCATTTACCTTTTGCTTTTCACAACCTGACTTGCTTTCCTTTTGTTGATTTTAGCCCGACTCCTTCAGCCCCCGAGGATGTTTATATCGAGAAGCCCATTGCCGCCTCTCCAGCGGTTGGAGAGGTGACATCGGAAGTGTTCGAAGGATCATCCACGGCTCGGGTAGTGGAGGAAGTCGTGGCTCTTGAAGTGGTTACCACAACCACTGAGGTAGCAGATACGACCACTGAGGTGGTCGTGGAGACAGCAGAGGCAGCTGTAGAAGCCTCTGGCCAAGGTGGTGATGTACCTGACCACCGTGCCGGAAAGGAAATCATTGTAGACGTTCCTCCCGGTACCCAAAGAGAAACTGCAGTTACAGAATTAGAAGACGAAGAGTATTTCAACTTCTGTGCTGATTTCTTTGGGCCTGCTTCCATCGTAGGGTCTTCAGCTTTTAGATCTCGCGATCGAGTCCCTCATCCCAAAGATATTCCCAATAGAGGGGAAACTTTTGACAATGAGCATCTTGAGAAGGTTTGGTGGGATCAAGTCGCGAAGATAGATGAGCTGAAGAGTCCAGCGTTGGTTTACTCGATGTTTGCTCGGTCGACCATGAATGTAAGTATTTAAGGATACTTATATAAATATATGGTCTTTCCTTGCTTCTCACTGTCTTTCTTTTTGCAGAAAGCTCTGGAACAAATTGCCAATGTTGGTGAATATCACCGACAACTCATAGAGCTACGACAGGAAAAAGCGGAACTCTGTAAACAGGTAGAGAGGTGGTAAGTCACTGTTATTCATAGTCGTTTTAGAGTTTGACTATTTATACAGTGCCTATGAGGCTTGTCGTGGAAAAACTCACGACTAGGTGCTAGTCGTAGAAAGACTTACGACTAGTTAAATAGTGTTCATGTCTACTTTTAACCTTTACAGGTTAAATAGCGACGAAAAGACCCTTACCGACTCGCTCGATTATGAAAAAGAGGAGTCGAAGAAGCTAGGGAAAGAAAAAGAAGACCTCTTGAAGAAGCTTCAAGAGGCTAACTCTGCAACTAAAAAATTGCGGGGAGAAATAAACAGTAAGTGTTGAACTTAAGACTGCTTATGTCGTTGATCTTTACCTTTTTAACTCTTATTTTTTTTAGAAAAAGAGGATGACATGAGAAGACTTCAAAATGAAGTCAAAGATAAAACTTTGGTTATTCACGAGATTTCTCGTATCACCAAAGATAAAGATCAAGAAATCGAGAGGCAGAGATCTCGACGATCAGGTAAGCAATTCTTTACCTGCAGTCCTTGACGAGTTCCCTTCCTTTTCTAACTCCCATTTCTTTTTTAGAAATTGAGCTTGAACTGGGAAAGCTCGAAACTGAAGTTAGGGATAAAGGTTTGATCCTTAACGAGACTGTCCGCATTGCTAAAACAAACGCAGAGGACATCAAATTATGGGAGAAGCGGTATGCTGAGACCATTGCTTCCCATAATAAGGAAATCGAGAAGTTAGATTCCCGACTAGCAGGTAAGGAATTCTTTTACCTGTAAATATTTTTATTTTCTCCTCCTCTAGGAGTTTATTTTTGCTTGACCAGTCTTATTCTTTTCAGAGCAAGTGGTCGAAAATAAACAACTCCGCGAGGCTTCGACTCGTGACCAACAGGAGATGAAGTCGATGAAGATTAATCTTCAAGGCAACATCATGCTCCTGAACAATATACTTGGTGAGCTATATAGTGAGGGAAAAACTCCTCAAGATGATACGATAGCTGCTCAATAAGTACTATTGGGGAACAAGTCGGGATTTTGCAAGAACTGGTGACCACTCTGAAGGCCAACCAAGCTGAGTCAATCAAGGAGGCGATCGAAAGTGCAATAAGTTATGCATTGGCAAAACTTAAAGCTCATGACCCCAGCCTTAATGTGCAACCAATCGAAGCCGATTTCGACTGCCCTGAGGCAGAAGCAAGTCGTCTGATCGAAGAAATGCAACCCATTGGCAGGAAGGCCTCAGAGGAGATGCGACTGGGTTCTCCCTCTTCAGAGTAGTTTGTAAAAAACCTGTGAAAACAAGCTTTTGTTGATGTATTATATAATCCATCTTATTTCCTACAAACCATCTTGTCGAGTAGTTAGTAACTCAAAAGATAATTAACGAAAGAAAGACTAAGAATTGAAGTCAAATTAATAACTTTATCCTAGCCTCCGACTATTTGCTTAGTTTGTTTAGACAACCTAAGTAAATAGTGCTAAAAAGGATTTTTGAAAACAGAGAGGTTTGGTTAACTTGTAGTTTTTGGTCACGATTGTCATGCACTGGTCGAAGAAGTGGGAACGAATCGACACTAGGAAGTTCCTTCTAGTGGGCAGGACCACGTGCAGAGAGGAAAGTCTTCGACTAGATGATGTTACCATCTCCGACTAGGTTAATCAAATCGAGAACGGCAACTTGAGTTAAGCAAACGTCTAGAGGACTTCAAAAAATTCGTTCGCCCTTCCTTGGTGGACTCGATAAATCTGTCCTGGCAGCAAAAGTAGGAGACTGAACGATGCTAGGAAGTTCCTTCTAGTGGGCAGGACAACATGTGGAGAGGAAAGACTTCGACTAGATGTGTCTCTTCCTCCGACCAATTGAGACGGAACGAGTACACCAAAGTCGGTTGAACAAATCTAAGAAAGTGCGCTCTGCTTAGGGTATTTTTCGAAATAGCTGAAAAAATAAACTAAGGTGAAAAGAGCTGGCTTTAAGAATATTTCGACCAAATAGAACCCGAGCTCTTTGTCTTGGCAGCAAAAGTGAGTAACAAGTCGACACTACGAAGCTCCTTCTAGTGGGCAAGACCGCGTGCAGAGAGGAGAGGCTTCGACTAGGTGATGTTACCTGCCTTTCGACCAGTGTAAAGAAAACTAGGTGTTTGGAATATAGTCAAAAGATTATAAAAGCACTACTCAAAAGTAAGACAATAGAGGTAGAGAGAACCTGAGTCTTTATTGTCTGAACGGTTGGTTACACATAAAACTTGTGTAACTGGTCGATGTTCCAAGAATTGGTGAGAACCTGGCCGTCTTCCATTGCCAATCGTACCGACCCTGGCCGAGTTACTTCGACCACTGTGTAAGGACCTTCCCACTTGGGAGAAAGTTTATTCTGATTAGACTTGGATTGGCGAGCCTCAATACCAAGTCACCTATAGCAAGGTCATGAGGTTGGACCTTCGATCGTAGTATCTGTGCAGGCTTGTTAGTAGACCGCCGAACGGATTAAGGCTGGTTTCTCCTTTCTTGAGTAGGTTAATGTCATCTGCTCGAAGTTGTTCCTGGTTGGAGTCATTAAAAGCTTCGACTCGTGTTGACCGTATCTTTAGTTCCGGAGGAAGCATGGCTTCAGCTTCGAAGACCAGAAAAAAGGGTGTTTCTCCTGTCGCCAGACTAGTGGTCGTACGAACCACCCATAATACAAAGGGTAATTCTTGTACCCAAGCCCCCGAGCATTTGATGAGCTGGTCGAAGACTCGAGTTTTAATTCCCCGCATTATTTGGCCGTTTGCACGTTCGACTGCCCCTTACTTTGGGGATGGGCCACAGAAGCATAACATAACTTGGTACCCAACTCGTCGCAAAATTCCTAAAATTTTGCGCTCGAAAATTGCTTACTATTATCTGTAATTATTCGACTTGGTACTCCAAATCGAGTAATTACGCATCTCATCATGAACTGTTTTGCCGCTTCCGTTGTTATCCCAATCACGAGTTCGCCCGATCCATTTTGTGAACGTATCAATAGCCACAAAAGGAACTCAAACCTCCCGGAGCTTTGGGGAACAATCCTAGGATATCTAGACCCCAGGTCACAAAAGGCCAAGACAGAGGTATCGTTTGTAATGCTTGAGCTGGTTGGTGTATTTGCCTGCTATGAAACTGGCATTGGACACACTTTTTAACCAACTCTTTAGCATCGTATAGGGCTGTTGGCCAGTAGAAACCTTGTCGAAAGGCCTTACCGACCAGCGTTCTATAGGAAGCATGAGTTCCACAGATGCCACCGTGTATGTCGTGAAGCAGTGTTAATCCTTCGCTCTACGGAATGCATCGTATGAGCACCCCTTGAGTACCTCGTTTATAGAGCACTCCTTCAACCAAAGTATACATTTTGGCTTTTTGGGATAAGCGATCTGCCTCGGGATCGTCTTCGGGTACAGAACCCTTCTGAAGATACTCATAGATGGGAGCCATCCAGGTATTCTCGTATTCTAGAGAGGCCATCTCAATAGGAGGTGTCTCTGGTTCATCGACCAGGGACAGCTTCTGGAGTTGCTCCAAGAAGACTCCTTTTGGTACTACAGATCGGGAAGAAGCCATTCGAGCAAGCTGGTCTGCGAGGAAATTATCCTTTCGAGGGATGAATTGTGCCTCGAAACCCAAAAAATGCTTTTCTAGCTTACGTACTTCCGATAAGTACCGAGACATTGTAGGGTTAGAGCACTGGTACTCTTTCCCGACTTGATTCATGACTAGTTGAGAGTCTCCTCTCACGAGTAATCGGTGAATCGAGAGCGCTTTCGCAGCTTGTATGCCAGCTAGCAAACCTTCGTATTCTGCCACGTTGTTAGTGGCCTGAAAGTTTAATTGTATGGCATACTTTAAGGTCTCTCCAGTAGGAGATACCAGGACCACCCCACTTTCGAGCCACTTAAAGTAAGTGACTGTCAAAGTACATCGCCCATCGGTCGTGGGAATCGATCGGGATCCCGAGCAGTTCAGATTTGTCCATTCGGCGACAAAGTCTGCCAAGATCTCGATTTAACGGCCGCTTGGGACCACGAAATGGAGGTCGAACTCCCCAAGTTTGATCGACCATTTTGCCATCGCCCCATTGCTTCCCTATTCTCGAGGATCGCTCCCAAGGAAAACTCAAACGACCACGGCTATTTTGTGCGCTTTGAAAATAATACCGCAGCTTCCTCGAAGACATGAGGAGGGCATATAGAAGTTTCAACACGAGGGTAACACTCCTTAGGCCCGTAAAACTTCACTAACGTAGTAAACCGGTCGCTGTATGCGTTTTCACGCTTCTACGACCAAGATCTTGCCATCGGGCGTGGCGTGGCGGCTAGGTAAATTAAGAGCGCTTTTCCGGTCTCAAGAAACCAAAATAGGAGCACTTGTAAGATACCTCTTGACATCCTCAAAGGCGGTATTTGCCTTGTTCGACCACTCAAAACCTTCGTGTTTCCTTAGAAGTTTAAAGAAGGGTAGTCCTTTTTCTCCTAATCGTGCGATGAAACGACTTAAAGCCGCCATGCACCCAAAGAGTTTACGGACTTCTTTCTTTGTGGTTGAGGGCGATTTGGAGAATGGCCTTTATCTTTTGATTTGCTTCGATTCCCGTGATAGATACTAGGAATCCAAGCAATTTTCCTGAAGAGATTTCAAACACACACTTCTCAGGATTGAGTTTTAAGCGGTGCTTTCTGAGGTTGTCGAACGTTTCTTGTAGGTCAGTGATATGATTAAGTTTCTTCATGCTTTTAACGACTAAATCATCAACATAGGCCTCCAGATTTCGGCCTAGTTGAGATGAAAAAGTCGATTGCATCAAGCGTTGAAAAGAAGCGCCATCGTTTTTTAGACCAAATGGCATTTTGACATAGCAAAATATACCAAATGGTGTAATAAATGCGGTCTTTTCTTCATCGTCTAGACACATATTGATCTGGTGGTATCCAGAATATGCATCTAAAAAACTTAACATTTCACAACCTATAGTAGAATCAACCAACTGATCGATACGAGGTAAAGGAAAATAATCTTTTGGACAAGCTTTATTAAGATCAGTGAAGTCTACGCACATACGCCATTTACCGTTTGACTTCCTAACCATTACAGGATTAGCCAACCACTCTAGGTGGTTGACTTCTCTTATAAAGCATGCTTTAAGTAGCTTATCCAATTCTGATTTAATAGCATCTCGTCGATCAGGGGCAAATCTCCGTAATTTTTGTTTTACGGTACTTTGTCGGTAGTAAAAGCTAGCTTTGTGCTCGATCACCTCCCTGGGGACTCCGGGCATGTCGGATGCTTGCCACGCTAAGACATCTGCGTTAGCTCGGAGGAAGGTGATGAGAGTGTCTTCCTACTTGGGGTTGGAAGTATCCCCGATGCAAACAGTCTTCGAGGGCTCCCCTGCGTCCAGAGGAACCTCTTTGATCTTGTCGTTCAGCTTTGGTGCAGCTTTAGGCTTCGACTTGCTGGTCGAAGGCTGCCTTTCTTCTCGAGTTGGTATTTGACTAACCATCTCGAGGGATCGACGGTCGCAGGTATACGCCATCTTTTTGTCACAATGAATTGTGATCACTCCTTTGGGACCTGGCATCTTAAGACATTGATACCCGTAATGAGTAGCCATTAAGAATTTTGCCAAAGTTGGTCGTCCGAGTATGGCGTTATATGCCGTATCGAAATCGACCACACCAAAGGAGATTTTCTCTATCATGAAATTACTTGGTGAACCAAATGTTAGAGGAAGAGAAACTTGACCAATAGGTTTGGCCGAAGACCCCGGTAGATCCCATGAAAAGAGTATCGTACCGGTCTTACCTTTGTCCTGGGTACCTGCATCTCGTCCAGGGCATTCGTAAACAAAATGTTTAACGAGCTGCCACCATCAACTAAAACTCGATTGACCCGACAGTTGTTGATGGTGGGTTCGACCATGATCGGATATCGACCTGATCGAGTCGAAGACATTGGGCAGTCACCCTTCTCGAAGGAGATGGTGACTTCCGACCACTTCGGTAATTTATTGACGAGAGGAGGATCTATGGAGTTTACCTCACGTTTGGCAGCTTTAAGCTGTCGCTTTGATTCGTATGCCGATGATCCCCTGTAGATGTGCTTGACGGTATGTTGTGGATCCTGGAATGGTATCTCCTCATCGTCTTCTGACGACTTATGACCACTCGTTTGCCCTACCTGTTCGAGAGTGGGTAGTGGTCCTTTGCCGTTGTAGTAGTCCTCGAGCCTTCGCTAGAAGACTCGGTAGTTGCGAAAGTCATGTCCTTCCTTTTTATGAAAAGGACACCACCTAGGCTTGTCATTCTTCCGATCAGGGTGCTTACCTTTGCCTTGGTCAGAGTACGGCTTGGAGGTACGTGGCTCTTTATCATTTACAGCCAAGACCTCCTTGGAACCACTGGTTTGGGGTTTCTGACCCTTCGTCTTGTTCTTGGATTTCTTTGCTTTCTTATCCTTCTTCTTACCAACTTCGCCTGGCTCTCGAGAGGTATTGTCTTCTCGATCGATTGTGTTGTTCCACTCGACCGCCTCAGAGGCAGTTGCATATCAATCGGCCATCTCAAAGAGTTCGGTGACGGTGGTGGGAGGATTCAAAGCGATATCCTCTGTTATCCTTCTACTACAGAATCCTTGCTTGAAAGCCCTGATGACAGACGAGTCAGAAACTTCCGAAATTGAATTATGAACCTGACTAAAGCGCTTGATGAATTGGCACAAGGTCTTGTGGTCGCTCTGTCTCGTCCGGTGCAAGTCGTCCTCCTTCCCGGGGCGATTGTATGTGCCTTGGAAGTTTGCCAGTAGAAGGTCGCAGAGGTGTTGCCAAGAATAAGTCGACTCGAGTGGTTGGTTCAGTAACCACGATCGAGCAGACCCTTCGAGCACAGTTGGAAGGTAATTCACCATTACATGCTCTCCTCCTGCTGCTGCTCGGACAGCTATTGTATAAATTTGAAGAAACTCGATGGGATTTTGGGATCCATCGAACTTCTCCATATTCACTGGTCGAAAACGAGGTGGCCAGCGAACAGCTCGAAGGTCAGGCGAAAATGCCCGACATCTAGTAATAACTTCTTGACGCCTCCTTTGTAGGAAAGAAGGGTTGACATCACCGGGTGGTCGTATTCGACGATACGCAGTAACAGGTTGACCCGACCTGTAAAAGGTCTCGGTCCTACGAGGGGAATACTCCTCGTAGTCCATCTGCTGCTGCTGATGTCCATGTCGGAATGGTGAACGATCACCTCTCCGAGGGGCTTGTTGATCATCAGTCATTCGGATGACATTTGTTCGAGTAGGAGATCGATGCGACTTGCTGTTGCGCCAATTTCTCCGCGGTGATATGTTTGATCGACTGGTAGCTGAAGAAGTCGTATTGCTAAGACTTCCTGAATGATGTCGGTGAGGTGCTTCCAGTCTTGCCATCGTGGTCCGAAGCCTTTGTGCGATCTCTTCGACGAAGAGATCATAGCCCGACGCTCGGGCGAGCTCTCGAGTTGGGTTCTCGAGCAAGTCGTTGATGTGCTGGAGTTCTTGAGCTTCCTCTGATTGATACTGAATGCGCCCAGGCAGATTTTTTTGGGCTGCAATCTTTCTCTGCCGAATAGCCTCAAAATCTTCCATATCAGATCCTTGAGACTGTCTCAATGGAGTGCGAGTATGTCGAGGATTTCCCTCGCGCTCATCAGAGTGTTGGTTCTGTCCATCACCGGTGGTGCCCTTGCCATTGCCACGAGGGGGCGCAGTGCGTGATCTTCGGGGAGTGTTCTCATTTCGGTCTCTAGAAGAGTGACCTTGATCTGAGGGAAGGACGAAGACCTCCCGTTGATGATTCTCACTTGCACTCGAGGCCTCCCCGCTTGAGGAGTAGTCGAGAGACACCATCTGGCGACTTGGAGTAACCCCTTCCAGGTAGGGGAACTCTGGGTTATAACCGTCTCCATCTGCAGGTGTGATCTGTGGAGAGATGGTCGAATTTGCAGGAAAAGCATGCTTGATCCCGCTCTCTCTAGGGTCATCCGGAGAGAGAGGATCACCAAATGCTGGTGGAGTCCTGGAATTGTGGCTTCCAGAACTTGTCTCACCAAGTCGGACTACCTTAGGGGGACTCGGACACTTGGAGGAAAAACTCTCGTCGTGTTGTGAGTCCGCCCGGGTGTAATCCTAGTCAGATTGACCCTTGTCCTTCGAGAGGATTGATTCCTCTGTTGGACGTACTGTTGTGGGGGATAGGGATCCCTCCTCAACTCCATCAATGGCATGGTTTCCTGGATCTGCGGAAAGATCCCTGGAGGCAGCATCACCATCGGATGAATCGATACTCAGTTCGTAATCGAAACCGGCATCCATGTCGATGTCTGTGTAGTCTGCCAAGTCAAACCAGTTCTCCTCGTTCCATTCTCCTGCCATGAGTGCATGAGATTTGGGAAAAAGAGAGTATGTTGACAAGAAATTACCGGAAGATCCCCACGGACGGCGCCAACTGTCGGTGTTTTAGAACCGATCTTATGTAAAGATTGTTTGATTCGGGGGGTCTCCTAGAATGGAATCACGCAGAGAGATTGACACGAGTATTTTTATACAGGTTCGGGCCTTCTCCGGGGAGAATAACAACCCTACTCTTGTGTGTGTATGGTATTGAGTGTATCTTGTACAATCGAGAGAAAAGACTAAGACTATTACAGAGGATAGTGCTTGTCTTCCTGATTGCTTCTGTCTTGTCCCCCCTCCCGTTGCTCTCTGACCGTTGCCTTTATATAGTCATGGAGGAATAGCCGTTTTCCCCTGCTGAAGAGACGCCTCATCAAATCCAGTAATGGGCGCATATTGGCAGTAATCACCGGGGTGTTAACTCCTCCGTGCCGCCTGGCGGTTACTTGTCAGAGATAATGGGGTATTACGTTCTATTACTCAGAGAGAAATAAATAAGCAGGCCGATCGCTTGAATTTCTTAATCAATTGGACCCACTTGCCTATAGGTTTAATTGATCATAAGGTGGTCGTGGATGACCTGGTCGTAGAAGAGCTTACGACTATAAGGTAGTCATAGCAAGACTTACGACTATGGGCTAGTCGTAGAATAACTTACGACTGGGTAGTGATCGTAGAAGAACTTACGACCATAAGGTAGTCGTAGCAAGACTTACGACTATGGGGGTGGTCGTAGAAGAACTTACGACTACCTGGTAGGCTTCTCCCTTGTAAATATAAAGGGTATTTCTAGGGACCACATGACATCATATTTACCCATAATAAGAATTATAGATAAAAGATAAAATGAGGATTATTAGATCCTCGTCAGTATCCAAGGAAATGAGTAATCAATTACGTTGTTATTTCCCTGATATAACAGCACGACTTAACTCCCTGTTATGATGATAATTGCCTGGCGACGTGGGGATGTTAAAACACCCGTAATAACCTCCGGTAACAGCTCCACGATCTGGCGCATTAATGTAATCTTTATTTCGAGGATCCAACGGTGCATCCCGGAGGCAATATAAAAGGCAAGGATCAACAGGACAAAGGGGGGAGGCGAAAGGAGATTAGAAGGACAATATTCTAGTCTTTGATTCCATCTTGTAATCCAGTATACTCAATACATACACACAGGAGTAGGGCTGTTATTCTCGCAGGAGAAGGCCCGAACCTGTATAAAAATCCCCATGTCTCCATCTTTGTGTGATTTCGAGCCTAGAGGAACCCCCGAATCAAACAATCTTTACATAATTTCGGTCCGAAAACACCGACAGAGTGAAAATAAAGTTGAATACTAGTGAGAAAAAGAGTAGGCTCCTATTCACCCGGTGGTCAGATGGGCCAAAGGTGGCGGTCTGACGGGCCAAAGGTGGCAGTCTGACCGGCCGAAAGTTGAAAAGTGGAATTTTTGGATTTGGCCAAAAATTACTTGTGTAGGATGGTGAGGTGATGCATTTGCACTTGGTCTCATTAAAAATAGAGATTCAAGGAAAAATAGATACATTTTGAAATTTCCAAAGAGAGTGCAGTCTAGACTTGGGAAAAATTCCTAAGCGGTCCGACTGACTGTTTGCCGACGGTCAAACCGGTGCAAGGTTCAAGAAAGCGCTAGGCGCTAGGCGGGCGAAGGCCCGGTGCCTAGCGCCTAGGCTCTACTAGGCAGCGCCCAGGCGGCCAGCTTGGCTACGGTGCAAATAAGCCCATAATAGGAATAATATGATAAATTGAGCAAGCATCAGACATCAAATTGAGCAAGATAGAAGGAAAATTACCTAAAGAAGCAAGACATGTGCAATTTGATGTAGTCATGTATATTATCTTCCCTCCAAGGCTCCAAGAGCTTGATGTAAACATGTACGTATCATTGTATTGTAATCAAATAATGATGTAAACCTACATATTTAATCAATGATGAGTTATTTTGCTACTGTGTTGTGTGAGAAAAAATATATGAATGATTGATGAATGAATGAAAGTACGAAACATATGCAGCCACACATCTCAAAGACTTGACATAGAAAATAATCAAAATATGACAGTGCCAACTCCACGTAAATGCTTCACAGAATCACAGCACAATTGACAGCACATATCACAACACAAATAATCAACAATAACATACATATCACATATTTTAGGCATCTATTATAAATGCTTCACAGAATCACAACACAATTGACAATTCACAACTCAAATTAGTTATCTAAGACAAATAGCAATATCCTTACTCATCAGTCATCACTTCATCAAAGTATCAGACATAGCAGTTCAGCACAGGCAGAGGCGCAAAGCGCATCAAGACATCAACACAGGCCACAGGTAGAGCAGCAGCACACTAGGGGCAACAGAGCAGCATTGCGCTGGGGGCATCAAGTAGCAAAGCAGTGGCGCTAGGGGCAGCGCAGGAGGAGCGAGGTGAGTCAGAGCAAAGAGGGGAGGGCGGCGACGCGAGAGGGGGGGCAGAGAGGGGAGTTCGGCGGTGTAGGAGTAGAGGGGAGGGCGGCGGCGCGGGAGGGGGAACTAGAGAGGGGAGGTCAGCTGTCGGGACCCAAAAATACAATTCTGGACCCTCTGTGTATAATGCACTAGTCCAGGATCACGCTAGTGCACATAGTTTCAACATAAATGAATATCGATCCACACAAGGCGAATAATAGCATAAACGAGTAATTTGATTAACAAATAATGGTTTTGACCTTATGGTCGAGTTTACACTTATTAAGCCACGCAGGGCTAACAGAGAATTAAAGCGGCGAATGAAAGCGAACGGCGGCAGATCCCATCAATTCACTACAGGCAACCGACTGGGATCAAGACCCTACGATCAAGCACCTTCAACGAACTCCTCCTCGAAAGCTGGCGATGACTCCTCTTCTGTTGCATGTTTTCCAACAAGCATGAGTACACAACCGTACTCGCAAGTCATACCATAGAATGCAATTATACATGATGGCTTATTCCAAAGGAATGGCTTCTGTGGTTCTTTTGCAGAAATGCGACATTTGCAGTTTGAATACGAATACTAGATTGAAAGCATAAAGTAAAACAAATAATAATAATTTAACAGTTTGATTTCACAAAGACACATAGCCTAAACAAGTTATTCACATAGCCATATGACTTAGATCACATAGCTCCCTTCCCAAACATTTTATGAAAATCTACCCCTCGTGTGAAATTCCTGAGCATGTCCATGATTGCGGACGCGGCTATTCGAATAGATTGATTTAACACTCTGCAGAGTTTGTACACTTTACCCACAAGATACAACTAGTGTTGCAAGCACTAATCATAACAAAACGTTTCGGAAACTTCATCTCAACATTGACACTCCCAGTGTGCTTACAAACTGTCACCCAAGCTAACCACACTGATTGGTATGACACACTGTTGGATAGGGAAGCGGCGAATCGTCCCGCGATGTAACTACTTGGTAGCACACCTCCACCCAATCAACACAGTCTAACATACATCCTGAGTAGCAATGTCAAGACTCCATAACTTACTAAGTTAGGCCCGTCCCATACCAGGCATGTGGTCGTACAGTAAGGCTCAGTTCAATGGCGCACAAAGTTAAGTCCTTAATTGACCAAGGCAAGACTTCCAATTTACTATAAATCTCTATGCACACATATTTTAAGCCCATGCACACAGATCCACCATAACAATACACAGTCCACTTGCATTCGTCTAAATCCTTTCCCACCCTGTTGGTTAAGTGCAACATATGCCATCAACGAGTAATAGCAAATAGTACACGTAGTTTTATCACACAGTTCCATAATCACTTAGTGAAGTTCATAATTGCGACTCACATGAGATGATGACTCGTGGCATGGCTAAGCAGACTAATCGTAACTAATCAACCCACGTTGGTGCTATGATATTACTAACTAAATAAACCAATCTAGGGTGACAAAAGATTAAGACATAACAATTAAGTAAGGTGGATATAACAAATTGGATTAATAACTAAACCCAAAAGCATTTAAATAAATACTTAAAGTAGATGCAATAATTTGAATCAATATAACTTTTAAAAACTGGGTTTAATATGATCAAAGGTATAACTTGCCTTGAAATAGGTCTAGGTACACTACAACAAAACTATCACATAAAATCATTTTTATTTTGATGCTTTTATGTCCGTCTCTACACAAAAAAACACCTCATACATAAAGACGTTTCTCAAGACGTTTTATATCACGCCAAAAAAAACTATCTACCTCCCCCATGCCTTTGTATCTCCACTACTCTCTACCTCCCCCATGCCTCCGTATCTCCAGCGGCTCCCCACTTCTTCAACCTCCCTCCACGCCCTTCCTCCAATTTGCTGGCCGGCGCTGTGCCGCCCTCACGCCCTCTGTCTGCACCCTCCCTCTATGCTCGGCGGCCGCTCCTCCATCCCCACCCTTCCTCCACGCCCGGCACCGTGCCCTCCCTCCACGCCCGGTGGCCGCTCCTCCCTCCGCGCCCTTCCTCCATGCTCGGCGCCATGCCCTCGCCTCCCCGCCTGGCGGCCACGCCTCCCTCCGTGGCTCCACAGCCCTCGCGAGTCGCGACCTCGCCTGCCGCCCCGTGCGCTCTCCGTCCACGCTGTCCCTCTCTCCGCGGCTCTAGCGGCGGTGGCGGCGTTACCGCCTCGACAGAGCTCCGGCGTCGCCGTCGGGAGAGCCCATCCCGTCCACTTGGAGATCTCCAGTGAGTGCTCACCGACATCAAGGCCGACCTCTAAGGTACGCACACCCTTACGCATCCACTCTGCTCGGTTCGGGGTTCTAATCTAATGAGCTCCGGTTCGAATCAGTCACGGCTTGCGCAGATGCGGACGGATCCGACGAGCATAGGGCACCATCCCCCAAGACGTCGATGGATCGGCAGGCCGCCGCCGCCGTGGTTGTCTTGTACCGAAAGATCCATAATTTTGGTCATTTGTTTTAGATGTTGGAGATGCCATCACTGGTGGAGATCTATATGTTGTGAGTTAGCAAGACATCTAATTTTCCTTTTTATAATTTACTATCTTGCATTCTTGCTGAAGGTTTATCATGTCCTACAATCTGTGGATGTCTGTTGTTTACTTCTATATGCATCTTTATATTGCCTTTTGTCTTGCAGACCGTAGTTGAGAATACACTGATGCAACACCATGTTGGTCTTCCTTCTAGTTCTATGGGGAAAATAAGTTACATTGTGCCTGCTGGTCAGTATAGTTTGCAGGTTAGTAGATGTTACTTAACGACCTGTTGCTTCTGTGCTTCATTTCTTCTTCTTTTTGCTTAAGTTTATTTGATGCCATGTTTCTATATATGCAGGATACAGTGCTGGAACTGGAATTCTAGGGCATCAAAAAGCAATTTACTATGCTCTAGGTAAAGCATTTTCCCTTCATTAAGCTTGAACTTGTCATGGTTATGCATCTATGAATAATTGTCATATTTCTTCTCTGCATAGATGGCCTGTGCGGTCACCAAGGCCTGTTTCGTCAAAGCTTGCTGCTGATGCGCCTCTTATAACAGGACAGGTACATGGAGTTAGCTACTCAAGCCATGTCCTCCAAAAAAAAGTGCTATGTATTACAGTATTAGTGTCAAGATTTATTTGCTGAATGCACCAAACATCATGAAGTGGTGTTTCCTGTCCTGCTCCATAAAATCTTGCTGTATCTCACATATACTGTGAATTGGTTTCAGCGTGTACTTGACGCACTGTTTCCGTCAATGCTTGGAGGAACACATGCTATTCCCGAATCATTTGGTTGTGGAAAAAACCATCATTAGTCAGGCACTTTCGAAGGTCTTATGTCTATTCCTCTCTTGTTTCTTAACTGCTATTTTTGTCCAACTATGGATATTGACCTTTTGCTGACTCAAGTTAGCTTAGACAATACTCCAATTCTAAAGTTGTGGTTTATGTGGGCTGTGGGGAAAGAGGAAATGAGACGGCTGAGGTCCTTATTGACTTCCCACAATTGACAATGACATTGCCTGATGGACGTGAAGAGCTAGTCACACACACACACACACACACTAGTATATATATTGATATTTTGATATTTGCATTCCATTAGTATATGCATGAGTTTGCATTTTGGTGATAATGTAGTCTTGTAGGAGTTGTTAAGAACCTCTGTATAAGGAGATAAAGGGACATCTACCATTGATATTGTTAGCTACCATTCATATGATTCTAACAAGAATTGAGATATTGGTATTTCGCAAATAGCAGTGAATTAAGGTGTAAGAAATCGGCTGCTAGACTCCTTGCTTATGAGTGATTCGTGGGGGCTTGCAGGATTGCGACACCATCCAGGCCACTAGTGCTGGGAGGCTGCGATTGTCCAAGCCCAACAAGTATTGGGTCGAGAGCTCCCAGAAGAGGGTGAGCCTTCTGTTTGCACTCATAGATGCTTACACTGTAGAGCTCAGATGTATGAATTTTTTGTCTGGTTGAAAGAAAAAAAAAGATTGGGATCTATGGTTCATTGTTGTAATGAGAATGTGAAACTCTTGATCAAATTGAAATATGCTTGTTATGTATAGTGTAGCTACCACATGTTGTTTTAACGCCGAGTACTGAATTGCTATGTGCATCCAAGGTTTTTTTACACCACATGGTTGAATTGAAGGATAGTTCTATTGCTATTTTAGATCAAGTTTTTGTTCATCCTTTGTGTATATATAAGAGATCTGTTCTGATTCATAATTCTGGATTGGAAGTGTGATTGAGATATTATGCAAAGTGATGTTAGTGGCCTTCATTATTGCTCTGTGATGAAGTTAGTCAATTTAGTTTAGACTTGAGATCCAAGAGTATTATTCATTCTGTCAATTGATCTGAAGTTAACAGTCTATTACTTTTGGGTTCTAATAGTCTTGCATGCTTTTCTGTTTCTTGAGCTCTAAGGATTAAGTCTTTTGTTGATCCTTGATCTCTGTCAGTGAATCAAAACTATTGTATCAAAGTTGTTGGCTAGTTGAATTGCTGTTTTGGTACTCTCTTATCTGTGACCCTGTGCTGGCCAAAAGTTGTAGCTGCTGTTATGGTGTTCAATTTTGACAGTTTATTAGAAGTGGTTTTAGAGCTCAAGGCTTAAATTGATTTTGTCAAATACAATAAGTGAATAATATAGTCTATAGTATTGAAAAGGCAGAGATTAAACTCTTCTGCAACTCTACTTCTGAGAGCAACTTTAAATTCCTCAAATCTGAGCAATATGCCAATTGGTTTTATATACATGTGGTATATGTTTAGCATTTCAATCAATTTAAATGACTTGGAAGATTTACATTTGATTATGTTGATTTGGTCATTTAAATACTGCTAGATTAATGCTTTTTTGTTTCATAATTATGCTGGAATTAATTATGATTATTTGCTAAACTTGCACATATTACAACAATCCAGCTTTCTCTTTTAGCAACTGCCTATTCATGTGATGTTTGTTGTTTCCTGGCAGTATATACCTTATGTAGAAGATACAGTTCTTGGTATTGTGGTTGACACTAAACCAGATGTAAGTATACATTTACATTCAGAATTACCTATCTGTAGTGCTAGTTATATGATTGCATTTATAAGTATCTACATGTAATTCTGACCATATGCTCACTGTTCAAATATATTACTTGAAATCAAAATGAACATTCGCAAATTTGACAATAGAACACTGACTAAAAGTTTGATTTTAGTTTTTACATTCATGAATGTATTCTGGATTCTGGAACACCTTATAAATGCAACCCTTCTTATGTTATACTTGCATGATTTCTTTTTGAGACATGAATAGACATAATAAACAAGTTTCTCACTGAACAGGTACTAGGCTCTATTATTTGGAGGTGGATTAGGCTGTTTGTTCCTGAAGACGACGACGCCGCCGCTGCCCTCTAACCACTCATCGTCTGATTCAGTTGTAGGATTTGTAGGATTGTTTTTCCAATGTGTTTGTACCTTTGTATGTGGATGCTAGATTCAGTTGTTAACTCGATTCACTCCGCAACGGAGTGTCTATGTTTTTTTCTTCTAGTGTTTTAATATATTGACAATGCAATTCTACATTTGAAATGGTTTTACCTAAGATCTGAAACATCTTATGAAAATATGTGATACTATACCCTCTGAATCATTGTTGTTTAGCGATAAAATATTTCTACTGAACAAAATAAAAATGGACATCTCTAGCTCAATTTAAATACGTCTATGAATGCGTATCTATGTTTCTTGGCACGCAATAAAGCGTCACTAGGGAGACTAGAGATGATATGGAAATGCATATATGAAAGCGTCTCCAATCTTGTAGAGACGCAATCTAAATGACTCATATCATTGTAGACGCGCTTAACAATACATCTCTACGATGTTTGACACGGTACGTGGGGAGGCGCTCCAGAGACGCTTTACAAAAACAACTCTACGATGCTATAGAGATGATTGAAAACGTCTTTAACCCATAAAATAGGCATCGCTACAGGGCTTTTGTGTTGTAGTGGTATTGATCTTGCTCTTGAAGTGTTCCTTCTTCTTCAAATCTTCCCGAAGTATCGACGTCTACTCACAAACGAAGCAAACAAACAAAACAAATAAATAACAGAGGCAAAACAAACTCCAAAAATTAAATAAAAATCCCTAATAAATAGATCTTGAATTTAGAAATTTGAATGGGCTCAATCGGAGTTCGGATGCAAAAGATATGAACTTTGGAAGTTTGAATCTAAAAGAAACCATAATATTTGGATTATTCCGAATTATTTCTCAAAAGAAAAATTGGTTTATGGCGCAACAATGACGCCAGCAATGGATTTTCGGAATAAGAAAAAGAAAAAGAAAATACTGACATGTGGGACCCACATGTCAGCCTCATGGTTCACGGTAGACCAAGTCCACCGAACTGGCTCACGGGTTTAGATCTGAACTGCCACGCGTACGCCCACGTGGATGCTGACGGGGCTCCATGCGGCTGCCACGCACGCGATGAGGGCGAGTTGGCGCTGACGCAGCAACGGCGAGGGTGGCGGCGCACGGGAACCGAGGCCTCCAGCGAACGGCGGCGAACTAGCGGCGATGGGTGGTACCAAGAGGTAGAGGAGGACGTGGGGATCACGACGGTGTGCTCACGGGTGCACGGAAGTGACGAGGATGGCCGGCGGCGAGGTTGAAGCGGCGGTGGGTGCACGGGCTCGACGGTGACGACGAATGAAGGATCCTCTGGCCAAGACGAGGGTGGCTTCGAGATGCAGATGCTGCGACGATCCCGATAGTGGCCTTCAATGACGACGAGGATCACCAAAACGGCGACGGAGGCGACGAGGTCTTCTCGGCCGGCGTTGAAGACGAAGGTGGCGCTAGGGCTCCAGGTGACGAAACAAGGGCAGCGGCTAGGGTTGCGAAGGCGGTGCGGCACGGGGTGCGAGAAACGAAGGGCCTTGGGGCCTTAAATAGCCCTAGGAGGTGTGCCCCGGGCGGATCCCAAAACAGAAGGAGGCGGCAGCAATGGAGTCCAGCTTGGGCACGGGAAGGAGTCCCGGACGGAGATGACGAACAGTGGCGGCGGCCCCACCGGTCAGCGAGACGCGAACGCGGGCCCACACGTCAGAGGGACGCAGCGAACGCGCGCGCGCAGACGAGGCTAGGCTGGCTCTCACGCGAAGATGGGCCGTGTGCGGGCCTTGCGCGCGGAAAAGAGGAATTGGGCCGAAGAGATTCGACCCGATTACTATTTCAGGATTTTAATTAGGTTTTCTATTTTAGAAAATACCAGAAATTCCAAATGGCAAAAGAAAATAGCAAATGAACTTGGAAAAATTCTAGAAAATATATCCAAGCACATAGAATCCAAATAAAATAGTTTTGACTATTGTTCAAGTTGACTTTAATCATATTAAATTGTTTTGATGCACAAGATTCAATATTAAGCTTTTGAATTAAATTCAAATAAATCCAAATGGTGAATTTTCTCCTTACTAACTATTCAAAGGGTTTTTAAAGCTCAGAAAATTGGGATGTTACATCAGCGGCGCAGGAGCAAAGGGGAGGGGCATACCTTGAATCCTTGATTCGGCGGCGCAGGAGCAAAGGCGATTCGACAGCGCAGAAGCAAAGGCGAGCTCGATTTGACGGCACAGGAGCAAGGGCGAGCTCGATTTGGTGGCACAGGAGCAAGGGCGAGCTCGATTCGGTGTGAGCTCGAACGCCGCTGAGGACCGGCTAGCCAGTCCAAGGAGGCCCTCCCGCCTAGCCCGCCGCCTGGAAGAAAATCACGGCGCTCGCTCCCCGCCGAACGACTAGGCGCTGCCTAGTCAGCGTCTATAACCGATTTTTAGAACCTTGGATCGGTGGGGCGGTCAGACCAGCCAGACGGCGGTCTGACTGGCCAGAAGTTGTTCATGCGTCGGGAAGAGTGTGAATTTTTTGGGTTTGGCCAATGTCATGGGATTCAGTGCATAGATGTTGCATGATATATGTTTTGGCTAACATGAGTCAAGTTGCGAAGAACTTGTGTCCAGAATCGATTTCTTGGACTATTATTGTGCAGGTGGCTTGAGGTCAACAACAATCAATAGTGAGGATTATCGGGACTAGGCTAGGAGAGTTGAGGTCCAGAACGATAGAAGATGTCGGGTGAAGTGGTGCATAAGATGGACAAGAGCGACCGAACGGGGAGTTCGGTGCAATGGGTTGCAGCAAGTGGCTTAGGGGTCGTTGTAAGTGCCATGGTGGTTTTAGTGGGAGCCGAATGGATGAGACTTGTCGACATAAAAAAAGTTATTGATCAACTTATGCGTAGCGAAACATATGATTGATTCACAATTTAGATATATTAATGGCCTGTTTGGTAGAGCTCCAAATTCTCATTTTCCAGATTCTGCTCCTGATTCTCTGAGAATCCACTTCTCTGAGAATCTGGAGCTGTCTGTTAAAAGCATTTGGCTGGTAGGTTGGCTCCTAAAACCATATGAGGGGATTAGAGGCAAATAGACCATGTTATCCCTGGTTGTAATAATTCAATTGTATTTTTGTCTTTCTCCTATGTATTTGTATACAAATTATAGAATTTTCCCCCCTAAATTTCTTTAGACCATGTGAATGTATATGCGTTGTATCTATACACAATACCAGGTTATATTGCATTTACACTTCATGATGAATTACAACTGTGTATAAGCAAATTTTGTAAGCAACAATTCACTATAAGATTTACCAAAGGTCTTCATTTTGCGGACCTATTCAAGCTTCCACAATATTATTCCTTCGATTATAAATCAGAGGACAGAATGCATTCCACAAAAAAAGAACATATGCATTCAACCAGGTCGGCTCACAAGGTTCTTTTGGTGAACCTGTTTCTGCTTTTATTCGTGAGTCATACCTGACCATAAAATTTTTGGGCCTCACTGATCTACTTTTTAGGTTCAGATTTCTCTAATTGTGATTTAGGTATACAAAAACTTAACAATCTCATGAAAGTATACAATATATTCCATTAGTGTGTCTTAAAAAAGGAAACCGTGAGGGGATAATCTATGTTGTATTTGAGATAACCACCTTCCAACATCTTCAGCAAGCATTCACATTAACAGTGTAAATGAAAGGGAACAATTTTACAGGGATTATTCACATATTGCCTTTCAATGAGAAGTACATTTGGAGAGTAGAATGCGAGGGTAAAGGGAAGGACATGTTCTTAGCAATCCTATGTACAAATCCTATACCAAGCCATTTCACTAATCTATTGAGTACATCACACCCCTAATCAAATCCTAAGCAATTGAAGCTGTAATAACCAATACTACTCCAATAGAAGAAGAAAAAATAGGTCATCTAATTACTAGTTCCCACACTTCGCTAGCGGCACACTCTGATATCAAGATTCAAAGAGGGTTCCACATCTGTGACAAGCCATTCTCCTGCTCCAATCGAGGCAACTCCAGTTTTGAAGTGTCGTTGTTGCTTGACATCTTTGCTCAAGATCGCCTCGATGGACATCTTTTCAGAGGTGTCCAAGGCCAAGACCTGCCTTCTGTATTTTACAAAGAGATGTTAAATTAAGTTCATATGGTCCAATTCAGACATAGCAAAGAAGCTTCATTACGATAAGCTTCAATTTCAGACTAGCAATGTTATATGTTAAATCCTCCCCAAGACATCAAAGAAGCTTCAGTTCACAGATCATTCACAGATGCATTAGTTCACATATCATTCAGGCATTTTAGGCAGAAAAATCTCTGCATCAAAGGTGTATTGACATGGTCTAAAATATTGTGCATCAAGATGTTAAAGAACACATTCTGTGCAGACAATTTGTACAGATATTACTGGAAGAAATAATATTACTTGACTACAAACAACAACAAAGAAAAGCTATCCTGGTGGAACAAGCCTCTTTCTGCAACTATCCTTTTTCTGATGCTTACTAATATAAAAAGGGTTTCATTCTTTTAAAAAGAACCAAACGCCAACTGCTGAAGGCATTGAAGAAATTAGCACACAAGTGTAAAAGGAATTTATTTGACTGCAGGTGAGAACTGAGAAGTGAGAACAAGTTGAAATCAGCACAGAATGTCAGTCAAATTACAATTTTCTGTTGATTCCCTCATCTATAATAGTACTCCATTATCAGTGTAGATGCATCTCAATTGCTATTCCATAAATTTTGTTTATTACTGCTCATATATACAAAGTTCAATGATCAACATGACAAACTCAATGAAGTATCCAATTCACTACAAGCACAGCAGTTGACTAGGCATAAAGAGTATCCTTATACTAACATTATGAGTTGTTACCAAATACCACAACCAGAGGTACACTGCTACCAAGCATGTATTTGCACAGTTTGAAATACCAAGCAACATATACTGGCAGTAACTTGACAAACCATTTGAATCACAGAGCTTAAATCACAGAGGTTAACTGCTGTGCTTAAATCACAGAGGTTCACAAGGAGCTTCACAGATCATGACCAACCATATGAATCACAGAGCTTAAATCATTTGACAACAATAATGAATCATTTCACAGAGCTTAAATCATTTGAGCCTACTTCACAGATCATGACCAACCATTCAAAGATGCATGACAACAATAATGAATCACTGAGAAAAAATTGCATTCACAGATGCATGACAACAATAATGAACCACTGAGAAAAAATTCCATTCACAGATGAAGGGAGGAGTAGGGAGGGCAAGGGGGACGGCCGGATCTAGAGCTATACCTTCACAGGAGGCGGCCGAGGGTGCTCGGGAACGGCGGCGGCGTAGAAGGTGGGAAACGGCGGTGGCGAAGAATGTAGGGAATAGCGGCGGCCTCTAGGGTTTCCTGGGTCGCGGTTGTCTTCTCCAGGCGGTGCACCCGGTCTGGGCGGCGGCAAATGGAGGACCGGGGAGGCGGCGGCGACGGAGGCGGCGGCCGAGGCCAGCCACGAATTGTGCCTCGGTTGCCTCGGCCGCCTCGTCGCGGTTGTCTTCTCCAGGCGGTGCGTGGAGGACTGGCGGCGGCGCAGTGGAGGACCGGCGGGGAGGAGGCGGCGCGCTCGAGGCCCGCGCTGAAATCGCCTCGGTCGTGTGGTCGTGCGAGGGGGGAGGAGAAAGAATGAAGAGCGCAAGAGGTCAGGCTCGGGCGTTTCTCTCGCGCTGGGAGGTCGGGGAATCGGGGGTAATACGATGGCAATGGCGGGTAAATAAGATGAACTTCGATGGGCATTTAGTTTCTATCAGGTTGGATTCTCACGAGAATCCAAGGAAAGACTGCTTCTCCTCGCTAGTGTATTTTTGAAACAGCTCCTCGCGAAAAGCAGAATCGGTTGGTTTGGAAAGCTATGTGTTTGGTACAGCTTCACCAAATCCAGACGAGAAGCTAGGAGTAGAAGCTGTACCAAACATGGCCTAATAGTTAAAGTTATGAATAGTTGATTCACCACCGTGGCATAGACCTTATTTAACAGCCGGTGGATTCGCCGCTCCCCTGCGAGGACACGTTGCCCGGAAAACGACTGTCGTCCGATCGCCTTTGCCCTCGCTCGCGCCCGTCCGATCGGAAGCCTCTGCGTTTCGTGGAAAGTCGCTTCGCTCGCTTCGCCGCGCGTCCGGTGGGCCTTCGGCCGAACGGCGCCACGCGCATGGAATAGCGGCTACGTGGGCCGAACGGCGCCATGCGCGTGGAATAGCGGCTGCGTGGGCCACTGGACGCGGCTTCGTGGGCCAAACGACGCCACACACGTGGAATGCCCGCGCCCGTACGTATACTGGCGCGGGTATCATTCTAGGGAAAATAATCCTATAGGACCTGGTCCACAACTCCATCAAGGTAGACCAATTTCATCATGTGACACGTGTATATTCACGAATCTCAAAGCGTACAGCCCCATAAAATCCATCAATCTTTTTTGCACCTATCAAGGAGAATTTATGAGGCTGTGCGCTTTGAGATTCGTGAATATACACGTGTCATATGGTGAAGTTGGTCTACCTTGATGGAGTTGTAGACCAGGTCCTATAGGATTATTTTCCATCATTCTAGTATATGTAGAGACACATGGAGTACACCGTAACAGGCTCGCTGTCAGCTGCACATCAACCACCGCACAACGTGAGATCAACGTGAAGGCAAGTAGAAATCCAACTACAAATAGGAGACGGTAGTATATTTTAGCTAAAACCGCCAGCCAGTAAGACTACAGAACCCATCTACAAAAAAAATGTGCACAAACCAACCGGGGAAAAACATGGATGCCATAGATAATCCTCCACAAAATTAACGATAATAGAATTACCACAACCACAGTAATGTGCAGATCCAATACTAGTATACACATATACATACAACATGAGAGCATTTTCAGTGCAGAGTCAGTGAATTGGCCTGACCTGGACTGGCGATAGAGCATTTTGGGACGAAAAAGGAAGCATATGTTTCAGTGTTCATTGGCATGGTTGCAGCGCAGGAAAGTTATACAGAGGCATTTTGATTGTGAAGTCTGGAATACTGGATAGAGTATCAGAGAAAATAGGGAAATGAACCGGAACAATGACCGTCTCGAGCTCAGTATCCATCAGGATGAACGCTGTTCCTCCGGCTTCAAAGCAGGTTTCTTTGGATGCTGGGCGAGTAGGCTCTGCAGGTCTTGCATGAGTGTTTCGTCATAGGAACCCTTAAGCAGGACTGACTTGTGTTCAGTTAGATGCTCCAGTACTCCAGAAAATTGCAAGGACGACCCACTATAGCAGCGAACCTTCAGCAGCTCAAGAGTTTGCATTGTTTGTGATCCAAAACTTACATGTAAACCGGAGCTGCAAGCAATCTCGAGGACGTTGACCTTTTGATAAGAGCGCTCCTCAAGTCCACTCGTCATGACACAAATATGGAGCTTACCGTCTTGAAGCGGGTTGACGCAAAGACGAAGAAAGCATAGTTTTGGTAGATTCCCGAGGACCTTTATGTCATCTTGCGCTAATAAGGTCATCTCCAAATCCAACTTTGTGAGCTTGGTGAGTATTTTGATCCATACTGGCAACTTATCAACAAGCCCATACAGTTTAAGGCTCTGTAGGTTGAGGTTCCCCAAAGGCTGTGAGATGACATCCGATTCCAAACAACCTTGATTGTCCTTGTCGAGTCGCATTGACAAGGATTCCAAATGGCCATGACCGGAGACCACAGAGAAAAACTCCTTGCTGTTTTTCCTGTTGATGCCGGACACGCCGAGCTTGCTGTTTTCAGGATGGGCTTCCCCCGTGCCGCACCGACGTTGACAACACCAAGCGTGTGCAAGGACGTCAGAGTCCCAACCCCTCTAGGCACCACAACACCAACTAGTTGATGACGTCTGCAGGGTACTAAAATACGTTGTGTTGATGGTTCCTCTGCTGGGACGGTGGTGCCGGCACGAACGTACTGCAGCTTTTGTAGTTTGGTGATGTTCACTGGCAGGGTGGCTATGGAGCTGCCTCAGATCACCCAATGAAGTCGGCAGGCGGCAGATCTCACTGCATACCGGAGACGGCTTCTTTGCCGAGTGTTTCAGACTTTGCCGAGTGCTTTTTATCGGGCACTCGGCAACGAGCCTATTTGCCGAGTGCCAGATAGAAAGAACACGGCAAACATCTGGCACTCGGCAAAGATATGATTTGCCGAGTGCCGAGCACTCGGCAAAGATCATGTTTGCCGAGTGTCGGGCACTCGCAAACCGTAACACTCGCAAAGGGCACCACTGTTAACGGCCTAAGCAATGCCGTTAACCCTTTGCCGAAAGTGTCTTCTCCCGACACTCTAAGAAAGAGAAGCTTTGCGAGTGTGTCATTTTTTGACACTCTAAAACCATATTTTTTTTTCACTTTTGACCTCCAAACTTTTTCTGCAGTCCTCATACAATACTTGGTACTCCATGTTCCAATGTGGCACATTTCTCGGACTTTTTCTATATTTCTTTAATTTATTTCAATTAATTGAATTTTCTTGGATAATTCAAATTATAACTGCTAGTCATTCGAATAATGAAAAAAATGAATGGAAAAATGATATTCATGTTATTTAGTATAATGTGTGGTTAGTCAGAATCAGAATGTACCACCAATTTCAACATCTTGTTCACGAAACATGACCACGAACTTAAGGCCGAGTTGTTTTTAAATTGTATAAAAAGCAAACGAAGTCCGAAAATCATGAAACTTGGGAAGATGTCATGATATCATATGTGGAGGCTGTGATAAAAATTTGAGAAGGTTTCGCGCAAGTTGTCACGTACGATGCTTGCAAACCGAAGAAAAACAGAAGAATACGTGACAACTTCTTCGGAGTTTTCACGGGGGGCGGAACGCAAAAGCGTCGCTCGTTCGCCCTCGCGCTGTGCACGCTCGCTGTGGGCCGTCGGATGCGCCACGAAGAGTCCGGATTGAGTATGTGCATTCGTGCACGGTTTATATCATGTGCATCTGAAATGTCGCTGTATATAGGGACTTCACTCAACTGGTACAGGTCCATCCTGACGCAAAGGCTACAGCTTGGAGAGAAAACCGAAAGGGATTCGTGTACGAAGTCGACTCGGCTTCTCTCGCTTGCGACCTGCTCTGTTCGCAAGTGAAATTTCAGTGGGACCCGCTTGTCCTATCCAATAAAGGCTTCACGATAGGAAAGCTCACGTCGGGCTTGAACTCCTTGACGTGACTTTGCCTGGAGCACCTGCTCCCACCGTGAGACTTGGCGCTCGCTGCTCCCTGTCCTCCCGATGCTTGGCGCCGCTCTGCGCCACGCTTCGGATCAGTCTTTGAAACGTGAGTACGCTACCTTGGAACTCGGCGCCGCATGAGACGAGCGCGAAACGGAATCGCCGGAGAGACGATTTTTTCAGTGACTCGGTTCTCACATGCACTCTGATAATTGCCTATGTTTTGATAATAATTGTTGGTCCAAACCAAACATGAAGATGGCGCTAAGCAGAAACACACGCTCACGGAAGCATTACACTCGTTGCTGAACTCATGTGATTGACCGTGCGATAGAAGCAAGTACTCTGATGAAGCACACACTAGAAAGAAACAATGTAACGTGAGAAGAGCGAAGCAGTGTGAGATTGAGAATACGAGGCAAAGCAATAGAAAACGCAGTATGCGGCAGCACAAAGATCTTCCAGAGCCTGGCTTGCACGTATTGCTTCTAGCGTGTGCATCATCAAAGTTCTTGCTTCTATCGCTTCTGGTCAATCACGTGAGTTCAGCAACGTGTGTATCGCTTCCTTTCTGTTGAGCACGAGCCAACAAGTTGAAGCCTTTAAGCATCTACAATATCCATGTCACATGTTATTAAGAGATAGATATATCAGCATTTAAGTGATATGAAGGAGAGATAGTGAGGAGAGAATATGAGCTTGTTTCTAAATAATTAATTAAAGTAGCAATTAAAGTCTTAGATACAAGCTCAAGAAACAATCCATAACAATCAACTAGAATGCTTTTTTCTTTTTATTAGATTGAATACTCTCTTTCCTCTTAGTAATAAGTTAAAAAACAAACTATTATAGATGCTTTTAAAAATATTTTTAAGAGATAAACTGTTGTATTTGCACTTGTTAAAGGCCGATAACCACGCCTCCATGGTCCTTTTCAAGGCACTTGCTACAATGCTAAATTTATGGTTTGATGCAATGGTTCCAAAAGGTCACACAACCTCACACCTACATTTTGGCCTAAGTGTGGTTTTTGTGTGTTCACCACTACAAACAGATTCGATGCCTACCGCTCAAAGAAAGGAAGTGAAGGTTTCAGACGTGACGTCGTGGAAAGAAGCAACGCAGAATTACTTCGCCTCTAAGACGCTCGTCACCAAGGTGTTTCAATTTGCGCAGTAAAGAACCCGATGGCAAAATAGTACTCACTACGTAAAAAAAATTCTTTTAGGTAACCGGTCTTCTAAACTAATTCTACATTATATCAAAGGAGTTAGAGATATTCTTTACAACAAAAACACCAGTGGGCACCCAACAAACTCCAATTTATAAAAACGTGAAGACGCCTAGAACCATCTTCTCGGTTTCTCCTCCACTCTCCATCGCCAAAACCCCCAACATCTCCTGCTCGGACCATCTCTAAATGTCATCGTCCTCAAATGCGTGCATGCTCGAGCACGTGGAGAGAATCCCGCGAAGCGCCTACTACATCGGCCGAGGCGAAGCAGTAACCCATTATGGAGGACATGCACCAAAGCGGTGAACTACCTCACCAGAGCTCTACTCCAAAGACGCACTTCCTCGTGGAGCTCGTCCGGTGAAATATTTGCTTTCTTGATATGATTTCTTGTTTATTTCTTCGCACTCCATTTGTTAATTCCATATATTTGTACATTTTCTTGCTATATGGCCCTCTCTCCAATGTGAAGTGAACAAATTTTCGGACTTGCAAGCATCGTACGTGACAACTTGCGCGAAACCTTCTCAAATTTTTATCACAGCCTCCACATATGATATCATGACATCTTGACAAGTTTCATGATTTTCGGACTTCGTTTGCTTTTTATACAATTTAAAAACAACTCGACCGCAAGTTCGTGGTCATGTTTCGTGAACAAGATGTTCGAAATTGGTGGTCTGTTCCTTGTTACGGCCTCACATTATACTAAATAACATGAATATCATTTTTCCATTCATTTTTTTTCATTATTCGAATGACTAGCAGTTATAATTTGAATTATCCAAGAAAATTCAATTAATTGAAATAAATTAAAGAAATATAGAACAAGTCCGAGAAATGTCCCACATTGGAACATGGAGTACCAGGTATTGTATGAGGACTGCAGAAAAAGTTTGGAGGTCAAAAGTGGAAAAAAAATATGGTTTGCCGAGTGTCAAAAATGACACTTTCTAAGAAGGAGCTCTATGCCGAAAGTGTCGAGAAGACACTTTCGGAAAAGTTTTTGCCGAAAGTGTCATGAGAAGACACTCGCAAAGAATTTTAAAAAATTTAAAAAACCCTCTTTCCGAGTGCGGATCGGGGCACTCTAAGAAGGGGATTTAACTCCCACGCCTGGGCCAGCCCACACACACCGCACACACGCACACCACACACGCACACACTGGCCTGCCTTCACACAGGCCACACACCACACACACACACACACATGCAAGGCCACGGCCACGAGGAGGAGGAGAAAGAGAGGAGGAGGAGGAGAGGAGGAAGAAGGAGGAAGAGAAGGAGGAGGAGGAAGAAGGAGGAAGGAGGAAGAAGGAGGAGGAGGAGGAGGAGGCGCCTGGCCGCTGCTACACGCCCCCGACGCTTCTCACACTGCCGCTTTGTCCACCGCCGCTTGGCCCCTTCACCACCGCCGCCTCACGACACCCACTAGGTATGCCATACCGCCGCCATCGTAGTATTACTAGTAGTTGCGTGTAGTAGTAGTGGTAGAGTAGCATGGTGGTAGTCTAAGTAGTCGAGGAGTGGTTGTGACATTGTTATATATATGTGGTTGGATATAATCTTGTGCATGTCACCCATCGTGCCGCTCATATATATGTGCATGTCGGCCATCGTGCCGCTGGTTTTCTTGCAGTTTTGGAAACCTCACCGTGCGGGAGGTGTTCTGAAATTTTGTATTGACAGTTTATGTTTTTTTTGCAGAGAAGAGCTACGGGCGTCGCCGAGTACCTCGGCGACCCGATCGCTTTCCTCGCCGCTGGTCTGCTCACACTGCGTCGCGCCGCCATCGCACCGACCGCCACGCCCCCGCTTAGCCCGACTCCACCGCCACCCTAGGTATAACCCCTTTTCCGTATCATGGTCGAGATCACGAACCCGCTTAGGCGTCTCCTGCTCGAAAGAGATACGGTTGGAAATATGCGATATTTCCATATCTAAAACCGTGACTGCTTCAATTGTCCACGCTTTTGGACAGCCAGCGGATGATGCGTGGGGTTAGTTTCCATGGTTCGCTCCGATCCGAGACGAGTTTGGCATCATCTCCTGTTGTTCTCCGGATACACTCTCTCCTGGCAGACGGTATTTGGAGAACAATGGAGGTGCCGCCAAATTGCCTCGAATAGGAGTACAAAGATGGAAACTAACCTCATCTACGGATCCTCGCGGGATTAGGACCTATCCTCACCTATTAGATAGTAGGAACATCGTAGATGCAATTGATGTTTATATTACTCGCCGCTATATATGTTAGAGGATGGAGGACCGTGAGTGGATGTACACGGGCCGCGCAAGTCAGGGTCAGGTCACCAATGAATGGATCGACAAGACCGATGCTTTCTTGGAACGGGCATTTGGCGTGGCTGCTAAAGGAGCGAGTAAAATTTGCTGTCCCTGCAGCAAATGTGCAAACAGGAAAAGACAAACGAAGAAGGTCATGGGGGAACATCTTTGGAAGAATGGATTTACGGCAGACTATACCCGTGGGTCTACCATGGTGAAGCCGATCAGATGAGAGAGGAGGTGGTGAGACCACGCGTCGAGGATTATGATGCTGATGCCGGGGTAGCAGACATGTTAAATGACTATCACGAGGCACAGTTCGCTGAAGGACGTACGGAGGAGGAGCCAGAGGCAACCGCAAAGGCGTTCTACGACATGTTTGCCGCGGCACAGAAACCCCTTCACGGCCAGACAAAGGTTTCTCAACTGGATGCCATTGGACGCATAATGGCGTTAAAGTCCCAGTATAGCCTGAGTCGAGACGCCTTCGATGGTATGTTGACAGTTATTGGCAGCCTGCTTCCGGAGGGTCACCTTCTGCCAAAGAGCATGCACGAAGTCACGTAAACTCCTTCGCACTTAAGATGCCGTATGAGCAGATACATGCTTGTTCAAGGGTGCGCCCTATTTAGGAACGAATACGTGGAAGCAAAGTATTGCCCAAAGTGTAAATCATCTAGGTTCTGGAGGTAGATTCGGTGATGGCGGAAGAGGCGACTTGACATTCCGTGACAATCCTACGGCTCCTTCCGCTCATACCGAGGATCCAACGGCTATACATGACCGAGGAATCCATGAAATGTATGACATGGCACAAAAATAGCAAACGATACAATCCTCGACAGATGGTACATGCATCCGATGGTGAAGCATGGATCCACTTTGATGGCATTCATCATGAGAAAGCTAAAGAGGCTCAGAATGTACATGTTATACCGGCAATGATGGGTTCAATCCTTATGGAATGATGGCTGCCCCATACACATGTTGGCCCGTGTTCGTTATCCCCTCAATCTCCCCGGCAGATGCTTTCAACGACAGAACGTATTCTTGTCGTTGATAATTCCTGGACACCCGGGGAATAATATGGGTGTGTTCATGGAGCCTGTGATTGATGAATTGGTCCGTGCTTGGGAGGAAGGAGTATGGACATACGACCGAGCTACAAAGAAAAACTTCAAAATGCATGTTTGGTACCACTACTCCCTGCATGACTTCTGGCGATGGGATATTCTCATACCGTGTGTTCACGGAAGTTCCCATGCCCAAGATGCAAGGAAGGTCCGAGGTTCATTTGGTTGCGTAAGGGTGGCAAGTATTCATCGCTCGACAAACATCGGCAATTCCTCCGCCTTGACCATGCATTCGCACGAGACATCAAGAACTTTACGAAAGGTGTCGAGTGACGCACTCGCACCACCGATAATGACCGGTGCCACGGTTCGTGAACGATAGATGGTCTCGTGGTCAATCCGTAAGGTGGTTTTGTGGGATATGGTGAGCAACATATGTGGACTCATAAGTCGGGCTTGACTCGGCTCCCCTATTTTGATGACCTTCTCCTTCCACACAACATTGATGTAATGCACACTGAAAAGAATGTTGCCGAGGCACTTTGGGCAACAATCATGGACATTACTGACAAGTCAAAGGACAACGTTAAGGCTAGAGTGGATCTGGCAACGATATGCGATAGACCAAACCAACATATGAAGCCTCCTAGTCGCGGCAAGACATGGAGAAGGCCTAAGGCCGATTTTGTCTTGAGCAAGCCCCAAAGGAGGGAAGTACTAGAATGGATCCAGACGTTAATGTTCCCTGATGGGTATGCAGCTAATCTGAGGAGGGGAGTGAACTTATCTACTATGCGAGTCTTAGGGATGAAGAGTCATGACTACCACATATGGATTGAGTGGCTTCTTCCGGCGATGGTTCGAGGCTATGTCCCTGAGCATGTCTGGCTAGTGCTGGCAGAGTTGAGCTATTTCTTTCGCCAGCTTTGTGCCAAGGAGTTATCTCGGACCGTGATTGCTGACTTGGAAAGAATGGCACCTGTGTTGCTCTGTAAGTTGGAGAAGATCTTTCCACCCGCTTCTTCAATCCGATGCAAAGATTTGATTTTGCACCTCCGTCGAGGCACGAATGGGGGGGCCCGTGCAGGGCCGTTGGTGCTATCCAATCGAGAGATGTCTAAAGGTTCTTCGAAAGAAATGTAGAAATAAATGCAAAATCGAGGCTTCCATTGCAGAGGCATACATTCTGGAGGAGGTGGCGAACTTCACAACAACATACTATGGTAACAACCTCCCTAGCGTGCATAATCCACCCCCTCGTTACAATGCTGGCGAAAATGAATCGAACCTCACTTTTCCGAGGGCAACTCGAAGCGCAAGTGCATCGACCCCAAGACCTTGAATCATGAAGAGTGGCGCCATATCATGCTATACGTGTTGACCAACCTTGACGGTGGCACCAGACATGCAAGAAGTTCTCAACGAACTTGTTAAATACGCCACTATTCTCGCATCCAACCCCTTGTTTCTCGCTGGTACAGGAATTTCTTCATGAATTTCAAGGCCAATCAAGGGATCCTACCCCACGCAGTAGATACCCTTCTTAGATGTGGTGCGGAAATGGAATGCCCGATTTCATTTCTTGGTTCAAATGGAAGGTATCGTCAATTTAGCTCGTACTTAGTTTGACATTCCAAGTTACTCAGACGTGCGAATAATATAACGATGTATCTGCTTGAGCTTGCGGGGCGAGGGATGCGCCTATGTGTGCCGAAGTTGAGACAAAGTTGCCCATGGCTTTGCCTATAGGGTCGTCATTTTCTCGTTATGACGTGAATGGATATCGCTTTAGCACAACAAGCTACGAGCGAGTCACCAATCAAGAACCACAAGTTCCGAGTTTTTACGCCTGCTGATGAGGTCGAGTATTATGGAAGAATTGAAGAAATATACTGAACTCAAGTTTCATGGTTCCAAACCTTTTAATCCGTCATATTCAAATGCCATTGGTTTGATCCTCAAGTAACGAGACGGACATATTCTAATCTTGGGCTAGTCGAAATTGACAGATTCCATCTTACCAGAGACGATGTCTATATTGTGGCCCAACAGCCACGCAAGTTTATTATCTCCCATATGCGTGTCAAACCATAAGGCATCTTAAGGGTTGGGATATTGTGCATGTGGTATCGCCACACCTGTAAAGTGCCCGCCCCAAACGATGAAGATTACAACTTAGACCCAAACACATATGACGGAGAGTTCTTTCAAGAAGAGGGACTAGAAGGAGGTTTGAGATAGACTTAACCGGGCGATCGGAATGGAAGTAGACAATGAAACGGTTATTGAAGAGGACGCCGAGATGAGGTGCAAAATGTGAAGGACTTACAAATGCTTGAGCGATTACATTTAGACAATGACAATGGCAACATTGCTCATTCTGGATAGTGTTGATTATTTCGACATGATTGATAGTGATGATGAGACTTATGATCCAAATTTAATCCCGATCATGAAGATTATTTCTAATACATGTAATACTATGTTATTTTGTAATTACGCTTTTGTTTATTTTGCATCTCTTTCTAAGTACTTCTTGTTTATCTGTGCTTATTGGTTTACTCTTTTTAATTGCGTGATTGAACAAAGATGGTGGGCGGTGGGATGAGGAGCTAACGCCCTTGTACCAAGGACAAGGACCGCGAACCGTGGGAGAGTAGGAGGAGGAGCAACGCAGGAGGGAGTCGCCGCCGCCGCCTGTCAGCGTGAGGAGGAGGAGGAGGAGGAGCAGGTGCCCCAGGAGGACGCCGAGGAGGCGCAGGAGGACGCACAGGAGGACGACGAGGAGGCGCAGGAGGACGCGCAGGAGGACGACGAGGAGGCGCAGGAGGACGCGCAGGAGGACGACGAGGAGGAGGCGACAGCAGGGGGTTCCGCTTCCTCTAGTTCGCCGAGCGTCTACTTGCGAGGTCCCGCGAGCCTCCCTCAGCGACCGATACCTCGTGAGAGACGCCCGCTGATTCGACCCGAGGGGGAAAAGTAAGTAACTTTAGATGTTATCACTACTTTATATGATATGTTGAAAATCAAAATAGAAATTAATAATTTTTCTTAATCACTTGGGCAGGAACTGGACGATTGTGGCGAGTGGAGGTGCTCACACACGCCAAGTCAATGGCATCCTCGGTCTTCTGTGCAAGGAGCACTTCCCTGGCCTGGTTGAGTACGCCGGAGTGACGGGCCGCCTACTCGCTTGACCACTATGCCGCCGCCCGATGTCAGCAGACGGCCCGCAGGTATTCAACAACAAGGCGGAGCGGTGAAGCAAGAGTCGTGGGTAAGTCTTCCTCGCACTACATTGCTCAATACATCGTATTCATTGGACATTCTTGAAATAATGAATGGATACATCGTGCTTGTATGCAGGATTTTCTTTAGATGCCGGGGCGGACATGAGGCCGGGTGGATGCGGTGGCTACCAAATGTCGCAAAAACTCGTCGTGGACATGCATTACGAGGCGCGCATCCAGTGCCGTCAGAATTTACCACGGACCGTCCTTGGAACGAAGGTCACCAAAAGGACGCAAGAACCATGATGTCGACCGGGACCAAGACTGCAGTAAATACGTAACATTAATATCGATTCCTTTTGAGATTAAGTAGGCTTAATTTCATCTTCGATATGTCATGTACTTGATGGCCTCAGATGATTCCTTATTGGTGCGCCGCGCATCCCCAAAGGCCGGGAACAGATGGTGCACAAGTGGTGCTCACGCGAGTGGAGGAGACGACAACTTGTGCCGGGCGGCGTTGATGATGCCGTGTAGCACACCATCAAGGTAGCCGCAACCTCGGCGGATATGCGTAAACATGGGTACGCGAATTCATTTATTTATTCTAACGCTCAATTTCGCATGATTTCTAATCATCTTGTTTGTTTTTCTCGCAATCGGCGTCACATGGTGGCCACCTTGCTCCATCTTCAAGGCATTTGCTATGGCCCACAAGGGCAAGGCGACGTCCGACGCCGACTACAACCCGGAGGACGGCCCGAGGCGTCTGAATGCGACCGCCCACAACCGCTTTAGTGAGTACACATCGATGGCAAGGGAGGTCCATGGGCCGAGTACGATCCGAGCACCGAGGACCTTGATGGAGAAGTCGCCATGAGGGTGGGAGGAGGCAAGAAGCATGGGCGACATCGATTGGCGACGGCAAGAATCGACTCGGCCGCTACTCCCGCCTCCCAGATTCGAGCAAGCAAGCCACGAGCACGAGCCCGCCATACTACCTCGGCGACACTTCACACCACCGGTGGAGGCACTCGAGGTTATTCCCGGTTTATTCGCTGCTCATTGGTTTTTTCATACCTTTCCTTTGCATTATTGTAACATTGGGGTGAATATATTGTAGGCCCATTTGAACAAGAGAGGAGGATACGGAGCAGATGCAAAGGCGAAGATGGAGAGGGTGGAGGCCGAGGGAGGCCGAGCAATGGAGGATGGCGGAGATTCTTCAGTACATGCAAAGTCTTGGCGCCGCTACGGGTGTAGCTCCGCCACCTTCGCTATTCGCTCCACCTCCACCTCCTTACTATTCTACTCCTGTGAGTATAAATGTTTTAGTTTGTATGTTCATGCTTACGGTCAAACCTAGTGGAGTATGAAAGTTTTATTCATGTATGGTATATATTTATCTTGTCTCACACATGCAATCTCTTCTCCTTTGTGCAGAATCAATCGGCGGGATCGAACGATCCTCATGCTTCAGTGAATCCTTCACCAAATCAGTCTCATTGGCCATCTTGGTGATACTACTTGTGGTTGTTAATGGTACTTCTATTTGCAATTATGGTTGTAGATGATGGAGCACTTGGATTACTTGTGAAGTTATTTGTGATATATTGTGAGACATGTGACGTTTGTGATATATATGTGGTGTTGGTGATATATATGTGCTGTTGATGATATATATGTGATGTTGATGATGTTTGTTATATATATATCTTCAGTTTGTTTGGATGGGATGTAAAAACAAATAAAAAGGTCAGTTTCAATACTTTGTCGAGTGCAATGGCCATGACACTCGGCAAAGTGACCACCGGGAACATGCTTTGCCGAAAGTGCCACGGGCGCCAGCACTTGGCAAAGATGGCCACCTTGCCGAGTGTTTGATTCAATGGCACTCGGCAAAGCGGAGACCTTTGCCGAAAGTGCTTGACCTTGACACTCGGCAAAGACGCCGTCACGGTGGCGCTTCGCCGTCACGGCGACTTTTCTTTGCCGAGTGTCGATTAGCACTGGCAAAGCCTTTGCCGAAAGTGCCCGATAAAGTGCACTCGGCAAAGGGTCTTTGCCGATAAACCGCTTATCGAGCGCCCTTTGCCGAGTGTAGCACTTTCGGTAAAACCTTTGCCGAGTGTATATCGGTTTTGCCGAAAGTGCCCGAGGCACTCGCAAAGAAGCCGCTCTCCGGTTGTTAGGAGAGAGGAACTTCAGGTAAACAAATAGCTTCACCATCGCCGAGATCATCATCCGTTACACCTGATGCATCCTCGAGATCCAGCACACGAAGCAGCCTCTATTAGATATTAATCTTGACAAAGTTTGTATCTGCATATTTACTTTGGCCTCTTTGCATAGTAGTAGTGTGTGGTACCAGAAGAAGTGCTCGGCAATACGTGTGATTCGTTGAGCCGGAGTACGTGCTGAGCCGTGAGATGTGGTCGAACGGAGGCGCCAATATCTGTAACGTGCAAAGGGCTGCAACATTAGTGTTTTTCTTGTTAATTTGTTTGTGTGACACTGTAGTTGTTGCATGTATTCGTGCATGCAGGGAAGCAGTAAGACATGCAAAGTTTGCGTGTGTTAGTGGGGACGTTGGAGTCTCCTGCGTGAGAACCGGTCATGGGTTAGTAGCGCAATAAATGGCCACGTTGTTGAGGCCATGCGTGTGGTGTTGAGTTTGCATGGCGTGAGACTCGGCTGCCCGTTTGCATGCATTTAGTAGTATTTGTACTCAGTCAGTGTGTTTAGAAGAGAGAGCCTTGAATAAAGAAAATAGAAAATCGGTGCGAAGTTGGAGGCGGCGCCGGAAAAACATTTTGTTGGTGTGATTGTTCTTCTCATCTCCAACTCCGGTGGTTGAAAGCACAGACTGAGTGCGTGTGTCCACCGGGAGAGCGTGTGTAGTACTCTGGACATCTCTGTGATAGAGATTGTGTGAGGGAGCTGAGCGATTCAGTTCTAACAATTGGTATTAGAGCATGTGTTCTTGGTTCGGTGAATGCCCAAGTACCTTCATTTCAACACGATGTCCATCACCGAGCAAACGGCGACAACGGCGGCGCGGTCGACGAGGGAGGGAGGCGTCTCTCTCCAGTACCCGATGCTCACCTCCTCCAATTACTCCACCTGGGCGATCAAGATGGAGGCTTGTTTGAAGGCACAGGACATCTGGGAGGTGATCGAACCCGCGGCCGGAGTGGTCGTGGAAAGGAGGAAGGACAAGATGGCACTTGCGTGCATCTTTCAAGCCATTCCCGAAGACGTGCTCCACCAGGTTGCCAAGAAGAAGACAGCCAAGGAGGCATGGGAAAGCTTGAAGACGAGGTATCTCGCGCCCGACGAGTGAAGAAAATGCGCAGCAGACCTTGAAGAGCGAATTCGAGGCCCGGTGCATGAAACAAAGTGACTCCATCGACGAGTTTGCTGGCCAAATCAGTGGGCTAGCGAGCAAGTTCAGTGGTCTTGGTGCCACCCTGGAGGATACCGCACTCGTGAAGAAGCTGCTTGATTCGGTTCCTAACAAGTATTTGCAGGTTGTTGCTGCAATTGAGCAGTTCTCCGATGTGGATACCATGCCATTCAAGGAGGCGATTGGCCGCCTCAAAGCGTACGAGGAGCGGATACACAAGCGCGAGAATGGGCACGAGGAGCATCTGCTTCTCACCAAGGCTGAGTGGGAGGCTCGGTCGTCGAAGCGAGAAGGTAAGGGCTCTGGCAGCACTAGCAGTGGTGGTGGTCGAAGAAAGTTCGACAAAACCAAGATGATGTGCTATAACTGCCAAGAGCTTGGTCATTTCGCATACGAGTGTCCTGAGAAAGGAAAGGAGGAGAAAGCACTACTCTGTGGAGTTCAGAGTGATGATGAGCCAACTCTTCTGTGAAGACTCGTGAAGTATGGTCAGTCAAGATTAGGGAGGAAAATGTTAGATATTAATCTTGACAAAGTTTGTATCTGCATATTTACTTTGGTCTCTTTGCATAGTAGTAGTGTGTAGTACCAAAAGAAGTGCTCGTCAATACGTGTGATTCGTTGAGCCGGAGTACGTGCTGAGCCGTGAGATGCGGTCGGACGGAGGTGCCAATATCTGCAACGTGCAAAGGGCTGCAACATTAGTGTTTTTCTTGTTAATTTGTTTGTGTGACACTGTAGTTGTTGCATGTATTCGTGCATGCAGGGAAGCAGTAAGACATGCAAAGTTTGCGTGAGTTAGTTGGGCACGTTGGAGTCTCCTGCGTGAGAACCGGTCATGGGGTAGTAGCGCAATAAATGGCCACGTTGTTGAGGCCATGCTGTGGTGTTGAGTTTGCATGGCGTGAGACTCGGCTGCCCGTTTGCATGCATTTAGTAGTATTTGTACTCAGTCAGTGTGTTTAGAAGAGAGAGCCTTGAATAAAGAAAATAGAAAATCGGTGCGAAGTTGGAGGCGGCGCCGGAAAAACATTCTGTTGGTGTGATTGTTCTTCTCATCTCCAACTCCGGTGGTTGAAACCACAGACTGAGTGCGTGTGTCCACCGGGAGAGCGTGTGTAGTACTCTGGACATCTCTGTGATAGAGATTGTGCGAGGGAGCTGAGCGATTCAGTTCTAACAGCCTCATCCTATCAGAGATGAAGAATTGCCTCCACTCTCCAAACACTGTCAGTGACCTTAGCTGTGAGAAGTCGATGCTCTTGAACACAATCCTGTCTCTGTCCCAGCTTTTCTGTATGACAAGGTGACGCCCTGTGCGTTGCGTGGTTAGGGTGCAACTGCCCCCCAGTTCAAAGACAAGGTTCTCCTCCATTCGCCGTGAGATGACGTACTCAAGAATGAAACTGTTGACTTGGCACAAGATCATCCTTATGTCATTGGATGCGGTGGTGACCAACTGTGGTGGCTGCTGGATTATGCTCAGATTGAGGAGCTTGGAGAAGAACATCTCCCCGTTCTGCTCCGCAGAATTCTTGACAGTGTCCCTGGAGTAGCCCTCTGCGATCCATCGCCTGACTGCCGAACGCTGTGCCGCATCGAACCCCGCGCCTCTCTGCCTTTGTCCCCTCCATTTACTGCGTCACATAGATGGCTGCGTAGTGGCCTACTAGCTACTAGGGATAAAAAATGTTGGTTGTGTAGTGAATAGACAAGAGTTGGGTAGAGGGAGGAGAGGGCTTTTCATCTGCTTCCCCTTATTAATCCAAGAGAGAGGGAGAAGAGATAAAAAAGGAAGGGAGCAGAGGGGAGATTTTATCTGGATCTGACCAAGAGCAAGTGTTCGGAGGAGCAGAAAAAAGGGAGATTAAGGTGAAGATTTCTGTAGTTTTTTCGCGTTGGTTTCCCGCACAAGCGCATATCTGAGTTTGATTTGAACTTCGGATGAGTTTTGTATTTTTTTCGTTGTGCCCGAGATATAGCTCTGGCGTTTGTTTCACCCCTTACTTAACGCTTGGCAATTAATTGTGCATCGACTGAGCACCTGGAGATGGGATTCTAAAAGGGTCATCATTTAAGCTGAAGACTTCACAAACCAAGTCTTCGCCGATGGAGGCCGCAAATTAATCAATCGTGGAATAGCTAATGCCTCGGACAAATGGATCTGTACCGGCACTGATATTTTACACTCAAGTAGAGATCGATTGATTGGTACGTATTGTCGCATGCAGAATACTCACATGGTTCATGGTAGATTTCATAAGAACAACACAATTACTCAATTAGACAACCTGCCGCTTAAACAAAGTACAAAGCGCGTTCATACTAATTCATATGTCCCTCTAGTCTCTACTACGAAATACTTCCTCCATTGACTTCTATAACGTGATTAACATCTAATTATTTTGCAATCTTGTTACAAATTTTAAGGTGACCACTCTAACCTCCTGAGTCGCTCCCACGGGCGACCCCACCCGTGCTGCCAGCGCTTGCGGTGGCCCCCAACTGCAGCCCCTCATCCTCCTGTTTTCCCTCCCCCCTATTCTCCTCGGTTCGGGGGTCTCTTACTTTGTTCGCCGGCAGAGTCCTCCCGATTCAGATAGTATACAATGATTAGCTAGTGATTTGTTAGAGTTTAATCATTGTATTAGTTTTTGCTACTTGCTGGGATGTTGAGTCTGTTTCGTATCCAATTTTGTTTGGTGAGAAGTCATGTCCGTGTAGCATACGCAGTAGATACCGAGTTAGATTATGAGTCCGTGTACTGACCTGTGATCAACCTTTATAAGGCACATATGAGACTTGTAACCAGGTAAGAAAGAAACGTGAGAAGCAAAAGAAAAACACTGCAGTGCAGCACCAAAACTCTTTTTGTTGATTCTTGTCTACGTGAGCTCTTGCTTCCAGCAGCGTACGCCGTGTACGTGTGTGTTCTCGCTTGAACACATCTGCGTGTACTTCTTCGTAGCGTGTCTTCTTCGATTTGGGCCAATAATTGGTATCAAAGCCTAAGTGAGCCTGAGTTCTTGATTCGTGTATGTCTAAGATCATGCCTTGCTCTCTGAGAAGTGGTGTCACCGGTGACAAGGCAACGTCGGGTGTGATGGCAAAGGAGAGTTCCGCCATCTCGCTGCATTATCTGATGCTCACAAAGAGCAATTATGCAGTTTTGGCAATCAAGATGAGAGTGTACATGCGCGCTCAAGGAGTGTGGGATGCAGTCGAGGATGACAACGTCGATGTGCACAAGGATTAGATGGCCTTGGTGGCCATCTATAGAGGCATCTCGGAGGAAACACTCTTCCTACTGGTCAAAAAGGAGATGACCAAAGCTGCGTGGGAGGCATTGAAGACGATGCATCTTGGCAACGATCGTGTCAAGGAAGCACGAGTGCAGACCCTCAAGAGTGAGTTCGAGGGGATGCACATGAAAGAGACAGAGTCGATTGACGACTTCGCCATGAGGTTGACGACCATTGTCAACCAGATCCGAGTCTTGCGGGACAAGATGGAAGAAAGCTATGTTGTGAGAAAGTTCCTTCGGGCAGTCTCTGGAAAGTTTTTGCAAATCATCTCCACTATTGAGCAGTTCGGCGACCTCAAGGTGATGATGGTTGAGGAGTTAATCGGCCACTTGAAGGTGCACGAGGAACGTATACGAGGATCTGGCGGTAGTGAAGATGAACACATGCTATTAACCCGCACCAAGTGGGACGCCTGATCGTCGAAAGGCAAAGGCGAGCGCTCCTTCGGCGGCTCTAACGGTTGTGGTGGCCAGGGCCACAAGAATCAGAAATTCGATGAGACAAAGGTGGGATGTTATAATTGTCAGGACTATGGACACTTTGCCTCAAAATGCTGTTCCAAGAAGAAAGAAGAGAGGCTTATTTCGCAAAGAAGCTAGAAGATGACGAGCCAGCACTACTCATGGCCGAGTTCTGTGAGTTGTAATCTCGTGTCGAGTTAGATTTGAGTCCGGGACGTTAAGGAGATGTGTTCGTCATCCTAAGTCGAGTATGAGCTGGGCAAGTCATAGTTTAGACCGACTGCCTCAATGAGTAAGAGTCCAATATGTGTTTGAGTTGTGCCACCGTCTCTAGCCGAGTGTGTGTGAGCCAAGTTGAAAGTTGAGTCCAACTGGTAGTTGAGTTTTTTCAGTCCAAGTACGTGTCTGTGTGTCCTAGAGATGCAAAATCGGATTGCACGAAAAGAAGAACAAAAAACAAGATTAATGGAGTAAATGTTAGCTATAATCTTGTATTAGTTTCTAGAGTTTGAGTTCTGATTTTTGGGAGGAACTCTGGAGAACCAGAATATGCACGTACGTGTTGTGTATAGTCCGTCCGAGTCCGAGTGGTATGTGTGTCCTTGTCGTTCTTTCTGTGGAGTTAGAGTAGGATTTTGTCTCTACCCTCATAGGGTATAGGTTTGGCCTAACGCCAGAAAACATAGTTAAAAAGTTGAGAAGCAATAGAAAAAAAAAAGAAAAACGCTGTAGTGCAGCACCAAAAGATCCCAGTAGCCACACCAAGTGTTAAGAGTAATCTTGTTGTTACATCAGTTCATGTGTAACTAGTCTGTGTGAGAGTTGTATACAAATACATATACGAGCATGAGTCGGCGGCAAGTCCGTTTCGTAGTTGAGTCCGTCTCCGAGTATGAGAAGTTACATGCTATATAATCAAGAGCCATGTACTCTATTTGAGATAACAGCGAGAAGAACAAGAGCAATAGAGAAGACGACGAAAATCAGAAAAGCTGTTGTTGTTTTGACGACACAAAAGTTTTTTTTTGTGTTCTTCTGTTCGTGTGTGCTCATCTCCGGTTTGGTCCAACAATTGGTATCAAATCTTGAGTACTTGATCTGTGCAAGCCCAATATCATGTCGCGCTCTTTGGGAAGTGGTGTCGCTGGTGACGAGGCGACGTCGAGTGTGATGACGAAGGAAAGTTCTACAATCTCGCTGCATTATCCGATGCTCACGAAGAGCAATTATGTAGTATGGGCAATCAAGATGAAGGTGTGTATGAGCACTCAAGGAGTGTGGGACGCGGTCGATGTCGGGACCAAAAAAATGCAATTCTGGACCCTCTGTGTATAATGCACTAGTCCAGGATTACGCTAGTGCACACAGTATCAACACAGGTGAATATTGATCCACACAAGACGAAATAATAGAATAAATGAGTAATTTGAATAACAAATAACTGTTGTGACCGGAGACACCACAATGTGAGTCGCCACAGAGACAAAAACAGACCTCCACCCTGACACGGAGCCTAACCTACTTCCTGAGTAGTTAATGTCGAGACTCCATACACTACTACAGAAATGCTAATACTGGACGCCTGATCACAGATGGTTCATCGAAACCGCTCAGATAAACACAATCTCGAGCGGTTTTTGTTACCCACCGCTCGTGTTATTCTCCGCGCTAAAAACGCGCTCGTGAAGATGTCACATCACGAGCGGTTCATGTTTGGAACCGCTCGTGATATTACACAATATCACGAGCGGTTTGTTTTTAGAACCGCTCGTGATACTTCACGAGCGGTTCCAAACATGAACCGCTCGTGATATTGCCCAATATCACGGCGGGTTTTGTTAAAACCGTCCGTGATAATTAACTCACCACGACGATATATATAGCTCCGCCTCCCGCCAAAAACAGATATAGTCTTCTTGATCTCCATATCTCTAGGCGCCACGATAGGTCCATCGCCGCCTCCGTCTTGCTTGAGTACATCGCCTCACCTCACCGAGCCGGCTGGTCCATTTCGGTTGTATATTGTCGCCGAGGAGCTTGCCGCCGCCGCCTCTGTTCACCGACGACGACCAGCCGCGCCTTGGACCTTCCCGACTTTCATTGACACCTTCCTCGTGATCGAGGTGAGATATCAAGCATAAGCATCCTTTAATTTGAGTAGTTTCAGCGCTACGCCGAAATCGCTAGTTTCAGCGCCCATGGGACATCGTCTGTCGGTTCGCCTCGGCGAGACCTTAGGGCCGAGAGCCACGACTATATAGCAATGCGATGTCACCCTAAGCCCGCTTTGAGCTTCAAATTAATTAATCCTCTGTTTTTAATCATTTAGTTAATAACTAACGAGTCTATGACATGTGGGATCGCCATAGATTTTATAAATAAAATCATGAAATAAAAATGAGTCACCGACAAGTAGGGCCCACATGTAAGTTAATAAAATCCAAAAATGTAAAAATGAAAAAAATCATAATTAAGCCTCGGAAAATACGCTTTGAAAGTCATCACCCTTTTATTTATTTTCGTGGTTTTCAATACGAACCGTGTGATGGACCGGTCGATGTACACCGAGAACCGTGTGAGTGAAGAGTACATTAATGGCGTGTCTGCTTTTACAAGAGCCGCCGAGGAGGATATGTTGAATAAGGGGCGGAATATATGTATTGTCCATGCATTGATCGCGAGAATCAAGATGTTTAACAACCGAGCGCAGATCGAAGCACACTTGATTCAAGGGGTTTCAAAAGGGTTATACATGTTGGACCATCACGGTGAAGAGCATATTATACAGAAGTCAACGATATGCATATTATACAGAAGTCAACGATATGTCGCGAATGTCGATTGTGGTTCCGATTCGGATAGGCCGCACGATGACAATCTAGATCGGATGCTTCGCGATGCGAAGGAACCGTGATGAGAGGGAGTATGTTCAATTCGGGCGTGATGGAGGACTCGGAGAAACCTTTGTTCCCTGCTGCAAGTCGGAATACACAAGGTTGTCATCCGTGCTTAAACCGCTGAAATTGAAGGCAAGCAACGGTTGGTCCGACAAGAGTTTCACTGAGTCATTAGGTCTCTTAGCGGACATGCTTCCGAGGGAAATGAGTTGCCCAAAACCACCTACAAAGCCAAAAGGTTCTTTGTCCATTGGGAATGGAAGTAGAAAGAATACATGCATGTCCGAACGATCAGTATCCTCTACCGTAACGAGTATACAAACATGCATGTATGTCCGTGTGCAACGATCCCGATACAAGCGTAAGAAGCAATCGATGACGACGAGGAATCGAGGTGAAGAAAGGACCTCCGCTAAGGTGGCGTGGTATCTTCTGTAATTCCCGCTTGAAGTGGTTTTTGAACCCAAAGAATGCAAAAGCTCACAGATTGGCACTCAGAGGAGCGTAAGAATGACGGAAAGTTAAGACACCTGCTGATTCCGCCCGGTGGAGAAACATCGATAGGAGGTTTGCGGACTTCAAAAGGAACCGAGGAATATAAGGTTTGGATTGAGTACAGATGGAATGAATCCTTTCGGTAATATGAGCAATGACATAGCACTTGGCCTGTGACGCTCAGTATCTACAACCTTCCTCCTTGGTTGTGTATGAAGCGGAAGTATATTTTGTTGTCGATACTTATCCAAGGGCGAAGCAACACAGGGAATGATATTGATGTGTACCTAGCACCATTGATGGAAGATCTAAAAATACCGTGGATTGAAGGGTGCAGTATGGGATGCGTACAAACGAGAGAACTTCACTTTACGTTCCTTGTTGTTCGCACCATAAATGATTATCCCGCCCTTGCTAATCTGTCGGGCGAGTACAAAAGGGCCAAAGCACATACTCACCGCTTAGATGATACCCAGTGTGTGGGTGAATCACTCGCGAAAACCGTGTACATGCGTCATCGTAGGTTACTTGGAGGGCTCACCCATACCGCAGATGAAGAAACAATTGACGGAGAGAAGGAGGACAATTCAGCTCCAAGGCATTTAAGCGGAAAAGAGGTCTATGATATGGTTAAGGATTTAGATGTTGTGCTTGGAAAGGGATGTAAATCGAGGACAAGTAAGAAGAACATGTGGAAGAAGAGATCAATATTTTGGGACTTACCTTATTGGGAGCACCTAGAAGTTCGCCATTTGCATCGGCGTCATGCATGTAGAAAAGAATGTATGTGATGACTTGATTGGTCTCTTCTTGAACATTCGTGACAAAACAAAAGATGGTGTCAACGCACGGCTTGACTTGGTTGATATGGACATCGGACTGAGTTAGCACCAACAAGGACCGATAAAGGACGAACGTACCTTCCCCGCTTGTTACACTCTGTCCAAGGCCGAGAGAACCGAATCGCGGTGCTTGCATGGCGTGAAAGTTCCGTCCGGTTACTCCGCCAACATGAAGAAACTTGTTTTGATAAAAGATTTGAAGTTAATTGGCATGAAGTCTCATGATTGTCATGTGTTGATGACACAAATGCTCCTGTTGCAATTAGAAGTATTTTGCCGATCAAGGTCAGAGACAATCATGAGGTCAGTGTTATTTTTTAACACAATTGCTCGAAAGGTCATCGATCTCGAAGGACTAGATGCTCTGCGGACGAGGTGGTGACGACACTATGTGATCTTGAGATGTATTTCCCTCCGTCGTTTTTGATATCATGGTCCATCTCATTGTTCATATTGTGAGGAGATAAAGATGTGCGGGCCGTGTTCCTCGTAGCATGTACCCGCTCGAGAGGTTCATGGGAATTCTCAAGTCATATGTACGAAATCGATCTCGGCGAGAGCGACATCGTCGAAGGTTATGCAATCAAGAGGTCATTGAGTTACGCCGATTACATGGCTCGGTCGAACCGATAGGTGTGCCTCGATCTCGCCATGAGGGAGGCTCGAGGGTATCGGGACCATCGGAAGGAAAGCAATCACTCCAAATATGGATGCGTATGCTCAAGCCCATTTCACTGTCTTGCAACACATGACCAAGTGTCCTCAGATATCGACCAAAGACAAGGACGTGCTTGCAATAGAATCCGCTGCGGCGGATGTTTGGATCACGAGACAACACAATGCATTTGTTCAACCAATGGTTGAAGGAGCGACTTGCTAGGAGCTCGTCAAGTGATATCTTGACATGGTTGGCAAAAGGGCCAACATTTACTGCTTGTAACATGGCTAGGATACGACATAAATGGGTACACATTCTATACGCAGCTCGGGATATAAAAAGCACTAACGAGTAACGGTGTCCGTGATAGATGCATTCAAGACCGATGGGTGAGGAGCTCCTACTATGGGCAAATAGAGGAGATATGGGAGCTCGACTCGTGCTTTTCAAGATCCCCTATTTCGTGCCGTTGGGTCCATCTCCCACGGTGAAGGTCGACAAATGCGGTGTCACTACCGTGGACCTCGAACGTGTCGGATACAAAGACGAACCGTTCGATCTTGCTAACCAAGTTGTTCAAGTCTTCTATGTTACCGACCGGCAAATAAGAAGCGCCACGTAGTTCTTCATGGAAAAAGGAGGATTGTCGGAGTTGAGAATGTAGTGGGCGAGGAAGAATACAATCAATTTGACGAGTTGCCTCCTTTCGGAAGCGGCATAAGGGTCGAGGAAGAAGAACATGACGAAACTAGCTACATAATGCGTCGATCATCATGAAGGGCTAATTTTAAAGATTAATTGAACAATGTGTGTATATATGTACTATATACATTCTCGATGATCATGGTTAATTTTAGTTCATTTGAGTTAATTAATTGAGATTTGTACCGTGAAATGGATGTGATTGTTTCTCAAATGAATGTGAATTGGATATACATTGTTGTCTTTTACGCTTGTTTCAGAGGGCATGGCTAGCATTTCTGAGGCTAGCCAATAAACGTAACGATCTAGATATTAACCAATACAAAATAATATCACGACGGTTTGAACTACGAGCCGTCTCACATGTGTATCATGAGCGGTTGTTTATTAACACCGCTCGTGATATACATCATATATCACGCGGTTCTAACTTAAAACCGCTCGTGTTATTATCATCGAGCATTTGTTCTAAATTAGAACCGCTCGTGATAATCACATATCACGCATTTATTGTTTATTAAAACCGCTCATGATTCATCAATATCACAGACGGTTGTTTATTAAAACCGTCAGGATACATCACATATCACGAGCGGTTCTAAGTTAGAACCGGTGATGATAGTATATCACTGACGGTTCTAATTTAGAACCGTCTCGTGATGTCCATCCCTATTTACATTCGGACTCTAGCTAGGGTTTGCCGCGCCGCCACTCTCAAACGATTAAGTTTCTCAACTCCTCTCGCTCCCTCCTCCCCGAGCCCGTCACCACCGTCCTCGGCGCCGCCTCCTCGAGCAGGCGCTACTCCTCCCGATCCTGCGGACGCCTCCTCCTCCCGGCCGGCCCCCCCAGAGCCCGCCGAGCCTCCTCCTACTGACCGCCGAGCCCGCCTCCTCCTCCCCGAGCCAGCGCGCCTCCCCTTCGCCGCCGCCTCCTTTGCTCGCTTGCTCCTGCTCGTCCTTCTCGACGGCCTAAAGGTAACCAATGCCGAAGTTACCGATCGACCCCATGCCCCTTTCCCTAACTATTTCTATCAATAATCTGTCATGGTCCTTCGTGATAATTGTACTTGTTTTAGGAATTTGTATTTGCTCTAGTCGATTATTCATATGGTATTTGTTTTGATACTGCTACTGGAATACATTGCAATGTGGTGTGTTGGGCTTGAGATGAATGCTCTGTGATGATAATAGTCTTGTACTGAAATTGTTTTGATAATCGGGTTTGTACTTGAGCTCTAATTGGAATGCTTACTCTACATCTGATAGCAATATCAAAATGTTAAATCTTAGCTTTATGTTGATTTCATTTGTTCACATGATGTTCTATTTCTTGTGAAGATGTCTTCCGCTCATTCTGGAGTCGGCGCCGCCTCATGTGTCTGATGATGCACCATCCTCTGGAAAATATCCAACCGCGGTAGAAGAAGAGGAATATCGAAAAGGCCCACGGGCCGATTTACCATCACGGAGGTCGATCGATGCCGGGACCCTATCAATCCTCGCCGAGCAGCGGCCGCATTCCGGAGAATGGTCGGAATAGTTGCACGGGAACGGGTCAAGATCACCTATGATTCGTGGAAGGTGGTGCCCGGACCATTGAAAATCGCTTGGACGGAAATTCTTGCATCGTTCGAGATCCCTAGTAGAACTCACGGACTCCGTCGACGACACAGCGTTGCTACAAGCGTGCAAAGCGTGGAAGAACTTCAAGAGCACGCTTGTCAAGAACTACATGGAGAAGGATCTGAAGCCGCCTTCCACAAGTATCTATTATTGGAAGAGTCTGGGCGAGTTTGTGGCGAAGAAGACGACAGATGAATTTAAGAGTGAAAGTGCGGCGCTACACGCCCTCCAGCAAAAAACAAGCACCCCATAGACTCGCATCACTGGTATGCGGGTAAAGCCCGATATGGAGGGATCGAGAACAGCGAAAAGCGCTTTGAATCTCTCCTGCTATTTCGAGATCAGCGATGTCGCGCTACCGACAAAGGTTATTTGCGAGGTTAGCTATTCGCCCTCTGAAGTGTACTTTCCAAACCCGAAGACCGTGAAGTGTCCCAACGCTCGTAAGATATCGAACTACCTAGTTTGTAATTACTCCATAACTTCATAGGAAGTGAAATGACATGTCGGGCTATATTGCGATAACGCCGAGTGCACAATCTTCCCAAGGCTCATTCGAGCGGATAGGGAGAAAGATATACTCTCTGCGCCCTAGGAAACAATGAGCATCCTGTCGCACAAGAGGCGCTGTGTTTTTGTCACATGGGAACAATGGTTCCAAGCGGACAGAGGATCGTGCGGAGTAGGAGGAGAGCCAAAGCCGAGCACGATGCAAAGCTACGAGAGGATCTTCGTGCATCCTCGAGATGAGCTCACCAAAAAATCAGGCGAGGTCGGTGAAAAGTCACCAATCCTTTGAGGAAAGGATTCGTATGCGTCGAGCAAAAGCGACAAGAGACTTTTGAGGAAAGGATTAGGGATTGCAAATGCCAAGTCGGTTGGAAGCCCCCGCCTACTATACCGCTAGCTAGCCCCCAAACATCCGAGTAGTCACAAGTCCAACCCTAACCCTACCACAATAGGTGATGACAGATTTTCCGTCGATGACATCCGGTAATAATTATTATCTCGGAATGCTCAATCCATTCATAAGCTTTGTTGGAGTAGCTAATTTTGTACCGTTATATGCGTGGGTGGCTCTGAAGCGCAAGCTCCAAGTGAGATATGTCTCTGTTGCCCTAGATCTTTGCTTGGGGCGGTGTATCCATCCAAGATCGAGCTTTGGTGCAGTGCAAATCTAGCTCCGTGTTTCGCAAAAGTGAATGTGGGCGGTGTTTGTGCCAATTTCGAGGCCGTCCGTGAAAATTCCCCAAACGATGAGGTCATGACTCTAGGGCAAGCCGTTGGAACATTCATCCAAAGGCCCAAGGAGGACATCTGCTGGAGCTACTGCTCGGTGTCAACTTCACGGAATGTCTGCAACGCATCAAGTCCACGGACTTGATCGCACCGGCTTCTGCCCGACATGGCAAGGGCCCGCCGCATCACATGCATCTACACCTCGTGCTCAATCGACTCTTGTGAAGTCGACCTATACAAAGCGAGGCAGCAAGGGCAAGGGCAAATCGAAGACGATCGAGTCTTCTCGATATCCCTTCTTGCCGTTGGCGGAAATACAAACCAAAGCGAGCCGTTGCTCGAGAAGTTAGACAGCCCTACCCTAGGACCGGATTGCACGGAATTGTATGCATGGTACATGGAGCACCCAACAAGCGGTTGATCAACGATGCTCGGGTGTCACCGTCAAGTTCAAGGAGCATCATTTTAACCACGTGTATCAAGGCGCCGTCTTCACGGTGACCTTCGACGACTTGTTCGTCTCTTCAACCTCGGCGAGCTCGGCGTCTCAATCATACGATCTTTGGACAACGTAAGTGTGTACAATCACGGTCAATGTTAGTGTAATATCGATAAATGTTATATATAACTCCTAGCTTTTGTATAATAGATACATGATCTGTGAAGCGAAAGAAGGAAATCACCGGTAGGTTTCCTCGACCCACACGTTGTCTCCGAGCAAAGCATCACGGCGAATGCAACATTAAATCGAGAATTACGTTATAGATTTTTCATGGCTCACCGCAACAAGGAATTCATACTTTTGCCCTACAACCGAAGTAAGTAGTGTTGCACTCTGGCTATACTTGTTGATTTGTACTTTATAAGCAACACGAACTTAGGTTTAATGACCATCTTGACATACCCGTAGGTTCCATTGGATTCTAATTGTAATTATACCAAAACGAAATCGTAATATACCTAGATTCCCTCTGAGAGGGCCACCACAACTTCACGACTATCCGAGTTTAATCATCGTAAACACATTTCCTCCATAGAAACTCTATTGTAGTCTTTCCTTCCTTTGCAATGGCTAAGGCTAACTTCTTGGAGTCACGTTGGGTGTTCGACGTGTTACATGCTAGAGGATGGAATATCAAGGGAAGGACGCTGCAACATGATCAAACATTCCCGGTACTTGCTAGCTAGTACACATTACACTTCGTAGCAATGCCTCTTGAACTAACCAATTCTATTTTTGCAGTGCCACCAGCAGTCGCCGGGCCGCAACGTCTGTGGATACTATGTTTGCCACAACATGCAACTACTCGCTCGGTTCGCGATCACCAATGATCCTCGGGTTTGTCAATCTTTCAACAATTATTTCATATATACTTACCAATTTATATAAGCCCGAATTTAACCTTCATATCGACGGAGTTGCAAACATCGGCTGGCTGCGTTGGAGCAGGCGAGCTCATAAAAATTCGATCACACCTTGCGGCATTCTGAGCAGACGGGTCATAAATCCAAATGGGAGTTTCCACGGTGTAGCAGATTGAACTTGATTGAGATAGATTGAACATAATGGTACATGTGTGTAAATTAATGTACATTAATGGTTAATTTTAGTTAATTGATTTGTGAATTGGATGTGTGCTTGTTTCTAAATGAATGCAATTTTGATGTGCTTCGAAATAAATGAGAATTGGATGTGCTTGTTTGAGAGGGCATGGCTAGCATTTCTGAGGCTAGCCAATAAACATAAATAGATTAAGCAATGCAAAGACTACCACGAGGCGATGCAGTAGATGAAACCGTCGTGATAGTCGACTACCCTGACGATGCGTAGATGAAACCGTGCGTGATAGTCGATTACCACGACGATACGTATATGAAACCGCTGCGTGATAGTGAACTATCACGAGCGGTTTCATATACGCACCGTGCGTGGTAGATCATCTATCACGACGGTTTTATCTACGGACCGTCTGTGGTAATCGAATATCACGAGCGGTTTTATCTACGCATCGTCGTGGTAGTCGATCATCACGCACGGTTTTATCTACGGACCGTGCGTGGTAGTCGAAATATCCGCACGGTTTATCTACGCATGCGTGGTAATCGACTATCACGCACGGTTTATCTACGCACCGCTGCGTGGTAGTCGATTATCACGACGGTTGCATCTGAGCCGTGCGTGATAGTATGTATTACGAGCGGTTGAGAACCGCCTGTGATGACCATTAGCATTCTTGACCCATAAACTCGCACGGCTCACGGAACCGCTCGTGATGGCGTTACGAACCGCTGTAGAAAGGCCTTTTCTGTAGTAGTGATAACTTACTAAGGTAGGCCCGTCCCATCAGGCACATGGTTGTACGAAAAGCCCAGTTCAATAGCGCACAAAGTTAAATCCATAATTGACCAAGGCAAGATTTCCAATTTCTAACTAAGTAACCATTCTTTTTAAAATCCCACGCACTGAGCTCCACCATATCACAAAGTTTCCACCACTTGCCCCAGTCTAAATCCTTTTTCACCCTGTTGGTTAAGTGCAACACATGCCATTAATGAGTAATAGCACACAACGCACACAATTTTATCACAAAGTTCCATAATCACTTAGTGAGATTCATATTTGCAACTTACATAAAATGATGACTCATTGCATGGCTAAGCAATCTACTCGTATCTAACCAACTCACGTTGGTGCTACGATAATACCAACTAAATAATAAACCAATCTAGGGTGACAAAAGATCATGACATAACAGTAGACAAGGTGGATATAAACAAATTGGATTAATAACTAAACCCAAAAGCATTTAAATAAATACTTAGAGTAAAAGCATTAATTTGAATCAAAGTAGTTTTGAAAACTGGGTTCAACATGATCAAAGGTACAACTTGCCTTGGAATAGATCCTGGTACTGATCTTGATCTTGGTGCACTCCTTCTTCTTCAAAATTCCCTGAAGAATCAATGTCAACTCGCAAACGAAGCAAATAAACAAAAAAAATAAATAGTAGAGACAAAACAAACTCCAAAAATTAAATAAAAATCATAGTAAAATAGATCTCGAATTTAGATGAATTTAGAAATTTGAATGAGCTCAATCGGAGTTCAGATGAAGAAGATATGGCTTTTGAAAGATCTAATCTAAAGAAAATACTTAGAAAGGAATTTCGAGTACTATTCATCGTGCACTGTACATCGAGTACTTTTCATCGAACACTATACATCAAGTACTATTCATCGATGCCGACTGCACGTGGTTGGAAGAAAGTTTCGACTACCTGGTCGGAAGGTTACGACCACCTGGTCGTAGAAGGCTATGACTACCTAGTTGTAGAAGATTATGACTGTCTGGTCGTAGAAGGCTACAACTAAGTGGTCATAGAACGCTACGACTGCCTGGTCGAAGGTGAACCTACGGGCTCCGGCGACAACGGCGCACAGTGGTGTCTCATCGGCGATGAGTGATACCAACATATAGAGAACGATATTGCGAACTCATTGGTGTACTTACGGGTGCTTGAGGACGACGGTGGTGGCCGGCGATGAGATTTTGGCGGTAGAGATGTACGGGCGTTTGTCGAAAAATGCTTCGGCGATGCCTCGACGACGTGGAGAGGTTCTGGAGGTAGCCTGGGCGACACTGAAGATGATGGCGTGATCTACGATGACGAGGAAGCAACGTCGGCGGCGCAATCGAAAACCAAGAAGCTTGACCGAAACCCTAAAATCTTGGATTGCGACTGCACTAGAGCTCTAGGGTCGAGGTGGCTTGAGGGTTTGGGATGAGGGCGCTGAGGCGATCCGTGGGGTCCTATTTATAGGGTGAGGGCGAATCAGATTAGGTAGAACCCTAAAAGAGTCCGAAACGAACACGAGTGAAATCCCGAGTTTGAAGGGGATACGGGATTTGATTTTGTTGATTTTGGATGCGAGGAGATACGGAAGATCAAATAACGTGGTTTAGATAAGATTTTATCGACGGAAACCCCATTGTCAGATGGAGCTCCTAGAAGCAGCAATGGTGGACGAGATTGACTTGAGCGTGACGAAGATGAAGGCGGCAAGGACGAAGGCGATGGGGCCCACGCGTCAGCAGCGGAACATGTGCGTGGATGGCTGGGCTGTGGAGCGGATTTGAGCTGGAAAGGAATAGAAATAGGCCAAAGCCGTGGGTTTCGGTGCATTAGGATTTAAGTACATTTTCCATTTTAGAAAATACTGAAAATGCAAATGGCAAATGAGAAATAGCAATTGAACTCGAAAAAATTCTAGAAAAATCTAGAAAATATATCCAAGCACATAGAATCCAAATAAAATAGTTTTGGCAATTGTGGATATTGACATTAATCATGTTAAATTGTTTTGATACTGAAAGTCCATATTAAGCTTTATTAAAATTCAAATAAAATCTCAAGGGTGAATTTTCCAACTACTAACTACTTAAAAGATTTTTAAAGCTCGGAAAATTAGGATGTTACAAACCCCCCTTAAAGGAATCTCGACCCCGAGATTCAGGCTAGCTAGAGAAAAGGCTAGGAAACTTGGTTTTGACCTCTTCTTCACGCTCCCACGTTGCTTCTCCTTCTGAGTGGTTGCTCCACTGAACCTTGCAAAAATGAACGGTCTTGCTTCAGGTCCGATGCTCTGCAACATCTAAAATCTTGACTGGTTGCTTTTTATAAGTAAGATGTTCTTTCAACTCAATTGAATCCAAAAGAGTTTGTTCTGTTGGCACACGGAGACACTTCTTCAACTGAGAGACATGGAACACATCATGCACTCCTACTAATGACTGCGGCAGTTCAAGCTGATACACAACTTCTACTCAGCGTTCCACAATCCTGAACAGACCAACATACCTAGGGGCAAGCTTCCCTTTGGCATGAAACCTTTTGACACCTCTCAGCGGAGTAACTCGAAGATAAACAAAATCCTCTGGTTCAAAGCTGAGATCACGACGACGGTTATCAACATAACTCTTCTGCCTCGACTAAGCTATCTTTAATCTTTCTCTGATCATAGACACTTGTTCTTCTGCTTCCTGAATAATATCTGGCCCGAATACTAAACGTTCGGCTGTTTCTAACCAATTCAAAGGGGTTCTGCATGCACGACCATACAAAGCTTCAAATGGTGATATTTACAAACTAGCTTGATAACTGTTGTTGTACGAGAATTCTGCATACGGCAAACTCTTGTCCCAACTGGTAGCATTAGCTAGAACACAAGCTCTCAACATATCTTCCAATATTTGATTTACTCTTTTAGTCTGTCCATCTGTCTGAGGGTGATACATAGTACTGAAATTCAAATGAGTTCCCAAAGGACTCTGCCAAAATCGGGAGGTGAACTGAGATCCTCGATCTGACACTATCTTCTTAGGCACACCATACAAACTAACAATTCTTGACATATATAACTCCGCAAGGCGATCTCCTGAGTAGGTGGTTTTAACTGGCAAGAAATGGACCAGTTTATTCAAACGATCAACTATTACCCAAATCGAATCGTAACCTGATTGAGTCCTGGGCAAACCGGTAATGAAATCTATTCCGATTTCTTCCCATTTCCACTCTAGAATCTTTAGGGGCTGCAACAAACCTGCTGGCATCTGATGTTTTGCTTTTACTTTTTGACATACGTCGCACAAGGCAACGAACTCCGCAACTTCTCGCTTTAGATTTGGCCACCAAAATTAATTCTTAACATCCTGGTACATCTTAGTGCTTCCAAGGTGAATAGAATACTTTGAGTCATAAGCTTCACTTAAGATTAGCTGTCTCAATCCATCAATATCTGGTATCCAGATACGTTCATTAATCCACAGTATATCTTGATCGTCTTTGGTGAAGTCCTTGAATTTTCCTTCTTCCATTTTGAGCTTGATGTCTGCAATCACGGGATCATTTGGCTGGGCTTCACGAATCTGCTTCTCCAGAGTAGATTGCACTTCTAAACTAGCCACAAATCCTTCAGATACAACTTCCAACCTTAACTTCTGAAATTCCTTATGAAGTTCTGGGAAATTCTCTTTTACTTCTAAGGTACTGCAGTAACTCTTGCGACTTAATGCATCCGCGATAACATTGGCTTTTCCAGGATGGTAGCGGATTCCAATATTATAATCCTTTATTAATTCCAACCATCTTCTTTATCTCATGTTCAGATCAGACTGAGCGAAAACATACTTCAAGCTCTTATGATTTGTGTATACCTCACAGCGGTTACCAATGAGGTAATGACGCCAAATCTTTAAAGCATGCACTACGGCAGCTAGTTCCAGATCATAGGTAGGATAATTCTCCTCATCAGATCTCAATTGCCTTAACGCATAGGCGACAACCTTTCCTTCTTGCATCAAGACACATCCTAATCCTTGACGCGAAGCATCACAGTAGATATTGAAATCTTTCCATATATCTAGCAGAGTTAACATTGGGGCTGAAGTCAAATGCTTCTTCAGTTCTTGAAAACTTTCTTCACAGGCTGGGGTCCAAGTGAACTTTTCCTCATTCTTCAACAATTGCATAAGGGGCTTAGCAATCGTTGAGAATCCTTCGATGAAGCTGCGATAATATCCTACCATTGCCAAGAAACTGCGAATCTGAGTTACTCGCTTGGGTTTCTCCCAATGTAATACTGATTTAACTTTATCGGGGTCAACTGCTACTCCCTCGACTATCATCACATGACCAAGGAAATCAACTTCCTTTTTTCAGAAATCACACTACTGAACTTAGCATACAACTGATGCTCTCTGAGCTTCTCTAGGATTAATCTCAAGTGCTCAGCTTGTTCTTCTTCTGTCTTAGAATAAACCAAAATATCATCAATGAACACAACTGCAAACTTGTCCAAATATTTCATGAATACTTTATTCATCATGTTCATGAAATATACAGGGGCATTAGTCACACCAAAGGACATGACTAAGAACTCATAATGTCTGTACTGCGTAGAAAAAGCGGTCTTCAGTATATCAGTCGAGCAAATCTTCAGCTGATAGTAACCTGATCGCAGATCAATCTTTGAGAACACTCCAGCTCCTTTCATCTGATCAAACAAATCATCGATTCAGGGCAGTGGGTACTTGTTCTTGATGGTGACTTCATTAAGAGCACGATAATCAATGCACATTCTCATGCTTCCATCCTTCTTGACAAAAAAACTAGCGCTCCCCACGGCGATGAACTAGGCCTCACAAAACCCTTCTCAAGAAGTTCTTCAATCTGCTTCTTCATTTCCACTAACTCATCGGCTGGCATCCGATATGGTCTCTTAGAGATCGGTGCTGTTCCCGGCACTAGATCGATGACAAACTCAATGTCAATTCTTCTGGAAACACATCTGGATATTCTTTGACAATAGGCATATCTTCCAAAGCAACGGTCTTCAGGCTATTGACTAATAAATGTCCATCATGCACTGAGGTGGCTAGAAACTCTACCTTCTTTCCATTGGTACCTTCTATTGTTACGGCTCTTCAGCCACAATCTAGTACAGCTTTGTGCTTAGATAGCCAATCCATGCCAAGAATGACATCCAAGGTTTGGGTGTCTAAGACAATGAGGTTGGCTAGAAACTCAACTCCAGCTATGAGTAACTTAGCTTCTAAACATCCCACTCTAGAGCTTAAATCTGCTCCAGACGATTAGACTAATAGAGTATGCTTAAGATGCATAACTTTCAAATTATTCTTGGTCGCAAAAACTCCAGAAACAAATGAATGTGAAGCTCCAGAATCAAACAAAATAGATGCAGGTACTGAGTTAACTAGAAACTTAACCAGTACGACGTCAGACACTTCCTGGGCTCCTTCCAAAGTGACATGATTGACACGGCCTCTGACCACAGACTGCGGTGCTCCTCCAGATTGACTGGCAACTTGAGAGGCTCCTGGGTTGATGCCTGGTGTTGGTGTCTTGGCGGGTGTAGCTCCAAGGTTGAAGCGTACTGGAGTCACTGTTCCCTTCTAAGGACAATGGTTGGTGAAGTGTCCTAGCAGACGGCAGGTATAACAAACTCTAGCTTCATTTTGCTAATTTCTTTCTGGATTGGGGTTGATGGTCACAGGGTTGCGAAAGTTCTGAGCAGCTAGACGAGGTGTTGAAGTAGGTGCAGGCGTCCTGGAAGAGTTCTATGGTGAAAAACAAGTGAACTATTGGGGAACTGTTCTCGCTTTCTGCTGAGCTTGATGACTCCCTTGCTGAGCCATTCTGCGCTTACGGTTGTCTTCCAACTATTTGCGCTTATCTTCAAGGATCAAAGCTTTATCATCTAGCTCCTGGAAATCTGGAAAGGTATGGACGATCAAACTGACTTGCAATCCAATATTTAATCCTTTTAGAAAATGACTCTGGTGAGCCTTGTCAGTGGCGACATCTTCCACGGCATAGTGGGCAAGCTGAGAGAATTTGTTGAGATAGTCAGTCACTGATATGTCTCCTTGCTTGAGGGCATGAAATTCATCCTTCTTTAGATCAATAATTCCTTCTAGCACGTGATACTGGCGAAAAGCCATTAAAAACTCTTCCCAGGTAATGTTTTGTGGTGTCTCATGCGTGGCACAGAAGTTTTCCCATCATTCGGCAGTTATGCCTTCCATCTGATGGGTAGCATATAGAACCTTTTCATGATCGTTGCATTGGGTGATCAGCAGCTTCCTCTCGATGACACGAAGCCAATTATTAGTTTCAACCAGTGAGACATGCCTAGAAAAGGTTGGTGGGCGAGTTCTCATGAACTCTGCAAGCTTGGATGGTCCATGATGACTATAGTTGACTAGTGATGCGTTGTTGTTGCTATTGTTCTGATTATTATTCATATTTTGCATCTGGTTCATCATCGTGTACATCATCTGTGTTTGAGCTACCATGAACGCTCCAAAATTTTGTAAATCAATTGGAGACGCTTACGGCAGGACTGCTCCTACGGGTATTTACTCATTCTCTTCTCACCCAGGGGTTCCGACGTGACGAGTTTGAACCATCTGGCGAATGCTCCATGGGTTAGATAAGGTAGCAAGCACAAGAAAAGTTAAGAACTAACCGAGGGGTAGATTAAACCCAACAACACAGCTTCAAGAAATCAACTGAAATACTTATATTAATAGGGATCTTAGCATAGCTGCAACAAATGCCTTAGGGCCTTTGTAGCTTATACTCGCACACAAGAAAACAAACGAACCTAACACACAAACTACCGCCTAAAGGGTGACACTCCTAAACTTAAACTGACGCGGCTCAAACATACTGAGTGTCAACTGACTTAACCTAAACTTGAGCGAACTACTTGATGAGATAGCCTCCACAGCCACGACGGTGCTCCCGCCTGCTGTAGACCTGGAACTACACTGGCATCCTTGCGAACTGGTCCTAGTGCCCTAGGACTGGTGCAGCAGGAACAGGAGGCTCGGGTGCAGGCATGATAGGCCCCTCTGGTGCTTCAGGTTCTGTTGGCTCCTCGGCCTCTTCTGGGTCTTCCTCTAAATCTTCTTCTTCAGGGTTTTCCTCTTTATGGTCTTCCTCATGCTTATACTGACCATAGAGAGCTTCTTCTAATGTGGCGATCCTCTCCTCTGCCATCTACAGTGTCTCGTAGATGCCTTCCAACTCAGTGGTAGCCAACTCTAGGGATTCCTCCTGAGGAGCTGTAAACTAGGAAAGATGCACCACAGTGGCATTGCTCTCTCCATAGTTCTGGAAACGCGACATCAGCTAAGACAGACAAGATGGTAAGAGCCAATTTAAAACAGCTGGGAGAGGAAAAATTCCAGTAATAGTTGAGTCAAGAGAGACATAAGAGGAGTTAAGTAGTTCAATTAATCTTGCAATTTAATTTTGCTTTAGAAAATAGTTTGGACACTCTAAGAACGGCTGATCTAACTAAGGTTAAGACCTACAGTCAGTATGGCATTGATACCACCTCTGTCGGGACCCAAAAAAATAATTCTGGACCCTCTGTGTATAATGCATTAGTCCAGGGTCACACTAGTGCACACAGTGTCAACACAGATGAATATTGATCAACACAAGACGAAATAATAGAATAAATGAGTAATTTGAATAACAAATAACTGTTGTGACCTTATGGTCGAGTTTACATTTATTAAGCCTTGCAGGGCTGGCAATAATTAAATAAGCAGCGGAACAAAATAAACTTTAGCGGAAACCCATCGATCCACCACAGGCAACCGACTGGGATCAAGACCTAGCGATCAGCACCTTCGTAGAACTCCTCCTCAAAAGCGGGCGAAGACTCCTTCACTTCTGTTGATTGATTATAGCAAGCATGAGTACACAACCATTCTCATTAGTCATACCATAGAATGCAATGTATACATGATGACTTATTCCTAAGGAAATGACTTCTGTGTTCTTTTGTAGAAATGCAACATTTGCAATTGAATATGAATAATAGATTAAAACACATCTTGAAACAAATAAACAATATTAATTTAATAGTTGTTTTCACAAAGAACACAAAGCCTAAATAAATTATTCACACAGCCATATGACTTAGATCACACAGTTCCCTTCCCAAATATTTTATGAAAATCTAACCCTCGTGTAAAATCCCCGAGCATGTTCATGACCGCGGACGCGTGTAACATCCCAAGGTTCTGTTACCAAAAATAAAATTAATACAATTATTATCTTACTGGATTTTTTGAGCTTTAAAAGTGTTTTCTTGCTTTTCTTAAATTTCCAAGTTTTTAAAAGTCAAAATTTACAATTTATTATGTTTTCTGGGTTTCTTGGATTTTATTCAAGTCGGTGCTGTTTCTTGCAACCTAGTCTGTTTAATTTCTTTTCTACCTTCCGTCGTCATTTTCAGCGCCGCTGTTGATCTCCCAGCGTCATTGTCCACTCTGTTGAGTTCGCCTCGCGACGTTCTACGTCGTGCTTCCTTCCTTTTCTCCGGAGCACCGCCTGCTCCCAACCTCCCTCTTCAAGTTGCTGCCAACTCCACTAATGAGGACACCAACCTGCCGGATATGACCGCTACTCCATGTGCCAAGCAAGAGTTCGTGCTGGATAAGTTTTGGCATCCAGTTCGGCCTCTAGAAATAAACTTGACAGCACCAACTTAAAACACGCACAACTTTCACATACGGAGTCTGTTGGAGGTCCACGAGTACTTGATGGAAAGCTTATTTCGCCCTCTTTCCAACGGATCCAGCTTCACCTCCAAATTCCTTCTAGACTGATCGCAATCATCAAAGGAAGACGTCATATCACCTGTTTGGGCCAACTTGGGCTTTGTAACCGTACTCAACTTGGCCCATATGCCGGCGGCCCACCTATGGTCGTGGTTACTGTTCACATGAATAGTACCCACGAGTTTAGTCCCACCTCGCTAGTTCTATTAGATGTGTGGCTCCCCATCCCCTATTTAAGGAGATCGCACCCACTCTAGTTTTCTTGGATTTTGTTTAGTTAAAAGTTAGCATTGTTGCAACTTCGTGTATTGGCTTGTGTCGACTAGACCAACCATAATACCGCTTTCAAAATCCCAACTCAATTCAATATTTCAATTCCTATTTGCAATTTCAGATTGCTTTATCTTGTTCTTGCGTGCTTCTTCGGTGTATGCAGGAATCGACCTTCGTGGTCAGATCATCCAGGTATTCGTGCACGGTGGATAACGACTTGTTAATCAGTTCAGTGATTGCGTGGTTTCGAGCCTTGCGTGTTCATAGCCAGGATCGTGAGAGTTGAGCGATGACTACCGAACTTATCATTCTCATCGAAAGATCGGGCCAACAATCAAACCTTCGGGTTCATCACCCACTCTCTAACCCCTCCCCATTTGCCCGGACTTTGTCGGCGATCGTGCGCTGCCGAAGCTTCTTCTCTGCTGGACTGCGTCGCCATCGAAGGTCCTCTATCCGAGCCACCACCACCGTTGGATTCATCTCTTCATGTTCTACGCATCGCTCTCTCTATCTCTCTCATTGCACCACCGGTTCATCGATTTCGACCGCCCTCTCGGTATCGACCATCCTCTCGTTGTCGACCACTATTTCGGTTTCGACCACCCTCTCAGTGTCGACCATCCTGTCGTTGTCGACCACCCTTTTAGTTTCGACCACCCTCTCGGTGTCGACCACGCTCTCGGTTTCGACCACCCTCTCGGTGTCGACCATCCTCTCGTTGTCGACCACCCCTTCGGTTTCGACCATCCTCTTGGTTTCGACTGTCTCTTGGTTTTGACCACCCTCTCAGTTGCGACCACCCTTTCGGTTGCGATCACCCTCTTGTTTTCGACCACCCTGGCCTCGGTGTGTATTTCCCTCTCTCTTTTTCCACAGCATCGTGCACATTAAGGGCTTGTTTGGATGCTAGGGAGCAAAATCCCAGGGAAGAGAATCCCTTGAGGGGATTTTGATGGCACATGAAATCCCCCTCAATATAAGGGGATTTTTTCCCGGCCGGGAAAAAAATCCCTGTTGCCATTTGGAAACAACAGGGATAGAAATCCCGGCCATGAAAAAAAAATCAAAAATAAAAATAAAAAAATTCTGTAAATTCCAGGAAAAGATTACAAACTTTAAAAATGATAAAACATGTGTAGAAATATAAAGTATCACAGACATCACAACATCATGCAAAATATGAAGTATTCCAGGAAAATATTACAAACTTTAAAAATAATAGAACATATGTAGAAATATGAAATTATGAATAGGCATATCAATCCTTAGGCATTATACATTTTCCATATGTTATCTCCTCGAGGACCGACCATGCAAAGATCAACGATATACACAAAATTTCGCTCCTTCAAAGGCGACAAGCTAAGTATTCAATTCAGGTTGCTTTGCATTTCACACAAATTCTGGTAACTGCGGTTCACAAAATTTCGCTCCTTGAGACAAAAACTGATTTCTCCATCTTGAATCCTCAAAAGGATGTCGGGTGGTCAAGTTCGATGCGATAAAGGCGCCAATGAAAATTGCAAGGGACTTGTAACCACCATCAATGATATGAACATCCCTAAACATACAAATGATCAAGTTGATAAGCTTGTTCATCATGCTCATAGAAATTTCTCTTAGTACAACATGACAAGCAACAATGCAATTTTATGAACTTGCAAATAATTCGTCTAACAAGGACAACATAGTAGCTGAAAGTCAGTCCACTGCACCATATACCTTAAACTGTTCCTAATCTTAGAGCAAGCACAGAAACTCAGCCAACTAGTCGAGAAAATGAACTCTTATTGATAGGAACCAATAACCTTGACAGAAAGCCACTTCCAAACTAAATGAGAAGCTAGCATGCAGTCAGTCATGTGCTAGCTAGCAGTTTACTGAGTTTGAAGAAACACCAGTCCGTATTAATAGCAACGAATGCGAGAAACAAGTAGTAATCAAGAAATCTGATGTAGCCCTGAATATCTCTGGCTCCATCCGAAACTCAACCCTACACCAACTCTCATGGCCTTCTAAGATCTCCTTAACTTTTTTAGCGCCGGTAAGGGCTGATGTGTGGACTGGTCTTTTGTCATCATAAAGGCATGAAAGCAAAGTAGGAACCAAGACAAGAAACAAGTCATCGTCGTCCTCTTCTTCCTCAAGCATAAATTTTCTAATGAGCTCCTTTCTAGTGTCCATTTGCTAATACATGCAGATTAGTAGTAAATAAGCATATTAGTAGTAAGAAATGGTAAGACAGTCAGAAATATATTGTCGCTTATATTACTGGGGTGTTGAATGAGTGTGCGATTTGGTTGATGTTCAAGGTGAGGTGGTGGAACCCGAGTGCAATTACTTTCAAGAGCATGGAGCTTGTGGATCTTGTGAGGAAGATCGGTTTGCGCACATTAGCATCAAGACAAAAGCGGATACAAAAAGGGATGGCGAGAGGGACCAACTTATTGTCGGGCTTTATGGAGTGTTATGACACGGAGGGAGGACACAAACAGGTTTGGCCCGGAGGAGGACACAAGCAGAAGTCTTTATCGATCTGGTCACAACACAACCAAGGAAACTAAAGAACTCGATCGATCATTTCAGAGTGGCATGAATGGGCAGCGGTTTTCAATCGATGGCATAGAAGGAAACAAGATTGATTCTGCAGATCTATTACCAAATGCACATATCCGGAAGAAGTCCCAGAATGTATCAGCAGATCTATTACCAAATGCAAAGCATCCAGTGGCATAAATTAGATACCTTAACAAAATCAGTGTTGTCTCAATTTTCTTCAAAACGTAGACCTTCCACTCTCGGCAAAATGATTAGACCTGGGAAAAAAAGCTAAAATTGGACGAAAACACAATGAGAAAAGTGAGGAAAAGAGGCAAATTATAAAAAAGAAACTCATATACCAGCTGGTAGCAAGACCTACAGGACTTTAACCCATCTACTGCTAGTGACAGCCCTATATTTTAACAGTCCGCTGTCGGTGCTAGCCCTATTCCAGTATTCCCTATATAGGCCAATTAACATATCAGATCAATTAAGTCATATTTACCTGATCCTATGCAATGTTGGTACTGTTTCCTTGGTGTAGGTGTCACGCAAGAGATGATGCTCAAGATAGCTAGAACCAAATGAAAAAAAGAAAGAATAGAATTATAGTTAATTAAATCTCTCAATCCTATCACAGTTGGAATAAAAAATATCTCTGTGTGCAAGGACGAATCAGTTATGTTTAACAGAATATAGATTAAAATCTGTTATTAGTGATATACAATGGTCACAGATGCAGGTACCAACCTTAGTTTAGCATTCATTGTTCGACATCTTTTAATAAGCCAGGTCTTCTTTAGATCGTCCTGTTAGCCCACATACAAGAGAAAGCTAAAGCACTTAAACAAATCATATGAAGTTACTAACAATATGAAGAGATTCCATGTTTTCTTCAAAGAAGTAGAATCACAAAAGGAATACGAGAAGGCTCACATATTGGTTCAGGGAAAGGATGATGAGAGGGAGCAATGGCGGTGATTACATAAACTTGTTCAGACATCAGATTTTAAAATGCTCATAGGATTTGATATAGCATATAACCAATATCACAGATCTAGGTAACCACATCAACACAATCTCAAAACGTTGTATCCTAAGGATGAAATGTTTTGGGATTGGATCTGATCTATGCATACTTGAAATCGGCGCAAGGCTACCAGCGTGAGTTTACGAGAAAGTTAGCGATACTTTAATCAAGAAAACTCACCGAGCGGAGGAGGCGATCAAGCGGAGGAACTTCACCGAGCGTGAGGAGGTGGCCGAGATCTGGAGGTGGTGGCGCGGCTCTTGCGGTGGCAGAGCGAGGAGGCGGCCGAGGAGGCGTCGGGATCTGGAGGTGGCGGCGCTGCTCCTTCAAAGCGTCCGGCGTGAGGAGGCGACCGCGATCTGGAATGGATCCGGAGGTGGCGGCGCGCTTCTTGTGATGGCGAAAAGTGGGCGAGGCGGCGATCGGGAGGAGGAGGCGGCCGAGATCTGGGCGGCGCGGCTCTCCTTCGCGCGATCGGCGTGAGGACGAGAGGAGAACGAGCGAGACGGGAGAATAATCGCCCCGGGAGACGAGTTTTGCTTCCCGGGAAGACGCGGAAAGATCCGGGAATCGGCGTGCGGCGGCTTCCAAAAAAAAATCATCCGGGTTAGTTTCCACGTGTGTTTCTTTCGAGGAAAGGAAGGGATCGGCGGGTTTCTTGCTTCAAACAAGCCCTAAATGCCGTTGTCTCTGCCTCGCTGTGCGCATTAAATGCCGTTTGCGCATTAAATGTCATTGTCCCCATCGCGCCGCTACGAATCCTGCTACTCTGTCTTGTCACCCGATCCTCCTCCTTCCTCTATAAATGGAGCACCAAGGAGCCCTTTGCCTCCTCTTGTTTTTCCCTTGACTCTCCCTCTCTCGCTCTTATTGCTGTGGTTTTCCTGAAGCCCCGAGCTCTGAGTTCAAGCCGCCAAGTGCCTCCTCTCGGTCCTCGCCGCACCAGTGTAGCCCCTCCTCTTCTACCCGTGTCAATTCGAGCCCTAGAGCTCCTTGAAGCAATCCCCTTACTCAATTTCAATTTTGTTTCACAGGAGCCACCGCATTTCCTCTCCTCCTTCAGTCCTGGCCAACCCCTTCATCACCGTTCCTTCTTCGCCTTCGACCACGAGCTTCCCCATCGTTGTTCACCATCTACAAACCTCCTCCGGCATCTCTCTCGGTCTTGGTGAGTTTCTCGTGCCCTGTTCTCTATCGTGTTCTTTCGACCACGTTGAGCAGTTGAGTCCTTCTTTCGAGTTCTTCTTTTCTTTCGACTGCGTTGAGTAGTCGAGTCCTTCTTTCAAGTTCTTATTTTCTTTTGACCGCATTGAGCAGTTGAGGTCCTTCTTTCGAGTTCTTCTTTTCTTTCAACCGCGTTGAGCGTCGAGTCCTTCTTTCAAGTTCTTCTTTTCTTTTGACCGTGTTGAGCAGTCGAGTCCTTTTTTCGAGTTCTTCTTTTCTTTCGACCGCGTTGAGCAGTCGAGACCTTCTTTCGAGTTTTTCTTTTCTTTCGACCGCGTTGAGCAGTCGAGACCTTCTTTCGAGTTCTTCTTTTCCTTCGACCACGTTGAGTAGTCGAATCCTTCCCTCGACCACGCTGAGTAATCGAATCCTTCCCTCGACCATGTTGAGTAGTCGAATCCTTTCCTCGACCATGTTGAGTAGTCGAATCCTTCCTTCGACCACGTTAAGTAGTAAAATCCCTCCTTCCGACCAGTCGAACCTCCTTTCGACCTTGTTATTCCAAAACTTCCGAGAGTCCGTTCTCCTTCGTTCGAGCTCCGTTTTAGATGGTTCAAATCTCTAAAATCATCTAAATTCAAGATCTAACTATCTATACCAAAATTATCTAAATTAGAGTTCATTTGAATTTTATTTGGATTTTATTTGAATTTGGCTTATTTGTGTGTGTAGATTTTGACGACTTCGGAGAGCCGCATTTCGACGTCGTTTCTAAACAACAACTAATTGAGCAACACAAGTTACATCCTTTGATCATATTTGAGCCTAGTATTTAAAATTATTTAAATTCAGTTTTAAACTATTATTGCATGCTTATTTATATTCCAGTAATTTAAATTATTGTTTTAAATTACTAGTTAATTCTGTTACCATTGTACAACCTATGTTGAAATTCAAGTTGTATGACTAGAACATGTTGGAAAATTATGCTTAGTCAAAGCCTAGACCAAAAATCTTGATTTGGAGAACTTTAGCCAAAAGTTCCACTATGATTTGAAAATGACTATATGGTTTTGTCTTTACCATAGAAATTTATAAAATGTTTTGACTTGTTAAATAAAATAAAAATTGGTTTGGACTTGGGCGAAATGGATGTTTGGATGGGTGCATGTTCATGCACGGGATCGAGTCATTTCTATGATAGAGGACCAGGGGTTCTTTTGGAAAGTTGCCCAAGTCAATTAAGAACCGGTCTTCGAGCCGCATCTTGCTAAGCCCCAACGCACTACCACAAGTCGAGAAATGTGCATGACTAGGCTAAATAATTTGCAACATTTCACTGTGGTCGTGCCATTCGGTTGCGTGGGCGTCTTTTGCGACCTACTTTTATGTATTCCCACATGGCGCAAGAGGGAGCTTAAATCCGATGGGTTTCTATCCAAAGGAAGTGAAACCATAGCGAGGCGGGACTACGGTTGGATGGTGCATTGTAAAGGCTTTGTGATAATCTTGTAGTCGCGCACCTTCGAAAGTGTGTGAGCGGATAGTACGAGTGATTATCTCTTGTAGGTAAAGTTGTACAACCTCTGCAGAGGGTAAAACTATTCGAATAGCCGTATCCACGATCAAGGATATGCTAGCAAAGCCACTCAAAGTTAGAATTTTGTTTTGATTTCAAAAGAATTTATCAATTGTTTTTGGATAGCTTATCTAACTGGTCGTGGATATGGTCGTGGGCTTTGGTCAGGACTCAGTCGTCGACACAGTCGTGAACTGATCGTGGGCGGGTAGCCATGTGATAGGAGGGTATCCTTCACCACTCTTGTGTGAATGTTATCTGACTATGAAACTTGAGAATTTAGAAAATGAATTTTAGTTATAAAATATCTGCTTTGGAACTTAGTACAAGTATTTAAAGAAAATATTGCTTTATGAAAATTCAACCCTATATGCCTTCCTTTGATATACCCTTGCATGCATTATAATTCTGTTATTGGGTGTAACTTGTAGGGCACGGTTGTTTGTACTCACTCTTACCTAATAAAATGTTGTTCAGAGGAGAAGGTCATTGCAGCTGCTGAAGATCTCGATGACTAGGCCGCTACCCCAGTCGATTGCCTGTGGTAGATTAGCTGGGCTCTACTGCTATTCTTTTGTCTTTCGCTCTGTTCTTAGCTGTTGGCTTGTAAGCTTTTCTGGTAATCAACTCTGTTATTTATTAATAAAGCTTTATGATTATGGATGTTACCATATTGGTTTACTGTGTGAGCTAGCCATTGCTCATGGGACTAGTTCGAAAATACACAGAGGATTTGAGGTGTTAATCCCGAGTCCTTACAACACGGCTATTCAATTAGATTTGTTTAACACTCTACAGAGGTTGTACATTTTACCCACACGATATAACCAGTGCATCTAGCACTAATCATAACAAAACGTTTCAGAAACTTCATCTCAAACATTGACACTCCCGATGTGTTTTACTACCGGTACTAACGCCCACGGAGGAAATTAGTCCGACGCACACCGTTGGACAGGGAAGCGGTGAACCGTCCTGTGATGTGAGTCACCACGGAGACAGAAACACACCTCTACCCTGACACAAAGCCTAACCTACTTCCTGAGTAGTCAATGTCGAGACTATATAACTTACTAAGTTAGGCCCGTCCCATCAGGCATATGTGGTTGTAAAAAAGGCCCAGTTCAATGACGCACAAAGTTAAGCCCTTAATTGACCAAGGCAAGACTTCCAATTTTTAACTAAGTAACCATTCTTTTTAAATCCCACGCATTGAGCTCCACCATATCACAAAGTTTCCACCACTTGCCTCAGTCTAAATCCTTTTCCACCCTGTTGGTTAAGTGCAACACATGCCACAACGAGTAATAGCACACAACGCACACAGTTTTATCACAAAGTTCCAAAATCACTTAGTCAGATTCATATTTGCAACTTACATGAAATGATGACTCGTTGCATGGCTAAGCAATCTACTCGTATCTAACCAACCCACGTTGGTGCTACGATAATACCAACTAAATAATAAACCAATCTAGGATGACAAAAGATCATGACATACCAATAGACAAGGTGGATATAAACAAATAAGATTAATAACTAAACCCAAAAGCATTTAAATAAATGCTTAGAGTAAAAGCATTAATTTGAATCAAAGTAGTTTTGAAAACTGGGTTCAACATGATCAAAGGTACAACTTGCCTTGGAATAGATCCTGGTACTGATCTTGATCTTGGTGTACTCCTTCTTCTTCAAAATTCCCTAAAGAATCAACGTCTACTCGCAAATGAAGCAAATAAACAAAAAAAAATAGTAGAGAGAAAACAAACTCCAAAAATCAAATAAAAATATCAGTAAAATAGATCTCGAATTTAGATGAATTTAGAAATTTGAATGGGCTCAATTGGAGTTCAGATGAAGAAGATATGGCTTTTGAAAGATCTAATCTAAAGAAAATACGCAAAAAAGGAATTTCGAGTATTGTTCATCGGGCACTGTTCATCGAACACTGTACATCATGTACTATTCATCGATTTCGACTGCACGTGGTCGGAAGGAAGTTTTGACTACGTGGTCAGAAGGTTACGACCACCTAGTCATAGAAGGCTACGACTACCTGGTTGTACAAGATTACGACTGCCTGGTCGTAGAAGGCTACGACTAACTGGTCATAGAAGGCTACAACTGCCTAGATGGAGATGAACCTACGGGCTCCGGTGACAACAGCGCACGATGGTGTCTCATCGGCGATGAGTGATACCAACATGTAGAGAACGCTATTGCGAACTCATTGGTGTACTTACGTGTGCTTAAGGACGACGGTGGTGGCCGACGACGAGGTTTTGGTGGTGGAGAGGTATAGGCGTTTATCAGAAAACGCTTCGGCGATGCTTCGATGATGTAGAGAGGTTCTGGAGGTAGCCTAGGCGACATTGAAGATGATGGCGTGATCTACGACGACAAGGCGGCAACGTCAGCGGCGCAATCGAAAACCAAGAAGCTCAGTCGAAACCCTAAAATCTTGGATTGCGACGGCCCTAGAGCTCTAGGGTCGAGGTGGCTTGAGGGTTTGGGATGAGGGTGGTGAGGCGATCCTCGGGGTCCTATTTATAGGGTGAGGGCGAGCCGGATTAGGTAGAATCCTAAAAGAGTTCGAAATGAACATGTGTGAAATCCCAAGTTTGAAGGGGATACGGGATTTGATTTTGTCAGTTTTGGATGCGGGGAGATACAGAAGATCAAATGACACAGTTTAGATAATATTTTATCGATGAAAACCCCGTTGTCAGATGGAGCTCCTAGAAGCAACAATGGCGAACGAGACCGACTCGGGCGTGGCAAAGATGAAGGCGATGGGGCCCACGCGTTAGTGGCGGAACGCGCACGCGGATGGCTGGGCTGCAGGCCTAGCCGACATTGTGATCTTCCCCAAATTCGGGCAGAACCCTAAACCCCCTTGCCGCGCTGTCTCCGGTGAGTTGTGTTCCGATTCATTTCACCTTAAGCTCTCTCAGGAGTCACTGGTGCCTCTCCAATCACTCTCGACCTTCCTCCTTGCTCAGGTTACCTTCTCCACCCATACTTCCCCCTTGCCGCCACTGGCCGCCATTGACCAAGCTGCCCAGACCACCTCCCTGGTCATCTTTTACGCTGGTAAGACCTTAGTATGGTATAGGAAGATTGAGAGTGTTCAAAATCACAGCTAGTATGGACATCTCCAGATCCTATTTGAGGTCGAGTCCATTACTCTCTAGTAACCGAACAATAAAGCACATATTAAACCACTGGTAATTGCTAATTCAAAACCAATTAATGGTAATTAAGTAGTGTTTAATAGATCCTAATTACACACCGGTCTACAGCTTTGACCACTAGTCTACAGCTAAGACCAGTGCATTTCGATCACACTGGTCTAAGGCTTCGACCCCATTGGTCTATGGCTTTGCCACACTGGTCTAAGGTTTCGACCACTGAGTTTCGACCATTGAGTTTCAATAACTTAGTTTCGACCACTGAATTTCGATCACTCAGTTTCGACCACTCAGTCTTGACCACTCACTTTCGACAACCGAGTTTCGATCACTCAGTTTCAACCAGTCAGTCTCGACCACTGTGTCTCGACTACGGAGTTTCGATCACTCAGTTTCGACCACTCAGTTTCAACCACTCAGTCTCGACCACTGAGTTTTGACCTCTCAGTTTCGACCACTCACTTTCGGCCACTAGTTTCGACTACTCAGTGTCGACCACTCAGTTTCGACCATACTAGTCTATGGCTTCGACCAACCTGGTCTAAGACCCTTGGTCTGAGGCTTTCCAAATTATCGTTAGATACGTTTGCTTTCTTTCGAAGTGTTTCCTTTCATTGTATGTATTTGGACTTATTGGATTTCATTTGGTTGTTTTCAGTCGCTCTTGGGTTTAATCGTATTCTGTGTAGCTAGACTCTGAAGCTATGATGGAACAACAGTCTGAGACGGAACAAGAGTAAGACCAGGATTATCATCATTTTGAGCCTTATCAGAATATTGAGAAAGGCAAGTCAATACTTTGATCATATTGCACCTACGTTTTGCAATTATATTGTCTTAAATTATAAAATTACATTGCTATGATTTATACAATTATGTTGGTCTAGCTCATAGTTAATACCTTAATGATACTTGAATATAATCTTCCCATCCTTGAATTTTGACACTATCCTTGTCATCCTAGAATTAATGGTTTACATACTAGTTAATAAGTATGTATCTAAGAGTCATGCTTAGCCTTGCTTAGATATATTGTCATTCGGAAAATAAATTGTTCAACGTCATTCAAACATTTGAAAATGAATTTGGGCAGTCGAGGCTGGAGCCTAGCTGGTATTTTGAAAAGGAAAAAGGGATTTCAAATGGGGGAACCTGGAAACTATTGTAGACTTGGGTGTGTGAACAAAATGGTGAATGTGTATGGGAGTACGTCAATATGGGATGAAAAGCCGGTTTGGAACCCGTGGAATTGAGTTGTCCTGGTCGAGGACCAGTGGAAAGTATTGGGTGCATACAGTCGCAGGATTTGCAAGTTGGATGTGGCTCGGGACTAGCGGATGGGTACAACCTAGGAGTTGGCGGGGGAATGCACCCTAGGGCTCAAGGGTGGTGCAGCCGTGGGATTCGAGGGTTGCAACCTGGGATTCGAGGTTGGTCTCACCTACGGGTCAGGGGAATTGTGACCGTGGTTTTGCTAGGGGTGCAACCTGAGTTTCACCGAGTGGTGTAGCCGGAGTGTCGCCAGAGGCATTCACCCTGGAATTTCAGGTGTAGGCCGTTCGAAATTGCCGGGTGGTGGTAGCCTTGGGATCGCCGGATAGATGTAGCCTAGGAAAGAGATATAGATTGGGCTGGAGCCCCATGATTGGAAATATTGGTTTGGAACCAAGTGATTGGAAATATGGGATTGGATTCAAGTGGTTGGAAATATGTGATTGGAGCCGAGTGATTGGAAATACTGGGATGGTATAGGAGATGGGATCTCCACTAGTACTTTACAACAAAAACTCAGTTTATAAAACTTGTGTTAGTAAAACGCTAAGTCTCAGGTTTTGCTACTACTTAATCTATTTCAATAAATGGCTTTGTGCAAAATAAAAGAACCATGGGCCTCCCGTTTTATTAGCCTTGCATGTATAAAAATTGCATTGTGTGTTGGATCACGAGTACGGTTGTGTACTCATGCTCGCTATTTATATTCTTTTAGTCAATACGCACAAAAGAAGACTATAGGGACAATTATGAGTATTGATCAAGACCGAAGATCAAGAAGGCCAAGAATTATGTCGCGAGCCCACAGTCGATTGCTGGTGGCAATATCGTGAGGGTTCCACATGTTATACTTTGATTCTTCTTCTGCTGCAGTTCTCTGAAAGTATTTGGCCTATCCGGCCATTCTGCAAGCCAAAAGCCGTAAGGTATATTTACGCTTTGTTTAATATTATGCAATAACTCTGCATTTTCGTGATATGTGTTTGAACCAACAATGTAACTATGTGTGCTATCTACTGATCTAGGGAATGGCACAAATATACACAGTGGGTCCCAAGTTCCAAATTTGGGGTCTGACAGGCTTGATATCAGAGCATATCGACTCTAGGTCGTGACCTTAGTTAGCATGGCCGTTAGTTTCATTCGTGGAAGTTTTCAAAACCTTTCTTCGCCTACAAATGCTTTGTGAAAAATATAAGTAATATTACTCATTCTCATCCCTCGTAAATATTGCTCTCTCTTAACTATGTCAGATCTTCATTTCATTTCGAAAGATGATTGGTTACCTCTCCCCTTACCTAAGCTTCAAAAGTTTAAGTTCAGGAACGTGATGGCTGTTAGGATAGGGCAATCTCATTTTGAGTAACCCTTGTGCATAGAACTGTGCACTCCTATGTGTGTGTTTCCACGAGTAGACAATGTACTATCGTGAGATTTTAGTTGGAACCTGTGTACTGCCTATTTTGCCCATGGGCGTTATATTTCGCAGTCACAGGAAAAGCTTGTTTTAAAAGAATTGTGTGGTTGTTTGAGCCTTCCCGACTTTTCGTATGTTAAGATCCTAAGTTTTAAAGGGGAAATGGGTTTAGTGACGTTATCCCCGCAATATTCTCCCTATCTCATGCTATTCCCCTCATTCCTTGCTGAAAGCACCCATAGACGGCAAGACCAACCTAACAGGCGTACAAGAGCAAGACGAAGCTCCGTCAAAATTTGCAAACCCTAACCAGACCGTCCATACAAGACCCTTGGGCGACATCGCACTTCGAATAGGGTACGACCAATCAGCCAGCAAAGACTCGCCCAGACAAATCGAAGGAGTGTTACGTCAAGGTGAAGATCGAAGATCTTCAAATAAAGCCACCGAAGCCCAATTGAAAATAGTCCCTGGCCAAAAAGGCACATAAGATAGCCTAGACAATGGATTGACACATGTTATATTCTTAAGCCTAGTCGATGCCATAAGAGACCTGCGCGATAAATAGTGAATGAAAATGTACCAAGGATACCTTATGATTGTTAGAATGAACCAAACATGTGGCATATTGGGTGAGTGCTAGAGATCATGAGGATAAGTGTTTGGAAGACATCACCGTAGGACTACATTTGGATTGAATTAATAGGAATAATTGAATTTATACACATAATGTGATCAATAACGGGATTATTAGCAATTTCTAGAGATTGGATATCGGAAGAATTAACTAATCAAAGTGATACTGGAGGAAAATTTGATTCACACTAAAGGTATTGATTTAGCCTGAGTAGACTAGACAAGCAATGATCGTATGATAATTGATGTCATCAAATGCGATTATGGATAATTAGGATCAATTAAGAGGTAGTTGATCTATAGGAACAATCATAATTGCTCGAAGTTGGTCACTAAGACTTATGTGGAATCTATGCATGAATTAATCTAGATGTTATGATCTAATGGTGGAGAATGATAGATCATAGTTATACGATACCAAGGTACTCTTAGTAGATAACGATAGGCTTGGATATAATCTAGGTGAATAATGACGATCGGGTTTTTGGCAGTTGAAAAAAACAACAAATATCGGTGGATATTATTTTTAAGGGGGGTAGCCAATTACAAAAATGATTGAATCGTTATGAGTACATACAATCATGATTTGGTGGTAACGTCGATCACAAGTAAGGCCTAGAGTTAAAATCATGATAATTAGCGAGCTAAAAGATAAACAATTGAACTCTGGTAGGAAAAATAGGACATGATGATCAAAATATAGTTATTATATTGGCATGTCCAAGGCTAGCTATTACCCTAGATATGGACAACTACTGTCAATCCATCAAACAGGAAGTTTGTGTCTGTCATGGGGAAAAATAGAAGACAACAACGTTGAGAAGCCATATCACGAAACGACAAATCAACTAAGAGCACGTCCGCATCCTCCGCAACGTCTCTCTTCCTCCTCATTCTATCTTCTCCTTTCTGTTCTAGCGGAATCTCGGGGTCGATATTCTATCAAGGGGGTAATTTGTAACATCCCAAAAATGCCAAAATACGAAAATGTGGGATTTTTTTAAAAAAATTGTACGTTATATATTCTCGTTCCGTTTGCCTGTATTTTTTTAGAGTTATTTGAGTGCATTTTGTCTTTTGTCGGCACAAGTGATAAGAAATAGAAACCCTCGAAACCGACAACCCTAAAAACATAAAAGCTCTAGAGACATAAATCTTAAATGCATAAACCCTAAGGTCGACCGCATAGAAATTCAAAACATAATACTCCGAATATACAAAAGTCCAATTAGAATTATTTAGTAAATATCAGATTTTATCAATCACCAACAAAGATGTTCTCAGCAAAATACCAGAAATTGGCCTAATCACCATATTTCTAGTTCTTTCCTTTCCTAGTTTGCCATCTCATTTCTTTTCCCTCCTTCCTGTTCATTCGACCGAATCATGTTGCAACCCAACTGATTCATTAGCCAAACCAAGCCAGCGCAGCAGCGCCATCACCTCCCCTCGGCGTCAACGCATGTTGTCGCTCAGCCATCGCTCACCATCGCTCAAACCTTCACACTATCTGCATTGTACTGTCGACCCTGTCAAAATCATCAACCACTCAGTGCCGAGCCCGCGTCGAATGCATCGTAGACTCTCGGGCGATCTCCATCCAAGCAGCTATAAATAGCCCCGTTGCCTTCGGCAACTCCCCTTCATCACCCCAAACACTCTATCATCCTCTCTCTTCCCTAGTTAAGCCCGAGCTCCAGGTAAGGCTTGAGCGCTCGCTTCGGCCAAGCACCATCATAACGCCGCCATTGCCATTAACACCCATTAGTGAAGCTCTCCCCTCATGATATGCGTCGGCTCATATTCCATGACCCAAGAGACGTTTCCCCTCAATTGATTCCACTCTTTGTTCAAAGGAATCGCCACCACTTCGTTCTTCCTCCCCTCTCGCTAGTAGAGCCAAAACCGAAGAATCCTTCACTCCGGTGAGTGGGACTCCGATTCAATCCTCCCTAACCATCTTTATACCCCCTTGAAGCTATCTCGAGGGTTGAATGCTACTCATTTTCCTCAGTCCATCACCGTCGATTAGAGCTTCTCTCGCCGTCGCTGTCCAACGTCGCCAGACCATCTTCGGCTAACTTGTCCCCTCTGCATCATACCAGTATGTTCCTATTGGCCACTAGATGCTCATGATCACTCTAGTTGCGCGGAGGCATTGCTGGATCAATGAATGCGTGGTAGGCCATGTAGTCTTTACACGTAGTCGAACCTTCTTCCGACCACATGATCATGTAGTCTTCACGGGTAGTTGAACCTCCTTTAACTACACGTAGTCAAAAAAACCTCGACTATGCATAGTCGAACCTCCTTGGACTACGCATAGTCGAACCTCCTTCGACCACATGTTGTCGAACCTCCTTTGACTACGCATAGTCAAACCTCCTTCGACTACGCATCGAACCTTCTTCCGGCCAGATAGTCGAACCTCCACGTAGTCAAACCTCCTTCGACTACGCATAGTCAAACCTCCTTCGACTACGCATCGAACCTTCTTCTGACCAGATAGTCGAACCTCCACATAGTCGAACCTCCTTTGACTACGCATAGTCGAACCTCCTTCGACTACGCATTGAACCTTCTTCTGACCAGATAGTCGAACCTCCACATAGTCTAACCTCCTTTGACTACGCATAGTCGAACCTCCTTCGACTACGCATTGAACCTTCTTCTGACCAGATAGTTGAACCTCCACGTAGTCGAACCTCCTTCGACTACGTAGAGTAGAACCTCCTTCGACTACGCATCGAACCTTCTTCCGACTAGGTAGTCGAACCTCCTTTCGCCTGAAGTGTAGCCAAACCTACTTCCGACCAGATAGTCGAAACTTCTTTCGACCAGGTTGTCGAACCTCCTTCGACTACGCATAGTCGAACCTCCTTCGACTACACATAGTCAAAACTCCTTCCGACCAGGTAGTCAAACCTCTAGGTAGTTTAACCTCCTTCTGCCTGGAATGTAGTCGAACATCCTTCCTCCACCTCCTTACATCCACAGAGCAAGCGCACAAGTTTTGAGCATGCTCCAAGTTCGGCAGTCGCGCCAGTCCGTGCCGCCACTGCATCGTCGTTGCACCGAAGGTTTTCGCTCCTCTGTAATCGTGTCACCATGTGCTCTTGGGGCCCTAGATTAACCGCCCCTAATTAATTTAGACTTTCCATTGCAGGCCCAGCCGACATTGTGATCTTCCCCAAATTTGGGCAGAACCCTAAACCCCCTTGCCGCGTAGTCTCCGGTGAGTTGTGTTTTGATTCATTTCACCTTAAGCAATCTCAGGAGTCACTGGTGCCTCTCCAATCACTCTCGACCTTCCTCCTTGCTCAGGTTGCCTTCTCCATCCATACTTCCCCCTTGCCACCACTGGCTACCGTTGACCAAGCTGCCCAAACCACCTCCCTAGTCATCTTTTATGCCGGTAAGATCTTAGTATGGTATAGGAAGATTGGGACATCTCCAGATCCTATTTGAGGTCGAGTCCATTACTCTCTAGTAACTGGACAATAAAGCACATATTAAACCACTAGTAACTGTTAATTCAAAACCAATTAATGGTAATTAAGTAGTGTTTAACAGATCCAGATTACACACTGGTCTACAAACTTCGATCATTGGTCTACAGCTAAGACCAGTGCATTTCGACCACACTGGTCTAAGGCTTCGACCCCATTGGTCTATGGCTTTGCCACACTGGTCTAAGGTTTTGACCACTGAGTTTCGACCACTGAGTTTCGACCACTGAGATTCGACCACTCAGTTTTGACCACTATGTTTCGATCACTCAGTTTCGACCATTGAGTTTCAATCACTCAGTTTCGACCACTGAGTTTCAACCACTGAGTTTCGATCACTCTGTTTCGACCACTGAGTTTCGACCACTCTATTTTGACTACTCACTTTTGACCACTGTGTTTCGACCACTCAGTTTCGACCACTTAGTTTCGATCACTTAGTCTTGACCACTCAGTCTCGACCACTGAGTCTCGACTACTGAGTTTCGACTACTCAGTTTCGATCACCTAGTCTGGACCACTGAGTCTCGACCATTGAGTTTCGACCACTGAGTTTCGACCACTCACTTTCGACCACTGAGTTTCAACCACTGAGTTTCGACCACTCACTTTCGACCATACACGTCTATGGCTTCGACTAACCTGGTCTAAGACCGTTGGTCTGAGACTTTCCAAATTGTCATTAGATATGTTTGCTTTCTTTCCAAGTGTTTCCTTTCATTGTATGTATTTGGACTTATTGGATTTCATTTGGTTGTTTTCAGTCGCTCTTGGGTTTAATCGTATTCTGTGTAGCTAGACTCTGAAGCTATGATGGAACAACAGTCTGAGATAGAACAAGAGCAATTCCAGGATTATCATCATATTTAACCTTTATTAGAATATTGAGCAAGGCGAGTCAATACTTTGATCATATTGCACCTATGTTTTGCAATTATATTGTTTTAAATTATAAAATTACATTGCTATGATTTATACAATTATGTTGGTCTAGCTCATAGTTAATACCTTAATGATACTTGAATATAATCTTCCCATCCTTGAATTTGGATACTATCCTTGTCACCCTAGAATTAATGGTTTACATACTAGTTAATAAGTTTGTATCTAAGTGTTATGCTTAGCCTTCTTTAGATACATTGTCATTCGGGCAATAAATTGCCCGACGTCATTCAAACATTTGAAAAATAAGTTTGTATCTAAGTGTCATGCTTAGCCTTTCTTAGATACATTGTCATTCAGGCAATAAATTGCCCGATGTCATTCAAATATTTGAAAATGAATTTTGGCAGTCAAGGTTGGAGCTTGGCTGGTGTTTTGAAAAGGCAAAAGGGATTTCAAATGGGGGAACCTGGAAACTGTTGTAGACTTGGGTGTGTGAATAGAATGGTGAATGTGTATGGGAGTACATCAATATGGGATGAAAAGCTGGGTTGGAACCCGAGGAATTGAGTTGTCCTGGTCGAGGACCAGTGGAAAGTATTGGGTGCATACAGTCGAGGGATTTGCAAGGTGGATGCGGTTCGGGATTAGCGGATGGTCTGACCTTGGAGTTGGCGAGGAATGCACCACAGGGCTCAAGGGTGGTGCGACCACGAGTTCGAGGTTACAACACAGGATTCGAGGTGGTCTCGCTTCTTGGGTCAAGGGATTACAGGGGGTTTCTCGAGTGCTGACTGAGTTTCGTCGGGTGGTGCAGCTGGAGTGTCGCCAGAGGCATTCACCCTTGAATTTCAGGTGTAAGCCGGCTGGAATTGCCGGGTGGTGACAGCCTTGGGATCGCCGGATGGATGTAGCCTGGGAAAGTGATATAGATTGGGCTGGAGCCCCGTGATTGGAAATATTGGTTTGGAACCAAGTGATTGGAAATATGTGATTGGATTCAAGTGGTTGGAAATATGTGATTGGAGCCGAGTGGTTGGAAATATTAGGATGGTACAAGATATGAGATCTCCACTAGTACTTTACAACAAAAACTCAGTTTATAAAACTTGCGTTAGTAAATGCTAAGTCTCCGGTTTTGCTAGTACTTAATCTATTTCAATAAATGACTTTGTGCAAAATAAAAAAACCATGAGCCTCCCCTTTTATTAGCCTTGTATATATAATAATTTCATTGTGTGTTAGCTCACGAGTACGGTTGTGTACTCATGCTCGTTATTTATATTATTTTAGTCAGTACACACAAAAGAAGACTACATGAACAATTATGAGTATTGATCAAGACTGGAGATCAAGAAGGCCAAGAACTAGGTCGCGAGCCCACAATTGATTTTCGGTGGGCATATCGTGAGGGTTCCACATGTTATACTTTGGTTCTTCTTCTGCTGCTATTCTCTGAAAGTATTTGGCCTATCCAGCCATTCTGCAAGCCAAAAGACATAAGGTATATTTACTCTTTGTTTAATATTATGCAATAACTTTGAATTTTCGTGATATGTGTTTGAACCAACAATGTAACTGTGTTTGCTATCTACTGATCTAGGGAATGACACAAATATACACAGTGGGTCCTAAGTTCCAAATTTGGGGTCTGACACACGCCATCGACCACGGCGTGACCAAACTGTGCTGTCACGCCACTTCTCTTGGCGTGGCAGGACTTAGCCTAAAAACGGACGCGTCTAAAGGGGTCAGTAGCGTAACAGCATAGTTTGGTTACACCGCGGTCGGTGGCATGACATAACAGTATGGTCACGTCATAGGTCATGGTGTGACCAAAGGGGTCAGAATTGAAAATAAAGTTAGGAAGATGCTATCTTTAAAATAATTTTAAAAAAGGATTTAAAAATAAAAAATGCTCAATTTTTTGGGGTACAAATGCTGTTCCATTTTGTCAAATGATATTTCTTGTTACCTAGATCTTTGTGCCAAAAGAATCTCTTTCTATAATAATCGGTTCGCGATATCTCAATTTCAGATCTGGACTTGGTCCTTCTTCCCCTTGTAAGCTTCTTATCCTTATCCTGCCTCGCTCAGGTTGCTTCATTGATCTACCAGGGGAAATGGCTGAAAGACCCTCCCTTAATTATACTGGAAAGATAATATAGTATACGTCTCGTGGGTGGTAATGAATGAATGTGTTGGAGAGAAAATAAATAGAATCACAGTGGGAAAACTATCATTAAATTTATATCCATGCCCTAAGTTTATGAAATATTTCCTCGCTCTTGCTGTCAATGTATGCAAGTCTCCTTGACTTGTGAGATGTAGACCATAGAACCATACGGAGTAAACTACGGTGCATTTCATTTCATTGAGAAAAAAATGACTTGGGACTCCAGCCATGCATGTGACGCCACGGCAACTTGAGACCAGTAAGCCTCGAGACAAAGTGTAACATCATGGCTCACATCTCCCTCTCTAATCCCACATTTCCTTTTTATTTCCATTTCTATTTCTCTTGATTAAACGAGGTATCACACAACCAATAAGCGTCGACACAAAGTAAGGCAAGGGGCTAGTTACTAGTGCGTGGCGGAGCTACAGGCATCAAATTTACCTCAAAAGGATATTCTTTTGTGACCGAAGGACTACAACCAGGGTTAGCATGTACCAAGAAATTAATTTAATGCTTGGTTTCAGAAATAAATACAAAACATGCATGCATGGGTGTTTATTGGTCTCGAAGTTGTCGAGCATCACATTCTTGGAGCCCGGGAGTCATGTTAGTTTTTAAAATGGAAATAGAAGGTGGCCCGTGCCAGTCGGCGCGTACACGCGTGTTTCAGCCGGCGCGGTCATGCGTGTAGCAAAGGAGGGCGAATGTAGTTTGAAAACCAGCATCATTGATAGCCTAAACAATTGCATCCTTGCTAACGGCAGAAGCAACATACTCAACTTGTCCTATTGAGGTTTCCAAGGTAATGGCCGCTCCTTGTACACCAGGTAGATTTTGTAAGATCTCCTCAATCGAGTTTACACAATCAGTACATGTTATTCCTCTTATTTTAAATTGTGCTGACGAAGTCTTCTGTGAATTTGGCTTAGGGATAGGAGAATATGCGTGAATTTGTGCTTCAAATTCGGTATCTTCTATACCTTGTATTATATCTTCTATCTGCATAAAGAAGTTTCTAAAATTAAATTTCAGTTATTGAAGTGACCTAAATAAGCCAATAAACCTGGGAAGCAATCAAACAATTTTCTAGAGCCAAAGAGTAGTGCAACTAAATAGTTTTTGTTCAGGAATTAGACATCAAAACAGGAGTGGGATTTAGCATATGAGAATCAGTGTACAGATCGGAGTTAAATCTTTTGAGGATAAAAATGAAAGTTCAGAGAATTAATAGAATAGCTTTGACTCTTCCTGGGAAGCATTTGCAATATGTAGCTGTAAACTGCAGTACCAGATGCATGACAGTAAGCTAGTTTGTACTGACAGAACATCATAAAACACATGCACATGCTCTCGTTATATGTGTATGCATTTTAGACGTAAATATGATATAATAGCTCTCAGAAACTAAATTTTGTGATCCTAGCAAGTATATTGGTTATTGTATTCAAAGTTTTCTAAAAGTCTAAAAGAATTGCACATTCTAATAGAGAAAGTACATTTAACTATAATGTTTAGATGAATATTTAACTTAGTGACTAAAATTACATCGAAGCCGTAACAACTATATCAGAATCTTAAATGTATGTCTCGAATGGACAATATGAAACAAATATAATGATATGCAAGCTAATGTACTTAACTGGACTGGATAGAAGATTATATGGTAGTGTTTATGTTGCCAGTTTGCAGGTAAATCCAGTCCAGCTCTTCAGATATGCACAGTTCTTTTGAGGTAATCACCTTTGATTTCCATCATATGTTTGATCAAATAGTTCTGTTGTAGCTGATATAGGATGCTGGTACTCTACATTATAACTAAAACCATGACTTGCCTACTTCTCATGATAGCATTATAGTGCCCAATTTCCAGAGGACTACTGTTTCTTGTATTTCTCTGATGTGTACCAGGGGCGGATCTGGGCCTCGGGCAGGGTGGGCTATAGCCCGAGGCCCAGAAAAAACAACAGTGAAGTTTTTTTTTATATATAGGCTAAAAATAGTAGAAGCAGTATTTAGCCCGAGGCTCACCAAGTCGGCCCAGCCCACGCACGCCTCCTTGTTCCTTCCCCACTCCATCCAGGCCAGATGCCACCCACCAATGAGGGTGAGGCAGTGACCTAATCCACATCCCCTATTCTCCTGGCAGCCTGGCTGATCCCCTCCGCTCCCTCCCGGCTTGCTCGGCGCCCTCGCCCACTTGCGCCCGCACAAGCCCGCGCCTCCCGCTCCCTCCCTCCCGGCTTGCTCAAGACCCTCGGCCCTCATGACCTCGCCTTGCCCGCGCCGCCGCACCAGCCACCCTCCCGGCTCCCTCCGCGCCCCTCCCGGCTCCCTCCCGTGCCATCCTCGACGGCGACGTCGTTGTCATTAACCAGCCCTTGAGCGGTGCGGTTCTTCTCGGCCGCCGACGATCGCGCTCTTCCCTCGACGGCGGCAGCGCCAGAGCTCCCTCGACTCAGCGGTCGGCGCAACGCCTGCGCCTCCGCCTCCAGTCTCGAGCTCCTCGGCGGTGGCGGCGCCTCCACGCTCGAGGCTCCTCGGCGCCCGGCGGCAGTGGCAGTGCTGCGCCTCGGCTCGAGGCTCAGGCAGCGAGCCCGCTTGGCTTTGAGGCTTTGAGCTTTGGCTTTGAGGCTTTGAGGAATTGAGGAGAGCTGGAGAGGTAATGAGATCTGGTGTTAATGTGTTATGTCTAAATAAATGTGATAGGTCTTGGATAATCACAAAGATATTTGGTCGCTAAGTTGTTTGATAGGTCGTGTACTCATGTGCTATAATTTGTATATGTAGGGAATGGATACATGCGAGATAGCTCTTGATGATTAGTATATCTATGTTGATCTATACAAGTTGAATGGCTAAATCTATTTATAGAAAATAGCACAACTTTCTGTCACCAACACATGATTTGTATATCTATGTTGATCTACGCAAGCTGAATGGCTAAATCTATTTGTGTTAGGTAAAAATACAAGTAGATTGTGTCAATTTCAAAAATGATCTTTACTTATCTACTGGTAATGATGTTAGGACTCAAGTTCCATGATAAAGAACAGAGCAACAAAGGAATAGCTTTTTTAGGTCTGCTTAAGATAAACATCCATGGCACAACAAGAATGCTATATCATACCTCTGTTTGATTTACTTTTTTTTGTTGTCTTTGTAGGTTTTGGTTCTTATCTAACTATTGCTGAAGAAATGGTGGGCTGAGATGAAGTCTTCGTTATTTAGGTACTCAAATTGTATCTCTACGATGTTATATTGTTTCTGTTTTGCTATATTTTTAGCCCAAGGCTTCGTCAAATCCTAGATCCGCCACTGATGTGTACTATGTTAGTGTGCTACTTTACTGCCTTTTGACAACATTTGTTCTTTAGCATCTAGGCACTGCTGAGTGCTCAAAAATCCAGATGATCCTCTCTCAGACAACATTGCAAAACACTGGAAAGGCAATGAAGTTGAATCTGTTGAGACATGTACTTTTAGATGCAGTCAACAAAGCCATGTAAGCCTCACTGCTTGGAAACACCTAGTGCTGGAAGAATTCCTCTTTGGTTGATAGTTACTGTAACGAAAGCATATCCTAAAAAATGATTATCTCAATGATTAGGTATCGATATGTTAGTCTCAGTGATTAAACGGAAAGTGAAGAATATCTTACCAAAATGATTATCGTAGACATATTTTGAGCAAACGAAAGCATCCTCAGCCAAGTGAATAAGAGAAAGTTGTTCCAGCATACAGAATCAGGAGCATACTGACTAACATAATAACTCAAGAGTAGCTAACTCTGCAATTATGACAATCTCTAGTAACAATTCATGTAAACATGTCAATTCAGTGCCTGGACTGAATACAAACTTACTCCTCTTCATTCGATGAAGCAACCAACTCTGATTGTTTGCTCGTTCCTGACTGTGTAAAGCACAAGGGAGCATTGCCAACTATTGTATCACCCTGAGCATCAATACTCTCTGCCTCTATAGGTAAACTGCATTGTTCAAACAAAGTCAGCAAAAGGAGACAAAATTAGCAAAGTCAGAGACCAACACTATCTATGAAAAATAGGCTAAACGGTCGAGTTTCTGGCATATCAGCAACAACCACACGATAAACACCGCCTGGAGTGTGAGTAGGTGGAGCGATAGATTAATAGTTAAGTAGAAGCATTTGATGTAGTAGAGCTGGATGGGTGTGTTATGTAGTAAAAGTGAACGTGTATGTGAACAAGATATTACTCCGCCCCGAAGATATAGGGCGATAAAAAATTTCTCTGCCCCACAATGAGTATCCCTTCGCTTTTCCACTGCTTTCTCCCATTTTGCCCATAGCAATCTGCATGCATGCATGCCTGTCGCTTAGACTTCTGCTTAACCGCGTGATGCATTCAACTGCTCTGAGAAGTGCCAGCGCTTAGAAAAGTGCGAGGATCCGCGCGCGGCTTTGAGGTGTGATGCATGCGCCGCTTAGTTCTGCTTGACGCGTGAGCCGATTGAGCGAGTTCCACGGTGATGGCCGGTGAGACCCCAGGCGATCGCGAGGAGGGCGACCACAAGCAGAAGCCGGCGCTCGCCGATCTCGTCGACGGCGACCACAAGCAGAAGCCTGTGCCCATCACTGAGGCACGTGAAAACGATGACAAGAAGGACCCCGACGTGTCCAGCAGCGACAAGCTCCTTGATGAGAGGCGCGTATTGAAAGGTTCGTGCTCTCGCTGTGGTCTCGTCCACCGCGATTACATGGTCACGGCTTGGATCTACGGCCTCGACGAGTTCGACTGCAATATACTCCTACCCGGGATTGACGACAGCGACGATAAGCAAAGCTACATGGATGTAGACTCTCTTGCAAGAACTCAGATGTCCCGAGTCCCTTGCAGACGACAACTGAAGCTCGCTTCGCCGATCTCGACGACGGCGACTACAAGCGTAAGCCAGCGCTCATCGATCTCGACGACGGCGACCGCAGCGGCTCGTCGCAGACACCGATGACACCCTCCTTCTGGGCTCGACGACACCGACGACAACGACGCGCGGAAAACGATGACAAGAAGGACCCCGACGCGTCCGGAAATGACAAGATCCTTGATGTGAGGCGTATTGAAGGGTTCGTGCTTCGCCGTGGTCTCGCCCACCGCGATTACATAGTCACGGCTTGGATCTACGACCTTGACGAGTTCGACTGCAATATACTCCTACCCGGATTGACGATAGCGACGATAAGCAAAGGTACATGGATGTAGACTCTGTTGCCGGCAACTCGTATGTCCCGGAGTCCCTTGCAGACGTCGAGTGCACTGTGGAGGACGCCTTTGTCGAGAACGACGAAGAATAAACTATGTGAATGGCAACAAAAAATTCTTGCTACTCGTTTGATGTACTACTCATTTGCTACTCATTTGATTAACTACTCATTTGCTACACATGAGCGTACTTGTTTAACAAATCTAGCTATGGTTTGAACACAACACATGAGGCTCGCCGCGCAAAGAAGGCCACACGCCACGCCATGCAGATGTAGATGCACATGCAGCAGCTCTTCATGGCTAACCATGCGCCTGATCACGGCTTGGCTGCCAGGGTCGGTACTCCACTCCGGATGAAGCACTAGTACTGCCACTTGCATGGCGCAGGACATGTTAAAAAATCTAGCACTTCATGGCGCAGGACTATGGCATCTTTCAGTAAGGAAAAACAGTACAGGTTCGATTACATTTGCAATAACAGATTCTAATTGATGTACACAATTGCTTCGTTCACAACTTCTGGGTCACATTGTAATCTAACGGGAAGAACACCATTCCTCTCAAGTGATTGCTTCTTCAAGTGTGGGATTGCATAGTGTTGCCCTCCTTTTGATGCAAAATTTCTCTCATGCATGATTGGTGAGTAAGGAAAATACTGTTACTCCTATCAACCGGATACTCGTCAAAAGCTTGGATTACCTTGGCAACAATGTCTTCAACGTTGCTTGGAGACGACTTTTGAAACATGGATTGAATGGCCGCAAAAAAACCAAGATCTAATACATTGAGATCGGGAGAGTTGGGTGGCTGGCACATCAAACTTATGTCAAAACCATCAGCGGATGCCGCACGACAAAACTCATCATCATTGACTGCAATATGCGTCCTAGCATTATCCTGCTGGATGAATATGGGGGTACCAACTTCCTCTGCTGGCCATTTCTGCTTGATCGCGGGCAATACCTTGTTTACAAGGTACTCACGACTTGTTTCCTTGGTTACCGATATCATTGCCTTGGTCACCAATGTACCAGCAGGCCTATTTGCACTACTTCGCTTTGCCGGTTCTACGAAAGTGAAAGGAAATATGCCTATCTTTCCAGAAAATGTAACATTTCCATCCCCATCAAATCTAGGTCTCGCAATTGCTGCGAGCAACATCACCTTCTCTATGAAATTTTTACTCTTTGTGGTTCTTTCTGGCTTGTCCTCATCTAGCGCCAAGTAGTAGTTTTAACATTTCCTCGTCCGATAGAACCACTTCTCGTCTATGTACACGATGTTGTACATACCCTCAAAAGTTGGTTCTTGCGGCATGCTTAATTTGTCTAGCATTGAGAGGCAAAACTTAACACGTGCTTTCTTGTTATCTTCAGTCAATGTAAACTTAATGTCATTTGTGTGCCGTCTAAACTTCCCTTCTTTCATCCGCCTAAACAATGTGCTCTTTGAAATATTCAGAGCGCCTGCTAGATCCCGGATTGTCGTTCGGCTACTCAAAGGCACATCTTTTATGGCTTCCGGATCGAAGGCTACTCGTTTCCTGCCACAATTCTTTGCCTTCTTGCTAGAGACTGCGTTTACTCCACCACCCCGCTGTCCGTTTAGCCATATCCGCTGCACAACTCTCAAAGGCATGCCTGTTTCAACTGAAATGGCCTTCGTCGCTCCTTTCTTCAATATGCCGACAGAAGTTCGCTCTAGAAGCATGCTATATATGGTTCGGCGTTGATCATCAGTATATTGATTCCTCCTTCTAACATTGCCAACTTGATCTACAAATGTGTGGAAAAAAGAAATTAATCAAAAGTAGGTGCAAGAATTCTTTCTGTTGCTAGGCACAGTCAATCCGTTTCCAACTTTTTGGTGCAGCAAGCAAGCTACTTTTCGCCATGTCTTACTCGTCTCATAGGCGTTAGGTGCAGGGGCGCCATCCTCTTCACCATGGGCTGGGGCACCGTCCTCTTCTCCATGGGAAGGTGCACCACCGTCCTCTTCGCCATGGGTCGGGCTGCCATCCTCTTCAAGCAAGACAACAAGTATACATGATCTATCCTAACGGTAAGCATTAGATGAACAAAACAAACAGAACAAAGGTCTCGTGTAATACCTTCATCGCTATCATGAAACACAAGATCAAAATTAAGGTCGGTGATAGGGCCATCATAGTCCTCAATCTCTTCCCAATGGATAGGTTGATTTAGGTCCAAATTCGTCATTGATTTCGAGCAAGCAACTGGACGAGAGAAGAGGAGAGAGTGGCAGCAGACCTCTTGTGTTCATGCCTATTTATAGGAGGAAAACGAATTTGAATTTTTGGGTACAATCTTCTCAATCCATTTGCACCAGCTCAATTTCTGGGCGCCACTTCTAAATACTGTGTTCAAATTTTCGCTATAATCTGCTATAGACTTCTAAATGTTGGGCGCCATCTTCTAAATGCATGCGTCTTGCGAAGGCTGGCGGCGAGCGCGAAGGCCATGAGAAGCAAAGCGGCGAAGCGAGCGCTGGCTCTGCGAGCGCTGCTGCATGCATCGCTCAAATCTGCATGCTGTGCTTCTCTCGCGCGCGAATCTGCATGCCATGCTTCTCTCGCCGCGAATCTGCATGCTGTGCTTTAAATCTGCATGCCATGCTTTAAATCTGCATGCATGCATGGTCATTGATTACAGCAAACTGCACACATGCATGCGCTAGTAATTAGGGGTAGTTGAGGAAGAATCGCTAGCTCGCGTGCCCTCCTTGGTCTCCGGAAAATTTTTTATACGCCCTGTATATGTATGAACATAGGGACCTAATTGAAGGAAATTGTAAGGCAATCTAGAGATAAAGATATGTAATTATAATTTGTTTGCTAGGTAGTGATAGTAATCCTGGAGTAGCAGGTGTGTCTTCGATTACATTTTTTTGGGCTGCCGAGTTTTTTTTCTTTCTCTTGCAGTCTGTTTTTTTAAGATGGTAGGAAAAGTTCTCTACAAATGAACTGTTTGCTGATCTGTTTAATATTCTAATTTGACAGAAGTGGTAATGGGCATGGTTTGTAAAATGCTGACAGTTGTAGTGACACCGAGACGTTGGTTATATAGAAGGAGATCATAAAAGGGCATTTTTAGCTTGGTAATATAGCTAAGGTAATCATTCTAAAGGAAGCATTTACGGAAAGAAATAGGAAGCAATCTAAGGACAGATTATAAAGTGAGCAAGGTATAGATTACCTCTAAAGTTGATGCATGTTGTGTATGCTGTATCAGTAATGCAGGCTCCGATGAGGTTTTACTAATCTATGATAGTGATTGCAGTTCAGATTGAGTCGGTAGGACGGTTTGATAAGGCGGACTTCTGTTTGTAATGTGTGTTGTCTGTGAGGAGGTAGAGATGTTGTGAAACAGGGATGAGTGTAGCTGTATGCCAAAGGAAGTAGCTATCCTATGAAGCTGGAATGAAGGATCTCTGTGTAGAAAGCTCTTTTTAGTAATAGAAACAATAAAGCAGTATTTCTGTGATACAAGCGCAGCAATGTCGCTTGGTATGTCAGGTTGTGCACGAGCGGCTGAAATGACCTTATGCATGGGTTCGTGTATAGGTCTGTCTGCATGGAGCAAGGTAAGAATAGATTTATGTGTGATTTGTTAGCCGACCTTACCGGATAGCACAAATTCAACCTCATCATTTTCATCCGAGGCTATTAAACAGATGTGGTACCTATTGCAGCAGGTTTTTATGTTAGTTAGGAGATTGCTGTAATGAATATTTAATAGGGAGATAGCAAATTAGGCTGTGCAAAAGACGGATCTTACTTGGGCTTTGCATCTGCTGAAGTGTAATTTGAATCGGAGCATCTGTAAAATTCTCCACTTGGTATAGCGGTTTTGTGGCACAGCTGACACGAAGAGAACCACCAACGTTGGTTTGGTGGTAGACGTGTAATTGTGATAGTACATGAGAAGTATAGGCCCTGTACGATAAGGAAAAGATGTAATGCATACAATAGGTGTAATGCATAAGCATAGATGGTGAGTATTAGAACAGTAAAGAATTGATGGTCTACCTCAGTCAAACAGATCCAAGGCCAGCAGTTCTTTGACAGTTTTCTCTTCAATGGGTGGCTATTTTTTGGCTAGTGAAAGGTCTTGTGCAGAAGGATCAATGATTTTTAGAGGCTTGAATTTGTCTCGCACACTATTAGTAAAGGTAAAGGATCTGGACGTGAGCATTTGTATGCAATTGAGCAAACATGTAGCAGCAAAAGACCAAAAAATTGGTAAAAGATTTATGAGAAATACCTTGCACGTGAAGTATTGATAGTGGGTATGTCTTCGATTATGTATCATCTGCAGGCCGAGGCTCCGCTTAGGCTTGGCTGGCCTGTGTATGTGACGTAAGAAATATTAGTTAACTGGATAAGAATGCAATAGCAGCAAACAGAATAGATGTATTTCATCTGAGACTATAAGAGGGATGACAGCAGCACCGTTGAATGCTTTTGGTACAGTTCCTAAAAAAATTGCAATCACAGGTTCTTTAGCACCAATCTTCTGTATTGTATGACCATCAAATCTTGTAGTGCATTCACCTCACATATCTAGTATGTTTTCGCTATCACTGAATTTGAAAGAAGAGTAAGACTCTGTATTCTGGAAAGATCGGGCTGATTCCAGGTCGATGTTTAATAAATATTGTAACGCGCTTACCTATGTCAAAGAGATGAAAATTTCAGTAAACACGATATTTTTAGTGTGGGAACCACAGCTCCCATCATCGTTTTCGACTAAAAATTTTAAAGATTTTCGAGATGTCACACGGGAGACGGCGACGTATAGCTGGCCATGTGTGAAAATAGGTTTTTTCAGGTAAACACTGACAGCTGCTAGAGTTTGTCCTTGGCTTTTATTTATGGTCATCGCATATGAAAGACGAATTGGGAATTGTCGGCGCTGGAGTACAAAAGGGCATCTGGAATCTCGATTTGTTAAAACAATTCTCGGAATATACACAATATCACCGGTATGTGAACCTATGATAATGACCGCTTCGATGACATGATCTGCAAGGTTTTTTATAATCAATCGGGTACCATTACATAAGCCATTAGGTTGACTCAAATTTCTAAGAAGCATGATAGGAGAGCCAATCTTAAGAAACAATTTATGTTGAGGAAAATTGTTAATATGGATTGTGTTAAGGAATTCAATTGGGTAAAACATGTTGGCTTCGCTGACTGTATCGGTAGAGCTTGCTATGGAATCACAACTAAGGTATTCAGTAGCAGTGCTAGGAGCTATTGAAAGAACATATGAATTAATATCGTCAGCTAGCTCATTTGTCGGTGTCAAAATAGCGCGCTCATGCAAATATGTTGGTTCTCGATAGCGTTGTGCTAAATTCGTGTAAACAGTCGAAACGATTGCAGATATTTTATTGCCATCAGTTTGGATGAGCAGGTCATCTGGAATGTCAATCAAGCTATCGTTAGTTTGGTCTTCGTGTGTGGTAGTTGGTAACGTGCCATTTCCAAGGTCCAAAATCCATTTTGAGAACTCTGATGCGTCATTTTCTTGGCCTAGCTGTGTTAGACTGTTAGTAATTCTCATGTTGATTGTTAGGTGTAAGATCTTGAATGAATGCCAAAGTGGAGAATTTATTATTGCAGCGTCTATAATCTGTGCTCGAGTACCTCCTTCAATAACCGGTAAGATCTATAAAAGATCACCACCTAGTGCAACAACCTTACCACCGAACGGGACTGATGCAATAGAAGGGTGGTCAATCGCTAGAAGGTCTCAAAAGGTTCTATGTAAAGTCTCAAAACATTGCCGATGTGTCAATAGAGCCTCATCCCAAATAACCAAAGAAGTCTGTGTAATCAGTTCGGCGAGCATTGAACCTCTTTTGATGTCGCAAACAGTTGTTTCGCTAACTTCAAGAGGAATTTTAAAGCGGGAATGAGCTGTTCCCGGCAAGAGGAGAGATGCAACACCTGATGACACAACAGTAAGAACAATTTTGTTTTGCGATCTTAGAAAGGTGACAGTTGCATTCCAAAGGAAGGTTTTCTCCCTATTCCGCCATAGCCTGACACGAAGTACAAATCGGGTAGACCACTTAAAAAAGAACTAACAATGGCCGTATAGGCAGCACTCTGATCAGTGTTGAGTTGAGCAAATAAAGACGGAGCTTCATGTTGAAGATGGATTACATCATAGGATAGTTCTTCATTAATAAGCTTATTCTGAAGGGGTATTACTACAGAGGCTGTTTTTTAGGAAGATTATAGCCTGCCATGCTCGCTCCATTTCTGTTGAAGACGATTTCAAGTTCTTCAAGAAGCATGTTTTGAAGAACTGTAGGAGGTACTATATAACTGGGGTTATGTAGAGCAAGTCTTGTACGTTACTGTAAATCGTCTGCAAGGTCATTCCAATATCGATTATAGAATTTTTTTTCATCTTGAACATGGCAGAAAACAATAATAGTAACAAAAAGTTGTCTAAGCTGTGGTCCAGTTGCCGAGTGCAAAGATTCTTCCATAGCGTGGTACCATTCATTATCGTCACCAAGTAATCCTCGAGCAGCACATGCTTGTTTAAAAGTCTCGAAAATCTTATCGGTATATGTTCTAACATCGGCATAGCATGTAGCACCTTTAACAATCATGAGCAGCATTCTTAGATAGTAGAGGTCACCGCTCGAAGGATGAACGTAACAAAGATGGGCTATCTTATAGCCTCTCTTTCGACGCTCCCATGGCCTAGCGCCACTGTCCCATGACCATTTAGTCGGAAACTCACAATAAGTCAAAGATCGAGCATCTGGATTTCTTTGATTAACTACGAACCACTCGGTCAGCATTGTTCGTTTCATAAAATCGTTTGATACAATATTAGCTAAATTTGAAGTGCAGTTGAACTAAACAAAATTCATGTTCGATAGATGCACTAGGAGGTATTCAATTGCAGGGGTCTTACTATGTATGTCATAACCGTAGATTCTCCAAAGCGCGTCTTGTTCGCAAATAAATCGACATTCTATATATTCTTTTATCTCGTCTATAAAAGGATCATCAGCACTCCCATTACCGTCAACGGTCGATTGGATCTTCTGAAAGAACATTTTTGACCGGTCAGGTCCTTTGGTGATGTACTTAAATAAGTATTTTAAAACTTTTGTCTTGTTACACCATTCTATGTTTATATGGGCCTGATACTTTTTAAGGAGAGGCATGTTATAAGGGACAACCCATATGCTGGCATAGCAATCTGTCGTGTTCATGGCCCACCTGAACTGGTGGTCATCGTTACATGAGAGAGAACTGGTGGTCGACTGTTATATGGTAGTTCTCTCTCATGTAACGGCGACCACCAGTGAAGCTTGAAGGTATAATGCTTTTTTTTGCCTATAGTATTGCCATCCAAGCAACCGGAACCAACAACATCTATGATACCCTGGAAATGCTTGGCTCTAAATTGATATTGGCATCTCATAATGAAGTCTAATCTACGCTCATCAGTGCAAGCCCTAGCATCCACCTTAATTTGTGCAGATAATAGGCCGCAACATAAATAAGGGCTGTAGTCGTATTTCCGGTAATGACAGAAGTAACAGTAATAGTCCTGCATGGTCATTTTAGCACGGGTGTTTGGGCACGATAAATTGATACCGTTATAGGTGACGCCTAACCTGAATCCATGGTCACCATGCGGAAAGATGAGAGGATATTGCAGCGCCATAAAAGCAGGGTGTAAAGAAGAAATCTGGCGTAGGCCCGAGGCTTTATCATGAACCACTATATCACGCAATGGAGTCTCAACAGAGAAGTAGGTAACCAATAGAGCAGAAAGCTGATCAACGACCGGTAAATCGTACTGAGGACTATCTCGTGTGTCGGGTGCAACAATCCTAATAGCGACATGTTCATCTTCATAGCCGAGCAAACGGTCTCTAGCAAGTCTAAATTGCTGGCCTAAGGATTAAACTCATCGAGCATGTCTATAAGACTTGCCACTATATCAGGATCTAAGTACCCTTCCGTGCTATCAGCTGGTTGCAAAGCATTGATCCTATTAGTGACTTCGTTATCGGTGTCATAAATATAGAGCTCAGCAAACTTTGGAGGATTGCCTGGACTTGGCAACAAAGACTCTATATGATGATGGACCTGGCTATTAATTCAAAAGATTGGGGGCCCGCGACCCGCAACAGACGATTGATCTATAGTTGTGCCCGTAGAAGTAAACACGAAGAGACAATTATATTGGCGTATCTTTCTTATGAATGACCTGGATCTATTATCACCATTGAACTTCAAAAGATTAGCTAGGAACAACGGTGGTTTTCTAAAAGACGGAATCCTAACTTTTCCGCCTTTACAACAAAGGTTGTAGACAACGCGCCTTTGTGGAAGCGATGTTTGGCTTCTAACTCTTTCTTGGAACCAAAAGATAGCATGACAATTGGCACACTCATACTCCGGTGGACCGTAGTACGATCTCCCCGAGTATGAAGCTAAAAAGGATAAGCAACGTACGGCGATTAGGAGAGCAAAATCAACGATGATAAACCCACAGACATAGAGATAGTATTTGGTTTTCAAGCTTACCTTTAAGTGATTCAGCATATTGCGCTGGGAATTGCGACCAAGTAGAAGTCAAAGAGAGGTCTACAATAGGGTCTGTAAGAGCATAAAGAAATTAGCAACATGCAAATCATGAGAGAAGAGATACCAAGAAAGCAAGTAGGCGAGGCTGTCGAAACCCTAAGGCACAAGTAAGACAAAGAGCAAAATGAAAATAGTAAACGTAGGACTCTGCATCAATTAAAAGAGGAATCATCTACCTGGCTAGGTAGAACGTCGAAAATCTAGCAAACACCTATGTCTAACATGATTACGTGCTGCCCCAGCAGGGCTCATAATAGGGAAGTATCCATCTCCTGTGATCTCAAACATGTTAGCATATCATGAGAGTCGGCAAAAAAGAAAAAAACGCAAGAAATAGGCATCATGTCTGGCAAGACATACTTCTTCTCTTGCACACAAGAGCCGCCCTTTCTCTGTCCTCGCCATCATCTTAATAGCAGGTCATGAAAAAAACATGTAAATAGCAAGTTTAGTAAACCGAAATAACACATGACAGATCAAACGTAACAAAAGACTGTGTAGGCTAGCCGTCTAAACATCAAATTGTTAATGCGCCATTCTAGGGCGACAACAGCGGGTAAGGAAATAGACACAGTGAAAGTAAGATACCAGGTTACCTAAAGTAAGCTCCAATGGAAGCTGCGCCCTGGACCGGGCAGCAAGCCGACGTGGCATACGATAATTCCGTGGCTGTAAAATAAATCTTCCACTGTTTTCTGCCTGGTACGTTCTCTGGTCAGCAACCTACCACAACGAACAATTAGCAACGTTAGGAAACGTATGAAAAAACAACGAAACGACAAACAACGCAGGAATAGGGTGAAATCTGAGCACAACCGTAGCAAATTGTATAAATACAGACGGAGCCGAAGCAAGCGCCAGCAGATGGAGGCAACGACCACGGCTAGGGAGAGAGATCGAGCTAGAGGGACCCAGGAGAGAGAGAGATCGAGCCGAAGGGACCCAGGAGAGGAGGTTTCGTGGGCTGGAGTGACTCGAGGCGACAGGCAGCAGGCAAAGCAGCGACGGCACTAGGCAGGCGCAATGTGGGGGGACGGAAGGGGAGCAAGATGGTGAGGTAGCGGATCGAGCCAGAGGGACCCAGGAGAGGAGGCTTCGTGGGCCGGAGTGACCCAACGCAATGGGCAGCAAGCAGAGCGACGACGGCGATAGGACCCGAGGTGACGGGTAGCAGGCAGAGCGATGACGGCGCAAGGTGGGGGGATGGAAGGGGAGCGAGGCGGCGAGGCAGCGGAGGAAGCTCTGTAGGTTGGGGCGACCCGAGGCGGCGAATAGCACAAGGTGGGGGTACGAAAGGGGAGCGAGGCGGCGAGGCAGCGGAGGAAGCTCTGTGGGCTGGGGCGACCCGAGGTGGCAGAAAGCATGCAAAGCGGCGACGGAGCGGCACGTGAAGAAGGGTCAGAAGCTGGAGGCATAGCGGCGCCTGCGCTAGGCCAGGGGGACGAAAGGGGATCGAGGCTCTGAGGTAGCGGGCGAGGAGACAGACCGAAAGGGCGACGAGTTAGGAAGAGAGGGGAAGTGGCGATGGATGTGGAGGGAGTGCAAGAGGACGGTTGAAGAGGATAGAGTCGAGGCGGCGCACGATGGTTCGGGAGGAAGACAGGCAGCTGCGTTGGAAGCCGTCGAGAGCGGGCCAGAAAGGCGCGGCTAAATGGGCTACATGACAGGCTGGAGAGCGACGAAAGGCTGTGCGAGAGATGCGATCGGACGGACCTGTGAGCACGAGCAAAGCACGCGCATTCAGCCGCGATCGAATGGCCCCGTGAGCGCGAGCGAAGCGCACAAAGTGCACCAGCACGGATCCGACGGCCTGGAGGCGCGCGTGGGGCAATCGGACGGGTGTCCTTTTCTTGGGGACGTGTCCAGGCCGGTTGGAGTCCAACGCTAGCAGCCTTTAAGTATAGTAATGCTGGGACCCTTGGAGTCAAGTCAAATTTTAAAATCAAATAGATCATCTCATGTGCCGTGTAATTAAACCTTTTTAATTAATTGTACCATTTAACTTTTTTTCGATTATGTTGACAATTACATATCTGGCCACTACCACCAGACGGTGCTAGACAAATTGTATTTTGAAATAATATTATTGTAAAAAAAAATTACAAAATAAATAGTCATTTTTTTTACAAAACTAAGCTACTATCGTCATTTCAAATGGCAAAATAGTCTTGTCGCTATTCCAAATGGTAACAGTAGCCTAGGCAATGGGATAGAGATCAGAACAGTTAGGCAATGGGACAGAGCCCAGAACAGTGCATAGAGATCCCTATCACAAGTTGAAATGGCGACAGGCCCTATCGCTAGTACAACTGCTGATAGGACCCTATCGTTATTTCAACTGGCGACAGAGATCCCTCAAGTCCCAAAATTTTTCAATATTAAAATTTTAGAAAACCGTCATTTCAAATGGTGACAGAGATCTCACAAGTCTCTGTCGCCATTCCAAATGACGGCACAATCTACCCTATAAAAGACCCCAAAATTCTGGCGTAACTCACTTTTATTTAGGAAAAAGAGAAAGAGGGGAGGGAAGGGAGAGGAGCAGAGAGGAGTAGAGGGGATGAGAGAAGCTATCGAAGCACTGCCCGTCTGGTCATCTACCTTTCAGGTAATTGTTTGAACCGAATGGATTATATAGTTTTAGATGTACGGTTACGTAGTGCAGTATGTTGTACATAATCCTTTTCAATAGATAATCTAGTTTTAGATATGTGGTTAATCGTGGAAATCTTGTTTACGGTGCATACATCAAATATGTCAGACGTCACCAATTTCAAAATTTACTACAGCTAGGGGACTATTCTTGAGGGTCTCAAGGGGATTGATTTGCGTTATTTCCAATTGGCGACCATGACCCTAACAAGACCAGAGTAGCATACATGGGGCGCGGTGATGCGGTGGTTGTTCCACACATTTGATCTGTACCATGCTGTGTATGATATGAGATTGAGTTGCCTTGCCAACCGAGCACCATAGGGCATATATTGGGAGTTAGTGTAGCTCAAGAGAACAAGGTCATTGCAGTCATATATACGCAGGGCGAGGAAGGAATGGTGAGATTTGATCCTTCTAGCCCAAACATATGCCAAACTCACTCTTGCATCGACGGCTGAACAAGAAGAGGATGGTGATGCCAAAGGAAAAGTCGGGGACTCTAGCCACAGTGCGGCACACACAATAGCCGAAGGTCCGAGTGGATTTGGTCCTTCTGGCCCAACATACGTCTCGTTGGTGGTAATGAGTGATGAACCCTAAGGTTCGATTTGTTGGCCCGATCTTTCGATGAGAACGATAAGTCCGGTAGGCGTCGCTCAACTCTGATGATCCTGGCTGCGAACACGCAAGGCTCGAAACCACGCAATCGCTGAACTGATTAACAAGTCGTTATCAACCGTTCACGAACACTCGGTTGACCTGACCACGAAGGTCGATTCCTGCATACACCGAAGAAGCGCGCAATAACAAGATAAAGCAATCTGAAATTGCAAATAAAGATTGAAGTATTGAATTTGGGATTTTGATAGCGGTATTAAGTTTAGTCTAGTCGACACAAGCCAATACACGAAGTTGCAGCAATGCTAACTTTTAACTCAACAAAATCCGCCTAAACTAGAGGGGGTGCGGCCTCCTTAAATAGGGAACGAGGAGCCACAAAACTAAAGAACTAGTGGGGTGGGACTAAACTCATGGACTACTATTCACATGAACAGTAACCACACCCCTAGGTGGGCTGCCGGCAGATGGGCCAAGTTCAGTACGATTACAAAGCCCAGATTGGCCCAAACAGGTGATATGACATCTTCTTTTGATGATTGCGATCAGTCCAGAAGGAATTTGGAAGTGAGGCTGGATCCGTTGGAAAGAGGAATAAATAAGCTTTCCATCAAGTATCGTGGACCTCCAACGGACTCCGTATGTGAAAGTTATGACTGTTTTAAGTTGGTGCTGTCAGGCTGATTCCGGAGGCCAAACTGGATTCCAAAACGGGTCCAGCTCGAACTGCTTGCTTGTCTCGGACCAAAAGTGATATGGTGCTGCACATATATACATTTCATCATTAGGTAGCATCATATAATTCATATAATATAAATACACTCCTAAAAACAAGCTCACTTGATAATTTAAGTGAAACGTACGAGCTCTTGTACTTGGAACAGTAAGCATAACAAATATGGTTGTATCCATAGGGATCATGTCCTCATCATCCTCCCTTTCTTGAAAACAAAGCCATCCTCGGCTTTTGATAAGTTAAAAATAGGGTAACAAAGAAGCCAAGGTGTATGCATGGTATATGTATATGTCATCTGTTTTAACAGTTCTTCGTTGTTGCACAATTAATGTTAGAAGACAGCAGCGATCATAAAAGTTCATTGTATTATTAACCCAAGAGTAATCATATATGTGAATGATCAAAATAAAATTTCTCACACAACAATTATTGCAACTAGTTTTGCAAATGTAAGTGAAGCGTTTATGCAATTCAAATCTCTGAAGTTGTAAACTTGCAGTGGTAGCACATATGGGCAAATCTACAACTTTTGGAATCAAACAACATTCATCCATATAATCAGATTTCAATCGAGCAATAGCAAATTCATCTAGCAATGGTGAAAAGAATTGTAAGTTCTTCCATACTTCAACATCAATATTCGGATTGTCAATACTAGATGGTGCCATAAGGGATAAACACATAGGCATTGGATGAGCACTAAATTTTATTTTCCTCTCATATTGAACAAGATTCAGCATACAAGAATTGTTATCCAAAACAACAAGCTTCAATTCATCCACATGATCACAAGTTATGCATATTCGATATACAAGAAATTGATTGTCTACACCATAATCTCCAATCAAATTAAACTTATACCCAGGGGTGTAGGCACTAGACAAGGATTTCAAACATGCGATTTCAGAAACTTTCTCCATAACATGTGACAATTTAATAGGTGAATCCAACATAATGTAATATAAAGGATCAGCAGGAGAAATTCTAGTCAAAACTTCTTTATGTCTAACCAATTCCATATGATCATTAGATGGGATTAACTCATCACAGGAAACACTCAGAACAGCAGGCAATTCAATTATTTTATCACATGGTGCACTCAAGTCACTGCAGTCTGAATTCTCTACTTGCAACATTTGCATATCAGAATTGTTTTCCACTAATTTTTTCTCTAAAATAGCATGAACAGTGGACAATTGTAGTTCGTCACAAACATACTCACCTTGAGTGATGGTAGCACCATGATCTTTACCTTTTTGGCTCTCCTCAGATGATGTAGGTGCATCCATCTCCTCATCTTCCTTCTCAACCAATGGAGTCAGTGTCTCAATCAGCTCGTTCTCCTCTTCGGTATGGTTCTTAACTTCCTGTAGGTTGTTAGTCACAGAAAAAGATACAAACACAGGTTTGTTCTCATGTTTCCTTTCATCAAGCATTCTCAATTTCTCCGTAATCTGACTTTCAACCTTACAGGCAAGTATAAACAAATGAGGGAGAGAACCATATTCTTTGTGAATAAGAAGGTCCTGAATTGGTTGATTAAGCCTACTTAAGAATCTATTCTCTGTAGCTTCAGCATGTTCCTCTAAGCCACAACGCAACAAACGAGTTTTCAATTCATGATAGTATTCCCTTACAGTTCTACGACCTTGTTTGAAATGTTGTAATCTAGCTAATAAATAATCAGCATGATATTTAGGGACAAATTCATCTCTCAAGAGTTTCTTTAACGTGTGCCAAGTTTGAGGCACTCTTCCATGTCTACGTAAATACTTCCACCAAAGTATTGCATCCTCAACAAAAGCACTAGTGGCAGCTCTAATCTTTTGCCTATCAGACCATTCATAATATTCAAATTCTTTGTCTAAAGCTATCTCCCAGTCAACATAAGCATCAGGATCAAATTTACCAGCGAAGGATGGCAAAGTGATATTAGTTTTACTAGACATACTATCACGATCATATACCTTATGTGGTGGAGAAACTTGGCTCAAGCTTGTATTTTTCTCGCGGACTTTCTTGCGCTCCCGTTCAATGGCTCGAAGAAGACGTGGATCGATCTCGTAATCATCCCGTGAACCTGCCATAGTTAGTAGAAAACAAAGAACAAATCACAAGTATATGTCCCTATCAACTACTAGGTTCTGGAGTTTCACAAGTCACTCACACTCAAGCTTATATCCAGTTCTTACAAGTTCTTACCAATGCAGCAAAGAAGTGGTACAACCGGTGGCTGGTTTGTGATACTCTCACTTGCGATCAGCCCAACGATTGCGAGGAACGGCACCTGCTGAGTTAGTAGGAAGTTGAGCTTGGAAGGCTAGTATGTAGCAAAGGAATAGCAATTATTCAATTCAGTATGCAAAGTTGAAAAGCAGTTCAAAGTACTAGTCACAAGTGCTGGTCCTAGTCTAAACCAAGCCTAGCTAGAGCAACTCGCAAGAACGACTAGTGGTAACAGCGGAAGGCCAAACTGAACAATCAACGCCAACGAGCAATGGATGACTATGCCAAACTGAACAAAGAGGCAACTCTGTTTTTTTCCTTTTTCTTCTCTCTCTTTCTTTTTTTTTTCTTTTTTTTACCTCAAGGCTTCTTTTAGCCTGAACTCAACCCAATGAAGCTACTGGAACCGAACAAAATCAAAAGAAAACAAAGGACCCGTGAGACTTCCCTAAACAGAGGCGGCGGCGACAGCGCCGACCGGAGTAGCAGTGGCTCGGGCTGGCAGCGGCGGCGGCGGCGGCGTTACCCCAAGTGGCGGCGAGACGGCAGCTACGGTGGTGGCGCGGCGTCCTTCAAGGTGCGGCGCGCGCGGGCGAATCCGAGGCGGGTCGACAGCGAAGCGGCGTCTCAACGGTCCGCCGCGGCTCCAATGCGGCTAGCGGCGGCGGCCGGTGCGAAGGGACCGAAGCGCCGCGACAGCGTGGCGGCGTGGTCCGTGGCTCGAGGCTCTGGAGGCGGTGCGGCGGTGGAAGCAATTGCGGCGTCGCAGACCGGCGGAGATGGCGAGAGGCGGCGGGGTGGCGTAAGCGGCTGAAGCGGCGCGGCGCCTAATCTGGTTTTTGTATGTATGTTGCCTTGCCCTCGGTTGGACTGACCCGTGCTGCGCTTTGTTGCGGTGGATTGATCTGGGGCGGCGACGCCTATGAGGAGAAGCAGCGCGGGTGGAACCGGCGTCGGGACGATGGGGTGATGTTTGGTGGGGTTGCCGTGGCAGTGGCGGCACAGTGCGGAAGGGAGGAAGGGTTGCGGTAGGGTGGTGGTGGTGATGTTGGTGGCTGCGACAGGGTGGAAGATAGTACTAGACAACTCGCAAGAGAATATAAACTAAACCAATCTAGACAGGAAACCAGCACAATGACTCGACGATGCAACGACAATTCAACAACGCAAACTAAAAAGAAAAAATTGCAAAGGCACAAATTGGTTTAGGCGATGAACTAAACCTAAATTCTTTTTTTTTTGGCTATTTGGACTGTAGGGAAAAAAAATTTCTCACCGATGAACTGTAGCTCTGATACCACCTGATGAACCCTAAGGTTCGATTTGTTGGCCCGATCTTTCGATTAGAACGATAAGTCCGATAGGCATCGCTCAACTCTGACGATCCTGGCTACGAACACGCAAGGCTCGAAACCACGCAATCACTGAACTGATTGATAAGTCGTTATCAACCGTGCACGAATACCCGGTTGACCTGACAACGAAGGTCGATTCCTGCATACACCGAAAAAGCACGCAAGAACAAGATAAAGCAATTTGAAATTGCAAATAAAGATTGAAGTATTGAATTTGGGATTTTGATAGTAGTATTAAGGTTGGTCTAGTCGACACAAGCCAATACACGAAGTTGCAGCAATGCAAACTTTTAACTCAACAAAATCCGCCTAAACTAGAGGGGGTGCGGCCTCCTTAAATAGGGAACGAGGAGCCAGAAAACTAAAGAACTAGCGGGGTGGGACTAAACACGTGGATTACTGTTCATGTGAACAGTAACCACGCCCCCGGGTGGGCCGCTGGCAGATGGGCCAAGTTCAGTACGATTACAAAGCCCAAATTGGCCCAAACAGGTGATATGACGCTTTCTTTTAATGATTGCAATCAGTCTAGAAGGAATTTGGAGGTGAAGCTAGATCCGTTGGAAAGAGGACGAAATAAGCTTTCCATCAAGTACTCGTGGACCTCCAACGGACTCCGTATGTGAAAGTTATGGCTGCTTTAAGTTGGTGCTGTCAGGCTGATTCCGAAGGCCGAACTGGATTCCAAAACGGGTCCAGCTCAAACTGCTTGTTTGTCTCGGACCAAAAGTGACATGGTGCTGCACATATATATATATTTCATCATTAGGTAGCATCATATAGTTCATATAATATAAAGACGCTCCTAAAAACAAGCTCACCTGATAATTTAAGTGAAGCGTACGAGCTCTTGTACATGGAACAGTAAGCATAGCAAATATGGTTGTATCCATAGGGGTCATGTCCTCATCAATGAGTAAATGTGTAGGAGAGAAAATAAATAGAATCATAGTGGGAAAGTATCATTAAATTTATATCCATGCCCTATGTTTATGAAATATTTCCTCGTTCTTGTTGTCAACGTCGGCAAAGCTGTCAATGTCCGCAAGTCTCTGTGACAATGTTTAGGGCATGTACAATGGTAAAGACAGTTGCTGTCTATAGAAACTCTTCGTGCCATCTGTAGACAGCACTAAAGACAGCTCATACAGTCGGCTACAGGATTCTAGATAGCACATGTACACAATCTTTAATGTTTTCATGGACACAATCTTTATAGCCTCCATGATTTTGGTGATACAGTCGGCTATAGGATTGTAGACAACACATTTCTCTCTCCTTATTCTCTTTCATCCACGCCAGCTTAAATCCTACGTGGCAGAGACTATAGACAGCTGATGTAAGCCCATTGTACATGACCTTAGGATTTTTTTTTTTGCTTGGTGGCAATGTTGGGGACATCACGTTGAAGTGTTTTACGAAGAGAGAGTTGTTGAATCACATTAACGCAATATACATCTATTCGAGTTCCATCTATGCTTATTGTAATACCCCACCCAACATCGAGCCTGGAATACCACTAAACTACCTTAACAAATTAATTTACAACAACTTACACTAAAATTACAGCAATCAAAACATTATCAAAACCTGTCCGCGAGTCACAATAAAATATGGATAAAAATTTGACAATTATAAATAATTAAACTCTACAAGCATAGCAAGATAATAAACCAAAATTGACGCATAACCAATTAAATAAACTCTATGGAATGAATAAACAATACCTAATCAATCATCTAGGACCATTCAATATCTATCATGTCCTAAAAGATATTCCATCATAATCAAGTGAAGGTTTCTCATGACAAAAGAATCAAGTTTGAGAGTTTGTAATTATTCCACATGCGTTATTCCCTCCCAAGAGAAATGCCATCAGCGGTCACCTAAAAGCGACAATAGAGCAAGAGTGAGTCCACGACTCAGCAAATATATCAATAGACAATAAACAATACCAAATCAACAATAATTAATAACATCATTATCATCACTTGTTCTCTTAACTTTATTTTCATGCTTATTCATGCAATCTTCTTCTCTTTATTCTCACAAACAATCATCGAATGTTTTCTTTTCAATGCATCTCTATACTACATGTCCACATGCACTTCTTTCGCGTATACCGGTATAGCATGAGTGAACACTCACGATAATATTCACTCTCAAGCCCGTCCTCCTCAAGGATCGGGGACCTCCTCCACTCCTGTAGAGTTGTGATCAACAAGATCACTTTCTCATATGCAATGATACTTATGAATGTACAATGTTTCATAGGTTCATCATTATCATCATCGACCATCATTCTCATATCCAACAATACGAAATAATCCATAACCATTCACATTGCTTGCAATTAAAATAAAATATAAGCACAAACAATAATGGTAATAAGTGATAAAGAAATACAGTCATCACTCATTGATCACTGTCTACCATGCACTTGCCTCTACTAGTAGTGAGGAACGGTTTGATTAGAAGATGACAACAAACCCGACGACACTCCTCCTACAGAAAACACCCAATCTCAAAACAAGCTACAACGGTACAATAACAACAATTAAACAACATCGCTCCTACACGTTTCCCCAAATCCACCACACTCCCCCCTTTACCAGACAGAAACCTCTTGCTGACCTAGTACTAAAAACGGCATAACATTTGACTCCCAAGTCTTATCAAAGAAAACCACACCAGTTTTGGAATCTACACAAAATTCCCCACAACTTCTTCTTTGGCCAAGATTCCTAATTAAATCTTTTAATCCTCCGTTTTTAACCTAGAAGACAGTTCTGTCATCTTTTGGACAGTAGGTTTACTATTTTCATAACTTCTATTTTACCCAACCAAAATTCATGTTCTTGGACTCTATAGAATGCTTAGCCAATTATCTACACAAGGGCGCATTGAAGGAACTGGAGTGATCAGGGTGAACGACAAGTTCATTCTTAAGGACGTCACGCTTGTGTCTAAGCTAAGGTACAATCTCCTTTCTGTCTCACAGCTTCTCGATGATAGCTATGAGACTCGTTTTAAGAAGAATGCATGTCGTGTGCTTGATTCTTTTGGTGAGCTCGTTTTTGGGATATCTAGAGTTGGTAGAATTTTTGGAGCTGACTTTTCTAAATCGCTTACCGGATCTCTTAAGTGTTTGATTGCATCTTCTTCTGATATCTGGCTTTGGCACCGACGTTTGGGGCACATTGGTTTTGATCATCTGACATGAGTTAGCGGCCTTGATCTCATGAGAGGTTTGCCTAAACTCAAAGCTATCAAGGATGCTGTATGTGCGCCCTGTAGGCATGGCAAGCAAGTTGCCGCCTCACACCCGTCATTGACTATGGTCATGACTGACGGACCGGGACAGTTGCTTCATATGGATACTGTTGGTCCTGCTAGGGTTCGGTCAGTCGGTGGCAAATGGTACATTCTTGTCATAGTCGATGATTTTTCGAGATACTCTTGGGTGTTCTTTCTTGCTTCGAAGGATGAGGCTTTTGATCATTATCATGATCTTGTTCTTCGTTTGGCTTCTGAACTTCCTAGTGCCTTGCGAGCGATTCGCAGTGACAATGGCACAGTGTTCAAGAATGCTTCTTTTGCCTCTTTTTGTGCTGAGCGCGGTATTGAGCATCAGTTCTCTTCTCCACACGTCCCTCAACAAAATGGCGTTGTGGAAAGGAAGAACAGAACTCTAGTCGAGATGGCTAAGACGATGCTAGATGAGTATAGCACACCGAGGAGATTTTGGGCCGAAGCTATTGCTACAGCTTGCCATATTTCGAATCGTGTCTTTTTGAGACCGTCTTTGGGCAAGACTTCATATGAGCTTCATTTTGGTAGAAAACCCTCTGTCTCTCACTTTCGAGTCTTTGGATCGAAGTGTTTTATTCTCAAGACAGGGAACCTAAATAAATTTGAATCAAGAACTTGTGATGGTTTATTTCTGGGTTATCCTGCTCATTCGAGGGGTTTTCGGGTTTTTAATGTTGAAACTAACATTGTACAGGAGACATGCAATGCCACTTTTGATGAGACTAGCCCTGGAGCTAGATCCGATGTTTCAGGTGACTTACAAGTGACAGAGAGCATTTTTGTTGAAGAAGATGAAGATGAACTTGACACTGCTTCTCCACCTGTTGCCGATGTTCCTGTCCAAGCTGCCCAAGCTCCTGAACTTGCGATGACTGCTTCACCACCAATTGAGGCTCTTGTTGTATCTTCGTCGTCAGCAGTACCAGCGGAGGTTGAGGAGACGCTATCTCCCCCAGGCGCTCCTTTGCACATTCAGAAGCAACACCCTCCGGATCAGATGATTGGTAATCTCCATGAGCGAGTCACTCGCTCCAGGTGTCGTGATCCAAGCCTTTTCTCTCACTCTGCATTTGTAGCTTCCTTTGAACCCAAAGATATATCACATGCTTTATCTGATGCTAGCTGGGTCAATGCCATGCATGAGGAGTTAGAGAATTTTGAAAGAAATAAAGTTTGGAACCTTGTAGAACCTCCTAGTGGTCATAATGTTATAGGAACCCGTTGGGTGTTAAAAAATAAACAAAATGAGGATGGTTCTGTGGTTAGAAACAAGGCTAGGTTGGTAGCTCAGGGTTTTAGCCAGGTTGAGGGGTTAGATTTTGATGAGACCTTCGCTCCTGTTGCTAGACTAGAAGCCATTCGCATTCTGCTTGTATTTGCTGCATCTAAAGGTTTTAGGTTGCATCAAATGGATGTTAAGAGTGCCTTTCTGAATGGTTTTATAGAGGAGGAAGTGTATGTTAAGCAACCCCCTGGTTTTGAAAATCCCAAGCACCCTGATCGTATTTTTAAGCTATCCAAAGCCTTGTATGGTCTTAAGCAAGCTCCTAGAGCCTGGTATGATAGACTTAAGACCTTCTTGCTTAAGAATGATTTTGAAATAGGAAAGGTAGATAAAACTCTTTTTATTCTTAGGCATGGCAATGACTTCCTACTTGTTTAGATTTATGTAGATGATATTATCTTTGGTAGTTCCTCTCATGCTTTTGTTTCCAGTTTTTCTGAGACCATGTCCAGGGAATTCGATATGAGTATGATGGGAGAGCTCAACTACTCTCTGGGGCTACAAATCAAGTAATGCAAGGAAGGGATCTTCATCCATCAAACGAAGTACGCCAAGGATTTGCTCAATGTTTTGAGATGGGTGATTGCAAGCCGATCGCCACTCCCATGGCGACATCGACTGCTTTGGATCCAGATGAGGAAGGAGAAGCTGTGGATCAACGCGAGTACCGCAGCATGATCGGCTCCCTCCTGTACCTGACGGCCTCAAGACTGGACATTCACTTCGCGGCCTGCCTCTGTGCGAGGTTTCAGGCGTCACCGAGGACTTCACATCGCCAAGCCGTTAAGTGCATCTTCAGGTATTTACACTCTACCCTTCAGTATGACATTTGGTTTTCTTGCTCTTCTTCGCTGTCCATTCGGGGATTTTTTGATTCTGATTTTGTGGGCTGTAGGCTAGATAGGAAGAGCACATCTGGCACATGTCATTTCTTAGACACTTCTCTTGTCTCTTGGTCTTCTAGGAAGCAGTCTTCTGTTGCATAATCTACTGCTGAAGCTAAATATGTAGCTGCTGCTAGTTGTTGTAGTCAGATTTTGTGGATGGTCTCCACTCTAAAGGATTTTGGGTTAACCTTTGCTAGTGTTCCTCTTTTCTGTGATAACACTTCTGCTATTAACATTGCTAAGAACCCAGTGCAACATTCTAGGACCAAGCACATAGACATTCGCTATCACTTCCTTAGAGACCACGTTGAGAAGGGTGATATTGTGCTGCATTTTGTGGAGTCCGAGGCTCAGTTAGCCGATATCCTCACCAAGCCTTTAAACCCAACAAGGTTTGCCACCTTGAGGAGTGAGTTAGGGGTAATTTATCCCTATGGGTTGGTTTGAGGGGGAGTTGGATCTTTTCTTGTTCTTCTGATCTTTTATTTGATCTTCTTTTGAACTTGTTGATCTTTTTTATCTTTTTAGGCTCTTTAGGCTTTTCGAGCTTTTCTTGCATCTCATTGTATCATATTGCATTCATATGAAAAATCCAAAAAGATGCATTGTAATATAAGCTTTTCTGCTTATCTTTTAAAATTGATGAAGCTTTGCTTATTACCCTTTGGAGCTTTAGTGTTTCAATTCTTGCTCAATGCCATGTCTAGTTCTTTGACTTGCTAGAATTATCATGCTTTCACATGTATAGCTAAGTCTTTGTTGTATGAGCTAGAACTTGAAAAACAACTTGAACTAAGAAATTAGCAATTTGTGAATTGTTTAGCAGTTGCGCAATTAGTTCTCCTTTTGTGACATTGGCCCTGTCAAAATTGCTTTGTTAGCTCTTGAATCTAGCTTTGATCATTACTTGAGCATCTTGTACTTCTGAGAATCTAAAACTGCCCTTGTGAAAAAATGAAAAATCAACTTCCAAGATTGTCTTATGCTTAAATTGTGCCAAACTACTCTTCCGAGACTGCATGTCAAAGACATGAACTTAGAGATAGTTTGATGATCCAGACGATCTCATGGGGACTGCTTGTCATAACTGACATGAACCTCAAGATTTGTCGCCCTGGTAGAAGCTTAGGAAGAGTTTGTGGATGGCTTCTAGTCCAGGATCTTCTTCACTAAGATATACCTTTAATCAACTTCTGGTCGAAGCTTAGGATGAGTTTGTGGATGGCTCCTTGTCCAGGATCTTGTCACTAAGTTAGACCATTAGTCAACTTCAATATTCATTGCAAATGAAAAATTGTTGAAAAATAGGCGTTTGAGAAAATTGAGCAAAATGATTCAATTCAGGACCTCTTTGTCTCTTAATGTGGTCATTGTTAGATTTTTTATCTCCATTGGCATTTTGACATGGCCAGTATCATTTTAGGATCCTTGTTGATGAACTTGCTAGATTTGAAGTTTTGCTTAAAATGTTAAAATTCATTGTCTTATATTGAGCCTTCTCGCTTAGCTTTGTTATATATGTCTTATCATGATCTTGCTAGCGCCTTCCGGCTTGATATGTTGTTTGTGCAATATTAGAAATACTAGCTTGTTCTTTTGGGTAATCTCCAAAGCTCGTTGTACTCAAAAATTGAAAAATACAAAAAAAAAGAAGCCACTCCATTGCATTTCATGCATGCTCCTTCTTATGATTTTTTCTCATTCTGCATTTGTCAACTCTGGACGAGAGGAAGGCGTGATTCCTTGATGACTCCATTGTCAAAGGGGGAGAAGATGGTTGAAAAAGGGGAGAAAAAGGGAGTTTTGAAAAAGGGGGAGCTTTTTGGAGAAATTTGGAGTTTTTGAAAGTTTCTGAAATTTGAGGATCATAGTGAGGGGGAGTTTCTTATTTGCATTCTTATGTTTTTATTGATACTTCTGAACTTGAATTGCAATTCTTGATCCTCACAATGATCAAAGGTTATATCGAACAATTGTTCTTTCATATGGACCTTAAGTGAGATTTTGACCCGTTTCTGGAAAATGAAGCTTTCTCGCTTTCTTTTGCCGTATCTCACTTGCTTATGCTATTCTGGAACCAACTTGGTCATTTTCTTTGCTTTTTTTTTTTTTTGCATTTGGACCAAGTTGTGCATTTATGCGAAAACGTCGAATTTTTACTTTTCAAACCTCAAAATTTGCATTTGTGGGAAATTGCCAATGTGTTCATCAAGGGGGAGATTGTGGATATCATGGGGATATGTCCATGATCTTAGGATGATGTTACAATTGGCAATGTCGTTCTCGGTTTGTCGAATCAGCGTTTTCGACCAGTGTCGAACCGTCGGTCGTCATCGGTCGTAAGTCATGATGCGACGATCATCAAGGTGGTAGAACCGGCATGTAAATGGCGGTTGTACCGCATCACGGTTGAACCGTTTGAGAAGCGGTATGAAATTTTCAGATGTAACGTCCCGTTCGTCCTGAGTTTTCTAAGCTTTTTAAAATAAAAACAACCATTTGGTTTTGATGAGGGTTCAAAGCTTAACTTGAGATTTTAAAAGAGCTTTAACTTAACCTAACTAAACTCCAACTAAACCCAGTTGTTTGGTGTTCTTGGTTTGTTGAAGTTCCTTGCTGTTCTTTGGCTTTTTAGCCTCTTTTCTTTGTTGGCCTTGGTTGCCCTCCAGGCTAGCTTTTCCCTTTAGGTTTCCCTCTCTTTCTCTAAACCTTTCTCTTGTTGGACATCTCCTAATGTTCAGATCTATCTCATCTCTCTGACCTTCCCTTCTTCCTCCTCTCTCAGGGCCTCCCTTGAGTTCCTCTTTTGGACCTCTTAACTTGGATCTCCTCCTTTTGGAGATATCTTCCCTTGGATCTCCCCATTTACCTAGAACTCTCCTTCTCTGAGATCAAAGGGTCCAGACCTTTCCGCAGCTGGACCTCCTTGCCGGGTCAACCTCCCTTGTTCTCTGGACCTCCCCTTGCAATCTTTTGTTTGGACTTCCCCAAGTCTCGACCTCCCCTTTGTCTGTTTGAATCTCTTTCTGTTTAGACCTCCCTTTAGTCTAAACCTTCTTCTCGGTCTAGATCTCCTTTAAGCTAGACCTCCTTCTCTGTTTTGGACCTCCCCGGGAACCCATTGCGTTCATTTGAACTCCTTGAGTTCATCTGGGCATCTCCGGAATCCCTTTTGACCTCCCTGTGTCCATATGGATCTCCCTGTGTCCACATGGAGCTCCTTTTGATCTCCCGCATCCAATCGGACCTCCCTAGTGTTCAGTTGGACCTCCTCCAATCCGTTCAAACCCCTTGGGTTCAATTGGATTCCCTTGAGCTCTTTTCGGACCTCCCTCGCGCTTGTGCGGTGCTACCGTTTGCTTTGGCAGTACTGCCGCTTGTTCCTTCGGAACTACCGCCCTTCTGTTGTGGTCGTACCGTCCGTTTGAGTTGTGGCGCCCTACCCTAGTTTAACCTTCTCCGCTTCGGTACTTCCGACCTCCGATCGTACCACTGTGGTAGTGCCGGAACTACCACCTTCATTAAGACCTCCTCTCTGGAGATCTTAGCCGCTCAGACCTCCCCTTGTTGAGATCTGGCCGTTAAGACCTCCTCTTTGGAGATCTTAGCCGATTAGACCTCCCCTTGTTGAGACCTGGCTGTTAAGACCTCCTCTCTGGAGATCTTACCCGCACCGACCTCCCCTTGTTGAGATTTGGCCGTTAAGACCTCCCCTTTTGAGATCTTAACCATCCAGATCCCTCCTTTGTTTGATCCAAGGGTCCCGACCTCTCTACTGCTTGATCTAATGATCCAGACCTCCTCTTTGTTGGGATCATAAGGCCCGGACCTCCTTTAGGTCCAGACCTCCCTAGCGTTTGGACGCACCACTGGCTCTTGCGGTCGTACCGCTTGAGTTTTGCCTTTCTTGCCTTAGGACCGTTGGGTCTGCATCGGATGGCTTGGCCTCGTTGGCTCGTTTGCTTGGTCCGAACGACCCATTTGCCTTGCTTCATCCGATCAAAATCTGGTGACCCCTATTCTTTCCGCACATCTTTGTTTCCACGGGCCTCCCCTTGCTGTAGATCTTGACCGTAGGACCTCCCTCTTGGAGATCTAACCGTCAGGACCTCCCCTCCCCCCCTTGCCTTTGATCTTAATCGTTTAGGATCTCCTTTTGAGAATCTAAGCCGTTAAGACCTCCCCTTGGTTTGTCTCAGCCGTCAAGGTCCTACCCAGCTTGCGGTTGTACCGCAACGTGAAACCCTGAACTTCCGTCATCCGGTCGTACCTTTTCTTAAACACAGTATTACCGCTGCCGGCGATGTCGTGCCCATCTTTCTCTCATCTTTGTGTCTTTTGGACCTCCTGTCCAGAGGACCCCTTTGTGTCTATTGGACCTCTTGTCCATAGGACCTCCTCATGGTCGTGTTTGTTTTTTTTTGGGACCTCCCGTCCATAGACCTCCCCCTTTGTATTTAGACTTTCGTAGTCAAGACCTCCTTTCAGGACCTCCTCGGTTGCCTTAGGACTTCCTGTCCCCAGGCCTCCTCGCAGGACCTTCTCTTTGGATCTCCTCGCAGGACCTCCTCCTTGGACCATTTCCTTTGACCTTATGTTCATCCTTTTGACTGACTCCCTTGCCCAGGTTCTAAAGTGCATTTGATGTGGGTTGAAGTCACATTAAAGTGCTGTCCTTTCCTTTGTACTTGTCCTTACTTTTTGTCCCCTCCTTCTCATATTCTAATCCTTTTTCGTACCTTTGGCAGTGTGCCTTTGTACCAATACTTTGAACCTGGTCACCTCCTTGTTGTGGTATTCTATTCCCTTTCTCCTTTAAATAAAGCACCCTGGGCGACCACTTTGTTCCTGTTCTCCATTTCAACCTCTTCACCAAGCTTTCTCGGTTCTGGTGAGCTTCTCAAGCTCCCCGGTCCGAACCTCTTGGGCTTGGACCTCCCTCATGCTGGATCTCCCTCTCGGACCTCCCTACCTTGTGGACCTCCCATCCTTTGCTTTAAGTAAGTTCTTTTGAATTTCTTGGAGTTTCTTTGCTTATTTGGTTTTTCTTGCGCACGTGTAGATTCGGTTGATTGCTGAGGAGCTCATGGTTCAAGCTACACCAACCAAAGCCTTTCCCTTCAACAGAGGCAAGTCGTGGACCTTGATCATCTTGATCCCAATTTACAAAAATATTTTGATTTGCTAAACTTGCATGGCTACTTTTATAGAACTGTTTTGGGCAGTAGCTATTCTCCTATTTCACTCTATGTCTCCTTGGACTTGGGCACTTGAATGTTGACATGATCTCCTTTGGACACCTTAGGATGGATATTTAGTTGGTACCTTTTGTTAATGCCAACATGGGACCGTAAGTTTGTGCTTAGCCTTGCTGTAGTGCCGCGGGGTTTGTGAATCATGCTTTATCAATTAATAATCTTGACTAATGAACTATGGAATCTCTGGTTGGTGCCATTGTTAACCGACTATGGTGTAATGCCATCGGTTGTGTTGATTGTGGTGCGAGACCACCTTAAAACTTGTGGTGCCAAGACTGGGTGGTCCAGTGGCCGGGTTGAATCCAAATGGTTTTGCTTGGGCAAGAAGGCCAGGCGTGAGTAGTGGGTGCTTTGCACTTTTGGGTTGTGGAAGTCTTGCCTGAGCACAATTAAGGACTTAACTTTGTGTCTGTGGATCCGGGTAATCCGTGCAACCACAAGGTCATTTATGGGGATGGCCTGGGCCGAATAATTAGCAATGAGATGGTTTGGTGCTGTTGTGGTTGAGCGAGTTTTATCGCAACGGCGCAAGAGGGGGCACGAATCTGGTGGCTTTGCAACCCATCCAGAAGCGAAACCTTAGCGGGCAGCTCCTAGCCAAATCAAAGCTTTGTAAAGGCCTTGTCACGCTCTCTAGACTGCTCACCATTGGAAGTGAGCAAGGGTATTTCCGGAGCCCGTCCCGCTAGAGAGATTGTGGAATCTATTCGAATAGCCAAGTCCTTGGTTATGGACATCTCCCGGAGAAGTGGTGCAAGGGATAGCTTTTGTGAAATTGTGTCCCTGGACGTGTCTACGAGAAACTGTGGCTTTGCCTCGAAGAGACCTTGGCCGGCTTTAGAGGGGTCATGGTTGGCTCGAGATGAGGTCCAGGGGCGGGGTGGAAACTCTGGAGTGGGTGCTCTAGGGTGGTCGTGGTTGAGGTCCTGGCCATGGGTGTGGCCAGACCTCCCACGGTTGGCTTTGGGAGCTCTGAAGTGGGTGCTCCAGAGTGGTTTTGGAAGTGAGTGGGTGCTCACGACCTCTTGAAATCAAAAGGTAATTATGTATTATTGTTTTAACTTGCTGCCTTGCAATCTATTATGTTATTTATTGTCAAATATTGCTTTTTGCAACTAACCATACAGCTCTCTTTTGGCAAGCCTTGCATAATTAGTATTGCATACACTCCTCACGGCTTGCCCTCTGTTTTAATCAGCAGCTCAAGGAAGTTTCAGGGAGCTCAAAGCTCTGTGTTGGTGAGGTCTTTGGAGACCATGCGACCTAGGGACGTCCTCCACTCGATAGCCGGTGGGCTGATCGGTTGGACTCACGCGTTGGTGTTTTGTTTTCCTGCTGCAGGTGCTCTTATGTGTTAGCCCTAGTAGCCCTTGTAAGAAGCTTGAACGTTTGGTCTTTAATAATATTTGATAATTTGCCTTTTGTGTTCCTTTAGCTTGTTGTGGTATGGATTTGATCACACCAATATGTCTCTGTGCGAGTTAGCAGGACTGATCATGGGAGTAACTCAGTGCACATAGGCCAAGACCTCCAGGAGGTCTTGAGATCTCCTGGGAGGTCCTGGCAGACCTCCTCTCGGGGTACCCCGGGTGGTACCACCGCTTGCCAGTGCGGTAGTACCAACGCTTGGATCAAGCGTGGTGCTACCGCTCTCTAACGCGGTAGTACCTGCGTTCGGACGTGGGCGGTACTACCGGATCCCATCATAACGGTAGTGCCGCAGCAAAAAAAAAAATCCGAGCACTCCAAGTATCCCGAGAAGGTTCTCACATCAGAGAAGATGTTTTTGTAAAGTTTTGGATTTCCCTGAGGGGCGGTACGACCACAGTGCAGTTGTACCGGAGTTAACTTGGCGGTTGTACAGGTTATGGTTCTAACTTTCGGATAACTTGGAGTTTTGTTGTTGGGTTAGGTCAAGTTCATGGGTTTCATGATATATGTGTTGCATGATGCATGTTTTGACTAACGTGGGTCAAGTTGTAAAGAACTTTTTCCCAGATTCGATTTCTTTGTCTATTGATGTGCAGGTTGCTTGGAGGTCAATGATGGTCAACGGCGAGGATGATCGGGACTAAGTTTGGAGAGCTGAGGTCCAGAACGATCGGGGATGCCGGGTGAGGTCAATGGAGTCAAGCATGGCGCAAGAAGGACAAAGGTGACCGAACGGGCGGTTCGGTGCGACGGGTTGGATCAAGCGGCGCGGGGGTCGGTGCAAGTGCCATAGTGGTTTCGGTGGGAGCGGATGGGAGAGACTTGCCGACATGAAGAGAGCCGCTGGATCAACCTACATGTGGCGAAGCATGGGAGGTGCTTCACGAAGATGGGACTCGGTCTTTGCAAAAAGATCGAGAAGGGGTATTTTGGTAATTTTACCAAATACCGCCTTGGTGACCTTTTGCCAACTCATGGCGCAAGGTGAAGCGGATTAAGTCAAGAGGAGAAGACGACGCTTTAAAATGTGTGCGTATGTGACCCGTTTGTGTGTGGGCCTTAACGGGAGTCCATTAGGGTTCAATCTTCTAGAAGGTTTAGCCTCCACTATAAATAGGAGAGGGTGCTGGCCAGCACCTCTCAACCCTTTCATTGCATTGTAAACCCTAGTTTTGCTTTTGTGCTTAGGGAGAGGATTAGTGGAGGTTAGGGTTCTAGAGAGTTGGATTTGATTTCATGCTCATGTATTGAGTCTTTGTCCTCCTTGATGGAGTGGTCAGAAACCAATACCACATCAAATCAATCCAAAGAAAGTTCTCTCAAAGATGAGTTCATTTGCTTTCTTTCTCTCTATTTGGTGATTTGAGATCTTTCTTTGATCCGCGAGTATTGGTTGGTTTCTTGCCGTGATCTAACTTGCTGTGACATGTGGGAACCCATCTAGGATCATCTTGATCATCAATCACCCACGAACAAGGCTTAGATCATGTTTAGGTTTGAAACTCGGTTTTGAAACCTCCTTCGTTCAATTTGAGAAAGGTAGGAACTTTGACGTGGATCTAGTCATTCTTTGCTTGGAATAGGTTCCTAACCTTATTAAGAAGGTGTGTTTTAAATCTCATAGAGTTTGGCCAAGTGGATCAAAAGTTGTGCCAATTTTAGTTTTCATCGTCGGGCTGTTCCAGGACAATCGAGACGACCGCCGCTTGCCTACTGATTGTACCGAACATTGGTACGACCGTCCGCTTGCTCATGATTGTTCCGATTTCCCTGATTTCTTCAGCACTTCCTCGATTTTGTTTACTGAGCTTTGGGGGTTAGGAGTGGATTCAACACAAGACTTCCTCTATGCTTAATCATTGATCTTCATAGCTCTCATAGCTATTGAAGTGATTTGCGAGTTTAATCCATTCAAAGTGAAAAAGGATTTGGTACTCCTATTCACCCCCCCTCTAGTCGCCTTTCCGGTCCAACAAAATTAAACAAAAAATTGGAAAATATATTTGTATATGAAATCCAACAAAACAAGCTGAATTTCGGAATAAAAAAATAAAATAAAATTAGAAATTTGATTTCGATACAATAACTATAATTCAGAATGAAAATTTAAAAATAATTGGCAACTAGATTTGTATACGAAATCCAAGTATCCAACAAAAAATAACTAAAATTCAGAATAAAAATAAAATTAGCAATTTGATTTCAATACTTAAATCCAAAGTAAAATTCCTAAATAACTACAATTTAGAATAAAATTAAATAAAATTAGCAATTGGATTTGGATACTAATTCTAGTGAAAAAGAACTAAAATTTGGAATAAAAACTAAAAGAAAATTTGTAATTTGATTTCCATACCAATTCCCAAGTAAAATCCCAAAATAACTAAAATTCAGAATAAATGAAATAAATTTAGCAATTTGATTTTTATACAAACTCCAATAAAATTAACTGAAATGTTGAATAAAAATTAAAATTATAGCGGGGATAGCACAAATTTTGTCAGTGGAGACACAAAAGAAGCCACCACATTACTTCTCAAGGTTATGTGTTTCTATTGTTACTTCCTATGGAATAAAAACAAAAAATAACTAAAAATTTCGATTAAAAATACAAGTTATAACGATGATAGCACGAATGGTGTCGAAGGATACCACGAAAAAGTGCAGTGACATCGATCTGTCCTGCAAGAAGACATTGACCCATGGGAGGCGAAGAGCCGAGGCGGCGACGATGGAGATGAGGACATTGTCGTGCTGCTCGTTGGAGTCATTGAAGAGAAAGTCCAGTGTTGAAGGAGCCAAGGGCCGCAATGACAAGTGGTGAGCGTCGACGTTGTTGAAGAAGTCAACGGATAAAGAAGCTCGATTATGGGGAAGTCCTGGCAGAGAGGAGATGAAGCTTTGCATTGAAGGCGAGCTATGGATGATATGCAGCCATCGGGTAGCTAGGAGTGTATCATCACTAGTGAGGGCACGTTGTCGCCAGTGATGGAGAAAAGTTCTCCATCTCGTTAGACAATGACTAAAGTAGATATATCGACATTAGTGAAGATGGGAGGTCGTTGCGGTTAGTAAGAAAGCCGCAACATTGAGTTGGCCAACGTCGAAGAAGAGGAACGATTGACACGAGAGAAGATGACGTCGAGCATGTATAACATCATGCATGCGTATGTACATATATGCATCCGTAAGAATAGAAGTGTGGGCGTACTGAGGCAGAGGAGCAAAAAACTTGTAGTAGAGACGACGCAGCTATAGGGAATATGCTCGGTGTCACCGGATAGAGCGTGACATGTGTCTACAGCTGTGATCGGTGACGGTTGCATGTGTATGCGTGTTGATGCTGCAATGGTTAGCATTAAGCAATAATTAATAAGATGTAGAATATAACTATGTGGTAAAGTATTGCATTGGAAGGGGTAGTAGCTGAGAGGGATTGATCGTGATTTGGACTTCCCGTTGGAGGTTGAAGCAAAAAAAGCCATGATGTCGAGAAGAGGTAGAAACCACACAGTTTGGTGGGGCAGCTGGTGTGTGAGGGAAGATAACTTCAAGGTAGGTCGCATATGGTGCATTAGTGTATGCGTGAGCAAGGTACTCTAATACATGTAAATTAATAGGATAATTTATCGCACAGATAATAAACGTATTACTTGAGATTAAATAGAGGTACAAGTGCATGCGTACAATTTGGAAAAACAATAACTAATAGAGTAACAATAGAGGCATGCAACTACATTATCTATGCATGATGGAAAGTGATTAGTTTCTAAAAACTGCAACAATTTATTTTGCTCAATAATTTTCTTCCATCAAAGCACATACTTCAATTACGTTCCTCATGTTATCATTTCCTTCAAGCTTTTATTGGCATTTCCAATGTTTAGGATATCTTAAAAGTCTACATAGGCTACAAGATTCATAAATATATTCTCAAGCATTTATACAAATTTCGAAACAAATCTAACCACACAAATATACGGACCACTATGCTATGCTAGTTCTTTTAATTTAAGTGGTCTCAACTGCCTAAATTTATAGCCTTTTTTCATCCTGCAAAAGGTGACTAATATGATGGCTGGACAGTCCTTAGACGAAGACGCCAGACTAACGAACCCAGTTGCAGACTCGAATTTTTTAAAAAGATAATTACAAAAATATATAGTCGCCCCAAAAAATTACAAAAATGTGTCCCTGTCGCCAGCTCAATCAAGCGACAGGACCTCTCGCCACTACACGGTCGAGATACCTATCGCCAGATTGACTCAAGAAATAGTTCTTGCCGCCATTGAATGGCGGCATGGAAGACGGACCCTATAAATCCCCCTTGAAACCCTAAAATTCAGCACAAGACTCAGTTTCAATCAGAAAAAAGAGAAGGAGAGAAGAATAGAGGGGAGAAGAGAAGCTAGCAAAGCGCTGCCCGTCCGATTGGCTACCTCTCGGGTAATTTTTTTAACCAAATGGATTACATAGTTTGAGATGTACGGTTACGTAATGTAGTATGTTTTACATAATACTTTTCGGTAGGTAGTATAGTTTTAGATATGCGGTTAATCGTGGAAATGTTCTTTATGGTGCAGTGCGTCAAATATGTCCGACGTCATCAATTTCAAAATTTACTATGGTCAAGGGACTATTATGGAGGGCCTCGAGGGGATTGATTTGCGCTATTTCCAATTGGCGACCATGCCCCTAGCAAGACCAGAGCAGCGTACATGGGGCGCTGTGATGCAGTGGTTGTTCCATACATTCCAAGTGGACCGTGATGTGTACGATCTGAAATTGAGTTGCCTTTCCACACGGGCAGGACAGCCCACATATTGGGAGTTAGTGCAGCTGAAGGGACCAAATTCATGGCAGTCATATGTACGCATCGCGAGGGAGGCAGGGTGGAAATTGGTCCTTCTAGTCCAAGCATACGCCAAATCCACTCCTCCACCCGCGGCTGAACAAGAAGGGGGTGCTGACGCCAAAGAGGAAGTCGGAGACTCCAGCCACAGCACGGCGCACACAATGGCCAAAGCTCCCGGAGTTGCTGATGCTGTCGATGAAGACCCTGCGGAAGTAGCTCCTACGATCAGGCAAGCTACTCGTCTTGCTGATGAGGGTGAGGAGGTGGAAGCCGTAGTGCAAAGGATGGATCTCGAAGACTGAGACTACATGGCATTGTCTGAAGATGAAGGTTCCGACGATGAGGATGATGTGGACAAACAGGCGGTTCTATCCGACTGGAACACATACCAGTTCGAGAACCTCATCGTCAATGAAGGCTCTCGTGTGCCGTGGGAGTATGACCAGAGTGAAGTCAGGCTAGGAGCTATGTACAAATGCAAGGAGGTCGTGCAGGACGTGGTCAAATTCTGGGCCTTGTCGGTGCGACGCACATTCAAAGTCGTCAAGTCTACCCCAAGATTCTACGACGTGAAGTGCGGCATAAAGGGATGCCCTTGGCGAGTGCACGCATTTCAGCCTAAGTGGGATACCTACTGGAAGTGCTCTATAGTGGTCCCTCAAACATAATTCTTTTCTGAGTTAGTGCAGTCCCACCGGAACCTGCCATCAGGCTTCATCGCCAACCTTATGTACAGCAAGATCATGGATAATCTAGATTTTGAGCCACGATCCATCATTTGGGCGTTGAGGCAAGATTCCATTACACAATCATCTATGCCAAGGTTTGGAGGGCAAAACAGAAGGCATTGGAATTAAGGTGGGGCACGTTTGAGAATCCCTACCACAACCTCCCCAGGAAACTTCGAGTCATACAAGACAGAAATCCCAGCACCCATATCGACATTCAAGATGCCATGCTCCCGAAGTGGGCCAATAAGAGGGTACTGCAGTGAGCATTCTTCGCGTTTGGTCCACGCATCAATGCATTCCGGCACTGCCGTCCAATCTTATGCGTAGATGGTACATTCTTAACTGGGAAGTACAAGGGTCGGATACTGACTACAATAGCGACGGATGGGAACAATCAAGTTCTTCCCGTGGCATTTGCTTTTGTTGAACGCGAGAACATGAACAGCTGGTTGTGGTTCCTAAAGAATGTGAGGATTTCTGTTGTACAAGGCTGTCCAAACGTATGTCTCATACATGATTGGCATGCAGGCCTGCTGCGTGCAATAACCCAGCTGCAACAAGGAGAGAATGTACCACTTGCATGGCCGGATTTGCAGAGCAGGTAGTGCATGAGGCACTTGGGTGCAAACTTCTACAAGCAATTCCACAACAAAGATTTGATGAAACTGTTCAAGCGGTTGTGCAACCAGAACCAGCAGCGGAAGTTCGAAGCACTCTAGAAGATTCTGGATGAGCAGATTAAGATGCATAGAAGGGAGGCAGCGAGAAGGGTCGCCCCAAGCACTGACCAGGCTCCTGAAGCATTGCCACAACTAGCCACAGATGCTCCCAGATTGACAAGGAGGACGGGGGCGCAGGTGAAATGCTTCTTGGACTGGATTGAGCACGAGCCTACGGAGAAGTGGTCGCTGCTGCATGACAGGGGTGGTGCTCGATATGGTGTCATGACAACTAATCTAGCCGAGGTGTACAACTGGGTCATGCTGTAACACCCCAGCCCAACATGAGTCTGAAATGCTACTAAACAAATATAGAAAACAAAATAAAACTAAGTCTTATTACTAAATTTTGGCAGAACCTCCTTTGTATAGTTGGCTATACCAGAGGTTCTAACAGATTATTCTAGCAACATTCAATATTCCAATCATCCAATTCAAACTAATCATTAAAGAATATCCAAATCATGCTAAACAACTAAAGCATAATAAAAAAGGGCATCCATAATCCCTAATCGATTCTATTACAAATTATTCTATGCATAAGGCATAATCATAAATAATCCTTTAAGCAGTGCACTCAAAATCTAAACCATCATCCAATTTAATCATCTGTGAATGGTTCGTGCCAAGATGCAACCAAACTTAAATCTATTCCCTCCCATGCATGCCGTTCACGTACTGGGTACCTAAAAACACAACAACAGCAAGAGTGAGTCCAAGACTCAGCAAAGTATAATTAATGAGACAACAACATAAACAACTGTAATCATCATCTTCATCCATCCACAAATCTCTATAATAAACATTTCATATGTTCATGCTATGCAAGATGCTCAAATGCACTTTCTCTTTCTCTTTTGCATATACCGGTAATGCGGAGCATACATCCGTCGATGCATACCCATGCCTGTGCCTTCTAGCACAGGGACCATAGCCTATACTCCACAAGTATGGGGACCAAAAGCCCACACTCCACGAGTGTGGGGACCACAAGCCCGTCATATTCATGACAGGGACCTCAATCAATGCTTGGTCATCACATGACCAAGCCTCCAATATGATAGCATGATGCATATGAACAAAACTTTAAACCATCATAAACATGTATTCGCAGCAACATCATACATGAATAAACTTACTCATACTTCTAGCATTCATGATTATTGACATTCATAACATTCTAGCATCCATGAATAGCGCATATATTCAAAAGACTAGCAAACATGAACAATCACATATGAATAATCTACCACTAACTGTACTTGCCTCAACCGTGCGAAGATGGAAGACGCGAAGAGGGCACTGCCCCCGGAACCAATCCCTCACCTGAATTAATTTAACAAGCACTCTAAGATAATGATTCTGGACCAAGAACAAAGCTAGAAGTAAATACAAACTCGCTAGACTCTAGCGCGATCCCAAATCTAAACTCTTAAATGTCGATCTGTCCCCTCGACAGACAGTCATAATCTAAAATTCATAAATTTTCGATCCGAGATCCAAATGAAGCGTTCTTATACTTTCTAGAAAGCTTATAAAATTCCCCACCTAAACCTATTTGGTGATCTTTCCAGATTCGGACGTCTTCTACCCTTACCAAACTGATTAACAGATGAGCTAATTCTCGTCAGGGTTTCTGGATAGTGGCACTAAATCCAACATGACTTTCAGTGCAGTTATCCAAATTTCATGTTCTTTAGCTTTATGGAAATATAATCAAAATATATTCATCTTGTGTTATGGTGGGATCTTCTAAATACGCCTTTAACTATCTGCTTAATACTGATTAATAATAACTGTTAGAATTATAACAGATCTACCGAATAGCAGCGCTGCGAAATTCATAACTCCTAATCCGCTTGTCCAAACGACGTGATCTAAGAACCTACGGAAATGCACTGACATAACCTACAACTTTCTAGGAGGCGTCCATACCAGAATCCACACTTTACTTTCTAAAAAACGTCAGCCAACAGAGACTGCACTAAACAGATCTACTACCGATATCGACTAATTACTCAATTAAACAACTAATCGATAGGGGAATGGGATTTACCCTTGAATAACCCACTGTCGAACGCGATGAACACCACGCGATCTCTCTCCTTCCCTTCTCTTCTCCGTTCTCCCCCCTTCCTCTTCCTTTCTCTTCCCTTCTTCCTTGGTCAGCAGCAAGGGGCGACATGGCTTGGCCAAGGAGGACAGCATGGAGGGGGCGGCAGCAATGGGGAGGGCGTGCTACAGTGCTATAATAGCGGCGGCCTTTCAGCCTGTACGTAATCATCAGAAAGCTAGGGTTCCCCCCTCCTGCTTTTGTTGGTGGCTGATTTCCCTATGGGTCATGGGCCACTTTGGCTATTCCCCCCCCCCCCCCGCTTGACTTTGGGCTGGCGGCCCATTTCTCTCCCAATATCTAAATTTTATCTTTTAATTGTCATGATTTCCTCTCTAATTTTTATTGCACTCTCTAAAGATAATCGGGATATTCACTACTACAAAAAAGGCTAATACTGGACGCCTCATCACAGACGGTTGCCCAAAACCGTCTGTATTACATACAATCACAAACGGTTTTGATTTTGCTACCGTCTGTGTTACTAGCTGTGCTAAAAACCGTCCGTGAAGAGGTAATATCACAGACGGTTCATGTTGAAAACCGTCTGTGAACTATCATCGACGGTTTCAATAAACAACCGTCTGTGATACTTCACAGACGGTTTTAATAATGAACCGTCTGTGATATGAGACCATATCACGGACGGTTCCATTGTGGAACTGTCTGTGATAAGTATCACTGACGGTTCCATAATAGAACCGACTGTGATAAATCTCTTTATTAGTAGGAGCCTGCTAGGGTTTGCGCTCTAACTCGTCACTCCCCAGCGGCCTTACTCTCCTCCGTCATTCTTCTCGTCGCCGACGCCGCCATTCTTCCTGTCGCCGACGGTTGTGACACCACGGTTTACTGCACAAGATACACTCATACGATAAGAGTGTCTTTTGAAGTGTCACCGTTGTGCCGCAACTACAGTGACGCTACACGCCTTCCCCTCTGCATCCTCCTCTCCCCGGTGTGTGCGACCCCAGCTACCTCACCGACCTCCCCCGGCTACCTCTAGCTCCACCGACCTCAGCCTCGGCTACCTCACCACCGACACCGACTATGTCGATCGAGGTAAGATAGATCTATTGGTTTGTGCTGTTGGTATTCATGTGAACTGAGTCACAATGTGGGCTACCTAGCTAGCTAGCTTGATGGTCGGTTTGGGCACCCTTGGCCTTGCTGTCTTGTTGTCTTTCCCTCTGTGACTGCTGGCTGGATGGATGGATAGATCTGGAGGTGGGGAATCGGGTTGTGTTTGGGTGTGACTGCTGCATGGTATGTTCCTAAAGACATTTTTTGTTTTCGATACGTATGATGCAGGGTGTGCTGCTGAAAAAATACATTGATGCAACCTTAAGAAGTGGCAATCTGAGGGAGGCAATTTGGTTGCCTCCTGGAAATGATCTTAACAAATAGCTGTTAATAGTAAGTCTGATCACCATCTATTCTTAGGATAAATAACACCATGTAAGTGTTTCATGGATATAGGTGAGTTTCTACAGGTTGCTGCTCTTATCTGCTTGACATGAAAACCGCAAATGTTACTAGTTGTGTTCACTGATAAGATATGAAATGAATCTCCAGGGACGACAACAGGATGAACTGTGGACGCCTCCTCCCCGAGCCCGCCTCCCCTTTCCTCTATTCTTGATCTTTTCTCTACAAAATCTCTAAGCAGTGGCTGCTTTTGCCTTTAAAACTGGCTTCATACACACACACACACACATAGTTCGTAGCCTTTGTTAGCTAACTAGAGTGTGCCATTTGTTTCATGCCAAGGTATGAAGCAAATCGTACACTCCAAAGGTGTCAGATCGACAAGTAGGCCGTGGTTCACCTGCACGTTTAGGATGAACGGCCAAGCAATGAGCTAGCTAGTTGAATTAGAGCATCGGATATATATATATATATATATATATATATATATATATATATATATATATATATATATATATATATATATATATATATGGCCGTTTTAAAGGCAAAAGCAAATTTGCTTGGAGATTTTGTAGAGAAGAGGCTATCATGCATTTATTCCAAATACGAACTGCTCAGGAAGAGGATATCATGACGGTTTCAAATACAAACCATCTATGAAACTTAAGCTATCATAGACGGTTTTATATACGAACCGTCTATGATAATTGTAGACTACATACGGTTTTTAATTATGGAACTGTCTGTGATAATCATCACTGACAGTTCCATTATAGAACCGTCTGTGATATGTCTTTATAAGTAGGAGCCCGCTAGGGTTTGCACCCTAACTCGCGTCGTCACTCCCCAGCGCCCTTACTCTAGCTCGTTTGTTCCCCTCCCCACCTGAGTGCCACAACTACGGGGATGCTGCCTTCCCCTCTTCCTCCTCCCCCCGGCGTGCGTGACCCTGGCTACCTCTCCACCGGTGATGTCGAGGTAAGACAGATCTATCACCTATTGGTTTGTGCTGTTGGTATTCTTGTGAACCGAGCTCCTTCTCCCTCTAGCCGCCAACTCCCACACCTCTGGATCAAGCTCCCTCCTTCCTGCGCCGCCGGATCAAGCTCCCAGTCCCCCCCTCGCTGCGCCGCCGGCCCTGGCTCCTCCTCCCTACACCGTAGCTCCAACTCCTCCTCCCTCTCGCCGTCGGCTCGCTGCGCCACCTCAGACCTCCCTTGTGCCTCCAACCACTCCGGCTCTAGCCCCCACTAATGCATAAGTCCCCTTCTTGTCTTCTTGATGTTGTCTGGTTGTTGATTGATGCTGATGGTGATGGCAGAGAAGTATTGTAAATGTGTAATACATACATGTAGAGAGAAGTAGAGAAATAATAAATATAAATGAATGCAATGATCATGCAGATGCTTGTTGGCTAGTGGCACCTTGCTAGCTGTTGAACTGCTTAATGATGTTAATAGTCTTATGCTGAAATTGAACTGATAATTAATTCATATTAATAGTCCCCTTGCTCTGTGATGTAAACTGAGGGCTATTGGTGTATGTGCATTCTATGCATCTTGCTTAGTTCATGCTGTGGGTTCAGATTGACAAAAATGAATGGGGATGGTGGGTTTGATTAATGCTCTCAGATGGATACTGAGGGTTATTGATGCCGGTTCTAGCTTTGTGCTTGGTTGGCTTACATTGGATATGGTTCGAATGGGGCTTGGCTGCAATTAACTTTTTAGATTTGTAAAGGTTAGGCTAATTTGTAAAGCTACAATTAACATACAAATTATTTATTAATTGGTGTGTATTGTATTTGAAAACAAGACCAAATGAGTCAAAAACTACTACACCTCTTCATCTGTCTTTCGCCATTCATTTCACCTTTGTCTGTGTTATAACTGTGTTCATGCCGGTCAATTTCTCCTACCTTGCGTCCCAGGTACATCCTACCATTCTGTTCATAATCGCTTCTCTATAAAGTCTCCAAGCAGTGGCTGCTTGTGCCATTAAAACCGGAGAAGGATGAGACAGTAGCCACGGGCAATTTCATCGAGCCCATGTAGGTTTAAGAAGTATGGATGCAAGGAGAGCGTCAGGTCATCCAATTACCTGGATGTTGTCGATAGGTAATTGGACGTCGCTATATTCAGAAAGTGAAATGGACACGCAGGTACTGCGACTGGGAAGTAGCATCATCTATCAGCAACCAATAATTCTTGAGCATGTAATTGTCTTTAAACCCAATAAGAACACCAAGCAACAAGTTGAGAATTCTTTTGAAATGTGAGAATGGTTGCTTGGTGTTCTTGTTGGGTTTAAAGACGATTACATGCTCAAGAATGGTTGGTTGCTGATACATGATGCCACTTCCCAGTCGGAGTACTTGCGTGTCCACGTCACTTTCTGAACATAGTGACGTCTAATTACCTATCGACAACATCTAGGTAATTGGATGTCCTGACGACCTCCTTGCATCCATACTTTTTAAACCTGCATGGGCTCAATGAAGTTGCCTATGGCTACTGTCTCATCCTTCTCATGCTGCGTGGACCACCCCTAAAGTGGCCGAGGGACTACGAACAATATATATATATATATATATATATATATATATATATATATATATATATATATATATATATATATATATATATATATATAATATATGTGATGTCGGTTTTAATGGCACAAGCGACCAACGCTTGGGGCTTTATAAAGAAAAGTCATCACAGAGCGGTTTTAGCCACAAACCATATGTGATATATCACTTATCACAGACGGTTTCAAACCATAAACCGTCTATGATATATCACTTATCACAGACGGTTTGAGATACAAACCGTCTGTGATAGGTTCTTATCACAGATGGTTCTCAGTTAATAACCGTTTGTGAAAGTATGCATCAAAGATGGTTTGAAAACCGTCTGTGATGACCTCATGTCATCACTGACCCATAAACTCAAACGGCTCACGAAACCGTCTGTAATGACGCTTTTGAACCGTCTGTGAAGACCTTTTCTGTAGTAGTGATTACACATGCGCGGCGTAAGGTGCCTCCCTTTGGTGGGTATTATGGAGGCAATTCTCCGCGGTATGACGAACTACTTTGTTGACAGAAGCAACAACGCGTCGCTCGCCATGGCAAATGACAGAATACTCTACTCCACCATGGTCACCAAGTACATGGAGGAGAAGAGCAAGAAGGGTGAGATGCACCCGGCATTCAAGATAGGCACAAGGGAGCTTCGCTTCGAGATAATGTGCAAGGACAAAGGACGTCGTAGGACGAACCGCGAGAGGGTCACCAATGAGTGCACGCTACGCCGCGGTAGTTGCACATGCACCTGCAACAAGCCCCTTCTTCTGTATAGGCCCTGCTCTCATGTCATAGCCGCATATTCAACGGTGGCGCAGCACCCCGGTCAGTACCTCTCTGACTATTTCACCAAGGAGGTGGTGATGCAAACCTGAACTGCAGAGATATATGGTTACGCTGTGGTTGGCCATTTCACTGGCCATCCGACCTGGGAGCAACTAATCTAGGTCACGGATATTGATAGGCTCAAGGGAAAGGTTGGCCGGCGACAGGTATGGCGCATCAGGAACGACATAGACGAAGCAGAAACCAAACGTCGTATGAAGAAGTGCTCCATTTGCAAGGAGTCTAAGCACACCTTCAAGAAATGTCCCACGAGAAATCATCAGGACGAAGGAGACATCGGCACTCCGGACGTCGCCATGGGGACCTCATCTGGTCACCCAACTCGAGACAGTCCACATAGGGGACGTTAAGGCTGCGACCACGAGAAAGCACGGAGAGTAGTAATATGTTATTGCCAATGTTCTGAATTATCATTTTGATTAAGTGTTGTGATGTTTTGTTGAATGTTATGTAATATCAATGTGATTAATCGTAGTTTTCATAGTAATGGTAAGTTCACATTTGTTTCCTTACATAATATGCAGTGCATGTACATGAGCGAGTGTATAAATTCCCAGGCGCATCGCAATATCACTTACCTTCCTACTTACGAATCATTCATACCTCAATCTTCCTTGTAAATTTCTTCACAAATTCACCGCACTAGAACAACATACGACGATCAAAAAATATTATTGCGAGTTTAGCAGATTTCGTACCATTCAAAATCTATGAAAATCACAAGTAAATAAATTAGATTAGGGTTTTAGATTGCTATCGCCGGTTCAACTAGTGACAGAAACCTCGACTGGCAACAGAGTGGCGAGAGGGTCCCTGTCCCCAATTGAACTAGCGACAGGGACACATTTTTATAATTTTTTGGGGCGACTATATATTTTTCTAATTATCTTTTAAAAAAATTATTTTAAAAAAATTCTTGCAGACTCAGTATCGATAACAAGCGCATCTGAATCAACTGGCATATGGACAAAAGACCACACCATCGATAATCTCCTCATTTTAGCTCACATCAAAATCCAGCAAACAAATATACAAAAAAAAATTCCGTTCGTTTCAATCAAACATCCAACTATTATAACAGGACCCTATTGTTGTTGGACTTCTATTATTGCGTCCTAAAGGGCTTCATAATAGCAATTTGTATTCCATTTTATTTTATCAGCTGACTTTGTCTGCAGTACTCCTTTGCTGGCAACTGGGTCTTCACTGCAAATTAAATTCCATCATTGCTATTCCTTGGTGGCATCCGACAACAATCCTACACAAGTTAGTGTATTATTCGTTACAAATTTTATGTTCGCAAAAATAAATAAAATACACAATGCATCGAGTCAGAACCAAATACGTGAAGAGCAGCAAACTTCAATGGACTGACAGTATATCAGAAGAGATCAGAAAACATGTTTTCATGACTTCAATTCACACAGTATACAAAAAGTGTTTACTGTATCCTAATAGCTTTAGAAATAGAAAATGCCAAAAGTACGGATATTGAGAAAATAAAATGCTTTGTGCTCACTTATATTCAGGAAGACAAGTTAATTGACCTACAATTCTGAAGTGCGCCAGTTTTTAGTCAAACATAACTATTCTTTGGAACAAATTTACATATCATCTTGCACAAAAATTAAATTGGTGGATTGGTTTCTTTTTCTTTCCATTTGCACTGTTTGAGAATATATTATCCAAATCAATGTTCTAGTAAGTAAACTATAGGATGAACAGGAAACTTTCCATTACCTTCTTAAGCCGTTGATGTATACAAAAGCATAAACTGCTCCGAGGTTAAAACTAATTACGTTCTCCAGCCTATAAAATTAGGAAGCCCACTGTCAACTTCTTGGTAAAAATTAGTCAATAAGAAGCTCGTGGGTGCAATGCTGATGTTTAAACCAATTGGGCAACCATGTGTACAATATTTATTCTTGGCAGACATTTATCTAAATCATAATCATGAAGCTGAAGTCTTCCAAAATTATTTCATATTTTAGGATCATTTTAAACAATAGTTTGATCTATAAGGCAATGTGGCCATATCCCTCCACAATATCCTTGGAAATATTTGAGCAGTTTGGCCCATTATTATATGAAATCAATTGCAACATAGTACTAATTTTTCCACAGTTCCTTTTTTTTAAGAATAACTCCTCTAGGTAGAAATTTTGTTCAAAAAGATGATATATGGGTTTATTTTGAAAATAAGCCAAGAAATCAATTCTAGCACATTCCATGAAATGCATATGATTTATGAAAATGGTGTTTCCAAAATTACTCTAGGAACAACACACAAGTTAGGAATGTATCAAATGAGATCTAGCCCTAAAACAAGATTGTAGTGAACTTTCACATTGGATTGAATCTATAAGTCTTACATGATTCACATTGGATTGAATCTATAAGTCTTACATGATTCACATTGGATTGAATTTGGAAGGCTTACATGAATCAGGATAATCCGCAAAACACTTTTTGAAAATACCCTCCGAATTTCTTTTTTTTTTTAAAACGTACAACCATCTAAAGTTGATATATAGCAGATAAGGTTAGAATACCCTTATCCTATTTAAGGTCAGGTGGCCACAATAGAAAGCAGTACCTATATGTAGTTGAGTTCCAGATACGGACAGTCCCATCAAGTGAACCTGTAGTTAGTATCGGCAGCTCCGGGTGCCAATAGACAGCACTAAGACGGCCAGCATGTCCTTCTAGCTTCCGAATGCATTTTTGTGTCTCCATGTCCCAGATCTGATTAACAAAAAGAAAAGGACATTGTGATAATGTTAGGCATGGACAACAACGTATGTAATTAAGAGTGCATTCTTCAATTTAATGAATTAAACATGCCATACCTGTGCAGTCCCATCCTCAGAACCAGTAAGCAAATACTTTCGATCACCACCACTGCCATAATCAACACAACTCAGATCGTGTGAATGCCCATCCACCGTGTTATCAGGATCGGGAGAATCAAGAGTCCATATCTGTAGATTTCATGCATAAGACATTGGAACAATTTAAAACTCGCAGGACAAATACTTTTTTTAGAGTGTAGGATAGTCGATGCACACACTCAACACACGTGCGTGCACACGGATACATGTCCCCAACATATTATTAGAATTTATCATAGGCACCTAAGGACTTATGGAGCGCAACTGATGTGTACTCTTAAAACCGGTAGACACCAGCGCCAAGTTTAGGACTTGAACCATGGTGGACTAGTTGCACACTCTCACACCTAGCTATTTGGCCACATGCCAGCTTCCTCGTAGGATGAATATTATACTATCAAAGATCATAGAAAAATTAGGTAACAAACTCTAAAAAGCAAAAACCTTAGCTTTCTGACCAAGGAAACACTTGAGAAACAGGTGGTGTCATTTGGGTTAAATGTCACTTGCGCACCCTGTTAGGGCTTGTTTGGGAGTCCAAATCCCCCCCAGGATCCCGGCCTGTTCCCCTGGATGGAAACCCACGTGGGAAGTTTCACCGGATTTGCGAACTCGCCATTTGGATAGCTCTGCAAGGTGGTTTCCCCGGCTCAATCCCCTCGTTTCCGCAGGGAAAAAATCACCGACGCGGGACACCGGAATTATTCTCCCTCCCGCATCGCATCACAACAACTTCGTCTCTCTCCATCTCCCATCTCCTCAGCATCCTCCCAACTCTCCAGTCGAGGGTGGCGCCCGGGCGGCGAGCGAGGGCTCTCCCATCTCCTCAGCATCCTCCCAACTCTCCAGTCGAGGGTGGCGCCCGGGCGGCGAGTGAGGGCTCTCCCATCTCCTCAGCATCCTCCCAACGGCGAGCGAGCGAGGATGACTTGACCCGGGAGGCGAGCGAGTAGGGCCGCGACTGGAGGCTTGCCAGCGAAGGGAAGGAGTCGCCTTGGGTGTGTCTTCCTCCCCAAACTGAAGGTACGGAAGCCAAATCGCCAGATAACTAGTGTGTGTAGTTGGATCTGCAATGGATGTTTGGTAGATCTATTTGTTGCTCGTGATGGATGCCGGTAGATCTGTGGTTGTTTGGTCATTCCCCATTCATACTTGTTTGTGAAATCTCTCTCGTGGTAGATCCATTAGGAACATATTTCCTCTATATTTGGTCGTGAAATCCATCTCTATGTTGCTGCATTACTTCATGTTGAAACTAAGTTGGCAATGTACCTGTCGAGTTCTCACTGCTTTAAGCTATACTTTCAGATCTAATGGTGTCCGTGTCAAATGCTTTTTTGCTATATTTGCCAATACAATGCCTTTCAGTGGAGAAATCAGTTTAGTTGAGCTTGCACAGTTGCTCACCGATGTACTTACCGATACATTTTGCATGCCAACTTGATCCGTGCAAATAGAATTATAACTTTTTTAAAAAAAATGTAGAGCAGGGCTTTTAATGCTGTATTTATGCAGACATATGCCATGTATAGGTGTGTTGATCTAGAATTGATGTGCTATTTGAATTTCTAAGTAGTGCTTTTTAACCGTAGAATTTGTTAGGAATTGGGTTGGGTAGTACTGGTATTCAAAAGCTGTGAGATTTTGTTATAGGATTTTGTATCTCTTTCTGTTGTTATCGATCCTATTTGTGAGAACCGAGAAGCACATTGCCTTTTGTTGTGCTTACGAACACAAGAAAAATTTGTTGTCCGACACCGGAGAATGTTTCGTACTTCAAAGTTTCAAAGGATCACCATTACCATAAATTCAAGACCGTAAGCACTTCTTGATGTTAGACATTCGAGTTCTGATCGCTCATCTTGTTAGCTCATTATGATAGTTGTTTTACACTATGCTCATTATGTTCCATAATTTGCAACATGACCGCTAGCAATTTCACGAATGGATTTTAGTTGAGGGTACACCATCTCTTATGTCACTATAAGCTATTTAGTATGGTTAGGAAAACACAATGTATGTATTCCAATGATATATCTCTTTGCTAGTTCATATGCTTGCTCGACACGAGTGATGTTTTGGCCAACCGCAAACTTTTCTCTATAGAATTGAAATAAAAGGAACTCGACATGTTAGCCTCTTGCTTAAGATTACTCGCTGAGCTTTAGAGGTGAATCGGTGGATCCAAAGTTAAATGTCCTGCTCCATGCTGAATTTAGTCTTTGAGGTGAGACCATATTCATGTTTTTTAGCATGATGATTTAAACAAAACAAATGGTGAAGTTGCGGTTTATTCACTTTTAGTGCTTCTTGGGTATATGGTTGTTTGGTATCACTCTTCAACTATTAGAGGTTGTTTGTGTATCACTCTTTGTTTCTTGGAGCCGATCAAATTGAATATGAGGCATCTCGAAGTTGGAGGTGAAGCATATGCGAGATCACATTTAGACAATGCATGGGCAAGATCAATAATAACTCTCTAGTTGTTGAAATGCTTAGATAATATATGGTTTTATGTTACGAGCCGTTCAAACCTAACGAGATTGTTGCGATCTTATAATATTGTTGGTAGTGAGTTTCCTCGATGGGTTGTAAGTTCACTTCTGTGCCAATAGGTCAGTATTTTCTCTCTGTAGTTCGTTAAAGACCAAATCTTTGTTTTGACCTTCTTATTATATCTTAGCTTCAGAAGTAACATACACATTTATGATCTATCCTTTTGTTTTCTACATGCTTCTTTAACCAAATACTAATCTTCTTCATTCCTCTATTCACTTTGCAGTTCATGGACAAGTCATGCAGTGTTATGGACTCATCTATGGCAAATAAGTAGGCACATAGCACATTAGTTCCCTCCAGTACTTAGCTGATGTTGTATCTGCATTGCTTTGTTCTGCTAGTCCATTCTTGCAATCTAGGTGTAGTTGTTATGACGTATTTCATATATTTGGCATGTAGCCGAGACTTGTGTTTTTTCTGATAACTCAAGTACACTATAGCTATTGTTTCTAAATTTTATGTTTTTTTTTGAATTTTTTTTCATGGCCGGGATTTTTATCCCTGTTGTTCCCAAACGACAACAGGGATTTTATTCCCGAGCGGGAAGATTTCCCCTTGGGTTAAGGGGGATTCCATATGCTCTCAAAATCCCTCTCAGGGATTTTCTTCCCTGGGATTTTGGCCCCTATCATCCAAACAAGCCCTTAGAGTGGCCCTGAAATGTTTGGGTACACTCCCAGCCCTTCTCACAGTCCCAGAGTTTAATCAAATGGTCAACAGATGATGACAGTACGTACTACAACACATATTTTATAAATATATCTATACTAATTGAAGGCTCTCCTAGAAACTTTCACGTTAATCCTAAAAGGTTAAAATCTAGAAATTAACTCCCACATTAATCTAAAAATGAAAAAATGGCTAGAAATTCTCTGATTAATCAGATAAACAAAAAAAAATCCATCCAATTAGTATATCCATGTATAATAATGGCTTAGATTCACTCACACATCGCTGCCGTTGTTTTACAACAAACAAGTTTCTTTTCGTTGTTAACTTGGACTCGGTTCTCCTTCGTAACAAACATGGACTCCACATGTTTGATTTGTACTTCAGCACATACAAAAGATGGAATATTTGATTATGACACATGCATGGATATGGACTCTCTGATTCAATAGTTCACAACACCAAAATATTACACTAACCGCCCTAGGATATCTACGTCAAGATGACACAATTAACCCAATTCTACCAGACACATTACCCGCTGCCCCAGTAGTAAAAAATGCTCTAACATATTTACCCGAACTCCAAATCTAGCAAACAAATAATTTATAGAATCCTCACACAATTTCCTACAACTTCCTAGTTATGATGAACTTCTGATTATACTGTTTTCTCCCCCCATTTCCTTCCCCGAAGACTGCCCTAGAATCTGTCAAGACAGATCGCTTTACAATTTCGTATATTAAATTATAAAACTTGAAAAGATATGAATGATACTAGTTTCGGAAACTATTCAAAATTTTCTAGCTAATTCAAGTTATCACTAATTTTTAATTATTTCATTTACTACGTGAAAACAATGCATCTACACAATCTCGGCGAACAACATTCGAATTCTGGACAGCGACCTTTTCGAGGCCGTAACTTTTCGCTCGCTACTCCAAATCTATTGATCTTAACCTTCCTAGAAAGCTAACGAAATTATATATATATATATATCTTTTTCCCTGTCAGCCCCCACATGCATGCTTGCATGGCTTCTTGCGTTGGCAAGCCACTGTTTCACGCACCTGGTCCATCGTGGACTAGTGCACCTTCGTGGACCTAGTATATGGACCATGGGCCCACTTGTCAGTGACGGTAGGATTTTCTAGTAGAAATTTAATTCGGCCGAAAATGAAAATCATATGCTAACATCATGCTTGCGCCATATTTAGATTTTCTTTAGAAAAATAATTCATTAATTCTAGAAATTGAATTTAGGGTAATTTCTTGCTCAATATTTAGATTTTCCTTTAGAGATATAATTCATTCATTCTAAAACTTGAAAATATATGAATGATACCAGTTATAAAAAACAAAAAAAAATCCTAAATTATTCAAGTTATTACCATATTTTAATTTTGTCATCTACTATACGAAACTGACCCATCTTTATGACATCTGCCAACTACGTACATATTCTGGACAGTGACTTTCCTGAGGCCGTATCTTTTTGGTCGCTACTCCAATTCTAATACTCCAGACCTTCCTGGAAAGCTAAAGAGATTATCTAACTTTTATCTAATTGGACCAACCTTTGAATCTAAGCCTAAATACGCCGAATCACCTCGGCAAGGTTCTGCATTCAACTTTGACAAACTAGGGCAGACTGAAAACTAACTTTCCCCTAATCAAAATGACCTACAAACTTAATAGCGACTAATACATGGGAAAACTTAGGGATTAACAGAGTTTACCCTTGATGATCACGACGAATCATAGGAACCCGCGAAAACCTCCTCTTTTTCCTTTCTTTTCTTCTTCTTCTGCTCTCCTTCTCCTTCTCCTTGCTCCTTTCCTCCCTACTTCTCTCCTCCTACTAACTTTCTTCTCCCTTCGGCAATAACACCAGAGGCCGGGCTGGCGGCGACGGCGTGGTAGCAGGCAGGGGCAGCGGCGGCCTAGGGCACGGGAAAGGGAGAGGCAAGCGGCAGTGGGGGTGGTGGCTAGGGCAAGGCTGCCGCCTCCCACGGCCCTTTTTTATTAGCTCTGGCCCTCCTTAGGCCATGGTGCCGTGGGCCAAAAGCCCATAGCCCAGGTTTTCTTTCTTTTACAGAAAACCCCTAGTAAACCCTTTTTAATTCCTTCTCTAATGCGTTTCGGGATATTACATCCGATTTTGACACATGTATGGATATGGACTATCACAATGCATGCATGCCTAAATTGGATTCTAGAGTTCACATGTTATTTCAGAAATTAAAATTTTAAAAATATGAAACTAAATCGACATTATATTTATAATTTTTTACAATAAAATCATTATTTGAAATATGTGAACCGTGCGGATGCATGGATTGATGACTAGTATTCATAATGCATGATTTATCCAGCACTAACATTCGATTGGGCGATAATCGCTTAACAGAGGTCTTTTTAACCCATTTCTAAGCACCAATGGTGCACCCCTAGTATAAATTTTCTAGCTCCACCATTAGTGCCAAGTATAGGACTTGACCACTGGTGGGCTGGGTGCACTCCCGCACGCCTAGCTATCTAGCCATATGCCAGCTTCCTCGCAGGACAAATACTATCAAAGAACCAAAGAAAAATTAGGTAACAAAAATGAAAAAAGCAAAAAAAAAAAAAACCTTAGCTTTGCGATCCAAGGAAGCACTTGTGAAATAGTTGGTGTCATTTGGGTTAAACGTCACTTGCGCCACCTCGTTATTGTGTCCCTGAAATGTTCGGGTACACTCCCAGCCCTTCTCCCAGTCCCAGAGCTTAATTAGATGGTCATCAGATGACGACAGCACGTACGGCTGAGTTGGGTGAACAGCAAGAGACGTGACACGTTCACTGTGTGCTGCGAATATTATGTCTTCTTCCTCTGTGTCATAATTGTACACATAGATGTACCCGTTGCCATCACCAGCCACGAACCATTGCTCTCGTACAATAAATTTAGCCGAATTAACTACATTTGAAATGTGAGAACATTAGGATGATGGGTGCATGCATGCGCAAGCGGTGAAAGAAGTGCAAAATTCAGAAAGGCGTGCCTGGTTCCTTTGAGATTTCAAAGGAGTTCACTGTTGCCTGCAGATACATGAGCATATATAGTTTGATCAGTTCGAAATGTGCAAAGAACATGCTTCCGACTTGCAGAGTTTAGCCACACACCATCGTCTCGTAGTTCCAAATGCAAACGCTCCCCCCATGATGGCTCGTCATAATCCTGCGTTAAAAAGCGGAAATTTGCGGAAATTTAGATGCATGTTGAGCTCTCTCCCCATGTTGGGGCTGTAATTTTAATTATGTTTTTATGTAAACCTTCTTTCTTATTTTCACACACACACATACATACATACATACATACATACATACATACATACATACATACATACATACATATATATATATATATATATATATATATATATATATATATATATATATAGAACATATCTAGTGCTAATGGGTAATTCAGTGCTAAGGTGTTAATGCCAATCTTGACCATTAGATTTGGATCTTGACCGTTGGATGTGGAAGCATGCATGGTGTTTAATGAAGGCGTATTGGAGGTGGGAGCATGTAAGGTGATTAAATGGTTTAGAGGTGAGAGCCCACATTAATTTTGGTTGTTCAATCCAGATCCAACAGTAAAGATTGATATTAGCACCTTAGCACTGAATTACCATTAGTACTAGATATGTTTCTCCTCTACCGTTATCGTTCAAAAAAATAGATGCACGTAAAGATTAGACATTTCCACAGCATTTTGGTAGCCACATCAAATCTGTACTCCCGTAAGAGTTTCAAAAATATGCTTAATCTTAGGGCTGCATTCCCTTTAACAAAGACATAATATTGCCCTTCTCTATCCATTAAATGCTGGATGACTAAGATTTATGTGACCACCAAACTAACTAAACCGTTTGGTCATATCAGATGGATCTTCATCTAGCTCCTCTTCCATCTATTTTCACGCATCTCTTTATTACTCCATTTGTTAGCACTAATTCTGTGGGAATCTGTTATGACTTACGTCATGTTGTTAACTAAAATACTCACTCCAGTCACAGAAGTATATCGTTTTGGGTTAAGTACGATCAAACTTCCTAAACTTTAGCTATTAATATATTTTTTTCAATATTTAAATTAAACACATGAAAATGACATCTATAGATTTGCCTTGAACAGATTTTCAAAAAAGTATAATTTATTAGGTTTTATAAATCAATTACAATTATACTTTAGCTATTGATATCTTTTTCAATATTTAAATTGAACATATCAAAATAACATGTATAGATTTGTCTTGAAAGACTTTCATAAAAGTGTAATTTATTAGGTTTTATAAATCAATTACAATAGAAAATTAGTGGTCAAAATTATATTTTGGAGACCATGTTGATGTCTAAAATGACATTCTTTTATAACTGGAGAGAGTAATACGTTCAATATTCAACAACTTTCACAAAAATGACAAAAATAACGATCTCAAATTTTGATGCATTATTTTTTTCTTAATCATTAATTTCACGTGTACACTAACTAGTAACCACATAACCACCACTCACCATGGATCTGTTGGATGCACATCTACAGACAACGCCTGCCGAGAATTCTGCGTGCATATGATCTGATCCATTCAAACACCAATCAGCATTAGAGAAACCGCTCCATGCAATTTACCGAAAAGCACTATCAGTATCAGGTAGCAACAATGTCAGACATTACCATGATTCCCGATTGGTTCGGCTGCTACATCGCCACCAGGAAATGCCAGGAAAACAAAACAAAACAAGAGGCACGTTCGTTCTTATATTACGAGTAATACAAACAAAGGTAATCGTATCATAGGTGCTTTTGTTTACTCAACTGATGGAGCTCACCTGAGTAGACGTTGCTTCTTCTGCTGGGCCACAAGCAACTGCCAGCGTCACCTTTCGCACCTCATGGCCGGCCGTCTCTTCAGCTTCCTTGAAGAAATTGTCGTAGTCGACGGCGATTGACTCCTCGAGGTCCAGATCACGCAGTTCTATGCTCTGCAGTGTGAAGAAGTCGTCGCTGTTCCATGGCGGCGGTTGCGGCTGCTTGCGCATTGTCAGAGCGAGAGTGTAGGTGCACCTTGGCGGCACAACGCCGCAGAGCGGAAGCTTCGTGAGGTACCTCGTCGAGCTCTTGGCCAGAAGCCTGAACGCGACGCGGTCGTCCCACTTGTTGCTTATCTGCAGCGGGCAGGAGATAAACTTTTTTGGCTCGAAGGGGAAGAAGAGCTCCGTGGGGTGGACGTCGAGCAGCTCGGGATCATCTTGTTTGTGAATCAATGTCTCTGTTTCGTTCAGCACATGGACGATGTCCCCGATAGAGGGCCTTTTGAGTCTCTCAGCCTCCAAGCACTTCAATGCTATTTCGATGCATTTCTTTATTTGGTGGCAATATCCTTCCACTGACCATGTGTCCTTCAATGTTGCCTGTAGCTTCTCCCTCCAGTTTCCAAGTACCTACAAAATTTATAATACGAAGCTAAAATGACAGAATGCAAATTAATGTAAAACATTAACGCAAAACTTGCAGAAGAAATGGCTATTGATCTTAGTACAAATTAACTTTTTTCTTACAATCTCAACAAACTCCGGGGAAGACATATAATCACGGTCTTTGGGCCTGAATCCTGCGATGAACTCTAAGATTATGACACCCAAGCTGTATACATCAGACTTGTCTGAGATTACCCCTTTTTCTATGAATTCTGGGGGGAAGTATCGACTGCATAATATCAGAAATTAATATCACAGACATGGTTAGTGTAAAGCAAAGGCAATTTGACAGCTAGGGGAAAAAAGACTTTATTTAGGGCCTTTAACTCACACTGTTCGCCAAAACATCCTATTTTTGGCACTGGTACGCTCTTTTTCCAAGAGTCTTAACAGACCAAAACCTCCTATTTTTGGCACCATTTTTTCGTCCAGTAATATATAGCTAGGTTTTAGGTTCATATGGAGAATAGGACTTGCAAATCCCTCATGAAGGTATCTTAAACCCTCACAAGTTCCCCTAATTATTCCAAAGCGCGTGTGCCATTCGAGTCCAGAACATCCGTCTGTAAAAGGAATATTATTTTCTTGAAATGACAAATAAATAATATCATGGTGGTTGCATGTTGCGGTGTCATACCTGACATATATTGGTGAAGGGATCCATTTTGAAAATAATCGAAGCAGAGCAACCTATGTCTTTGATCTGAGACTAGCATCCCATTGTAGTCTACAGGTCGGGTTCTTGTTTCGCTGCAGTAGCCAATTAACTGCACGATATTTAGATGCTGGACCATCGTATGGTGTCTAATCGCATTCTCGAACAGCTCATCACCAAATCCTGGCATGCAAACATCATTCACAACAACGGCTTCTCCATTTTCATAGACTCCCTACATAACATCTCTTATTAGGGAATTTGGTTGTTTGATCACCGGTAGTGACATTTGGGTGGCTAGAAAATGTAAATGTTGGTCATATATACCTTGTAAACAAGTCCATACCGATTGGAACCAAGTCGTCGCTCTTTAGAGAAATCATCTGTCATGCCTTTTAGTAAGTTGAACGGTAGCTCCCGTGGCGTCACAGTTGGACGGTTCAACCTCCTCTCCGTGTAACTAGATCTGCTAGCTTCACCGCCCATTTCTAATTGCACGGAAATTCATTACAGGTAAGAGGAAGCCTACGTTTGTTTTGTACGGAACCGATACCATTAGAGGTGTCAACGGATCAAATACAAATCGAATAGTGGTATTCCTGTATTCGTATTCGTATTCGCATTCGTATTTTCTCGCAACCTCCTTATATAGAAATTTTTGAAAATTTGGAAGTTGCAGTAGTGACCTTATTGACACAATTCATTCAGTTTAGGGACAAAAATGACAAACTCTACAAGTCTAAGGAATCCCGAAACAAATTTAACCTAGGATAACTGGAGAACTCTAGGGATGTTTAAATTCTTTTGGATTTAATTTTTGAGAGAGAACCCAAATCAAATAGGCAGTACATATTCATTTACAACATAAAACCTTAACTTTCACCCTACATTAAGATTTAAGGGAGCCGGGAGTACATCGAACTCAGCTATCACTCTCTATGTGGGCACACTACCTAACCCTGGTTGTTATTTGTCAATCTAGCACACTCAGGTAAAGAGAGCTTTCGGAAGAGCACTAACCTGAAGAAGGCTTGGAGGTGCCGTTGCTCTTGCGAAGAAAAATGAATTCTTCATCGTGAAACTATCAAGAAAACAGGGAGCATATTATTTTTTTTTTAGAGGAAGCCAAGAGCTTTCATATTATGTATAAACTGGATGCAGGTAAAGTAAAAAAAACTTTTTCGTAAAGGTGAAAATAAAATAAAATGTGTCTTTAAGAAATTAGTAAAAAAAACTTCCATAGTCCTTTGATAGTCCTATCCGCACTGAAACAAAAAACACTTCAATCCTTCACAGCACGACACATTATTTTCACTCGTGTAGGTGGGTGGTCTGTATATAACATTATGCTATTCTCTATTTCTCTTCTTTTTTATCATTCGCTAAATGGACTATCCAGAATGGTACGTTAGAACGGAACGGTACATCGGAATAGATCGGTACCGACACATTCCATACCAAGAAGTAAACTGGAATGGCCTTTGAAATGGAATTGATTATAAGAGAAAAAGGCCAACTCATATTTCACTGTAAACTCTGGTAAAAGGAAACAGTAACTATTTCATGAGTGATCGTACCTGTTTTATCTGCAACCCGCTGTCAGCTATCATTATTTCTGTCTCGTTCAAATTTAAGACAATTTCTTGTATACTAGGCCTGTGATGCCGGTCCGGCATCATGCATTTTAATGCTATATCTATGCATGTCTTCACCTGTTGGCAATATACTTCGAGTGTGCGGTGCCTCAATATTTCCTGTAGTTTTTTCCTCCAATTGTTATGTACCTGCAAAATTGGAACATGAAGTTAGAATGATATAGCACATAAAGGTCAAACATAATGTAGTAACTTTCGAAAATGGACCGTTGAAACTGATATAAATGTAAAAAAAAAATTCTTACATGTTGAACAAATTTTCCGGGCGTCATGTCAGCAATACTAGAGTAGCTTTCACGTCCAGTCATCATCTTTACAATTATAACACCCAAACTAAATATGTCATACCCATTCGAGAGTACTTGATGGTTTACGTATTCTGGCGGCCAGTATCCACTGCATGTCATCATATACGTTACAAGTTGTTGCTTAGTTGACTAAAAAAGAAAATATAAAATAGCTAGGGAGCATTGCGAAATTTGTGCCTTGTGCTAAATGGTTTGTATCCTATGCAAAGGATGCTTATGTGCAGAGTTAATATCAACCTTCCAATCAATAAACAACAAGGGCTTGTACAAAGTTAATCTCAATATTAAACATGGATGTGCATGTGCTTCCCCGACCTGCCCCGGCCGCAAACGAAATCACCGCACGGAAGCACATAATACACTAAGAACAACACCTTTGATACTGAGGCTTCATTGTTGTAGTTGTTTTTTTTTACCAAATAAGAGATAGGGCTTGTTTGGATGAGCTGGGATCGGCTAGAATCCAGGCCCAAACAGCCCATGTGAGCAAAATTCCACACCTAAGCCCATAGACTATTTGCATGAGCCCATGGCAAAGAAGATTCCAACCCACTTTACGTAGGTCTTGCCACATGTCATGTTGAGTTAACTTTGCACCTACTTACACCTTAAGCACATTTTACATAGGATACCAACTCATGGCCAAAAGAAACTAATTATTGTACAATAAATAAATGAATCCCTGGGCCAGAGGGACAACCTTGTCCCTTAAACTTCTGCAATGTCCCGTAGCCAACTGCCCAAAAGGAATGTTTTGGCATGAGGTATTATTAAGCTCACCATGTCCCTACAGAACTGATTGTCTTTTTGGTTTTTTCTTCACCGAAGAGCCTTGACAAACCAAAATCTGCAATTTTTTGCATCATTTTCTTATCTAGCAATATATTACCAGGTTTTAAGTCCAGATGCCATATAGGTTCATCCAATCCCTCACGAAGATATTTTAAACCTTCACAGATCCCCTTAATTATTTTGTAACGCAGATGCCAATTAAGTCCCTGGCATTCATCTGTAAATAACAAAAAACAAATGCTAAAAAATGTTATCTAAAGAATTTTTTTTCATTACATGCTAAATAAAATGCACGTGCGGCACAGAGTACCATCTTAATTACCAGAAAGATGCTTGTCAAGGCTCCCATTGTCGACATACTCGAGGCAGAGGGCCATATGTAAGGTTTCAACACGACGTTGTTGCCCCTCATACTCCATTAGTGTTTCCTCTGATTCATTGCAGTAGCCCTTTAGTTGTACAATATTTTGATGCTTGAGCCTCTTAAGGTTCTGGAACTCTTTCTGAAATTCACTATCATCAAATGCCAGGTTACGAAACACTTTCACAGCAATCTCTTCCCCATTTTCATGCACACCCTGTTCAACATCTCTTATTAATTACCAACATTGTCTTTTGTGTTATGGTGATGATATAATAGAAGTGGCGAAACTCTTCGTACCTACCGGTAGCATGACCAGTCGTCATCCTTAGGGGAGGGATCCCCGGGTTCAGAGCAGGGTTTTGGATACCACAAATAATTTTTTACGAGGGGGGCGGTAAGGCCGAAAATCAGTAAATTTCGGCCGAAATTTCCATATCAAAATTTGAATTTTTCGGATTGTAAATTTAAAAAATTCAAATTCAAGCAAAATTTTTTAAAAAAACTGATTTTTTTGGACAAAATTCATCCAAACTGATTTTTTTGGAACTGGTTTGTATTCTTACCGGCCCCCACCGGTATGGTAGTGTAACGTCCCGTTTTTCGGACGGTTAATAGTGTTTACTTTTCGGTTTTCATTCTTCGCCGTAATTCAAATTACCAAACTATTTACGAAATATTCATTTATTCTTTTAGCTCAGGTTTGTGTTTCAAATGTAATGTCCTTAACCTTTGAAATTCAAATTCCGGTTTGGAGTTTCTCCTCTGAATTCCCAAGCAATCTCGAGTTGGGCCTCCTTCTTTCGGACTCAGCCCATTTCTCCTCTTGGGCCAAGCCCATCTCCTCTCGGCCCACCCGGCCCATTTTCCTTTGGTCCAACCCTCTGCCCCGACCCCTTTTTCTTTGCCCCCCCCCTTCGGCCTTCTTTCTTTTTGGCCCGGGCCAGCACCTAGCCCCGGTGTCATCTTCCCCCTGTCCGCATCCTCCTGGCGCCTTCCTCCTCCAACCCGAGCGCTCCCTCTCTCCCTCCCATGGGCAGCGTCGCGCCGCCTCTACACCAGCACGCCACCTCCCCCTATGCCGCACCGCTCTGCCTCGTGACTTGCACACCCTCGATGCACAACCGCCGCCAGACGCCACCGCTCTGCTTCGTCCCTCGGCCATTGAGCCACGCCCATGCCGCTACACACGCCACCTGCACACCTCGCCACCTCGAAGCCTTCGCGACGCCAAGGCCAGACGCCACCTCGATTGCGCATGCCACTACACCGTCGAGCGCCTTCCTCGCTCTCCCCTATTGTGCTCTGTCAAGACCAACGGCTCCCTGCCACGCGCACGCGTGCGTCCTGGCCATCTCACCTGCCCACGAGGCCGCCTGCGTCGCCAAGTCCCATACACACGCTGCGCTTCGTGCACGCGCGTGCCTGCGCCGCTGCTGCCAGCCCTGAGTGTCTGCGCATGCCTTGGCCACCATCATCACCGCGCGTGTGCCCGAGGCTCTCCAACGGCTCCAAGACGCCCACGCCGGCTATAAAGGCCCCTCATTGCACTCACCTGGTCTCCCCCTCCCCACCTCACCTCCTTCCTCAAAGCTGAGTCCGCCGCGCCCCCATTGCCGGTCGCGCCGCCTCACCGCTCCCTCATCGCTCCGGTGAGCGTCTCGCCCGACCAGCCGCATCATGAGGAGCCCCCGACACCGAGGAAGCCTTCTCCCACCACCCTTCTCCCTCCCCGCCACTGTGGACCTCCACCACCGGCGCCTCCTCCCCTCCGCTCCTGGCCGCTGCTGCTGAACCAGCTCGGCCACTCCCAGGCCACCCGAGTCATCCCACCGGCCTCCACTCGTTCACAGAGTGGCGGCGTCGCCACCCTCCTCCTGCGTCGCCACTTCACCACGCCAAGACTGCCCGAGCGCAAGCCACCGCTCCCGCCCCTCTCTGGAGCCGCCGCCACCTCCCATGGATCTGCCGCACTCTGGTGCCTCCCACCCACCGGCCGCTTTGTTGCTCGCTCCACCGGCGCCACCACCACGCCCAAATGCCGCCATGAGCCTGCCTCTACTCCCCCTTTCTTATCTCTACAAACCGAATGGGGAGGATGGCCAAGGGACCACCCGTCATAGGCCTTGAGCCCCCTCCCTTTGGCTGCCATATGGGCCCCCCTTTTCCTATTTCAATGAACCAGCGCCCCTTTGCGCATACCCCCGGTCCACACTGTTCTCACTATACAAGAAGAACATACATACAACAACACATAACTCGCAACAGAAATCGTATGCGTTGCAGAGCCATCTTATTCATCGCGCGTAAAGCCGGCTTAACCTACCACCTCCCAGTATCCCACACCTCACACATCCAAATAAACTTCTCCCGTCGCCTCCCCTCCCAGAAACTTCACCCGTCATAGGCCTTGAGCCCCCACCCTTTGGGTGCCATATGGCCCCTCCTTTTCCTGTTCCGATGAACTAGCACCCCTATGCACATACCCCTGGTCCACACTGTGCTATGGATCGTTCTCTCTCTCTCTCTCTCTCTCTCTCTCTCTCTCTCTCTCTCTCTCTCTCTCTCTCTCTCAATTCGATTTAATCTTCGTAAATTCCGTTCTCCTCTGTTATAGCTCCAAAAATTATGAAATAAATTCCTAAAATTTTGTAAATTCAAGATCTTGCTAATGGAATAGGTCTTGTTAAATTTGGAGTTCATTTGTGTATTCTTGTGTATTTATTTGCTCTCTTTGTTGTATTGCCTTTTTCCGGTATATTCGCCCGATTAGGATTTGAAGGCACAGAGGACCTCCAAGTTGATCAAGCTCAAGAATATCAAGATCCTCTTACCTATATACAAGGCGAGTCAATGCTTTGATCATATTGATCCTACATTTTATGCAAATTATATTCTTTTAAATTAGCCAAATTGCATGCTTTAATTAATTAATCAAATGTATGTTGAAGCTTAAGGTAGTTAAACACCCATTTGATGATTAATTAATTAATATGCCATCCATTGATATTGAACCCATTATTCTTTGTCACCTTAGCAAATATATGGTAATACTAGTTATAGGTTGTACTTAAGCGACATGCTAGTCTTGCTTGAGTACTGGGACATTAAATGTCCCAAACATCATCCATTAAAACATGAAAATAGATTTGGGTAGTCATTGCGGGGAAATGACTGAGATGATTGAGTTGATGTATTTTACTCCTAAAAAACCCTAATTGCTATTCCTATCTAGGCAGATGATGTGTTGAATGGGTGCTAATGTAGCCCAAAGAATGTTGATTGTGAATGGTACAATGTTGAAGGGTGCTAATGTAGCCCAAAGAGTTGGTGTATGAAATAAACCGCCCAGATAACCCCTAAGGACTTAATCTTGTCATGACCTCCTATGTAAAACAAGTACAACCACAAGTCTGCAAAGTGCAACTTGGCTTAGTAAATTTATTGGACCCTAAAAATCATCTTACTAGTGAAGACGTACGTGCAAGCGTGAGCTAGGAAGGGACACCGATGGTGAAGTGCCTGCTATGACTCGTCGTAGGGGTGACATCCCGCACAACTTATGGGACCCACCGTAAGCACGACCCATATGGGTGAGGTGATGGAAGGGGCAAGGTAATTTGAAAGGTTACTGTGACGGTTGCTCAACTACATGACTAAGGAATCGTGTAGGGTAATGAGTATGACTATCTCTTGTGGGTACAGTGTACAACCTCTGCAGAGTCTAAACTGTTTAAACAGCCGCGCCTACGGTCAAAGGCGGACATGGGAATCTTAACTTGAGTTAGTTCTATTTTAAACTTTGTGGGTGGTATGAAAAATGTGGAAGGGCTCACCTAGCCCATGTGTTGGATTTTACCTGAGTCTTCCAGCTCAGCGATGGTAGTAATTGGAGGTAGCTCCAATCAAAAAGATGCATAAGGTAGAGTTTCCGCCGAAGGGAACCTCTACTGAAATAAATATTGCACAATTACTCTCTTTAATAAAATGCAATTTGTTAAAATGCTAAGTGATATGAATTTGTAATTATGCTAATTGAAAACATTACTTTAGTAAATAAAAGAACTCGAGCCATCCTTGTTTAGCCTTGCATGTATATTATTGCATTGTGTGTTGGCTCACGAGCACGGAAGTTGTGCTCATTCTCGCTCTTTCCCCCAAAACCCTCAGAAGTAGGAAATCTAGAGGATTATTACTACTACGAGGATCCCGAAGTTGGAGGCCTTGGAGATGAATGAAGCGTAGTCTAGTCTTTAGTTGTTCTAGTCTCAATCCAGTCTAGTTGACTCCGTTGGTGCTTGTGTGCATCCAATATTATCCAAGTCCTTGGTTAATATTGGATGCACACGGGTTTCCCCAGTCGCTTGCCTGTGGAGAGATGTGCTCTACCCCCTTTTGCTTCTATTGTCGCTTCCGCTTTTGTAATGTAATCCTTGGCTTTGTTCGGCCCCTTTTGTAAAACTCGACCCGACGCAGTCTATGTAAACTCTGAAGTGTTAATTAATGAATGGTATGGTTTAATCTACGACATGTATACTTCGATTCAGTGATGTGTCTATGAGTGCTATCTACTAATCTAGGGAATATCATTGTGTCTTTCACAGAGGATTTGGATTCTCAGAATCCGGGTCCGACAGATCTGGTATCAGAGCATACGACTGTAGGAGCCTTAGCTAGACTGGTCGAACTCTAAGGACTTGAGTCCTATTTTCAAAAATTAAGAAAAGATTTGTTAAAATATAGTGTATTTATTGCTCTTTCTTATCACTCTTAGTTCTTTACTTACCTTGACTTCACTTGAGTTTTTACTTAGTCCTGACCTTTGCTCCTATTTCAAAAAAATTATAGATGGCTACCCCTTCTGACAATGGCCCATGGGACTTTTGCTCTCATGAAGTAGATGGAGATGAGCGCGTGGACATTCTTCGCCAACTCATGCAGCACCTGGGTTACAACCGCCATCCTATCTTCAGTGGCTGAAAGACCCAGACCATGGATTAGGAGTCATGGACCATAGAGGTTTTCCTCTATGCTAGGGAGGGCGAGTTCATCGCTCACATCTTCCGACCCGTGACACCCCAGAGCAGCTGTCTTGAAGTAGTCCAAGACGCAGCACACTTCACCTGCAACTGCCTGGTCCAGATGCACGAGGATCTTCTAGTGGAGATGCCCTTCCACTACTTTCAGCCTCTCCAGGAGGGAGAGTTCGAGCATGAGATCTTCATCATCATGTTAATTAGTCTAGGTTAGCTATCAGTGCTTGCTAGGCAGTCTTTTGGTCGCAAGCACTTTCTGTTTCCTTCTTTTGTAGACGATGTGTTTGTATCCTGTGTCGTGACTTAGCTTAGCGTATAAGCTTTGTTCGAGAGTCATGTAACACCTAATCCCTTAATATAATGCAGCCATTCTAGGCTTTGTATTGTATTTGATCGGTTCTCATTGGTTTGAAGTTCTTTTGTGGTGATCTAGAGGGCTAGTAACCCTCACATATACCTCTGCCCTTCCTCCTCGTTTTGAGCTTTAGCATTCCTTCATATGCCGCCAAGAAGAGCTACCGCCCTAGTCCGTGGAACCTACGCAACTGGCCGAGGAAGAGGCCGTGGCCGTGGTCGTGGCCAAGGAGAAGATCTACCACCCCTACCGCCAGCTCACCCGACAATGGCACAAGTGATGCTTCAGCAGACTCAGATTCTTCAGGCATTGCTCAACAATCAGTAGACTGGACCTGCCGGCCGCAACTCCAAGCTCGCTGACTTCCTTAGGACAAGACCCCTCACCTTAGCTGCAGCTAACGAACCCCTAGAGGCTGAACATTGGCTTAGAGATACTGAGAAGAAGCTTCGACTTGCTCGCTGCACAAATGAAGACAGGGTGGACTTCGCCACCCATCAACTCAAAGGAGCCGCAGCTGCCTGGTGGGAAAATTACCTCGCCGCCCGAGGTAATGATAGTCTGGTGTCCGAAGAAGAAGAAGAAGAATCAGCAGCAGCAGCACCAGAAGCCGCAGCATCTACAACCAGAGCTCAACCAGCCCCTGCCGCTGCGACCGTCATAGAAGAAGTTGCTGGAACACAGCTTGATGAAGATGAACCAGCTTGGCAATCAATTCCCTGGACTGAATTCAAAGACATCTTCAGAACCAACTTTGTACCAGCCAGTACCATGAGGTTGAAGAAAAACGAGTTTAGAGCTCTTAAGCAAGGCCACATGACAATCAATGAGTATGTAACCAAGTTCAATCAACTTGCCTGCTACGCCCCAAATGACGTAGCAGATGAAGAAGAGTAGATAGATCGTTTCCTGGAAGGCATGCGTGAAGACATGCGAGTTCAGCTCATCCTTCATGACTTCTCCAGCTTCCATCACCTGGTCAACAAAGCCCTCGTGCTGGAAAATGAAAAAAACACAGCAGAAATCAGCTGCAAGAGAAAGATGGCATTTCAGAGGCCCCAAGGTAGCTTTTCGCAAAAGACAGCATTTTAGAGCAGCCCGTCCTTCCAACCACTAGTGACCTCATCTCAGAGAACTCCAATCACAACCCCGCGTTCCAGCGAGAATGTTTCCCGTGCTCCTCGCTCGGTTGGATAGCCATCAGCAGTCAATCCGATAGCTCATCTTCGCTGCTTTAACTACGGAGAAAAGGGACACTTTGCTAAAAGGTGCCCTCAACCAGTCGCTCCAAGGGAGTACAACTTCAGAGCCACACCAGCTCGAGGCCAGACTTCAGCTGCAAGCAGAAGCCACTAGACCTCATAGGCAACCAGAGCCGTTCCAGCGTGAAGCCAAAGTCAGAACCAGGGTCAAGTGAATCATGTTGCCGTCGTAGAGACCCAAGCAACTCCAGAAGCTATAAGAGGTACGTTCTCTGGGAAGCTTGAATCTCGGGGTCGAGATTCCGTTTAAGGTGGGTAGGATTTGTAACGTCCCGTTTTTCAGACGGTTAATAGTGTTTACTTTTCGATTTTCGTTCTTCGCCATAATTCAAATTACCAAATTATTTACAAAAACATCCTTTCTTCTTTTAGCTCGGGTTTGTGTTTCAAATGTAATGTCCTTAACCTTTGAAATTCAAATTTCGGTTTGGAGTTTCTCCGCTGAATTCCCGGGCCATGTCGAGTTGGGCCTCCTTTTTCTTTCAGGCTTAAGGTAGTTAAACACCCATTTGATGATTAATTAATTAATATGCCATCCATTGATATTGAACCCATTATTCTTTGTCACCTTAGTAAATATATGGTAATACTAGTTATAGGTTGTACTTAAGCGACATGCTAGTCTTGCTTAAGTCAAGCGACATCCTGTCTGGGCGGATGATGTGTTGAATGGGTGCTAATGTAGCCCAAAGAATGTTGGATGTGAATGGTATAATGTTGAAGGGTGCTAATATAGCCCAAAGAGTTAGTGTATGAAATAAACCGCCCAAATAACCCCTAAGGACTTAATCTTGTCATGACCTCCTATGTAAAACAAGTACAACCATAAGTCTGCAAAGTGCTACTTGGCTTAGTAAATTTATTGGACCATGAAAGTCATCTCACTAGTGAAGATGTACGAGCAAGTGTGAGCTAGGAAGGGACACCGATGGTGAAGTGCCTGCTACGACTCGTCGTAGGGGTGACATCCCGCACAACTTATGGGACCCACCGCAAGCGCGGCCCATATGGGTGAGATGATGGAAGGGGCAAGGTAATTTGAAAGGTTACTGTGACGGTCGCTCAACTACATGACTAAGGAATCGTGTAGGGTAATGAGTATGACTATATCTTGTGGGTACAGTGTACAACCTCTGCATAGTCTAAACTATTTAAACAGCCGTGCCTACGGTCAAAGGCTTACATGGGAATCTTAACTTGAGTTAGTTCTATTGTAAACTTTGTGGGTGGTATGAAAAATGTGGAAGGGCTCACTTAGCCCTGTGTTAGATTTTACCTGAGTCTTCGAGCTCAGCGATGGTAGTAATTGGAGGTAGCTTCAATCAAAAAGATGCATAAGGTAGAGTTTCCGCCGGAGGGAACCTCTACTGAAATAAATATTGCACAATTACTCTCCTTAATAAAATGCAATTTGTTAAAATGCTAAGTGATAGGAATTTGTAATTATGCTAATTGAAAACATTGCTTTAGCAAGTAAAAGAACCCGAGCCATCCTTGTTTAGCCTTGCATGTATATTATTGCATTGTGTGTTGGCTCGCGAGCACGGAAGTTGTGCTCATTCTCGCTCTTTCCCCCAAAACCCTCAGAAGCAGGAAATCCAGAGGATTATGACTACTATGAGGATCCCAAAGTTGGAGGCCTGGAGATGAATGAAGCGTAGTCTAGTCTTTAGTTGTTCTAGTCTCACTCCAGTCTAGTTGACTCCGTTGGTGCTTGTGTGCATCCAATATTATCCAAGTCCTTGGTTAATATCTCAGACGACACGGTTTCCCCTCGCTTACGTGGAGAGATGTGCTCTACCCCCTTTTTCTTCTGTTGTCGCTTCCGCTTTTGTAATGTAATCCTTGGCCTTGTTCGGTCCCTTTTGTAAAACCCGACCCGATGCGGTCTATGTAAACTCTGAAGTGTTAATTAATGAATGGTATGGTCTAATCTATGACATGTATAATTTGATTCAGTGATATATCTGTGAGTGCTATCTACTGATCTAGGGAATAGAATAGTGTCTTTCACAGAGGATTTGGATTCTCAGAATCCGGGTCCAACAAGCAAAAATTCTGAACACTAGTTTGGAGAGGGGTCACCAAGACCCCCCCCCCCCGCCCTGATGTAGAGGGAGGGTGTGTGGCGGCAGCCCAGCAGTGCAGGTGGTGAAGCAAGGTGGCTGTGGTGCCACTAGCCACGCATTCAGAGGAGGGCGGTGGGCGTTGACAATGAGCGACACGTGAATGATGGTGATAGATTAATTAGGTTGGCCCGAGCGGCGGGGGCGGGGGCGGGGGTGGGGATGTTGGAAATATGCCCTAGAGGCAATCATAGAGATGATTATATTTCATTATGTTCATAATATTGGATAATATGTTATCCTGTTGCTTGATTGAATCATTGGTTATGAAGATTAACAAGTATGCGACTTGTTGGTGAACTCTTAACTTATATGATATCATTCTAAATGAATCCCTGGTTGGATGTCAATGGTCGGAACACCAGTGACTCTATCGGCCAGCACATGTATTGATTGATGACCATGTTTCACCGGTCATGGATATAGGGATATCGAATCAATAATGTGAACACATGTTAGAAAACATGGGGTTGGATTAACCCACCTTGAGACACTATTGAGATTGTTATGATTCTATATGTCGTTAGTTGGTCTCAAGCAATGATGATGTATAATGCTTAGACCTGAGATCAGCATGGTTTCCAACATGTGTAATAGCACTCTTAGGGGTTGCCAATCGCTACTCGTAACTGGGTAGTTATAAAGGTAGCTTTCAGGTATGCTATGAAACATGCGGAGGAATGTGACTAGTCGGTTATTGGATTTTCCCCTCCTAACATAACATGAGAGATGTCTTTGGGCCCCTCGTTGTGGTCGGATAAAGAATGTTTATGGCCATGCCACTGGTGGTTGAAGTGTTCAACCACGTGAAGTTATTCGACACTCGATCGAGAAAGTATTGAACAATCCATGGTTGACACAACATCTCACCTGGAGTTCAACCAGACATCATGAGGCAAAGGGAGAATACATGAGTAGGTCGCTTAGTTCGATCAGTTACGAACTAGTCGTATGGAGATACGAGCTGGTCGTAGACTGGTCGAATGTAATCACAGAGTGGTCGTAACCTGGTTGTAAGGAGTTACGAACTGGTCATGACCAAATACGAACTGGTCGTATAAAGATAGGACCTGGTCGTAAGTGATGAGGACCTAGTCGTAGATCATATTGCATTAAGGTTCATCTGATATAATTTGTGTGTATTCGGGAATCGTTATGTCCTGCTAAGAACCGCTAACGACTCATGATCAGAAAGGGTTTCCGAGTCACAACCAATTACGTATGAACCTATAGGGTCACACACTTAACGGGTTGGAACAAACCAGTACGGATACGATTCGTCAAATGTGTTCGGATAGGATCTGTCACGAGCACTATATAAGGAGATGCATGAGGCTATTGAGGGGTGCGAATGTAATAGACGAGACACACGAAAGTCATGAGTTGAGTTGTTCCACCAAAACCCTAGCCACCATTTTCTTGAGAGCTCTGCTGTGCGACTTGGTGCTAGCACACCAGTGCATGGTTGTTCCTTCCCTAGACTTGTCAATACCGTAGAGGCGCTACTGTGGTTGCTGTTGCGCTTGAAGACGATCCGCGATCTTCATAAGGAACTGCAGAGGTTGCTGGAGGAGATGATCGACTACGACCACCGCATCGACGTGCTCGACGTTGGACGATCGACTACGACCACTTCATCGACACATTTTACATTGGACCAGGCTGCTACAACTCTTCTTTTGCTACTCTGCGCGTCTAGTGGTAATGATCTGTGATCATCTACTTGCTTGGCTTCCTAGTTTAAGTGGTAAAATTTTTGATTTGTAGCTATCATAGCCTACCCGTATCCCAACAGGGGAAGAATGTCGGACCCAGATTTCGCAAATCCAAATCCTCTGTGAAAATACTGTGCTATTCCTTAGATCAGTAGATAGCACTTACAGACACATTGCTGAATCATTTCACACATGATGCAAACTAAACCATCCATTAATTTAACACATCGGAGTTTACATAGACCACATCGGGTCAGGTTTTTGAAATAGAACTAACTCTAGTAAGTTCCCATGTCCGCCTTTGACCGTAGGCACGACTGTTTAAACAGTTTATACTCTGTAGATACTGTACACTTTACCCACAAGAGATAATCAACTCGTTGCTCCACATGATTCCTTGGTTATGTAGTTGAGCGATCATCACAGTAACCTTTCAAATTATCTCGCCCCTTCTATCATCTCACCCATATGGGCTTCTCCCACTTGCGGTGGGTCCCATGAGTTGTGTGGGATGTTCACCACAACAACTAGCACAGCTGGTCCCCACCACAACGACTAGCGCAGCTGGCAACTTCACCTTACCTCGGTGTCCCATTCAAGTCAGAATGCATCCAACGCTTGCACTACCTCGATCCCCTCCAGCGAGATGACTTTCAGGGTTCAATAACTTTACTAAACCAAATTGTACTTTACAGACTTGTGGTTTTACTTGTTTTAAAATCGGAGGCCATCACCAGATTAAGTCCTTAAAGTCATCTGGGTGGTTCATACCACATTCCACACATTCTCGTGCTACATCAGCACCCACCATCATACCATCCGTTTAGATGGGGTAATAGCAGTTTATTGGGGTTTGGAGGAGGAAAACCAATTTATCTCAAATACTTCAGTCATGTACCTTCTATGACTACCCAAAACCATTTTGTGATTTAAGAGATAATGATTAGGGCATTTTAATGCCCAAGTACTTAAGCAAGACTAGCATGTCGCTAAAGTATAATCTATAGTTAGTAAATTACCACATAGTTACTAGGGTGATATGGAATAATGGATTCAATTGTCAAAGGATGGGATAATAATTAATTAATCATCAAATGGGTATTTAACTACCTTAAGAGTTAACGTACATTTGCTTAAAGAATTAAAGCAACCAAATTTTTGGTAATTTAAAGGAATATATTTTGTAACATCCCAAACAATGGTTTGTATTTTAAATGTATAAAAGTATGAGATTTTTAAAAACTTTTGATGAATCTCACAAGTTTGCACTAGGTTTTCTAAAGTTTGCTTTAAATTTCAAACTTTTGACTTGAATTCAAGTTTCTTTTGGATTCCAGACAAATGTATTTATAAAAGTTTCTGAAAATAATTTTGTAAAATACTAGATTATTTATATTGGATTAATATAAAATTTCCAAAATTTTTAGAAGTTATTTTGGCTTCATTAAAATCCAAACCATTTCTCTATTGTAGAATTGAACAAGGAATTAATTCTCACAATTAAAGAGTGAACAGTGCCTAAAATAAATTTTCCCAAGTCATATTGGAATCTGGGAGCCCACACAAATATTTCTATAATTTTATTTCTATATTTAACTGCCATGTCAAACTAGTTGTTTTCGGTCAAATATGAAAAATGAAAATCTAACCCATTCGGTCCATCCGGACTGTTTCGGACCTGTCCGACTTGACTGGACTCAACTGTGTCAGTTTGCACCAGACCCGAGTTCGACTCGAGCCCAAACTAACTCACTGCACTGTTTTTTCTTGGGCCGCTGACGAGCGGGCCCCACTTGTTGGATGCGTCGTCATCCTCTCGCCGCCTAAGCCGCGCGACACTAGCGCAACCGCATGCGCTCCACGAGACACCTCTCGCCACCTCTCACTTCCTCGGTCGACCTTGGAGCGTCGCAGAGCCTTCTTGAAGCTCCTGGGCTCATCCCTTCCCTTTCTCTCGCTGTCTCTCGCCTTCTCTACCCATTCCTTTACTCCAGTCGTGAAAGAGGAAGTCGAGCTAGTGCCCAGCTCGGTACCGCTCGAGCACCCGCGACCCTGCCACCGTACTCTACTCACCGCATTGCATCTGTTTTGGCCAGTCTGGGTCCTTGTCAACTGTAGAGTCGTTGGGAACGCCATCATTGTTTTCAACTCTAGCGGCCATGACCCCGTAACTCGTGGACATCTCGGTGAGTTATTCTCTTCACCATCTTGTCCTTTAAGACCGCAACGTCTCACTGATTCTTCTAGTGAAGTTAATCAGCTTTTGGTGTATCATCGAGGTCGTGCTATCCCTTCTTCGTCAGCCTCGGTCAAGCATCGCCGCTTCGATTCCGGCCGCCACCACCCTCCTTAGCCGTCAAGATCTTGGGCACCGCGCTCCTGAAGACGAAGCGATCCCAATGCGCACCTCCTTAAGCCTCCTTGACCACCGCAACACTTTCTCCGCGTGAGCCATACCTTCGTCTCCACCTCTGACCGTTAGAAGCTCATCGCTGGCATCCTCAAGGACCCGCGTCACCTCAGGCAGCTTCGTGAGGACCGTGCGCACCTGGTGGAGCAACTCCCGAGCCCAGGGCTCCACTACTTTGTCGGATCCCCTTCCGCGCTTGCATGCGGCGAAGCTCTGGTGAGCCACCAGTGGGTTAAGTAATAACCACCTCATTAGTGTTAATCATCCTGTTAGCTGTATCTTTGACATATGGACCCCACCGGGGTTAAACGAGTTTAGAAATCTAAATCACTCGTTTAAACTCTCCAAGTCGATGGCATGTGGGCCCGTATGACCAATTAAGTGATTGCACAAAGTTTTGAAGTACGTTTTCTCCTAAGGGAAGCGTATTTCTTTTATGCTTAAACCGGAGTTATGTTTTGGAAAACCGAAGACATATTTAACAAATACGCTTTCGACGTCGCTTTCGGCCAGGGCTGGGTCAAGGTTGACCCAGTCAAACCCTCGCCTCAGTCCTGCCTGTCAGTGATCGGTGGCTTGCTGAGCGCGAGTAGGAAAAGTAGTAATTCCTTTAGAAAATCCGAATTGAATTACTTTTGCCCTAAAAATTCAATTAAACTTAGAAAATTCATAACTAATCCAATTTAGCTCCAAATTGAATGAAACCAATTTTGTTGGTTTTCATTTTTAGTGTACTTTTAATTGGAATATATTTTAAGTATGTTGCTATTCTAGAAAATATTGGAGTTGAGTTAATACCTAAAATGAATTGTTTTACACTAGAAAATGGGTTAAACTTCAAAAATTCATAAGTATTTCTTCTTAACTACAAATTAAGTTAAATTAAGTTTGTTAATTTTATTTTTTACTGTATTTTAACTTGGCACAAGTTTGATTCATGTTGCTATTTCATAAAATTTTGGTAATTAATTTATTTGTGCAATTATTCCTTTAACTTGTTAAATTCTCAGAAAATCCAAATAAATTCCTGTTGGCCTAAAACCTTCACCTAAAAATCTTTAAAAATCATACTCTACCTGCTATATATGCATGTTAGATGAAATTGAATTTTGGTTATTTCTAGTGTTATTCGCTCTTATTCATTCTTGTTATTCGATCGATAGATATTGACGATTCTGATACTTACGAGAGTGATCCTCAGCAGTAATAAGACTGTCTCCAACAAGGCAAGAAGTTCCTCCTTTGATGAACATTGATCCTATTATGTTAGCATGCTAATATTTTAATTTCAACTCTATGTATGCATGCTTTGTTGACAAGTTATTTCTCAGTTCGCGATAGTTGACCTGAGTAGATACATGAACTATAGGTAAATATCCATCCTTTACCATTGAGCTTAGATTTATATCCACTGTGATTTAGAGCTCGATGGATGGGCTCTAGTCACAACATATTTAGTATGCGAGTTGTTGTCGCTTAGCCATGCTTAGAATAGTAGTCTGGGGGTCATCGCTTCGGCGATGGTCATTACAACATCACTTTAACTAACTGAGTCAGGGTACTCATGTATGTATTATATTTGGAAAAACTAAATTGAAAACAAAAAGATTTAGACTTGGGCATATGGATGATGGTGTGATTATCGGGTGTGTGGTTGTATGCCTAAGTCAACAAGGACCGAACATCTTGTTACACTGAACCAATCATTTTTGTTTTCACCCACATGAGGGTCATATGGGTCCCCTCTTGACTTAGTACTTTGGCGAGTGTTAGCTCCGAGTCACAGGTGGTGGGTGTGTGTGTTGAGTTAAAAAAAAAAGAAAAAGAAATGTGTCTATGTGTGTTGGGTGTGCGGGAGTGGAATCCTGTCTAGGTTCTCTACACCGAGGGGCATTGTAGTTATCCGAGGCTTTACCCCATAGGGTAGTTGACTTTCAGCTTTACAATGACTCCGACACAACGTATGGATTCCATCCATACGGGCGGCTCATAGTTAATACAAAACATTGAAAAGTGTCTCGTAAGATTTAGCCTTGCCAGCATACCTAAGGAAGTGTGCTCTATAGCTTGGTAAAAAGACGGTCTGACATCTGGGTAAAATTATACATCCCTGCAGGGTTAAAACTATTTGAATAGCCACATCCTTAGTTATGGACATGCTTGGGGAGATCTTTCGAGAGTTAGACTATAACATTTTGATAAAACTTGAGATCAGGTGGTACGAATGGGTAATTCATGCTATTGATGTGGTGGTTGTGCGAAGTCACCTCTAGGTTGTTAATTATGTTTATAATTGTTGTCTCACTGTTATTTAATCAAATAGAAACTATTTTGATAAATTGCCTTCAATCTATTACACTATTGCAAATGAAATGTTGCTTTACGCTGAAAATAAACTCTATAGCCATCTCTATTGATTTAAGCCTGCATGTAGCTATATATAGATTTATTAATCGTAAGTCTTGCGAGTACAATTTTTGTACTCAACTACATTATCTATTTGCTGCAGAGGAGGTTGATCCCTAAGGGGGTTGACATTTGTGAGGTTGACTTCGCTCTCGACGACTAGCTCAGCGTTTCCAGTCGGTTGTCTTGTGGGTAAGGGCAGCCGGTTGGCTTTTGTTACTGCCATCTTACGTCTATGTTTTTCGCTGCAAACGTAACCTTTTGTATGAAATCTTAGTGTTTGTTGGATATGTTGTAAAATTATGAAGTTTTCAGTAATGTACTAACTTGTGTATGGAGTTGATGCTTATTTTTGTGAGGTGTATGTGTACTACAGTTCTAGAAAGTACATAATACACCGAGAGCGAGAAAATTTGATTTGTGATGTTAGAACCAACGAAAAGGTTAAGCATTACAAATTAAATTACCCGACGGCTCTCACAATAATTTGCGTAAAATGTAGGCTCAAAATGATCAAAGCATTGACTCGCTTGGGTTAAAGGTAAGAGAGTCTTGGAAGTCTTGTGCTTGATCGAAGTGGTGATCTCCCGCTTCTTTGAACTCTACTCGGACGAACGTACCGAAAAAGAGCGAATTAGGCAAAGAGAACAAATAAATACACAATAAATAATTAATGAACTCCAAATTAAATAAGACTAGTGCCAAAAGCAAGATCTTGAATTTAGACAAAAAAAATAGAAACAAATTTCACTGAGATCGGAGTTATAACGGAGGAGAACGGAGTCCTCGAAGTTTTGGTTTCGAGTACTGATCATCGACTTCACATGGTTGGAAAGGAGGTTTCAACCACCTCGTCGGAAGGAGGGTTCGACCAATTGGTCGGAAGGAGGTTTCGACCACCTTGTCAGAAGGAGGCTTCGACCAACTAGTCGGAAGGACGTTTCGACTACTCGATGTGGTCGAAAAGGGGTTTCGACTACGATATGGTCAAAAGGAGGTTTCGACTACTTGACGTGGTCGAAAAGGGGTTTCGACTACAATGTGATCGAAAGGAGGTTTCGACTACTTGACGTGGTCGAAAAGGGGTTTCGACTACAATGTGATCGAAAGGAGGTTTCGACTACTTGATGTGGTTGAAAAGGGGTTTCGACTACAATGTGGTCGAAAGGAGGTTTCGACTACTCGGCGTGCTCAAAAGAAGGATTCAACTACTCGACGCGGTCGAAAGAAGGATTCGACTGCTCGATGCGAGTCGAAAGGAGGTTCATCTGCACGACGCGGTTGGAAGGAGGTTTGACTGCACGACGCGGTCCGAAGGAGGTTCGACTGCACGACGTGGTCGAAAAGGAGGTTCGACTGCACGACGCGGTCGGAAGGAGGTTTGACTGCACGACGTGGTCGAAAAGGAGGTTGAAGGAGAACAGGGCGCAAGGAGCTCACCAAGGAATTTTTTAAAATAATATTATTTTAAAAGAAAATGACAAAAATAAATAGCCGGCCCCAAAAAATTACAAAAATGGGTTTCTGTCGCCGGTTCAACTAGCAACAGGAACTTGTCGCCAGTTCAACTGGCGACAGGAACCCTGTTGCCTCCCTGTCGTTGGTCCAACTCACTGTCTCCCGTTGAATTGGTGACAGGAACCTGTAGTTGTGGTCAAAGGCCTAGACCAGTATGGTTGAAATAATTTGGTCGAATCCATAGACCAGTGTAGTCGAAGGCCTAGACTAGTGTGATCGAAGGCCTAGAACAGTATGATAAAAATAATCTGGTCGAAGCCATAGACCATTGTGATCGAAGGCCTAGACTAGTATGGTCGAAATAATCTGGTCGAAGCCATAGACCACTGTGGTCGAAGGCATAGACCAGTATGATCGAAATAATCTGTTCTAAGCCATAGACCAATATGGTCGAAATAATCTGGTCGGATCCTTAGACCAGTGTGGTCGAAGGCCTAGAGGTTCCTATCGCCAATTCAACCGGCGACAAGAACCCATTTTTGTAATTTTTTGGGCCGGCTATTTATTTTTGTAATTTTCTTTTAAAATAATATTATTTTTTAAAAAAAATCGCTCACCAAGACCGAGAGAGAGATTGGAGGAGGTCGGCAGATGGCAGTGGGTAAACTCATGGTCGAAGGCGATGGAGGACGGTGATGAAGGGATCGGCTGGGACTAAAGGAGAAGAGGAAAAGCGGCGCTCTTGCGAAACAAAACTGAAAAGGAGTGAGGGGATTTCTTCAAGGAGCTCTGGGACACGAATTGACATGGGTAGAAGAGGGGGCTACATTGGGACAGCGAGGACGGAGAGGAGGTGCGCAGTGGCTTGAACTCGGAGCTCAGGGCTTCTGGCAAACCACAGCAATAAGAGCGAGAGAGGGAGAGCTGGGTGGGAGAACGATATGAAGAGGGGAGGGGATGCTCGAGCTCTTTTATAGCCCAGAAGAGAGAGCCGCTGAGAAACTTGGAGGCACGCGGTCTCGAGGCAGGTGGCGACAAGACAGAGCAAGCAATATAGGCAGGGGAGTAGGTGAGCGCATGGGGGTGCGGCAGAGCAGGCATGAGCATGCCAGGTCAGCTCAGCGCTGACCCCAGAAAAAGAAATGGGACGAGCCCGAAGAGAGGATTTGAATTGAAACCGAGATTCAAGCTGAAATTCGAAACTCGAATCTTGAAATGAGGCAGAAACTAGAGAACTTTGCAATTACACAATAATTTGAAATAGGTTTTGAAAACCAGGAAGACAAACAGAAAGATACTATTTAACGCCTAAAAACAGGATGTTACAAACCTACCCACCTTAAACGGAATCTCAACCCCGAGATTCGAGCTGCTCCGGGAATAGGGACGGGAAATCCAACTTCAGCTGATCTTCGTGCTCCCAATTGGCTTCTCTTGCCGAGTGGTTGCTCCACTAAACTTTACAAAGGTGAATGTTCTACCGTCGGGTTTGCTTCTCCACGATGTCAGGAATCTTGATCGGGTTCTCTAGATAAGCCAGATCCTTCTAAAGTACAATGGCTTCGACTGGAGTATGCTCTTCAGGTACTTGGAGACATTTCTTGAGTTGAGAGATGTGGAACACGTCGTGGACGTCTGACAAATCTTCAGGTAGCTCCAGCTGATAGGCGACTTCTCCACGCTTGGCGGGGATCGAAAACGGGCCTATATATCTGGTGCAAGCTTGCCTTTTACTTTAATTTTTTGAGTTTCACAAAACGGTGATACATTGAGATACACATTATCTCCAACTTCAACAGTTAGTTCCGTTCGACGATTGCCGGCATAACTCTTTTGTTGGTACTGAGCTGCTTGGAGTCGATCTCTGATCAGTCGAACTTTTTCTTCTGCCTGCTTGAGGGTATCTGGTCCGAAGATATAACATTCTCTTGATTCTGACTGATACAGAGGAGTTCTGCATTTTCTTTCATAGAGTGCTTCAAACGAGGACATCTTCATACTGGATTGAAAGCGGTTGTTGTATGCGAACTCGGCATACGGTAGACATTTTTTCCAATCTATGGTAAATTCCAAAGTGCAAGCTCGAAGCATATCTTCTAGAATCTAATTTATTCTTTCTGTCTGACCATCGGTCTGAGGATGATACACCGTGCTGAAGGTAAGATGGGTTCTGAGTGTGTCATGTAGATTGTCCTAGAAATCTGATGTGAACTGAGAACCTCGATCCGAGACTATCCTCTTGGGTACCCCATGTAAACACACAATACGAGCCATATATAACTCGGCTAATTTGTCTCCCTTATAGGTTGTCTTCACTGGGATGAAATGAGCGACTTTAGTCAATCTATCGACTATGACCCATACCGAATCACATCCGGACTTGGTTCAAGGCAGACCAGTAATGAAATCCATTCTAATTTCTTCCCACTTCCACTGAGGGATCTGCAGTGGTTGAAGCAATCCCGCCGGTCGCTGATGTTTAGCTTTGACACGTTGGCACACATTGCAATAAGCTACGAACTCAGTGATGTCTCTTTTCATTCGCGGCCACCAATAAAGAATCTTCAGGTCTTGATACATTTTGGTGCTGCCTAGATGTAGTGTTTATGCTGAGCTATGAGCTTCTTTTAGAATCAAATCCTTGAGTTCCTTCTGGTGGGGAACAAAGAGACGTTTTCCATACCATAGGACTCCTTACTGATCCTCGATCATCTTGGGTGCTTTTCCTTTGGTCATGAGGCGCTTGAATCTCTAGACTCCAGGGTGTCCCTCTTGGGTGGTCTTGATCTGCTCTTCTAGAGTTGGCTACACCTCTACAATGGCTAGGGTGCCTTGTTCTATTAACTCGAGGTTGAGTGCTTCGAATTCCTTATAGAGCTCAGGTTGGTGCTCTTGAATCATGATATTACTACAGTAGGACTTATGGCTTAATACATCAACAACTACATTAGCCTTTCCAAGATGATAGTGGACATCCAAGTTGTAATCCTTAATCAGCTCTAGCCATCTTCTTTGTCGGAGGTTGAGATCTGACTGAGTGGAAATATACTTGAGACTCTTACGACCCTTGTATATATCACAATGATTTCCAATCAAGTAATACCACCAAATCTTTAAGGCATGCACTACTGATGCTAACTCCAGATCATGAGTTGGATAGTTGTCTTTGTGAGGATGGAGTTATGTGGATGGATATGCTACAACTTTTCCTCCTTGCATGAGTACGCAGTCAAGTCCTTGGCGCGAATTATCACAATAGACTTCAAAATCCTAGTGTATGTCTGGCAGGATCAACACTGGTGCAGAGGATTAAGCAGGATCAACACTGGTGCAGAGGGTTAACTTTTTCTTCAATTCTTGGAAACTATTTTCACAAGCTTCAGTCCATTCATACTTATTTTCCTTTTTAAGCAGATGGGTCATCAGTTTGGAAAGCTTAGAGAATCCTTCTATGAAGAATCTGTAGTATCCGGCCAAACCGAGAAAACTACACACTTCAATTACTGAGGTAGGCTGCTTCCAATCCAATACAGCTTCTACTTTGGATGGATCAACTGCTACTCCTTCAGCAGATACAATGTGTCTGAGGAAACTGATCTCTTGAAGCCAAAATTCACATTTGCTATACTTGGCATAAAGCTAGTGCTCTTTAAGCTTTTCTAGGACCAAAAGCAGTTGTCTAGCATACTCTTCATTAGTCTTAGAGTAGATCAAGATGTCGTCTATGAATACGACTACAAACTTGTCCAAGTATTCCATAAATACTTTGTTTATGAGGTTCATGAAATAGGTTGGCGCATTGGTCAAGCCAAACGATATAACTGTGAACTCAAACAGGCCATACTGGGTGGTAAAAGCCATCTTAGGAATATCCTCATCTCTGATCTTGAGCTGATGGTACCCTGCCCTTAAGTCTATTTTGGAGAAAACTGCTGCTCCTGACAACTGGTCGAACATGTCATCAATGCGGGGTAAGGGATACTTATTCTTGATGGTCGCATCATTAAGTGCTCGGTAATCTACACACAATCTGGCGATGCCATCCTTCTTCTTTTCAAAAAATACTGGCGAACCCCAGGGAGAGGAACTAGGCCTAATAAATCATTTTCCTTGTAAGTCTTCAATCTGTGTCTTAAGCTCTTCAAGCTTGTCGACGGCCATCCGATATGGTCTCTTAGCAATTGGGGCTGTCCCTGGTTTTAGATTGATCACAAACTCGACATCTCTATCTGGAGGCATACCAGGCAATCCTTCTGGAAAGACATCGGGGTAAGCATGGACTACAGGTGTTGTCTCTAGGGACAACTCTTCAAGGTGGTGGATTGCTTGATCCAAGCGAGAGAATGATCCACACTAACCCTTATTGTGGTTCCTAGGTTCTTGGTGAGAACCACCTTTCTGTTGGCACAATCTAATAATCCTTGATATTCGGTAGACCAATCCATCCCTAGGATGTTATCCAGCGTTTGGGATTCTAGCACTAGAAGGTTTGCTAGAAATTTGGAATTTTCCAAGGCAATCTCTACTCTGGGACTAACTGAGGTAGCATATAAGGGTCCCCCGGGTGAACTAAGCACCACAGGTTTAATTAGCTTATAGATCGGCAACTTAAGCCTTTCAACAAACTTTCTCGAAACAAAAGAGTGCGATGCTCCAGTGTGGATATCATGGGGATATGTGCATGATCTTAGGATGATGATACAATTGATAATGGCTTTTGCGGTTTGTCGATTCAAGCGTTTTCGGCAAAGGTTCAGAACTGTCAGGTCACTGGCGGTCAGACTGGCATCTTGGGCGGTCAGACCGGCCATACCTCATGGGTTTTCTGGTTCAGTTCCAGGGGCGGTCAGACCGGCCTTTGGTTGGTGGTCGAGCCAGGCGTTATGGCGGTCAAACCGCCAGAATGGCGATCGACCGGTTGTTGTGCTGATTGATGATATTAGTTGGGAACCGAATTTTGGTTTTGTCATTTCCATGGTTGATAGTGCATATGTGTTGCATATTGCATGGTTTGAGCTAACGTGGGTCAAGTTGTGAAGAACTTGTTCCCGGATTCGATTTGCTTGTCTATTGGTGTGCAGGTTGCTTGAAGGTCAACGACGGTCAACGGCGAGGTGGATCGGGACTAGGCTTGGAGAGCTGAGGTCCAGAACGATCATGGATGCGGGTGAGGTCAATGGATTCAAGCGTGGCGCGAATGGACAAGGTGGACCGAACAGGCGATTCGGTCTTGTTGGTTGATCAAACGGCGCGGGGGTCGGTGCAAGTGCCAAGGTGGTCCGGTGGGAACCGGATGGGAGAGACTTGCCGACACGATGAGAACCGTTGGATCAACATACACGTGGTGAAGCATGGGATGTGTTTCGCGCAGTTTGGACTCGGTCTTCGGAGAAGGATCGAGAAGGGGTATTTTGGTAATTGTACCAAATATCGCCTTGATGACCTAATGCCAACCCGCGGCGCAAGACGGTGCGTCAAGATGTGGATTAGGTTAAGAGAAGTGAAATCGACGCTTTAAAATGCGTGCGATTGTGTCCCGTTTGTTTGGGCCTTAACGGGAACCCATTATGGTAAACTCTCTAGAAGCTAAGCCTCCCTATAAATAGGTGGTGGCTGCTGTCCAGCCCCCAAGGACTTCATTGCTAAAACCCTAGTTTGTGATTAGGGCATTAGAGAAAGAGGAGAGGCTTAGGGCTTGAAAGAGAGGAGTTGAGTTTTGTGCTCATGGATTGAACTTTGCCCTCCATGGATGGAGAGGCTGTATGCACCCTCAACCTCAGATCAATATATGGATGATTCTCACAGATGAGTCTCTTTTGCGTTCTTATTCTCTTCTTTGAGATTTTGGAGGTTTCTTCGATCTAGTGTGTTTTGGTTGCTTTCGAACCCTCTTCCACCTTGCTATGACTTGTGGGATCACATCTAAGATCATCTAGATCATCAATCTCCCACGAGCAAGGTTTGGATCAAGATTTCGTGTTTAGCTCGGTTTTGAACCAATCTGCGTTCAATTGGAAAAAGGTCAAAACTTTGACGTGGATCTACTCAATCGTCACTTGGAATAGGTCCCAGATATCCTTAGGGAGGTGTGTTCAAAATTTGGTTGATTTTGATCGGATACATCAAAAGTTAGATCGATTTTCGTTTTGGTTTGGTCGTCTCTGATTATCGACAGGCGCCACGTCGGTCGATTGCTCATTCAACGCCGGTCAGACCGCACCCCGGTCTGACCACGCCTTTGCCGCCGGTCTGACCGCCCATACGGGTTGAGTCTTTATGTTTGGTTGTTTTGGGGATTTTGGTTCAGATCCAACATAAGTCTTCCGCTATACTTAACGGTTGATCTAAACAAGGTGAAAATTAGGCGAGATCCTATTCACCCCCCCCTCTAGGCGCCTTTCCGGTCCTACAATTGGTATCAGAGCCGGTTAGCTCTTCTCATAGATCTTAACCGTTCTGAGGAGCCATGGCGTCTGACAAGTATTCCACCAAACCGCCTGTGTTTGATGGAGTCGATTTTTCATACTGGAAGGCTCGCATGCATGCATACATCGAGGCTCAAGGGCACTCAATTTGGCTTAAGGTTAAAAACCCTTATGCAGTGCCAGCCAATGACGATGTGATCACACTTGATGTGGAGGCAAATAGCAAGGCTCGGAATTTCTGATTCAAGGGCTTAGTCGATCTGAGTTTAAGCGTGTTGCTCACTTGAGGTCTGCTCACGAGATCTGGAAGACCCTCGCTGACTACCATGAGGGCTCTACCGCGATCAAGGAAGTGAGACAGAACCAGCTTAAGAAAGAATACTCAAAGATCGAGCAAAAGCCTGGTGAATCTTTGGATGAGTTGCTAGGTAGGTTTTCTAAGATCATTCATGACTTGCGTGCTGTCGATCTTGTTTTCACTGAATCTGAGAATGCACGCCAGTTCTTGGGTGCTCTTGATGTGAGGATTTGGGGGATGAAGATCACTTCCATCAATGACAACACTGTCATGAGTGAGCTTACCATGGATAAGCTCTACTCGAGGTTGAAGTCGCATGAGATTGACTTTATCTCACGACTCCCCAAAACAGATGTGATGGCTTTAGTGGTTGACCCTTCTAAGGGTAGCTCTTCGGATTCTTTGGATTTTGGCTCATCTGGTTTTTCATTGTCTGCTTTGCATTCTTTGAGCGATGAGCAACTAGAGAAGTTACCTGAGGAAGATTTACCCCTCCTATCAAACAAATTCACCAAAGCTTACAACAGAGTGAAATTTAGGAAGAGAGGAGGACCCGTTACTTGCTTTGAGTGTGGTGAGCCGAACCACATTCGGTCCAATTGCCCCAAGCTGAAGGACAGGGAGGAGAAGAGCTTTCGGAGGCGTCCTCAAGCTCGGGATGCTAAAGCGAAGAAGCCGAACTATCGCAAGTTCGTCAGCCAGGTCCTTGCCGCTCTTGAGAGTGTTAACATGAGCGATGTGGACTCGGAGACGGAGGACGACGAGGATGACTCTCGTGGCAAGAAGAAGGCCGACGACTTCACCGGCATGTGCTTCATGGCTAGGGACAGCCACGACATCGATTCCTCCAACGATGACGAGTTCTTCAGCGATCCCGACGAGGTACGTCCCTCTCTTGCTGACATGAAACGTGCTTTGGTTCATGCTGAACAAAAACTGAATAAGAAAGATAAAAAGATTATGAAGCAGGATGCCATGATTGATGACTTGAACCTAGAAGTTGTTAGGCTCAAATCCATTAATCCTGCTGATAATTGCGATTCTTGTTTTAGCTTGCAAAATGAATTGATCAATCTAAAATCTGCTCATTCCTCTGTTGCGAATCAATTGAAAGATGCTTTTGATGAACTAGAGACTCTCAAGTCTAGTCCTGCTTGCATGAATGCCATTGCTCTTGATGTGACGACTGTAGATGCTATTCCTTTATTCTGCTCAAATTGTGCTTTGCTTGAATTAAAATTGGATAGCGCTACAAAAGATTTGATGAAATTTGATGCTAGTCACACCTGCTCGTATTGTGAGATTAATAAGACTAAAATGAATGAAATGACTGAAATGGTTCTTCACTCTAAATCTGCATCTTGTGAAAATTGTCTTAAGCTCACAATCGAAAATGATGCTCTAAACAAGACACTAGAAGAGAAAGCTAAAATTGAACAATCCATGTCCATGACTGCTTCCAAGGAAATTGTTAATTCTGCTTCTTGTACTTTGTGTGCTGACATTGGGCGTAATGTAGATAAGATACAAGAAGCGTTTAGAGTTAAGTTCAAAGAGCATTTGGACAGGATTAGAGATAATTATCGTGTGTCTTGTGAGGCTTTGAAAGCCGAGGTAGCTCACTATAAAGAAAAGTTTGATAGGGCTAGCACGTCAAATGAGTGTGCATCTTGTTATGAGCTAGCCAAACAAAAAGACTACCTTAACAGGACTCTTGAGAGATTTACTGGTGGGCAGAAGAAACTCAATATGATTCTAGACAAATCTAAGGTGAGTGTGAACAATAGTGGCCTAGGATTTAATTCCCTAGAGCATTCTAAGAACCATCCTCCTAAGATTGCGAGAGTTGTTGAGAGTGGCTTGTTTGAGGTAGAACCCCCTAAGCCGTCTAAAATTCTCTTTAGATCTGCGGGGTTTGCCCAAGCTCTTTCTAGCAAGACAGGTGCTTCTGCTTCATCAGGTCAAACCCCTCAAAAGGTCAAGTACCACTGCACTTTCTGCAAGAAGGATGGCCATATCATTGAGTTCTGCTTCAGTAAAGCTAAAATTGAGAGGAAGGAGAGGATGAGTGCTTTGAGAACCATTAGAGGAGTCCATTCACCTGCTGTAGTCCCCAGAACTAGGCAGCCTGTTCTTTCTGCGAGAAATAGGCCTAGGTTCGTAGAGGACTTCTTTGACTCTTTTGGTAGCTCTAGGCAGCGCTTTGGGTTAGGATATCGTGAGGAGAGACCACGAGTAGCATCTAGACAGGGGGAGTACCGATCTTTTGGTAGATCGATTCGGAGAGGTCTAGGTGTTGATCGTGTGCACTCTCATGATTTTGTCACTAACCATTTTACTGCTGCTTCTACTGTTTTTCCCAAACATCGTGTGACTCAGTACTGGATTCCCAGGTCTCTTATTACTAACCCCAGTACTGAGGCACAGATGTTTCCTGTTCGTGCCTTGTAGGTCCGTCGTGCGAGGAAGGAGGACATTTGGCTCGTTAACTCTGGGTGTTCTCGACACATGACTGGAGATTCTAGATGGTTCTCCCTCACACGTGCATCCGGAAATGAATTGATCACATTTGGGGATGCCTCTCTGCGGGCGTGATGACCAAGAACACAGTCTTGGCGTCAACAACAAGTTCATGCTTAAGGACGTCGCTTTGGTAAGTAAGCTGAGGTATAATCTTTTATCTGTTTCCCAGCTGCTTGATGAGGGTTTAGAGGTGAGATTTAAGAGAGGTGAGTGTAGAGTTCTAGATTCCTCGGGTGAGCTTGTCTTTGAGATCTCTAGGTTTGAGAAGATCTTTTGTGCAAACTTCAGTATCTGTTCTGCTTCTAGCCCTAGGTGTCTTGTTGCTTCTGATTCACATGATCTAGTCTTGTGGCATCGTAGGCTTGGTCACATAGGCTTCGATCATTTGACTAGAGTCAGTAGCAAGGATTTGATTAGAGGCTTGCCTAGGCTGAAGGCGGTTAGAGACCTTGTTTGCTCACCTTGTAGATATGGTAAGATGGTTTCTGCTTCTCATCCACCTCTTACTTTAGTGATGACCGATGGACCAGGTCAGCTTCTGCACTTAGACACAGTTGGCCCTTCTAGAGTTCAGTCTGCAGGAGGGAAGTGGTATGTACTTGTGATTGTGGATGATTACTCCAGGTATTCATGGGTATATTTTCTAGGGTCTAAGGATGAGACTTTTGGCTTCTTTAGGGAGTTGGTTCTTCGACTAGCTGTTGATCTCCCTGGAGCCTTGAGAGCCATTAGGAGTGACAATGGGACTGAATTCAAGAATTCTTCCTTTGCCACTTTCTATTCTGAGAGGGGTCTAGAGCACCAGTTTTCTTCACCTAGAGTTCCCCAACAGAATGGTGTTGTAGAGAGGAAGAATAGAACCCTTGTCGAGATGGCCAGGACCGTGCTAGATGAACATTCCACTCCTAGGAGGTTTTGGGCTGAGGCGATCTCTTCTGCTTGTTATATCTCTAACAGGGTGTTCTTGAGGACTGTTATTGGTAAGACTTCTTATGAGCTCAGATTTGGTCATAAGCCCAAGGTTTCTTACTTTAAGATTTTTGGTTGTAAATGCTTTATTCTTAAACATGGCAACCATGATAAATTTGAATCTAGATGTTCTGATGGCATGTTTCTTGGATATCCTGCTTATTCTCGTGGCTATCGTGTATTTAACTTTGACACTAACAAAATTGTTGAGACTTGTAAAGTCACTTTTGATGAGGCTAGTCCTGGTACTAGACCCGATGCTGCAGGTTCACAGGTTCCTGATATTCGAGAAAGCATCTTCGTCGACGATGACTCTGAGGATGAGGACCCAATCCATCCTCTAGTCATTTCTGAGATGGCTGGGGAGCCTGCATCTACTACTCCAGCTTCAGATGAGCAGCCTTCTCCGACCTTCACCGATGATCTGAGTGGCTCTGTTCCTACCTCCACTGCCTGTGAGGTAGAGGCCACCTCTGCACCAGGAGCACCTCTTCGCATACAGCGACAACATCCACCCGAGCAGATCATTGGGGATCTCCATGAGCGAGTCACTCGCTCCAGGTTCATTTCTCCTGATTCTCATGCACATTCTGCTTTTGTCGCTTCTTTTGAACCCCGAGATGTCTTCCATGCTCTTTCTGATGCCTCTTGGGTCAATGCCATGCATGAGGAACTTAAATTTTTTGATAGAAACAAAGTCTGGACTTTAGTTGAACCTCCACCTAATCAACATGTAATTGGAACAAAATAGATTTTCAAAAATAAGCAAAGTGAAGATGGGTTGGTAGTTCGCAACAAGGCTAGACTTGTAGCTCAAGGTTTCTCCCAGGTAGAGGGCTTAGACTTTGAGGAGACTTTTGCTCCTGTAGCTAGAATGGAAGCCATTCGCATTTTGTTAGCTTTTGCTGCATCCAAAGGCTTCAAGCTTTTTCAAATGGATGTCAAGAGTGCTTTTCTTAATGGCTTCATAGAAGAAGAGGTCTTTGTCAAGCAACCACCTGGTTTTGAAAATCGTAAATTCCCAAACCATGTGTTTAAACTCTCCAAAGCCTTATATGGATTGAAACAAGCCCCTAGAGCTTGGTATGATAGGCTTAAGAGTTTTCTGCTTGAAAATGACTTTAAAATGGGTTTGGTAGATAAAACCTTGTTCACTCTCAGGCATGGCAGTGATTTTTTTGTTGGTTCAGATTTATGTGGATGATATCATATTCGGTGGTTCTTCTCATGCTTTGGTGTCGAGATTTTCAGATTCTATGAGCAGGGAGTTCGAGATGAGCATGATGGGCGAATTGACTTTCTTCCTAGGCCTTCAAGTTAAGCAAATCAAAGAACGTACCTTCATTCATCAAAGTAAGTACACAAAGGACCTTCTTCGACGCTTCGACATGGGAAGCAGTAGGCCAATGTCTACTCCCATTGCCACATCCACCGTCTTTGGACCACGATGAGGATGGAGAACACATGGACCGTAAGAGTACCGCAAAGATGATTGGTTCTCTCCTCTACCTCACGGCGTCGAGGCTAGACATACTTTTCTTTGTCTGCATGCGCCGATTCGAGCTTCCTCGTGCCTCTCATCGTCAAGTAGTGCGTCGTATATTCAGGTACCTCCAGGACACTCTTGATTTTGGACTCTGGTTTTCTTCTGATTCTGCTCTCTCTATTCGCGCTTTTTTCTGACGCTGATTTTGCGGGGTGTAGAGTGGATAGGAAGAGTACTTTTGGCACATGTCATTTCTTAGGCACATCTCTTATCTCGTGGTCTTCTAGGAAGCAATCTTCTGTTGCACAGTCCACTGCTGAGGCTGAGTATGTTGCTGCAGCGAGTAGTTGTTCTCAGGTTCTCTGGATTTTATCTACTCTGCGGGATTATGGGTTATCTTTGGGTAGTGTTCCACTTTTTTGTGATAATACTAGTGCCATAAACATAGCCAAAAACCCAGTGCAACACTCTAGGACCAAACACATCGATATCAGGTATCACTTTCTTAGAGATCATGTCGAGAAAGGTGATGTTGTCCTTCACTTTGTAGAGTTTGAGCAGCAGCTTGCCGATATTTTTTACTAAGGCTCTTGATTCTTCTCGATTTTCTTTCTTGCGGGGAGAGTTGGGAGTTATTAGTCCTTTTGGCCTGTTTTGAGGGGGAGTTGACTCTTTTGCATTCATTGTATCATATTGCATTCATATAACCAAAATCCAAAAAGATGCATTGTGATATAAGAATTCTGCTTATCTGTTAATTGATGAAGCTTTGCCTATTACCCTTTTTGAGCTTTAGTATCTCAATTCTTGCTCAATGCCATGTCTAGTGCTTTGACTTGCTAGAATTATCATGCTTTAATATGTATAGCTAAGTCTTTACTGAATGAGCTAGAACATTAAATCAACTTGAAGAAAAACTGCAATTTGTGGATTTGTTAGCTAGTTGCATAATTAGAGCTCCTTTTGTGACACTGGCCCTGTCAAAATTGCTTTGTTAGCTCTTTAATCTAGTTTCGATCACTACTTGAGCTTCCTGTTCTGCTAAGAATGTTTAATTGCTCTTATGTTAAAAGGAAAAATCGAAATGCAAGATTGTCTTTGTTAAAATGTGCCAAACTACTCTCACGAGACTGCATGTCCTAGACATGAACTTGGAGATAGTTTGATGATCCAGACAATCTCATGGGGACTGCTTGTCAAAATTGACATGAACCTCAAGATTTGTCGCCCTGGTAGAAGCTTAGGAAGAGATTGTGGATGGCTCCTAGTCCAGGATCTTCTTTACTGAGATATACCTTTTGGTCGAACCTTAGGAAGAGTTTGTGGATGGCTCCTAGTCCAGGATCTCTTCACTAAGATAGACCATTAATCAACTTCAAAATTCATTGCAAATGAAAATTTGTTGAAAAATGGGCGTTTGAGCTAAACTGAGCAAATTGATTCTATTCAGGACTTGTGTGTCTCTTAAAAGTGGTCTTTATTAGATTTTTGGTCTAACGATGACATTTTGACATGGCCATTATCATTTTAGGATCACTATTGATGAACTTGCTTAAACTGACACATTGCTTAAATTGTTAAAATTAACTGCTTTATTTTGAGCCTTCATGCTTAGCTTTGTTATATATATCTTAACATGATCTTGTTAGCGCTGTTAGGCTTGATATGATATTTGTGCAAGATTAGAAATGCTAGCTTGCTCTTTTGGGTAATCTCCAAAGCTTCTTGCTCTCAAAATTGAAAATTATAAAAAAAAAATTGAATCCACTCCATTGCATTTCATGCATGCTCTTTCTTATGCTTCTTTCTCAAGTTATGCATTTGTTTTCTCTGGAAGAGAGGAAGCAATGATTCCTTGATGAATCCATTGTCAAAGGGGGAGAAGTAATAGCAAAAATGACAAAAAGAGCTTCTTGGTTTTAGGGGGAGAAGAAAATGGAAATGAGGATCATAGTGAGGGGGAGTTATTTGAATTGCCTTCTTTTAGTCTTATTGCCAATTCTGAATTTGATTGCAATCTTTGGATCCTCACAATGATCAAAGGTCAAATAGAACAGTTGTTCTTTCATATGGACCTAAAGTGAGATTTTTATCGATTATCTGGAATTGGAAGCTTTCCTGCCTTCTTTTGCCTTATCTCACTTGCTTATGCTATTCTGGAGCCAGCTTGGTCATTTCCTTTGCTTTTTTTTGCATTTGGACCAAGTTGTGCCTTTAACCGAAAACGTCGGGTATTTACTATTTCAAACCTCAAACCTTGCATTTTTGGTAAATTGCCAATGTGTTCATCAAGGGGGAGATTGTGGATATCATGGGGATATGCGCATGATCTTAGGATGATGATACAATTGGCAATGGCTTTTGCGGTTTGTCGATTCAAGCGTTTTCGGCAAAGGTTGAGAATCGTCAGTCATCGCGGTCGATCAAGCATCTTGGGCGGTCTCGGCATCGCCATACCTCGTGGGTTTTCTGGTTCAGTTCCAGGGGCGGTCAGACCGGCCTTTAGTTGGCGGTCAGACCGGCCAGTGGGCGGTCAAACCGCCAAGAATGGCGGTCTGACCGGTTGTTGTGCTGATTGATGATATTAGTTGGGAACTGAATTTTGGTTTTGTCATTTCCATGGTTGATAGTGCATATGTGTTGCATATTGCATGGTTTGAGCTAACGTGGGTCAAATTGTGAAGAACTTATTCCCGGATTCGATTTGCTTGTCTATTGGTGTGCAGGTTGCTTGAAGGTCAACGACGGTCAATGGCGAGGTGGATCGGGACTAGGCTTGGAGAGCTGAGGTCCAGAACGATCATGGATGTCGGGTGAGGTCAATGGATTCAAGCGTGGCGCAGAATGGACAAGGTGGACCGAACGGGCAGTTCGGTGCGGCTGGTTGATCAAACGGTGCGGGGGTCGGTGCAAGTGCCAAGGTGGTCCGGTGGGAACCGGATGGGAGAGACTTGCCGACACGATGAGAACCGTTGGATCAACCTACACGTGGCGAAGCATGGGATGTGTTTTGCGCAGTTTGGACTCGGTCTTCGGAGAATGATCGAGAAGGGGTATTTTGGTAATTGTACCAAATATCACCTTGATGACCTAATGCCAACCTGCGGCGCAAGACGGTGCGTCAAGATGTGGATTAGGTTAAGAGAAGTGAAATCGATGCTTTAAAATGCGTGCGATTGTGTCCCGTTTGTTTGGGCCTTAACGGGAGCCCATTAGGGTAAACTCTCTAGAAGCTAAGCCTCCCTATAAATAGGTGGTGGCTGCTGTCAACAGCCCCTAAGGACTTCATTGCTAAAACCCTAGTTTGTGATTAGGGCATTAGAGAAAGAGGAGAGGCTTAGGGCTTGAAAGAGAGGAGTTGAGTTGTGTGCTCATGGATTGAGCTTTGCCTTCCATGGATGGAGAGGCTGTATGCACCCTCAACCTAAGATCAATATATGGATGATTCTCAAAGATGAGTCTCTTTTGCGTTCTTATTCTCTTCTTTGAGATTTTGGAGGTTTCTTTGATCTAGTGTGTTTTGGTTGCTTTCGAACCCTCTTCCACCTTGCTATGACTTGTGGGATCACATCTAAGATCATCTAGATCATCAATCTCCCACGAGCAAGGTTTGGATCAAGATTTCGTGTTTTGCTCGGTTTTGAACCAATCTGCGTTTAATTGGAAAAAGGTCGAAACTTTGATGTGGATCTACTCAATCGTCACTTGGAATAGGTCCCAGATATCCTTAGGGAGGTGTGTTCCAAATTTGGTTGAGTTTGATCGGATACATCAAAAGTTAGATCGATTTTCGTTTTGGTTTCGGGCTGTCTACAGTGCTACTGGACAAGCGTCGGTCAGACCGCTACCGGTCAAACCGCTCATTCAACGCCGGTCAGACTACACCCCGGTCTGACCGCGCCTTTGCCGCCGGTCTGACCGCCCATACGGGTTGAGTCTTTGTATTTGGTTGTTTTGGGGATTTTGGTTCAGATCCAACATAAGTCTTCCGCTATACTTAACGGTTGATCTGAACGAGGTGAAAATTAGGCAAGATCCTATTCACCCCCCTCTAGGCACCTTTCCGGTCCTGCATCCAGAATCGAACAAAACTTGTGCAGATACTGAATTAATATAGAACGTACCCATTAGCACTCCTAGGGCTTCATGGGCATCCTCCGCTGTGACATGGTTCACACGGCCACGGTTTGGTGTCGGGGCAGACCTTGAGGCTTGCGACGTCTGATGACTCTTGCTTTGATTTGATGCCTGGCCTTGAGTCAGTGTGTTTCCTAAGTTGAACTTCATGACAGTGTTCTGGCGTTGAGGGCACCGGTTGGCGAAGTGCCCTTTTTCTTCGCAGATGAAGTAGTGAAGGTAGGCTGCTAGGTTGGCGGCTACAAGCTGCCCGGCGGGGCGAAGAGTGCGAAGACCATTCCCATTGGGACGCGGCGCTGGAGCTGAAGTTCTTTGTGGCAAGGCTACCGATGGTCTGGGGGAGGAGCTGCTATGGAATGCTGACTTCTGCTGGAAACTACCTTGGGGCCTCTGAAATGTCATCTTCCTTTTGCGACTGACTTCCACAGTCTTCTTCTCATTTTCCAGCACTAGGGATTTGTTGACCAGGTGATGGAAGCTAGGGAAGTCGTGAAGGATAAGCTGGACTCTCATGTCTTCGTGCATTCCTTCCACAAAGCGGTCAGTCTTTTCCTCTTCATCAACTACGTCATTTGGGGCGTAGCGGGCAAGCTGGTTGAACTTTCTTAGGTACTCACTGACTGACATATGACCTTGCTTGAGGGCTTTGAACTCATTGTTCTTCAATCTCATTGTACCAGCGACACAAAGTTGGTCCTAAAAGCAATCTTGAATTCAGCCTAGGGGAATTGACTGTCATGCGGGTTCAATTTCATCTAGTTGTACTTTAGTGATTGCTTCTGTGGCGGTGGGGTCTTGCTGATCCTTAGCCTCAGGTGGTGCTTCTTGTTCTTCCTCTGTGGATTCTTCATCGATGACAAGACTTTCACCACATCAGGCAGCGAGGTAGTTCTCCCACCAAGCAGTGGCATCTCCTTTTAGCTAATGGGTAGCAAAGTCCATCTTGTCTTCTTTTGGGCATCGGGCGAGACGAAGTTTCTTCTCAATGTCTCTGAGCCAGTCTTCAGCTTCCATGGGTTCATTTGCTACAGCGAAGGTAAGGGGTCTTGTCCTGAGGAAGTCTACTGGCTTGGAGTTGCGACCGGCTACCCCGTCTGCTGACTTGTGAGCAAGGCTTGGAGGATCTACGTCTGCTGGAACATGACTTGCGTCATTGTTGGATTTGCTGGCGGCGGGGGAGGTAGATCTTGTCCACGACCACGACCACGACCACTGCCATTGCCACGACCACGACCACTATCGCTGCCACGAGCACGACCACAACCACGACTTGCTGCAAAGGCAGCTCGAGTAGGGGCGGCGACTCTCTTAGCTGCCATCTGAAGAAACACCAAGGCTTAGAACTAGAGGGAAGTATATGAGGGTTTACTAGCCCTCTAGAGCACAATAGAAGAACTTGAACCAAACGGGGAAACGATCCCATACAATACAAAGCCGAAGATGGCTGTATTATATTAAAGTGGTTAAGTGTTACATGGCTTCATAAACAAAGCATATAGGCCATGCTAAGCCATAACACAAGATACAAACCACAGTGTCTACAGAAGGGTACTCTTAGTAGAAGATCTTCGTGCATCTGACTTAAGCGGGTGCAGGCAAAGCATGCTGCGTCTTGGACTGCTTCATCATAGCTGCTCTTGGGATTCTCAATTCTGAAGGTGTGAGCGATGAACTCGTCGTTGTTCTCTTTGTAAGAGCAAAGCTCCCACAGGCCATTGGAAGAAGAACTAGCCAATTACAATCTTGAATAAGAGAGAGCCAAAAAACTCAACAAAGGTAGGGATAAGTTCCGAACTAAGAGTGATGAGAAGGAGCAAAAAGTACGCTATATCTTTGTCAAAGATTTTCTTAATTTTTGAAAATACGACTCAAGTCCTATGGCAATGACCAGTCTAACTATGGCTCCTACAGTCGTATGCTCTGATACCAGCTCTGTCGGACCCGGATTTCGCAAATCCAAATGCTCTGTGAAAACACTGTGATATTCCTTGGATTAGTAGATAGCACTCACAGACACATTGCTGAATCATTTCATACATGATGCAAACTAAACCATCTATTAATTTAACACATTAGAGTTTACATAGACCACATTGGGTCAGGTTTTACAATAAGGGCCAAACATGCCAAACTGATTACATTACATAAAAGTAGCGAAAACTACAGCGGAAGCAAAAGGGATAGAGCACACCTCTCCACAGGCAAGCGATTAGGGTACTCGTGTATGACAGATACTAACCAAGGACTTGGATAATATCGGTTGTACGCAATTACCAAAAGAGCCAGTTAGATTGAGGCGAGACCTAGACTAACAGAACTAGACTACTCTTCATCGTTGTCTCGTCCATCGACTTCGGGATCCTCATAGTAGTCATAGTCTCCATGGTCTGCGGGTTCTGAGAGTTTGGGGGGAAAGAGCGAGAATGAGCACAACTTCCGTGCTTGTGAGCCAACACACAATATGCAATAATATACATGCAAGGCTTAACAAGGGTAGCTTGGGTTCTTTTATTCGCCAAAGCAATGTTCTCAAATATCAATATTAGTAAAGTCCTATCACTTAGCATTTTAACCAAATTGCATTTTATTAAAGAGAATAATTGTACAATAATAAATACAACGAAGGTTACCTCCACCTATGCTTATTTTGAAAAGTAGTTACGACCACTAATAACAACACTGGGTATGACCACTTAGGAACAACACTGGGTACGACCACCCAGGAACAAACCAAAGTCAGGGCTACATCAGCCCAACCAGTTTTTATCCCATCCACAAAGTTTTTTGAAAATATAACTAACTCTAGTAAGTTCCCATGTCCGCCTTTGACCGTAGGCACAACTGTTTAAATAGTTTATACTTTGTAGAGACTATACACTTTACCCACACAAGAGATAATCAACTCGTTGCTCCACATGATTCCTTAGTCATGCAGTTGAGCGATCATCACAGTAACCTTTCAAATTATCTCGCCCCTTCTGTCATCTCACCCATATGGGCTTCTCCCACTTGCGGTGGGTCCCATAAGGTGTACGAGATGTTCACCACAATGACTAGTGTAGCTGGTCCCCACTACAACGACTAACGCAGCTGGCAACTTCACCTTACCTCAGTGTCCCATTCAAGCCGGAACGCATCCAACGCTTGCACTACCTCGATCCCCTCCAGCGAGATGACTTTCAGGGTTCAATAACTTTACTAAGCCAAGTTGTACTTTATAGACTTGTGGTTGTACTTGTTTTACAATGGGAGGTCATCACCGGATTAAGTCCTTAAAGTCATCTGAGTGGTTCATACCACATTACAAACATTCTCGTGCTACATCAGCACCCACCATCATACCATCCGCCCAGATGAGGTAATAGCAGTTTATTGGGGTTTGGAGGAGGAAAATCAATTTATCTAAAATACTTCAGTCATGCATCTCCCATGACTGCCCAAAACCATTTATGATTTAAGAGATGATGATAAGGGCATTTTAATGCCCCGGTACTTAATCAAGACTAGCATGCCGCCAAAGTACAACCTACAGCTAGTAAATTACCACATTGTCACTAGGGTGACATGGAATGATGGATTCAATTGTCAAAGGATGAGATAATAATTGATTAATCATCAAATGGATATTTAACTACCTTAAGAGTTAACATACAGTTGCTTAAAGAATTAAAGCATGCAGATTTTTGGTAATTTAAAGGAATATAATTTGCGTAAAATGTAGGCTCAAAATGATCAAGGCAATGACTCGCCTAGGTTAAAGGTAAGAGAGTCTTGGAAGTCTTGTGCTTGATTGAAGTGAAGATCTCCCACTTCTTTGAACTCTACTCGGACGAACGTATTAGAAAAGAGCGAAACAGGCAAAGAGAACAAATAAATACATAAGAAATAACAAATGAACTCCAAATTAAATAAAACCAGTGCCAAAAGCAAGATCTTGAATTTAGACAAAAATTAGAAACAAATTTAACTGAGATCGGAATTATAACGGAGGAGAACGGAGTCCTCAAAGTTTTGGTTTCGAGTACTGTTCATCGACTTCACGCGATCGGAAAGGAGGTTTCAACCACGCGGTCGGAAGGAGGGTTCAACCACCTGGTCAGAAGGAGGTTTTGACCAATTGGTTGGAAGGAGGTTTCGACTATTCGACGTGGTCGAAAAGGGGTTTCGACTATGATGTGGTCGAAAGGAGGTTTCAACTACTCGACGTGGTCAAAAAGGGGTTTCTACTACGATGTGGTTTAAAGGAGGTTTCGACTACTCAGCGTGGTTGAAAGAAGGATTCGACTACTCGAAGCGGTCGAAAAAAGGATTCGACTACTCAGCGTGGTCGAAAGAAGGATTCGACTGCTCGATGTGGTCAAAAGGAGGTTCGACTGCATGACGCGGTCGGAAGGAGGTTTGACTGCACGACGTGGTCGAAAAGGAGGTTTGATTGCTCGACACGGTCGGAAGGAGGTTCGATTGCACGACGTGGTCGAAAAGGAGGTTGAGGGAGAACAGAGCACGGGGAGCTCACCAAGACTGAGAGAGAGGTTGGAGGAGGTCGGCAGATGGCAAACGGCGGTGGGGAAACTCACGGTCGAAGGCGAAGGAGGATGGCGATGAAGGGATCGGCTGAGACTGAAGGAGAAGAGGAAAAGCGGCGGTTCTTGCGAAACAAAACTGAAAAGGAGTGAGAAGATTTCTTCAAGGAGCTCTTGGACATGAATTGACGTGGGTAGAAGAGGGGGCTGCACGAGAGGAGGTGCGCGGCGGCTTGAACTCGGAGCTCGGGGCTTTGGGCAAACTACAGCAACAAGAGCGAGAGAGGGAGAGCTGGATGGGGGAAGGAGATGAAGGGGGGGCTGCTCGGGCTCTTTTATAGCCCGGAGGAGAGGAGGCGAGAGCCGCTGATAGACTTGGAGGCGCGCGGTCCCGAGGCGGGTGGCGACGAGACAGAGCAGGCAATGCAGACAGGGGAGCAGGTGAGCGCACGGGGGTGCGGCAAAGCGGGCACGAGCGTGCTAGGGCGGCTCAGCGCTGACCCCAAGAAAAGAAATGGGCCAAGCCAAAAGAGAGGATTTGAATTGAAACCGAGATTCAAGCTGAAATTCGAAACCCGAATCTTGAAGTGAGGCAGAAACTAGAGAACTTTGCAATTATACAATAATTTGAAATAGGTTTTGAAAACCAAGAAGACAAACGGAAAGATACTAATCAACGCCCGAAAACGGGATGTTACAAAGAAGCGGTGTAGCAGCGAGGTGTCAAGGACACCGTCTTCGATCTGTGGGGTGTGACAGTTACGCTGGGTGGGAGCTCACCGGTGTGGGGCTGGGGGTATATGTTTTGTTTGTTGCCCCATTTTATAACAACCAGTGTGGCATGTAATAGGAGTACCTTTTATGGCTATTTGTCAGTTGTGACAATGGATAAAAAAAAGTGCTCCGCAAAATGTGCAGCAATTTGGCCCCTCATAGTTACATTGGTTGACCTTTGGTTTAGCACCTGTGTATGGCATGACACGCCACATTCGGCAACGACACTTCACTTAATTACAGGGTATAAACGAAGCATGGTATTGATCATACCTTGTAAACTTCTCCGAACGCACCACTACCAAGCTTTCGCTCCTCAGCGAAACAATCTGTAAGCTTTTGTAACAATTTGTAGGTTAGCTTCATTGGCTCCGCACTTGTATGCTGTAAATTCTCCCCCATACTTTTCTTTCTTGTGCAAAGGTAATCCTTTTGCGTAACAGCAAGTATATGAATATTATTTTACATAGAAATGAAAAGCGTAAGAAAAAGTAGTTAAGAGCGACTTGTAACATTCTTGCCCTCTGCCACTCGACCTCTCTACCTTTTGCAACTATGGGTGCCCAAAATTAAATAGTTACCAATATAAAGAGAAATACTACTTTATGAAGACACAACACTATCTTACGCACCACACACAGTAACGATCTGATGAGCTAATGCTACATAGAGTATAGAACAAGGTTGTTAATTAATGAATATTATGTGGTCATTAAACGCAACTGCAATGGAACTTTTGAGAACCATCTGAAACTTAACCAGGAAGTTGTTAAATCACACCTGAGAATAGAGCAGCTGTAAAGGCACTTACCTGGAGAACAGGAGAAGACGACCTGCAGGGCGATGTATGTAGATCAAGCAACCGGAGCTAGACGGGTTAAGAATGGGCAGCTTGGCCCGGTGAAGAAGGACGGAGTCCGGATCTGAGATTGAGACATCGCAACCAGTGTAAATAGCACGATTAATTAAAAAAGTTCAATTACACAGCAGACGAGATGATGCATTTCATTTAAAAAAACTAACTTGACTCCAGGGTTCAAGGCATGTGATGCTCGACTACTTCCAAACCATTAAAGACCAAATCATGTCTTTGTTTCTAGAGACCAAGCATTAATTTAATTTCAAGGTACACGCCAACCTTGCTACTATCAAATTTGGGGCTACCTGGACCAGAACCCTACAATGTACTATCAATTTATGGATAATACATTTTGCTAGAAAAATGCTATATCCAATTAGTCATGAAAATCTTGCCCTTGCTTAGAAAAATTCGGTGCACAAGTTTGGAAGTGCTCAAAATCGTTCTCACATAGGTGCAAGCTTTCAAATGACTCGTTTACCGTGGATTTAATGGATTAAACTGATTGCTGTTACCAAAGCACAGAAATGACCAAGGAAAAAACAAAAAATTTGTAAGATGCATCCCATGTGAAACCATTGACCGATCAGCGGCGGACTAAATCTTTGCAGGTGGCTATGAGAGTAAAAAGTATGCTGGGTTATCCAGTCAATCGTGATGAACAAAGCAAGCAACTAACACATTGGATTTTTCTTTAGGTGCCTATTCGATATCAAATCGGCATATTCCTATGGCTCTATCTAGACCTTGGGCTCAATGGTGCGTCCAAGAGAAGAGAACAGGACATGGAAGCAGAGAGAATTCCATTATTTTTCTCGCATGACGCGCTAGAACAGGGACGGCACGACGACAATGCACATACTAATATATTCTGCCATCGCCGGCAGGCACGCGCTCCGTCCAGTCCAGCCTTCCCCTTCGCATCACCTGTCACCTGCAACGTCGCCATTTGCTTGTTCTACCGCGTCCGTTGGACAGCCCGCCCGAGTCGCCGCTGCAAATCAGCAATCGAGCCAATAGAGATACGGGTCAATTCATTCCGTTTTGTTCTGCGGCAGCGGTGGAATCTACGTGTTGGATAGTCCCACGTCATGTGAGATGACACGGAACATGATATATAAGGATGAGGATGTACTCATCTATCAGGTTAGTCTTTTAAGGAAAGATGATCCAAAACCTATTAGTTGTTACTCTATAGTTGGACTTGCGGGCAGTGGCGTACGTAGGACAAAAATACATAGGGTGCTCACAGGAGAAAGTTACTATGATAAAACTGTACCAGACATATATTTGAATGTCTAATGCAATCCAAATTCATACATAAATAAACAAGAGACAAAGCGAAATGTAAAATACACTTAAGGTATTACCTGACTAATAAACATAATGGTCCGAATGCCTATAAATACGTGCGAGTAGCAATATAAAGAGGATGAGAGAGCACAGATAACGCAAGGGAGTGACTTTTGCAGCGAGGCAACGGCGGCGATGACTCCATCGACTTCGTCGCGCGTGCCCGAGAAGGCTGACCACGCGCTGCCCGATGGTGCGGGCTTTGACACCATCGCCGAGGGGCGGGCGCAACAAGTGGTGGCGATCCCGGGACTTCGGTTGGGTGGCGCTGCTGATCAGGTGAGTCATGAGTCGAAGGATCGAGAAGGGATTCCTCGCCATGGGAGCAGGTATGGGCCGGCCCATCGGTTTGGCACTACTTTCTCGGACCTATTCTCTCACTCCTGGCGTAGGGTTCCTTTGTCCTCCTAGCGTTGGATTCCCAAGCATGCGTTGGTGGGAGAGTTAGGTTTTATCGCGAGGAGAGGGGAAATCAGGCGATTAGGGTTGGGTGGTAGGGTGGTTCGGAGGGTTCTAGATCTCGAGCCCTTGCGCTGCTCCTTCGCTGAGGTGGTTCGAGAAGGGGAGATGGATCGTGGACGAGGAAGGGGACCTCGACGATGGGGCGCTACCTCTCGTTCATGGGCGGGGGGTAAGCGAAACGCCCCAGAAGATTGGATGGAGGAGGATGACTTGCTGAATGAGGATGATCTTTGAGAGCGGCTGTGAACTCAAGAGCAGAAGCGGAGATTCCAAGAGAATCCACAGGGGGGCAATCCGAAACCAGGTATGCATCTGGGCTCTCATGGTAGAGATAGATCTGATTTTTGTGGATCTGGGGGTCAGGAAAAGGGGGTGTATGATCAATTCAAGGGGTGGGAAGGTGATTACCGATGTGATTCTTCGAGTAGAGAAGGGGGAAGTCGTAGAGATGATTCTGCCAGATTTGAAGGCAGGGGTGGATATGGTGGAAGAGGGGTTAACATCAGATCTGAAAGAAATCGTCCTGATTCTTCTCGGGAAGATCCGATGCATGTTGTTAAAGGGGAAGATCAGAGGAAAAATTGGGGGAACATTGGTTCAAATACTGGGGTTCTTCGTGACGAAGACAGAGGTACTTGCTTCCGATGCCTTCAATCTGGTCACCATCAAGCGAGGTGTACTAACCCCCCCGGCTTGCTACAAGTGTAAAAAGACTAGGCATCTTACTTCTAATTGCCCAGACGAGAAACAAAGTAAGGTTCTCAAATTATTCGGGTTTGGAATTCCTGATCAGGGCTTTTACAGTTTTCAGATGCTTGATATCAAGATTCCTGATCAACAAGCTGCTTCGGGTGTGATTGTGATAAAAGAAGGGGTAGCCTCCGTTCAGAGAATTGAAGCTGAACTGAAACACCTTATACAAGAAAAGTGGGATTGGAGAGTTCGCAAGATTTCTAAAACAGACTATGCTGTGGTGTATCATTCTAAAGAGATCTTAGATACTTGGTCCAAAGCCAGGGGTGTTGAAATGGCTTTGCATTCTATTAAAGCTAAAATAGAGAAATCTACTATTGATCCAGAAGCTTCTTCGATTTTGGTATCTACTTGGATTAGGATGTATGGGATTCCTACTGCTGCAAAAACTGAAAATGATGTTGAAGAGTTTGCTAGTGTTATTGGTGAACCATTGGAGGTTGATACTATCAGTTTGCTCAGGGTGGATCCTGTAAGGGTCAAGGTTTTTTGCCGTGAGCCTTCTAATATCAACTGCTTTATAGAAATCTTTATTAACTCAGTGCGTTATGAGATTAAATTCGAGAAGGGGTGGATTTTGTGAAGAAAGGAGGGATTCATGATGATATTGGTCCCAAACACCAAAAAAAGAAGAAAGATGAAGATGATGAGGATGAGGAAGAGTCTAGTGACAGCAGTCGTAATACAGAATGGGAAAAAATGGCTAAGAAATTTGGAGGAGATTCCGTTCATACTTCAGAACAGAAAAGTGGAGGTGGATCTAATAAAACCAAAGTAAGGAAACATGCTGAGGTAGATTATGAGGAGAGGGACATTGATTCAGGTGATGTAAGGGGAAATAATCAAATCATACAATTCTCAACAGTTGATCAGGCCTTAGTTGTGGTACCTCTTGCTTTCAGCTATTCCACAGAATTGGTTCAAGGGTCTTCAGATGATGTAACTGAGGTTCTGAAACAAGACGAACAGCTAGAGGGGGGGTGTTCTTGAAAATGAATTGGCTACTCAGTGTCCTTCTGATGCTATAGTTGTTCATACCAGGAATGGACCAACTTACATGAAAGCATCCTTGTGGCCTTGTCTTCAATCTCCTGACAAGGATAAATGCAACCCTGTGGTGCATCAGCTTGAAGATGATGATGGCACAGAATTGGAGACTCAGTTAGATATTCAAGCACAGAGGAGTTTGATCAAACAATTTCAGATTACAGACAACCTTGTTGATAAGGGTACTAATGAAGATAATTTGAAAGAAATTCAATAGAACACAGGGGGGGTAATGCAAGATAATCTGGGATCTACAGATTATGTATCACACCAGAGGGGTTTGATAGAAGACTGGATCTCTTCTAAAAAGAGAGGGGGTAGAAACAAATTTAAAGAACCTCAGGTGGCATTAAGGAAAAGCAATCACATCCTAGACCAAGGTATTCCTATGCAGGAGAAAGCTTCCATGCTGAAATCTATTCAGAACCTGGAAAGTCAAGGTAAATCTAACCCTTTTACTATTCTTAATGATGCTTCTGTTAGTTATTTATATAATGTTGCTTCTTCTTGTGGGATTATTTTGGGTTCTAAATCTGAAGGCTCTAAAGAAGTGATTTCTGCTTTCCAAGCTAGCGAATTAGTTAGAGCTGCTATTGCTAAAGCAGAATTGAAAATGGATAAGACAAATCAAACAGAAGGTGATCTGGTTTCTCAAAATGGGGTGTCACAAGAAGAAAATTTTACTTTAGAAGTTATAGATAATGTTACTAGGGGTGTCAGGGGATTCAAAGTAAACAAGCAAAGCAGGGGACCGACTAAATCAGGAAGGTCTGTCTTCAACAAAGGTAATACATGAAGATACTTTTTTGGAACATTAGAGGGCTGGGTAAACTAGCCAGAAGGGATCAACTTAAAGAGTTGATTTATAAAGAGAGATTGGATGTGGTGGGGGTGCAGGAGACCACGAAGAAAAGCTTTACTGACTGAGAGCTGAAGGCAATTGGTGGCAATGGTGATTTTGGATGGAATTGGATTCCTGCCCAAGGTCACTCAGGTGGTATTCTTTTGGGGGTGAGAAAGGATAACTTGGACATTGAGGGTTCTGATCAGGGGTGTTATTTTGTTAGCATGGTGGTGAGACATAAAAAAATTAACTTCAGATGGGAATTGGTGATTGTGTATGGTCCAGCTCAACATGTGGACTCTCAAAAGTTCCTGGAGGAGCTGAATATTAAGTGTCAGAATTCTATTCTACCTCTGGTAATAGGAGGAGATTTCAACCTTATCAGACAAGCTGATGATAAAAACTCTGATAATATCAACAACAGGTTGATAGATAAACTCAATGATTTTATTGACAGTAATGGTTTACTGGAGGTCAAGAGAAGTGGTGCTAAATACACTTGGACCAATAAACAAACTTGCCCTGTTTGGGTGAATTTAGACAGGATTTTGGTGACAACTGCTTGGGAGGCCAATTATCCTCTTTGCTTTGCTTATAGCCTGACTAGAATTGGTTCTGATCATACTCCTATTATTTTAAATTTAGGAGAGGAGGATATGGTTTCTAGGGGGAGATTTTATTTTCAGAAAAAGTGGTTTGTTCAGGATAATTTTAGACAGCTGATTGTGCGTAAATGGGAGGAAATTAATAAGAAAGTTCCTGAGAATAGTGCAACAATACAATCAGTCTAGCCTCAAAGACAAACATTCTGTATAAATAAAATTCTCTCCAAGAATTATACACGAAATCAGTTCATCCTTCCATGCTCATCGAATAACTTACAACCCAAGGTCTCACAACCACATTTAATAAACACTTCGAAAGACCCCTGTGAAATAAATCGGTGAATCCTTTCTCAAAGACAAACTCACAGAGAACTCAGTACCAAGGGAATTTTTCAATTAAGAAATGAACTCGAAAACATAAGAGGAAGTCAACAGTTGAGGGCACAAGTCCCGCACGAAGAAAAGATCAAACCCCAAATAAGAAGAAGGTATTACCTTTGAAAATTGATAAACTCTTATGGAACAAATGCATAAGGTTTAAGCACACTCAAATAATCTGCAAGTTGCGAAACGTGACTTAAATCTCAAATACTTATACTTCACTCCTTCCTTTAACAAGGAAATATATTTTCTGTGATTAATGCATCACTTTGCCAGCTTAAACAAGATAAGCCCTTAAGACCAAATCACAGGAACCACTTAAGAACCAATAAAATCTTTCAGCACGACACTTTGCTCGAAACAGACTCCATTACCACATAACTCATGAGATCCAAATGATCACAAACGGAAAACTCGAAACACTTTCACTAAATCAATATCATGCAAATGATCAAATTCTTTTACTTATAAACCGTTCAACATCATCATCACAACCACAGTCTGACAATCACACTAATCAACGAAATAATATGCTATTAGCAAGAATCATCATAACCTCTTATCACTTCATGAACTTTTGAAAAGAAACACAATGAATTACTTCATCATGTCTCTAAAATCTAAATAAGATTGCATATACTTGATCTAGGGAAAGCCTAGTGCAAAAACCTAATAATTGAAACAAAACTCTTTCAACAAGATGACACTAGAACATGACAATCTCACAAAAGTACACCAACAACAATCACTCATTAGATTTCATCCATTTAACTCTTACTGACACTCGATGCTAAGATAGTACACACTAAATGCTCTCTAGCCACACATGGCACAATCATGATCCTACCTCTGATTGCAAACTCAACAATAGTTATGAGGATAGATTCAACATTCTACCTTATGTTCAGAAATTAGAATGAAATGTCTTTAACTTCAATAATATAGGATACATAAGACAAGGTTTCACAAGGCGATAAATCATCGTTCATCTAGTCATTTAAACATGTTTCAATAATTTTTAGCATGGCAAGAATTAAGTAAAGCTATCATTCAAATAAGATCATCAAGATCCAAATTGAAAACAGATTCAAGATTAATATTTATCAAGGCAACATTCGAACACATCCTTAACTTGACCCTCACTAGCGGTTAGAATAACCGAAAGAGGACCTAGATTCCAATTCATCTAACAAATTTAGCAGATTACTCGATCGTAAAGATCAAACCGGTTCATCAATATTTCCACACTTCTTAACAACAATAGGTTCTTGAACAGATACGGACAAACTCTTATCTAAATTTTCATCATGTACCAAATACAACAACATTTCACATTAATCAATTTCACTTCCATGGGTACTGCTTAAGAATAAACTGCTCGCACAAAGCTAATGACCCAATCTGATAACTCTTACCACAACGATCAGTTCATTTAATTAACACCTCTTACTTAAACATGACACGCCATTACTTAAGGATTTTAACACATTCTTTCAGAAAAAGAGGTATCAAACTTCAACACTCAAAATAATCCAAAAGAAATACATAACGCCAAAGCTTTCACATGTTAAAGAACTTGCAACAGAAAATCTTCAGTATCTAGAATACCAAGCGAATAAAGGAATCATAATTTCCAATAAGAAGGGCAGAACTCCCATGAAAAGATCAATCTTGCTGATAACCGACGTTCAGACAGAACAACAATAGATCAGCAATGAGGACAACAAGTAGTCGAGTTAAGGAACCAAGAAAGACCAATGAAAACTCATCATAAGAAATATAAGCAATAACTCAAGAAAATTTCATCAACCGCAACTATTACTGGAATTGACCACAATCAGGATCAAGGAAGAGAATAATATTTTCTAAAGAAACTCACCCTCAATACTCATAACTATAGTATTCGGGGTAGATACTACTCTATTCTTTTACCATGAACAATGGTGTAACCTGGCAAAACCCAGGGCCACAACTACGACCTCAACCTCTCAACAACCGTTACCAACACACATAACCAATAATCAATTATGAATATAGAATATCATCTCAACAATCACAGAATAAATTCATAGGTATAGAAGATCATATCATAACATAGAGTAACAAGGCAACATAACGGAAACGGAAACACATTGCTTGAACCATCCCATCCTACTGTGCACCAGTGTGTCAAGTTTTAGGTTAATTAACCATTAAGAAATTTTAGCATATTCAACTACCTAAGTTGCTAACTTATTCACCACGGACCTAAAGCCCGCTCTGATACCAACTATAACACCCTGGCTATTCGGAAGCCAAAATGTTACCTAAAGGACTAACATACAACAACAAAGCGGAAGAAAGTTCAACAACATTTAATGAATTCCAAATAATCAAAGCTACTGAATCCACTAAGATAAATAGCAAAGGGTTAACAACCAAGGTTCACAAGCAATTATTTAGACATCCTTAACAAAGAGGAAGTTATCAACCACATCAATCTTTAATTATTACAGTTCATCCATTAACAACTGAAAGACATAATTAAGTTCTATCATTGAAACTGGTGTGTGGTGAAATAAAAGAGTAGTGTGTGTCTACTCCCTCCCAAGAGAATCATCACCGACGATCACCTAAAAACAAACAAACAAAGCAAGAATGAGTCCGAGACTCAGCAAGTACATAGGATAACTGGGCATACCACAAATATGAAAGAGACAACTTCATTAAAGAACTTGAACATACACCGAATGAATATATGAATGCATGGAATGAATGTAATTAATGAAATGGAAGGACTGCACACGTGCTTATCCCGGTATAGCTAGTGACACACCCGTCGGTGTTCACTTAAGCCCGCATTTAACAAAATACGGGGATCCAAATCCTGTATGAAGAACGTTTCATACGGGTGTCCAAATCTGCCCATACTGGAATTGATGGGTCTTACGTGCCCATACTGGAATTGATGGGTCTTTCTTATCCACTCCCATGGATGGAACATGACAATAGATGCATGAAATGAATTATTGAATAAAGAATGTCATCATCTCTAGTCATGGGAATATCACATATGAAAGAACATAAACATTGAACCTTCTCATGTATCATAAGAAATCACAACACGAACATTCAAGCATCCATCATTCACAATTCTTAAGATTATCAAAGTACTTGCCTTTCGCGTTGCGATGCGTTAGCAGGCAACGATGGTGCTCCTAAACCCGAAGCCTCGCCGCCTATACAAGTAAATAATCGAAATAAGAACAACATGGTACACGACACTACTAACCACGTTCTACAACACCTTCCCGTTAACTCAAGAATTAACTAACGGACCTAATCTGAAAACCGACAACCCAGCCATATAAACATATCTGGACAGCAGCACGGATTAATTCATATCTAATGATCTGGAATTCGGAACGAGGTGAGCCCAGTTTCTATGGAATCTCAACGAACATATCTACAATATTATAGTTGACAAGATCTCCCAATTCGGCCAAATTAAATTGCTAACAGGTAGATGAAGATACATAACAGATTCTGCCTAGACGAAAAAGACAGCAGTACATAACAGATCATAACTTTTGTTCTATAACTCCGATTAGAGCGTTCTTTAACATTCTGGAAAGGTTATAAAAATCTATACAATAACCTAGTTGGGTGAAAACCCTGAATCTTCCATTAACATAATCATATTTTAGGAGATAACTTGACAGATTAATCGCGTCAGAATTCTGGACAACAGGAACTAAAACTACCATAACTTTTGATCCGTACATCGGAACCAGGTGTTCTTGGCGGCCACGGAAATCTAAGAACATTATATAAATATATCTAGGAGATGAAAACCTCTAATTCAGCTTCTAAGAACCCGAAACGGAGCACGCAATATTCTGGACAGAATTGAATCTACAACAGGACGAACTCGATCCAATCAAACTAATTTAATTTCACATCTAAACATCATCAAACAGTGGGGAAACGAATTGATACCCTTGGAGATGCGTGAAATGCTGATCAAACCCCGCGAGGACAACCTCTCCTCTTCTCCTTCTTCCCCCCTTCTTCTCCTTCCCGCTGGCTGGCCACAACACACGGGAGGCAGCAGCTCCGGTCTACAAGGAGCAGGGAGGGGCAGCACCAAGGGGCAGGAGGGGTGGCGCCAAGGGAGGGGAGGGAGCAGGAGTCGGCCAAGGGGCAGGAGGGGTGGCGCCAAGGGAGGGGAGGGAGGAGTGGCGGCTGCTTGTGGGGGAGAGGAGGGGGTGGCTCAAGGGAGTGGGAGGGGGCGGCTAGGGTTAGGGTTTAGGGGAGGAGGTGGGGGCGGCTTGGGCTGGCCCATCTTGGGCGCTCTTCCCCCACTTTTGGCCCATATAGGGCTGGCCAACAGGCTGCCCAAAGCCTGCGCCGGAGGCCCATGATCCGAAGTTTTCCCCCAAAGCTGAATTTTCGATTAAAATCCCTCTCCTGAACGCAAAACTTTTTAATTTGAATTTGGGATATTACAAATAGTTACTCAATGGATAAGTGGAATGGGAGCTTGGCTTCTCTTAGACAGTTTTTAAGAGGATGGGGTGCTAACACCAATGGGGACTGCAGGAGAGAAAAGAAACATATTATGGATAATCTTTGCTGTCTGGACAGGAAAGCTGAAACTACTCAGCTAGATGCTGAGGACTGGATTAGCAGATATAAGGCAGAGAAAGAGGTAGAAAAAAATCTATGACATGGAGGAAAAACACTGGCAGCAAAGAGGTCAGAGGAATTGGATACTCCAAGGTGATGCAAATACTAGGTTTTTTCATTGTTGTGCTAATGGCAGGAGAAGGAAGAACTTCATCCTTAGTTTGGTTAATGGGGAGGAACTGTTAACCTCAAATAAGAGCATTACTGATCATATTTATGATTATTACCAAACTCTTTTTGGGACTGGAGTGAATCAGAATGTGTACTTGGTTTGTGATTTTTGGAAGGAAAGTCTTAGGTTTAATGAGACTGATAATAAAGGTCTTACTCAACCTTTTTCTGAACAAGAAGTTTTACAAGTTATCAAGGATCTGCCAGCTGATTCTGCTCCTGGGCCAAATGGGTTCCCAACTATTTTTTATAAACAGTCTTGGGATATTTTGAAGAGGCCTTTTATGGAACTTGTTACAGACTTCTTTCAAGGGGTGCTAGATCTAAAGAGATTAAATTATGGGGTGATTACCTTGATCCCCAAAATCAAGGAGGCAGCCTCGATTAAACAATTTAGACCTATTTGCCTGATTAATGTTAGTTTCAAGATTATTACTAAACTTTTGGCAGTGAGGTTGGGGAAGATTGCTGACAAGATCATACATAAGAGTCAGAGTGATTTTATCAAAAACAGAAATATTTTTGGATGGGGTTGTCTCTTTACATGAGATTCTGCATGAAGTGAAAATATCCAAAAAAAGGGGTGTTGTTCTCAAATTGGACTTTGAGAAAGCTTACGACAAGATTCAATGGGGTTTTCTGGAACAAGTCATGAAAGGAAAAGGTTTTTCGAAGAAATTGGTGGATTGGGTGATGAGTTCCATTAGAGGAGGTAAAGTTAGTATTAACATCAATGGCACTGTTGGACCTTATTTTACTACCCATAGGGGATTATGACAAGGTGACCCTTTATCCCCTTTACTTTTTAATCTGGTAGCAGATGTCTTGGTAGAGATGGTTTATAGAGCTCAAGAGAAGGGGTTGCTTAAAGGAGTGATTTCTCACTTAATACCTAAGGGGGTTACTTTGTTACAATATGCTGATGATACTGTCTTGATGATTGTGTGTGAAGAGAATTATATTTTAAACCTCAAGTTTCTTTTGTACTGCTTCGAGTGGATGTGTGGTCTAAAAGTCAACTATCACAAAAGTGAGGTGTTTGTCCTAGGGGTGGATGAAGTAGAAGCTATCAGAGTTTCAAATAACTTCAATTGCAAATTGGGGAAACTCCCTCTTACTTATCTGGGCATTGGGATTGGGGACAGGAAACTGAGTGATAGGGTTGTAGAAAATGTGATTAACAAAATGAAAAGAAGACTGGAAAGTTGGAAAAATACTATGATTTCTTCAGGTGGTCGACTGATCTTAACTAATAGCTGTCTTAGTAGTCAACCAATCTATACCATGGGGTTTTATGCGCTGAATAAGGAAAATCATAAGAGGATGGACTCAATTAGGTCCAGGTTTTTTTGGAGAGGAACAAGTAATAGTTTCAAATATCACATGATTAGATGGGAGGTAGTGTGCAAACCAAATGATTTTGGAGGACTAGGGGTGCTTAATACTAGTATGATGAATAATTGCCTTCTTTGTAAATGGTTTTGGAAGATGAACAATGCCACTGATGAGATTTGGTTTAGCATTCTCAAAGCTAAGTATTTTCCTTTGGGAGATTTCAGAAATGGTCTTTCGGCTAGAAGCTCTCAATTCTGGAAATCCATTAATAAGGTTCAATCTTTGTTCAATTTGGGTGTTTCTCTCCAGGTGGGTAATGGAAGACTTGCCTCTTTTTGGCATGATACTTGGGTGAGTGACTATCCTTTAAAAATCTGTTTTCCTAGGTTGTATGCCATTTGTGCAGAGCCTGACATTAAGGTGGCTGACTGCTTGGTGAATGAGGTATGGGATATTCACTTTATTCGAAATTTTGGGGTTAATGAGCAAAATAATTGGGGGGATATGAAAAAAAATGTTAGAAGGAGTGGAGCTGACTGGAAAACTGGATAAAATGATTTGGTGTTTGGATAGCAAAGGTAATTTTACTGTAAAGTCTCTCTATAGAAGAATTGCCTTTGGTGGGGTTGTAGATTTGAGAATGAGAATCTATGGTCTAGTAAGATCCCTTTAAAAGCTAAAATATTCATTTGGCAGACTTACGATAATAGGATTCCAACGTTGGATCAACTGAGGGCTAAAAACTGGAAAGGGGAAACGAATTGTATTCTTTGTGGGGTGTTAGAGGATGCAAATCATGTTCTTTTTAACTGTATTATTGCTAAATTTGCTTGGTCCTACTGTAGGGAAGCATTCGATTGGAAGAGGTGTCCAGATTCGTTGAAGATTTTCAGTGTAATTGGCTTGACATAAGGGGTGATAATCACAATAATTTTGGCCTATTCAGTTTTGCAGCAATGGCTTGGACGCTTTGGAAATTAAGAAATAAGATGGTTTTTGAGAGGGATTTCCCTAAGCAATCAACTGAAGTCATATTCAAATTTATGTCATGTTTGCAGTGTTGGTGGGTGGCAAGCAAAGAGGAGGAGCGTCTCAAGTTAGAAGCCTTGATGAAAAAACTTGAAGATTGGATGATAATGTTTTGTAAGGGTGGTATAGGATAATTAGATGACTCTTCTGCCCAGCTCTGGAGTAGATGTATTTTGTTTGACTTGTAGTTTCTCTGGGTAGTGAAGTTGTTTTTGGGTCTGAGGCTGTTTCTGGTTTGAACTGGTAACCCCAGTTGTGTTTGTAAGTGACTGAACTGGTTATTAGCTTTATAAAAGCTGGGTTTATTCCTTGATCATAAAAGTAGCTAAATTAGTGAGACGATCAGAAAATTGTGACTAATTACAAACATTGAAATGAAATAGATCATACCACAAAACCGCTAGCTATGAAATGAAATGGATTGTTGGATAAATAACTATGCAAAGTTTGTTTATCCATCTTTTATAAATCTACAACAAATTATATATAATCTATGAGTATTGAGTACATGTAACTAGACTAAACAAGTAGACAACATCACAACATCATCTCATCATTCTAATTTCTAAGTTTCTAACTATTTATGTGAGCCTCAGTCCACTGACCTGCCGTCACTAGCTTGCTGCTGAGGCCCGAGTGCCGACTGCCTTGCTGCCACCGCCACTCGCCCCAGTGCCCCGCTGCCCGCCACCAGCAAGAAGCCACAAAGGTTCGACCACACCACACCTCCGCCGGTCATAGCTCGGCTGCAGGCCACTCGGCACTCGCCCCTCACTGGCTTTCTCGCCCCGGCCCTAGTTGCTTATGCATGTAGGCAGGCAGCCCAGGCTCCAGCCCTCACCGTCGTCGCCTCGCCCCCAATCCCCGCTGTCATCGCCAGTCGCGCGCGCGCCCAGCCCCCATTGACTCCTGAGTTCATTTGAACCTCCTTGACACTTTTTCTTGGCCGAAAGGACCTCCTTTGGGTTCATCCCGACCGTCAAGGCTTTTGATCTCACCATTAGCGGCTGGAAATCTCTTTTGAGTCGCCCTGACCCTCGCGAACTTCTGTTGGACCACCTTTTGTGGGATCTCTCTTTCTTGGAACCCCACCGTCTGGACCTCTTCCTTTTGTTTGAATCCAACGGTTTGGACCTCTCCCCATAGTGAATCCAAAGGTCCAGACCTCCCCGTGCACTATCCCTCTGAGGACCTCACCTTCACGATTGATCTTGGCTGTTGGACCTCCCTCTCGGAGATCCAACCGCTCGGACCTCAACTTGCCTTTAATCGCAACCACGGGACCTCTTTGTAGTTCTCTGGACCTCCTGTCCAAGACCTCTCCGTGGCCTAATAAATCTGGCCCTGGACTTCCTCGCCCGACCTCCCTTGAAGAGATCCTAACCGTCAGGACCTCCTCTTGTTGATCCTGACCGTCGGACCTCCCCATGTTCAGACCTCCTCTGTATGTCTGGACCTCCTCAACCCTTAGACCTCCTTATGGCCTCTAGGACCTTTTGTCCTCAAAGACCTCCCTGTCCTTTGGGCCTAGGACCTCCTAAGCCTCTCGGACCTCTTCAAAGACCTCCTCTGCGGGGCAAGACCTCCCCTCTTGACCCGACTGTTTCTAAGTTGACTGGCCCCACTTGCCAGACTCGACCATCCTCATTTCCTCCGCCACGTTAATATCTTGGGCATTTAATACATGTCTTGTCACATTAAATACATCCATATACGTGGCGTTTACTCGGAATTTGGTCACTTAACCGTACTCTGACATCCTTCTTTGTTCCTTCCCATAGTAACATACGTTGTCCTTCCTCGTACCTTTTACCCAGGGTGGTAGTGACACCTGCCCTGCCACTCACCTACCTTTGACCCATTTCTATACTCATCCTTGACACGTATGTTTCTAGTTTTCTTCACCACCTTGACTACAATTAGACCAAGAAATTCTACCACATCACCTTTCTCCACACTCAGTTATCTTGGCTCTTGTTCAGTGGCTCTCCAGGGAAGACTTTGCTGCTCACAACCCCCCCCCTTCCATCCATTACTCCTTCTTGTCCCTGGTAAGTTCCTTGGTGATCTACTCCACTCTTGTTTTCGCCACTGCACTGAGCTGGTCGTGTCCTTCTCAGGACCTCCCCTTGTGGGCTCCATTTGGATTTCTATGGCTTTTACGTGAGGACCTTCCCTCTGTCTTTTGCGCAAGAACTAATCCTCAGGACCTCCTGTTTTATTGCTGAAATCACTCTTTTGAGGTCTTTTGCTAAAAGACCACCCTCCTCCTCGTAAGCTTAGACCTCCTCCAAAAGAACCTATTCTAAATACAGTACTCTTCTGTTAATTGAGTTTTGAGGTTCCTCTGGAGTTCTTTTGGTTCTTTATTCGAATCTCTGTTGGTTCTTTATTTGAGCGTGGTTTGAATCTGTTCTTTTGACCGTGTAGATCTTGGCGTTCCCAGAGAGCAGAGCTGTGAGGTAGAGTAGGGCCCTAAGCTGTCAAGCAAGAGGCAAGTTACACTTTTGATCATATTGCACCCAATAATTCAAATTAATTATGTCCTGTTTTAATGTATACTGCATGCCTATTTCTACCAAGTTATTTCAATACCTGTTTTAAATCCATAGTTATGCCTACTTCCTTTGTATAGCCACTGCTGACTTTGGACTGAACTTGTTGTCACCTTTAGATCAAACTTGGGTCATGCAATAGTGTGAGCCAAGACCATTTGAAAAACAGATGCTTAGTCATGCTTAGACCAAAAATATTGATTTGGGGAAATCTTTACCATCATGACCAAACACTGTTTTAATTGTTTTCACCATGACATTGGGTTGTCATGGAGGGATGAAATTGTTGCTGGGGAAGCAAGGAAAAGAGAAATGGATTTACACTGGGGCGAATTGGTTGGCTTGGCTGGTGCAATGTTTGTGCACGGACTCTATCCTGGCAAAGGTGGAGGTCCAGGGGTTTGTGGAAGTCGCCCTAGTCATTTGAGGACCGGTCTTTGAGCGACCAATCTCATGCCTATAATGGGCTATGCCACAATCGTGCAACCACATGTCTCCAGAATGGGGCGTGGGACCTGGCTGAGTAATTTGCAAAGTTCTACCATCAGCTGCTCCATTGGAAGTATGGGAGGTCTTCTATGGCCAATGGTCTATTAAAACCTACTGTTCCCACTGGTGCAAGAGGGGGCTTTCCGCCGGATTGCTGTCCATAGGAGAGTGAAACCTTAGCAAGGAAAGGCTGTGGTGGAACAATGCATTGTAAAGGCCTTGTCATGAACTCTAGACCTCTTACCTTCGGCAGTGAGAGGTGGCACTCGCGCATGCCAAACAAACTAGAGGAATCATGTCGTGTGGGTAAAGTGCACAACCTCTGCAGAGTTAAATCTATTCGAATAGCCGTGTCCGCGGTCATGGACGTGCTGGCAAAGGCCACTCAGAGTTAGATCTTGGTTTTGGGATTTCAGAAATGTTTATTGAACTATTTTTGGGATTGCTATCCCATGGTTTGGGCGGGGAGCCTTGTGACAGGAGGGTATCCTTCACCACTTGTGATGAATGAATATCCAACTGAAAACAAATTTACTAAATGAATTTTATTTACCATATGATGCTTTGGAACTTAATACTGGTAATTGGAAATAAACATGGCTTTACGCAAATTAACCATAATAAGCCTTCCATTGTGATATCCATGTATGCATGTCATTTTGTTATCTGACGGGTGTAACTTGCGAGCACGGTTGTTGTGCTCACTCTTGCTTGATGCTGTCTTTAGCAGGTTATGGAAGCTTTGGGTGACCAGTTTTGTGGACCAAGTGGTCCTGATCGACTAGGATTGCGCCCTCCAGCCGATTGCCTGTGGTGTATCGGGTGGCCCATGTGTTTATCTCTTATTGTGTTTTGTCTGCTGGCTTGTAAGCTCTCTTGTAAACAACACTTTTGATTATTAATAAAGCTTGTGTTGTTGCTATGTTACCACTGTTGTTGCTGTGAAGAGCTAGCCATGATCCTTGGGACTAGCTCAGTTCACATAGAGGACCTTGGTGAGCTCCCAGTCCTCCACGTTCACTCAATGGCTGGGTCGTGTGTGGTTCGGTGGTGGCCTCAGTCCTCCACGACCTCCTTTGGGGGTCGCGGGTGGACTTGAGATGCCCACAGATCTCCACGAACACCCTTGGTCTGGCCGTGGTAGGCTCTCGGGTGCTCCTCGGCTCCAAGACACTCTCGGGTCATAGTTCTCTGGACCTCCAGAGGTCTGTTGGACCTCTTGGGAGGTCTTAGGACTGTCCGAGAGGTCCTTTAGGACCTCCCGGGAGGTCCCGATGGACTTTCCGAAGGTCTTGGAGGACCTCTCGGGTGCCCTAGAGTTGGGTCGTTACAAAAGTGGTATCGAGCTTCACGATCGCAGTCGCAACCTAGTAGAATGGACGTTAGTGAAGATTTCAAAACTTATTTTACAACAAAAGAAATAACTTGTTTTTTCCTTATCTAAGTCATCTTTCTATTCTTATCCCCTTCTCTCAGATCTTTTCTTACTCTATTTCCTCTTATCATTTTGCTTGCCTCAACGCTTTTGAGAGGTAAATGAATTCTCTTTCCTCCGAAAATTCTATAGGACCGAGCCTTTGAGTTCGAGCCTGGATACCTCGGGAAGATCTGGAACCGATGGACCAACACTACAAGCTCTGGAAGCGCCCTTGTGAGTTCACCAAGACATCCGGGTGCCAAGTTAGGTAGCTCAAGTCGAGGTGCAGCTGAATTTGAGAAGCAAAGTTTTGAGGATTTGTTGGGATTATTGGAAGTTTTATGAATACTGGAGCATGTTGGTGAGTGTGTCTAATTGTGATGGATTAAAGAGGATCTGAATAGTGGACTGTACAATTTAAGCAAATAAAAGTTGATCTGGAAGGAAAGTTATGGTGGGTCATGAAAAGATAGGAATTCCAAGTATTGATTCGATTACTAGGATAAATTGAATACCCCTAAAATCTGGAGTAGATTGCAATGTTGATTGGAAGCCCAGACTTGAATCTGTGGGATATACTGGACTTGGATGGATACAATCAAATAGGAAATTCGGTGTTGAAAGGGATCTTGATTGAATTATAGGAATAAGTCTAGATCAGATCCTGGAATTGCATAACGGTCGTAGTTTGGAAGGTATGCTTGAAGGGTATCTTGTTGATATTAAGTCTGATCAATTAGCTGCTAGATAGTTGCGGATGTAGTAATTTATTGGATTAAATTTAAACTTGTGCCTAGGAGATCTTTTATTCCGAAAATGGGGATTTGTGGATTGTGTGATCTTTCCCATTGATCAGAATCTAGATTGAATAATTGAGTCCTCCTAGTTGGGTGATACTGAAGTATGTGAGTTGGTGGATCATTATTAACCGATGGGTTGTAGAAGTCTCTTGAAAGAATTTATGATACACTTCTGTGGACAGTAATGTCTGGTTAAAAAAACTGATGGAATTGGGTGAGTAATTAGATTTTTTAAAAGGTGTGATATATATATATATATACATATATTCATGGATTTGGGTAATAGTAAGTTGTGGATCTAGCAAATTTGGGAAGCTTGATTCTTAGCTCCTAACTAGCACCAGGTACCTGGTTAAAGCAAGTGGCCCCTAAAGAGAGAGCTGGCTAGAAGAAGAGAAGCATTGTCATCTCTACCCTTCGAGGACTACATGCAAGACCTTCGAGGACTGTTTAACACCCCAACCCCTAGCCTCAATTGTCCAGACTCCTCATATATAGGGAGCCCTGTTACCAGTTTAGTATGAGGATCGCTAGAGTGCTGCTAGTTGTTGGGTTCTTCTAAGTAAGCTGTTGTTGGGATTCTGTGTTGGGTTGTTTCTTGATCTGTTCCCTTTAGATCTCTTTTGTCCCTTCCTTATCCTTGGTCCCATTCTCTAACCCTCTGGAGCACCCAGCAGATGGACCCTAAGGATGAGAGCAGTGCCAGCCGAGAAACCTCTCAAAATGTTAGTGCCAAAGAGAACCAAGGGTTGTCTACAGAAGTCCTTCAGAACCTAAATCAGTTTCTCATCACCCAGACCCAGCTGATGCAACAGTTAATGCAGCAATTGAATGGCAACAATATCTCCTTAGCCACACCCTCTGCAGCACCAAAAGAGCGTACCTGCGAAGAGCTATCCAAAGATGAGCCACTGGAAGTCCCTCCTAATGAAAATGCGAGCCATGTCATTCCTGAAGGCCGCCACCCTTGGAAGTTTGTGCTCTGCTATAGATGTGGCGAGCAAGGACACTATGCCTATGGATGCCCCCAAAATGGAAAACCAGAGCTGCAAGTTCTTTGTGCCGGTTGCAACCTTCTTGGACATCGTTTCATCAAGTGTCCCAGAAGAAAAGAAACCCAGTATCAAGTCTACTACAACTGTGGCAAGGAGGGCCACTTTGTCAGGCAATGCCCCATGCAAACAAACATGGCGCCACAAGCAGCCTTAGCCCTGGAAGACAGATCAAAAGAACTTGGGGCCCCATCTCAAGTAGTTATAAATTGCTCCAGCAGTGAGGACCAAGAGCATTCAAGGACATTATTGACCCCTGCAGCTCAGCATCAATGCGACAATAGTCTTAAGAGGAAGATGAAAGCTCCAGTGCGAGACATTGTGAAGACCTCCAAAACTCGTACGATGTTTGGGCCATCTCTCCAGAACAAGGCAGCAAAGACAAAAGTTCAGTGCTTCAAGTGTGCAGATATAGGGCATTATGCCAATCGATGCCCTAGAAAACGTCAAGCCATTACTCTGGACAATCTTCCAGAAGTTGCTCTCATAGCAACAATAACCCCAGCGGCCGGAAGAAAGGCCAATGCAAGAATTATGTCGCAAGTACAAGAGTATAGAAGCTTAGGCTTGACAATGTCCCAAGCTGAGGCAGAGAAGAGTCAAGGCAGCTCTAGCACCTCCAAGTTATCTGCTCTAGGTCAACCCCAGAAGAAGTTCCCTCCTATTGCAAGTGTCACGTGCTTCTATTGCAAGGAGTTGGGACATTACGCCAATAAGTGTCCAAAAAGACAGGCAGTGAAGTTGTCAAGTAAGCAGCAGCTCCAGTTGCCCTTTTGCTGCCCACCTCTTTCTTTCTAGTCTTTTCGAATCTCGGGGTCGAGATTCCCTTAAGGGGGGTAGGTTTGTAACACCCTGATTTTTAGAGCCTTTTTGAAAATTTTCAAAATAAAAGGAACCATTTGGTTTTGATGATAATTCAAAGCTTAACCTGAGAATTTCAGAATTTGAAGTGTTTAAAATGACTAAACTAAACCTCAACTAATCCAAAGCTTAGTTCCTTTCGTGTTGCTCTAGCTCTCTAGAGCTATCTCTCCTTTTTTTGGTAAGGGTTTCCTTTCCTTTATCCTATGCTTGGACATTCTTTTATGTCCGGACTGTCCCTCTTGTTTGACCTCTGCTGTGGTCATCTCCTCCTTGTCTTTTCGGGTCCTTTCTCTCCCTTGGGAAACCTCTCTCTGTTGAGACCTTTGTTGGTTTACCCTCTGGTCAAATTTCATCCTTTGGGTCAGGACCTTCCTTACTCTCAATTATAGTTTAAACCTCCTCTCAGGTTTAGATTCTTCCTTGTATCTAGAACTCCTTTGAAGACTGGACAATCCTTGCGGTTTTGACATTTTTCTCTTTTGTTTGGACACCCCCTAAGTCTAGACTTTCCTTGGGTTTAGCCCCTTTATGTACCCAGACTTCCTTACCACTGGGACCCCTCCTGTGGTTTGGACCTCTTCTTTGTCTTGACCTCTTTGATGTCTGGATCTCTTTTGATCCTAGACCACATTCTTCGGTTGGGCATATTCTGATAACCAGACCTCCCTCTGGGTTGATCTAGCCAAACCTCCACTCACCACCTTTGCTTGAGTCTCCCTCTTGCTCACTAGTGTAACATCCTGATTTTCTAAATCCTTATTAAATGTGTAAAACGAATTAAAAATATTTTGTTTTGATGAGAATTCCAAGTTTGGTGCGGTTGGAGAGGTTTGAGTTGTTTATACCTCCTTGCTGGTAAGCTCGGCAAACCTTCCTTTAGCCTATCTCTGTTGGGCTATGTGAGGTTTAGACCTTCTCTGTAGCCTAGACCTCCCCAATGGTTCTTAAGGTTAGACCTTCTTTGGAGCTCAGACCTTTTCACACTTTGACATATCATATGTCCAGGCCTTTTTCTTTGAGTTTGATCACTTTGGATCTGCTTGTTGGTTCGAATCTCTTTGGTTCAGACCGCTTTTCAGTCAGACCTCCTTGTATTCCAATAGATCCTTGGTGTGCCTTCGAACCTCCTGAGTTCATTTGAACCTCCTTGACACTTTTTCTTGGCCGAAAGGACCTCCTTTGGGTTCATCCCGACCGTCAAGGCTTTTGATCTCACCATTAGCGGTACTGAAATCTCTTTTGAGTCGCCTACGACCCTCATGAACTTCATTGGACCACCTTTTGTGGAATCTCTCTTTCTTGGAACCCCACCGTCGGACCTCTTCCTTTTGTTTGAATCCAACGGTTTGGACCTCTCCCATAGTGAATCCAAAGGTCCGCACCTCCCGTGCACTATCCTCCGAGGACCTCACCTTCACGATTGATCTTGGTCGTTGGACCTCCTCTCGGAGATCCAACCGCTCGGACCTCAACTTGCCTTTAATCGCAACCACGGGACCTCTTTGTAGTTCTCTGGACCTCCTGTCCAAGACCTCTCCGTGGCCTAATAAATCTAGCCCTGGACTTCCTCGCCCGACCTCCCTTGAAGAGATCCTAACCGTCAGGACCTCCTCTTGTTGATCCTGACCGTCGGACCTCCCCATGTTCAGCCCTCACAAAAGATTTCACTAAATTTGGACTTTGTTTGCTTAGTACAAAAATTCAAAAAGCAATTCAGCCTAATATCCCAAAACCAAACCTAAATCTATCTCTCCCTCTCTCTGACCGGTGGACCCCACTGGCAGGGTTGTCTTCCACCTCGGCTCGACATAGCTAGTGCACGCTCGCGAGCATGTCGCTGCGCGCCCACGGTTTCGCCACACAACCCGTGGTTTTCACCGCCCAACCGCCCCCATCACCTTTGCTCGCCCATGCTCTGCCCAGCTCGCCCACTCCTACCCGTACACCCGATAACTCCGCCGCCCTTGCCTGCGGGCACGCTCGCTCCTCTGTGGGTCTTCTCCGCCCATCTACCAATATAATGCCACCCCGAGCTTCATTCTACCCTTTCCTCACCACTCCGCTCATTCTCTCTCCTTTTCTCCTCTCCCATTGAGCTCAAACACCCGGAGAGCTCAAGCTCTACTTCAGCCATCGAGCAACCATCGTCATTTCCACCGCCCGAAGGGTTTCTCTTGGCTCTGCTCACATCATCTCGTGTTCTAGAGTTTTGAGAACCTTTCCCCTCACTCAATTTCCTTGTTGGCTCACAGGAATTGCCGAATCATGGTTTCTTCCCCAACTCCGACCGACAACGTCGCCTTCACTGTCATCTCTTCCTCGGTGAACCTAGCGTCAATTCCTCATGGCCAGAGCACTCTTTCACCTTCCTCATCTTTCCCTGACCGTTGGATGAAGCGCTCTCTCGCCCGAACGTCTTCCCATGTGAAGCTCCACCGCGCCGCCTCAGTTCTTCATCGCCGACGATACACCGTCCATCTCCGGTGACCCTCTTTGTCCCGGTGAGCTCCTAGTGTCATGCAGATACTTGTGCACACCATCTTTAGTTGGAAGCATCACTGGTTTGCATGTTGGCTTTAAGCCGTCGCACTGCCACCACTTAACTCCGGCGCGCCACCGCTACCGGCTATCTCAGCCCTCGCCGCCGGTACCATTATTTGTGCATGGGAGCAGGGAACCCATTTTGGGCTTTCCCCAGCACCGCTGTGCAACATTGCGTCGGCGATGAGCGCAGCCACGAGCGCACGGGCGTTGTTCTGTGCTATCGGAAACAGACATGCACTGTAGCAACGCCATTAACTCATGTAATCCCGGTCGTTAGTACAAATCCACGTTTAAATGATTGGTTAGTTAATGGTTGAGTCATTGACATGTGGGCCCCGAAACACAGTAAATGAAGTTCATTTAAAAACATGTTTCCACAAATGAGTCAATGACATGTGGGTCCCACGGCCTTTAAGTGCACAGCACATCATCCCGTGGACCGCGCACAGTGCACGTAGACCCTTGGTCTACGCACTGTCGCATGGACCGAGTCGCTGACGAACAGACCCCACATGTTGGAATAATAAAACCTAGGAGAAAATAGAAAATACATTTTAGTTTTGAGGAAATACGCTTTCCCTATTTGGAAAGCGTAAACCTCAATAAGTCCAGAGGAGAATACGCTTTCCACATTGGAAAGCGTAAACCTCAATAGAACGTGCGAGAGAATACGCTTTCTCTGCTGGGAAGCGTATTTATCTTTTTCTCTGGAATTTCCAAACCGAACCTAATTGAAATATTAATAACTTTCGCATAAAAATTCCAAATTGAATGATTTTTGTTTATAAAATCATGCTCTACTAGAATATATAAAAATATTTTAATTTGGTCATAGTTGATTTTATTGGTGTTATTTAATTCATTTCCGGCTCTTTTTGAATTAGACGTTGATTGCTCGAGCGGTTATCACGACGACCAACTGTCCATCTATTCAGAACAAAAAGAGCAAGGCAAGCACATCCTTTGATCATGTTGATCCTACTATTTTACTTAATGTACTTTGTTTTGTAAATCCTATTATGCATGCGCGTATATTTGTATGAAAAATGCTATGTTTGGGAAATCGGTAGTCGTAAATACTATTTGATGCATATATCTCCTTGAAAAGTTGATGTATTACTATTGTAGCCATTAGGTTATGGGTTATACAGTATATAATGTCATTTGAGAATTTTGAGTGCGATTATCTCACAACGGCTAAATAGAACGACAGATTTTCCATAAAAGTATTAAAAGGACAATATGATAAAAAAATGAAATTGGGTGTTTTTATGAAAAATATCTAGAGGGATGTACCTCTGTTATTTTCTATAAAAACAAAAATGAAAAAACTAGTTTTCGACGCGGGCGAGTTATATTATTATGAGAAGAGTGAGAGGTGTACCTCACTAGTAGATAGGGGGAGATTCTCACATGTGGTCAATTAAGGACCGAACGCCAGCAACTCCAATCTAAGCCTAAGTGTACAACCACATGTGCCGGTATGGGACAACGTTAACTAAATAAGTCATTGAAAAGTAGCCTTGCATGTTGGTAGGCCGTAGTAGTGCGGACATGACCCGTTAGGCATGTTCGAAGGGGCTCCTTTCACCACGGTGTTGGGCATAAAGCTTGCCGACACAACTGCGAGTACCTCACTGAGACGGGGGGTACCCGGGTGATGTGAGGATAAACATTCGCTGGGCTAGTGCAAGGGTAGTACTAGATGATGTAAAGGTTTTGACACGTGCTCTAGACTGCTTACCTACGGTAGTGAGCGGTGGCATCGATGGATGCCAAATAAACTAGAGAATTTATGCGCAGTGGGTAAATTTGTACTCCTCTGCAGAGTGTAAATCTATTTAAATAGTCGTGCTCACGGCCATGAGCGTGCTTAAATTGTTGATTTAATGGGTATAGTCTTGGTTTTCTCAAAAACGTTTCTTGTTGGGAACTGAGGGAATGGTCTATGATTTTTATTTGAGTGAATTGCCATATCTATGGCTGAACATGAAATGTCGCTTGCAACGAGGAGGGTTGCGAGTTGTTGTCATTATTCTTTTATTGCTCGTAACCGAGAAGGGTTGCGAGTGGTTGTCATATTTCTTTTGTGCTCGTAACCAAGAAGGGTTACAAGTTGTTGTTATTATTCATTCAGTTCTTTATTGTCTTGTATCTATTTAATTGCTTTTAAACTTCTGTTGCAAATTACTACATATTGATATTGCAAATAAAAATGACTTTAAGCAAAATAACTTGTAGAGTAGAGCCTTTTCCTTTGATGGCCTTGCATTTATATAAATTTTACGATACACTACAAGTCTTGCTGAGTACGCATTATACTCAATCTTGCTAATATTGTTGTTCAGAGTTCGAAGATGAGCCGATGCCTGGCGGTACGTTCTTCGCACCCGGAACCGGAGGGTTCGGTGACGGGTCTACCTAGGCCTTGTTCCCTGTCGGTTTCCTAAGGGTTGTATGGGCATGCCGCTGGATTTTCACTACGTTTACTACTTTTTCCGCTGCTACTTTTACTCTGATGATTGCTTTTATTTGGCCGATCGGCCGTTGATATAATAACTTGTAATCCCTTAAGTTAAGTACCCCTTTTGCTTTGTATATGTGAAAGTATAGATGTGAATGCCAAATGTTGAGAATGTGTGTACTAGCCACTGATCGTGGGACTAGTACAGTATACACATAGGGTCTTCGGGTATTCCACGCCCGGGGGTCCGACAACGCTTGGTATCAGAGCCATACTGACTGTAGGACAAGCCCTACATAGAATGGTTGTTAGATTTGGAATTAGTTTTTAAAATGCAACCTATTAAAATCATAGGAATGATTCTAAAAATTTAGGAGATTGTGCTAATCTTATCCCTCTTAGCGTTCTCCTCTTATCTAAAGTCCTTCTTTTGGTCATCTTCTCTCAACCCATTCAAATAACTCTAGTTCTGAGAGAAGGGATGCTCCCTGAAGATTTAAGATCATAATCACTTTTAGGACATTAAAAACAGCACCAAATTGTTTTGGAAAATCCCTTAAAACATCCCACCCAAGTTCTTTTTAAAGTTCCTCTTTGAACTGACAAGGATATCACTCTAGATGCATTTTTTCCCAAAAAATCAGAACTTGGTATTTGCTGAAATTAATGTGATGTAATATCCTTTAAACCGCTCCTACCTTCTTTTGGAGATGAATTGAGTGATATTATATAGGACTACTTATACATAAAGACCAAGAGGTAGTTGTGGCGACACCCTCTCGGATATACAGGATTTTTTTTAACGGCCGGTACTATCAAGACGGAGGTCCCAGAGTACCAAGACAATCTGAGGCGAGCCAGATTACTACCGCACGGAGGTCCCAGTAGTACCGCCTGACATATCCTGAGAGGAGGTCCGCCAGGACCTCCCAGGAGAATCGCAAAGACCTCCTGGAGGTTTGGCCTCTGTGCACCGAGCTAGTCCCAAGAAGCTAAGCTAGCTCGCACAGAACAACATAGGTGTACTCATAACCAACCGGTCAAACAACAGAAGAAAAATGGACAAATAACTTATATTAGACAAAGACCTTAAGGTCAGGGTTGATTATAGAGGACTGCCAACAAGGGCTACAAAAGAAAACTGGCTAAAGCACACCAGCAACGGAACACAAAAGAGCGCGCAGAGCCATCCGGCAAGCCCACGGGCTGTCGAGTGGAGGACGTCCTAGGCAGCTGGATCAACAAAGAACTCCTCTTCAAAGAGGTCCGAGCCACCTTGCACTTGATCATCTTCATACTCCACTTTGACACAGGGTTTAAAGCCATGAGTACTTTGAATGTACTCACCAAATCGCAGGGAACAAGTATGCAATTAATATTCATGCATTGGCATTGACAAGGGAGAGCTGCAGGGTTAGTTTGCATAAAGCAATATTTGACTAGAAATAAACATAGATAGATTTCAAAGCTCGAGTTAAAAACATAATACATAAGTACATTTGTTTCAAGGGAAGGTCGTGAGCACCCACTCACTCCCAAAACCACCCTGGAGCACCCACTCCAGAGCTCCCAAAAGACCACTTGTGGGAGGTCTGGTCGCACCCACGACCAGGACCTCACCCACGACCACTCTGGAGCACCCACTCCAGAGCTGCCACAACCAGCCCCTAGACCACAACTCGAGCCAACCATGACCCCTCTAGAGCTGGCCAAGGTGTCTTCGAGGCAAAGTCACGGTCCCTCGCAGAAGTGCCTAGGGACACAATTTAAATAAAAGTCTACCCTTTTGCACCACTTCTTTGGGAGATGTCCATAACCAAGGATTGGCTATTCGAATAGATTTTACACTCTGCAAAGGTGTACAACTTTACCCACAATTCACGATCTCTCTAGCGGGACGGGTTCCGGAAAGACCCTTGCTCACTACTGAAGGTGAGCAGTCTAGAGAGCGTGACAAGGCCTTTACAAAGCTTTGAACTGACTCGGAGCTTCCCGCTAAGGTTTCGCATGTCCCCCCTGCCAGGTTATCGGGTGCCCCCTCTTGCGCCGTTGCGATAAAGCTCGCTCAACCACAACAGCACCAAGCCAGCTCATCACTAATTACTCGGCCCAGGCCATCCCCATAAAATGACCTTGTGGTTGCACGGATTACCCGGATCCACAAACACAAAGTTAAGTCCTTAATTGCTGCTCAGGCAAGACATCCACAAACCCCAAAATGAAACATCCACTACTAACTCCCGACCTTCTTGCCCGAGCATAAAACAGTTTTGGGTACAACCCAGCCACTAGACCACCCAGTCCTGGCACACAAGTTTTATCAATATGGCCTCGCACCACAATCAACACAACCCTAGGCTCACACCAAGGTTGCTTAACAGTGGCACCAACCACAGGTTCCATAGTTCATTAGTCAAGATTATTGATTGATGGAACATGATTCACAAACCCACGGTTCTAAAGCAGGGCTAAGCATAAGCATACGGTCTCATGTTGGCAATATCAAATAATACCAACTAAAATTACCCATCCTAAGTTGTCCAAAGGAACCATGTCAACATGTCGAATACAATCATCCAAGGAGGCATAGTGTCAAGTGGGATATAGCTACTGCCCAAACCATTTCTTATAAAAGTAGCCATGCATGATAATGTAAAACAATATACATTTTGAAAAGCTAGGTTCAATATGATCAAGGGTCTGTGACTTGCCTGCGTCAAGCAGTGGTGAGCCTTCGGTTGAGATTGCTGGATCCAAGAACTCCTCCTAAAACTCGGGATCTACACGAAAGCAAAGGACCAAATAAACACAGCAACACTAGGCAAAGGAACTAAAAGACTCCAAAGAACTAACACGAAACTCAACCAAAAACCAGAGAAGCAAGAGGCTCCAGCGCAAAGGAGGGCAGCTTCCACGGCTTTCCTAGGAGAAGCTTCAAGCACAAGCTCGGAGAAAACTAGGCGAAGGCTAGGGGGTTATGTGACGACCCACCCCGTGATGTACCGCAAGAGGTCCGGGATGACCATTTTTTTTGCGCTGCGAAGTCACCACGGAAGGATGTGGTAGCACCGCATGGAGCTTTACCGAGGAGGTGCGGGACCTCCCAGAGGTCTTCGCGGACCTCCCGGAGGTCTTGGTCATGCCATCGACCTCCCAGAGGTCTTGAGGACCTCCCGAGGTCGTGGCCGCCACCGCCGGTAGCACCTCCAGCACATCACCAAGAGAGGTCCCAGACCTCCCAAAGAAATCGTGGGACCTCCTGGTGGTCCCGCCTGCATCCGAGCTAGTCCCAGGACAATCGAGCTAGCTCGCACAAGAACACAAGCCAATACCACAACCACGAGGTCAAACAAAGATGAAGCGCATAAATTAAACTTTATATAATAGGACCTTATGGTCAAGCTTGTTAACAAGAGGTCTCGCCATCGAGGGCTTACAAAACCAACGAGGACTTACAATCATGCACAAGGAGCTCTAGGGCTCAAACACCAAAACACGCAAGCCATCCAACAAGCACCACAGTCGTCGGGTGGAGGACGCCCTAGGCATCTTAGTCGTCGAAGAATTCTCCTCGAAGAGGTCTCAGACCGCCTCGCACTTGGTCATCCTCATAATCTGCTTTGACACGGGGCTTAAGCCATGAGTACTTGGAATGTACTCAAGAAGTCACAGAGAGCAAAGATGCAATAATATTCATGCAAGGACTTACCAATGGAGAGTCAGTATGGTTAGTTTATGCAAAGCCAAATTTGACAATAATAGCAATAATAGATTGAAAGGCAAAGAAGGTAAAACCATAATACATAATACTTTTGATGTTTTAATAAAAGGTGGTGTGAGCACCAACTCACGGCCACAACCAAAAATTGGGGAGGTCTGATCACACCAAAGGCTGTGTCCTCACCCAAAACCCACCTGAACACCCATTCCAGAGGTCCGAACCAACCTGGACCACTACAGAGCCAACCTTGACCCCTCCGAGACGGCCAAGGTCTCTTCGAGGCAAAGCCAAAGCATCTCGCGGAAGTGTCCATGGCACAAGCTTTTGAAACATCTACCCCTTGCACCATTTCACCGAGCATGTCCATGACCAAGGACTTGGCTATTGAATAGATCTTTTACTCTGCAGAGGTGTACAACTTTACCCACAATCCACGATCTCTCTAGCGGGATGGGTTCCGGTCACCCTTGCTCACTTCCTAAGGTGAGCGATCTAGAGAGCGCAAAGGCCTTTACAAAGCTTTGAACCGACTAGGGCTGCCCGCTAAGGTTTCGCAATCCCTCCAAAGGTCTAGAAATCCACGTGGTTATGGGGTGCCCTCTTGCGCCAACGAATCACACGCCAACCAAAACAGCCCCAAGCCATCTCATTGCTAATTATTCAGCCAGCACCATTCCCATAAGATGATCTTGTGGTTGCACTAATTGGCCCGATTAAACAGATACAAAGTGAAGTCCTTAATTGTGCTAAGGCAAGACTTCCACAAACCAAAGTGCACAAAGACCACTACTCACTCCCTGCCTTCTTGCCTTGGCAAAACAATTGTATTAGCCCATGCCAAAAGACCACCCACTGGCACACAAATTTTAACCAAGTGGTCTCACACCACGATCGACACAACTTAGGCATCCCGCCATAGTCGCTCAACAATGGCACCAACCACACATTTCATAACTTATTAGTCAAGATTATTGGAGATGAAGCATGATACGCTCAAACCACGTTTTCTAAGCGAGGCTATATAAGACCCACGGCCCCCATGTTGGCAAATAACAAAGAACACCAACTAAATTATCCACCCTAAGGCTCACAAGGTGAACATGACAACATGATGGAGACAAGGTATAAAGGAGGCATAACAACAAGTAGGCAAGTAACTACATTTCCAAACCATTTTCTTATAAACATAGCCATGCATGATAATTTAAACCAAATACATTTGCAAAGCTTGGTTCAAGATGATCAAAAGGAGGTCTGTGGCTTGCCTTGGTCAAGCGGTGGAGAGCCTTCTGCAAAGAAGAGTCGGGTCCAAGATCTCCTCGAACTCATGATCTACACGTTAGCAAGAGAACCAAATAAGCAAAACCACACTAAGCCGAGAGAACAACAAAAGAACCAAAAAGGAACTCAAACCAACTCAGCCAAAAGGAAACCAAGAGGCTTAACACCGCCTCAAAGAGCTCTGGGAGGGTCTTGCGCAAGGAAGAACCGAAGCAGAGGAGGCAAGGAAGGAAGAAATGAGCAAAAAGATTACAAAGGCACGCCTCCCTGTGCTATATATAGTCGGAGTTGGTGGTGTGCACCACAAGGAAACCTAGAGACGTGTTGGCAATCGGGACTACTTGGGCGGGCTTGCCCAAAAGAATTGAAATAAAGTACCTCGGATGGGATTGCATTTAATGTGACCCGACACCTATTAAATGCGCATGAGTTCTGAGGCAAGAGCAATAATTACAAGGTGAAGAGGGCTGGCAAGTGGGGCCGACCAAAAGGGTGCACCATCGTCAAAGAGGTGGCCCCACCAAAAAGGGTCATTCCATGAAAGACCACCGCGAGGTCTGGGCAAGAGGTCCTCAAAGCTCACAACGAGGAGGCCTCGACACTCGGACCAGCACAAGGGAGGTCTAAGGGTCAAGATTTCAAGGGAGGACCTCAACGGTCCAGATCAAAGGGCGCAGGAGGTCTGACAAGTAGATCTCCAAAAGGGAGATCTAACGGTCAAGATCTCAAGGGAGGACCTCAACGGTCCGAGATCAAAGGGCGCAGGAGGTCCCGACGAGTAGATCTCCAAAAGGGAGATCTAACGGTCAAGATCTCAAGGGAGGACCTCAACGGTCCAGATCAAAGGGCGCAGGAGGCCCCGACCAACAGAATATTCAAGGTTAGGAGGGTGGTCTTTACAAAAGACCAAAGAAGGGCCGGGAGGAGGTCTTGGACCTAAGGAGGTCGGAACCTTTGGATCCCACTAAAGGAGAACACAGACGGCTAAGATCTCCAGATAGGAGGTCCTAAAGGCGAGATCCTAACAAGGGAGGTCTGAGCGGCTAGATCTCAACAAGGGAGGTCTGAGCGGCTAGATCTCAACAAGGGGAGGTCTGAGCGGCTAGATCTCAACAAGGGAGGTCTGAGCGGCTAGATCTCAACAAGGGGAGGTCTGAGCTAGATCTCAACAAGGGAGGTCTGAGCGGCTAGATCTCAACAAGGGAGGTCTTAAAGGACACGGAGGAGGTCCGTGGGACACAGTAAAGGTCTCAGAGGGACAAAGGGAGGTCTATTTGAACACAAGGGAGGTCCAAATAGCCACAAGGAGGTCTAGAAAGGTCCCAAAGGGGCACTGGGAGGTCCAGAGGAACTCGAGCGCCCAGAGAGAACTCAGAGGTTCCGAGAGGGTGTGGAGAGGTCCACAGGAGGTCCAAAAGAAGCAAAGCCAAGCGTGGCTTGAAGAGACCAAAAGGTTAGAAACACCAACCCGAGCCGGGTTCTTAACAAGAAAACCCAAACACGGAGGGGTCCCAACAGAGGGGAAAGATGAGAGAGAGAGAAGGGAGGTCTCGAGTCTCAAAGAGATTCAAGCCAACAAAGGAAGTTAAAAGAGAAGACAAAACCCACGGCACACAGGGAGGCTCGGGGACACAGCAACCCAAGAGCAGCAAAGACACAACAGAGAGCTACAACCGACAAGGAACACCAACTAAGAGCTTAGTTAAGGTTTGATTAATTCCAATTGAACTCTCCAGATTCAAAAAAATCTCAGGTTAAGCTTTGGATTCTCAATAAAGCCAAATGGTTACTTTTATTTTGAAAACTTGGCAAGGACTTAAAAGAAAACGGGACGTTACAAACCTTCACCCCTTAAGGGAATCTCGACCCCGAGATTCAGGCTGAGCTAGGGAATAGGTGGGGGAACTCCTTCCTGAGGTCCCCTTCTCGTTCCCATGTTGCCTCGGCCGAGTGGTTGCTCCATTGCACCATGCACACTTGGTGGTCTTGCTCCTGGTAACTCTCTCTGACACGTCCAAAATCTTGATGGGGTGCTCTCTGTAAGTGAGGTCTTCTTGGAGGTCCACAGCTTCTAAAGGCATTTGGTCCTCTGGCATTCGCAAGCATTTCTTCAACTGTGACACGTGGAACACATTGTGAACTCCAGCAAGCTGAGGAGGGAGGTCCAACTGGTAGGCTACTTCACCCCTTCGGGCAAGGACTGGAAAGGGTCCAATAAATCTTGGAGCAAGCTTCCCACTAACTCTGAACCGCTGCATACCTTTGAGAGGTGAAACTTTGAGGTAGACCTGGTCTCCTGGGACAAAAGTTAGGTCTCGACGCCTAACATCTGCGTAGCTCTTTTGCCTAGTTTGGGCCGTCTTTAACTTCTCCTAATTGATCTCACTTGATCCTCGGCTTCTTTCAAGGGTCCTGCCAAGAACTTGGCCTTCACCCGATTATGTCTAGTACAAGGGAGTCCTACACTTTCTCCCATAAATAGCTTCAAAAGGGGACATTTGGAGACTCGCTTGGTAGCTGTTATTATAGGAAAATTCCGCATATGGTAACATCTTGTCCCAACTAGATTGTCTTTCTAGAGCGCAAGCTCTCAGCATGTCCTCAAGGACTTGGTTAACTCTCTCAGTTTGGCCATCTGTTTGAGGGTGGTATGCTGTACTAAAGTTGAGGTCGGTGCCCAAGGCATCATGTAGCTTTTGCCAAAACTTGGAGGTGAATTGAGATCCTCTGTCTGAGACTATCTTCTTTGGAACACCATGAAGGCACACCACTTTTGCCATGTAGATTTCGGCTAGCTTGTCTCCAGAATAAGTAGTCTTCACAGGAATAAAGTGAGTCATTTTTGTTAATCTATCCACTATGACCCAAATAGAATTAAAACCAACTTGGGTACGAGGTAAACCAGTAATAAAATCCATGCCGATCTCTTCCCACTTCCACTCGGGTATGGGTAAGGGCACTAAAAGTCCTCCGTGTCTTTGGTGCCTTTGCTTAACCTTTGGCAAGTGTCACATTTGGCCACAAAATCTGCTATCTCCTTCTTCATTTTCGCCACCAAGACAATTACTTGACATCTTGGTACATTTTTGTAACTCTGGATGTATAGAATACAAAGCTTCATGGGCTTCTTTAAGTATTATACCCTTGAGCTCCGTGTTATTGGGCACACAGAGCCTCTTATCAAACCAAACCGCACCTAGGTCATCCATAGAAAACCTTGCGACCTTCCCTTCTCTTATGTTGGTCTTAATCTCTTGGATGCTAGCATCTCCATCTTGGGCTGCCTTGATCTGTTTTTGCAAGGTAGGTTGCACTTCAAGAGTTGCCAAAACCCTTCTTCCACTAACTCAAGTCTAAGCTTCAAGAATTCTTCATACAAGGCAAAGTTGGCTCTCCTTAACCATCAAAGTATTGACATAAACTTTTACGCTCAAAGCATCTCGCCACCACATTGGCCTTGCACAGGTGGTAGTGAATTCCACATTGTAGTCCTTCATAAGCTCAAGCCACCTTCTCTGCCTCAAATTCAAATCCGCTTGTGTAAAGATGTACTTTAGGCTTTTGTGGTCAATGTAAATTTCACACCTATTACCAATGAGGTAATGGCGCCAAATTTTTAAGGCATGAACCACAGCAGCCAACTCTAGGTCATGAGTAGGGTAGTTTGCTTCATGAGGCTTCAACTGTCTTGAAGCGTAAGCTACCACTTTTCATCTTGCATTAGAACACAGCCAAGTCCTTGCTTTGACGCATCACAATAAACTTCAAATCTTTCCCGACATCCGGAAGAACCAAAAGCTGGGCAGGTCAACTTTCTCTTGAGCTCTTGGAAGCTCTGCTCACAACTGAGGTCCAAAGGAACTTCTTTTCTTTCTTTAATAGCTGAGTGAGAGGTTTTGCAATCCGGAGAAGCCTTCAATAAACCTTCTGTAATAACCGGCCATGCCAAGAAAACTTCGAACTTGAGGCACGGTCCTAGGGGGTTCCCAATTGAGCACATCTTGAACCTTACTAGGGTTGACAGACACTCCTTCTTTTGACAAAACATGCCCCAAAAGACCACTTCTTTTAGCCAAAACTCACACTTACTAAATTTGGCAAAGAGTCGATGAGCTCTCGGCTTTTCCAAAACCGAAAAGAGATGGCTTGTATGCTCCTCTTCACTCTTGGAGTACACTAGAATGTCGTCAATAAAGACAATGATAAACTTGTCTAGGTATTCCATGAACACTCGGTTCATCAAATTCATGAAATAGGCAGGGCATTGGTCAGCCCAAAAGACATAACAAAGGAATTCAAATAACCCATACCTAGTTGAAAAAGCTGTCTTAGGGATGTCTTCCTTGCGAATCTTAAGTTGGTGATATCCTGTTCTCAAATCTATCTTGGAAAACACAATGACCCCTTCAATTGATCAAATAAATCATCAATTCTTGGCAAAGGATACTTGTTCTTGATGGTGACATCATTGAGAGCTCTGTAGTCCACACACATCCTTTGAGTGCCATCCTTTTTAGGCACAAAAATCACTTTGGGGCTCCCCAAGGTGAGGAGCTAGGTCTAATAAAACCCTTGCTCTGCAAGTCTTCCAACTGCTTTTCAACTCCACATGATCATCAACATGCAATCTGAGGGCCTTTTGGAGATGGGGAGGTCCACAGGACAAGGTTTATGACAAACTCAAGGTCTCTGTCAGGGGCATTCACAGGAGCTCATCAGGAACACATCCACAAATTCTTTAACAACAGGACATCCTCCAAAACTTGAACTTGAGCACTACAAGATAGGGCTCCTTGGAGTTTCTCCGAGGTGGCGAAAACTTCACATGGCACCACTAGGGCTGGTCAAAGAGATACTTTTGCCACTACAATCCAACATGGCATGGTGGTTAGCTAGCGATCCATGCCCAAAATCACATCTAGGGACCCGTGTCCAAAAGGATAAGGTTGGCTAGAAATTCTACTCCTTCTATGACCATTTTCACTTGTGGACAACCCCGGTTCATGCTTAGTTTTGAGTAGGGATTGAACCAACAAGGTAGACTTAAGAGCAACAACTCAAACGGTGCTTTGCAAAGAAAAAACTCAGAAATAAGCGAATGGGAAGCTCGAGTCAAATAAAATTGCACTGCACTCGAATTTACTAGGAACATACCTAGTACCACGTCCGAGGAGGTCTGCTTCTTCCATCGCCACATGGTTCACACGGCCCCTTCCAAAAGTTTGGGAGGTTCTGCTTGAGGAGGTCCTGCGACTGAGGGTCTTGGCGAGGGAGGTCTGAAGTAGAGGTCTTGGTGGTTGGCTCTGTCTTTAGTGGGCATTGATTAGCAAAATGCTCCACTTGGTGACACTTGAAGCGAGTGATCCCATTCTTTGTGGAGGTCGTTAGGGTTATTTTGGTCTTTGCTAGTGATCTTGTTGTGGCGAGGACAATTTGGGGGAGGTCTTAGCGAGAGGTCTGGAAGGTCCAGAGGTCCTTGGCGCTTGGGTTGGTCTTGCACAAAAGCTTTGTGGCGCTGGGAGGTCTTTTGAGCAGGAGGGTGGCACCTTTCTCTTGTAGGACTCAGAGAGTTCTCTTGGGATTCCTCAATGAGCATTGCCTTGTTCACCATATCTTTGGAAATCGGGATAATCGTTGCCCACAACTTGAACTTTTAAGCCGGGATGGAGGCCTCGCTTAAAACGCTTCGCCACAAGCATCATCCGTAGCCACATCTTCGCGAGCATAACGCGACAATTGAGTGAACTTAGTGAGATACTCACTTCTTGACATCTTTGCCTTGCTTGAGCTCTCTAAACTCTTCCTTTTTCATCTCTACCTTCCCATCGTGGGACATGGGAGTGGCGAAAAGTCGCAGAGAACTCGCCCAAGAGATCCTCTGGGGTCAACATGTGAGGCACAAAATATGTCCCACCACTCACCGCAGAGTCCTTCCAGCTTGATGTGAGGCAAACAAAACCTTCTCCTGTCTTCACAATGAGCAATATCCAACTTCTTCTCTGTTGATCTCAGCCAATCATCTCATCTAAAGGCTCGGGAGAGCTCGAAAATAATCGGGCGTGTCTTCATGAACTCGACGGCCTTGATTGAGGGTGAGCCGGGGTGGAGGTGGTGGCGGCCGCTTCTTGACTGACTATTCGACTCATCATGGCAAGTAAAGCATTGGTGGTGCGGCTTTGTTGAGCCATAATCTGGTTCATATTACGCACCATAGAGCTCATCATCCGAGCTTGTCTTTATATAAACCGCCTAAAACCCGGTCATTCTGTCCCACCGGAGGAGGTGGGGGTGGAGGCAAGCGCTGCAGGGGCTCACCCCGACTTGTGGATCGCCGAGTTCTGCACCATCTGGACAAAACTCTAAAGGTTTAATAGGTAAGAAGAAAAGCATAAAGGGTAAGAGGATCTGAGAGAAAATAAAGATAGGGCAGACTATTAGGGGTGACTTGGTTAACCCAAGAGAGAACCAAAAGGCCAGGAGGCCAAAAGAGGCAACAGAAGCTTCAAAACAGAGGTCTTCAAGACCCAAGCTAAGCGAGACTCGAGAATAGGACCACTAATCCTAACCTTTCTATCGGCCCTATTGAAGTTATAAAGGCAAGGAAGTCAAGTTAGATTCAAAATCAAGGTTCAAAGAGAGATAAGATAAGGGAACTAAGGAGGAGTTAAGATGAGAGTAGAACAGACAAGAAAAGATTTTAAGTAGGATAAGGGCAAAGATAGAACCAAAGACAAGGAAAGAACTACTAAACAAATTTTAAGTTGACTTGCTTTAGAAAATAACTTTTTGGATAAAAACTAAATCGACTTTTACGCCTATGGCCACGCCCTCTGACCGACCTAGGCTCGATACCAACTGTGACGACCCACCCGTGATGTCTGCAAGAGGTCCGGAGGACCATTTTTTTTGTGCTGCGAAGTCACCACGGAAGGATGTGGTAGCACCGCATGGAGCTTTACCGAGGAGGTGCTGCCAGACCTCCCAGAGGTCTTGCGGACCTCCCGAGGTCTTGGTCCGCCACTAACCTCCCAGAGGTCTTGAGGACCTCCCGGAGGTCGTGGCCGCCACCGCCGCAGTAGCACCTCCAGCACATCACCAAGAGAGGTCCCAGACCTCCCAAAGAAGTCCCAGGGACCTCCCGGTGGTCCCGCCTGTGCATCCGAGCTAGTCCCGGGACAATCGAGCTAGCTCGCACAAGAACACAAGCCAATACCACAACCACGAGGTCAAACAAAGATGAAGCATAAATTAAACTTTATATAATAGGACCTTATGGTCAAGCTTGTTAACAAGAGGTCTCGCCACCGAGGGCTTACAAAACCAACGAGGACTTACAATCTGGCGACAAGGAGCTCTAGGGCTCAAACACCAAAACACGCAGAAGCCATCCAACAAGCACCACAGTTTGTCGGGTGGAGGGCGTCCTAGGCATCTTAGTCGTCAAGAATTCCTCCTCGAAGAGGTCTGCCTTTATCGCACTTGGTCATCCTCATAATCTGCTTTGACCACAGGGGCTTAAGTCAGTAACATCCCAAATGTATAATTAGGGTTAATCAAGTATAATTATATGTGTAGAAATTAAAACTTTTTCTCACATCTGAAAAACCCTAAAATCTCATGTGATTTTTGTCCAAGAGTTGTGTAATCCAAAACACAAAGCTCTTGTTGACCAAAAATCAAACTCATTTTCAATTATCTTAAATCTTGTACCAAACATTTGGAATATATTTTCCTTGGTCCCAAAAACTGATATGGGACCCCTTCAAAAATATCATGAGTTATAACACTTGTTGATAATTTTTGGAGGCAAAACAATCCTTTAAACAACCTTCATGAATTTCCTGAGAAAAATGCATTGCATAATAACCTCTGGAAATTTTATGCAAGGTTGATCTCGTGTCAGCAAGCTCCAGTTAAAATTTCATCAAATTTGGAGTTCATTTGCTATCTCAAATAATTCTAGTAAGTTTCAATTTGTTAAAAACTAAATTTAAAAGCCTACACTGTTCCTTGGGCTAGCCATATTCAAAGTTGGTCCAGCCCAACCATGTCTGCACCTCGGCCAGACCTCATCTCCACTTGATCAAATCGCGTGGTTGGATTTACATCCAACAGCCCACGACCTCCTCATGATCAACACCGCAAGGACCTCCCCACCTCATGAGGTCATTGCCGTTGGATCGATGATCCATGGTCATGACCTCCCTGTGTTAAACCTCAAAGACCTCCTCGAGTTGTTAAACCATCGCAATGAGGTCATCCCATTTGTTGAGGTCGTAGCCGTTGGATCAAATCCAACAGCCACGACCTCCTCCTCAACATACTCAGTCAGGTCATCCCACCTGCGTGAGGTCATAGCCCTTGGATCCAAGATCCATGGCCCTGACCTCCTCCTCTCAACCTAAACTAAACAAACCTCCCACCTAACCAAGGTCGTAGCCATTGGATCAAATCCAACAGCTCACGACCTCCCTGCGTTATCAAGCACTCACAACCTCCCCCATCTTTTGTTGTGCACCGTTAGATTTAAAATCTACGGTCACGACCTCCTTTTTGTCTCATGCGCACCAGACCTCCCCAGCGCACGTGAGATCGTAGCCCTTAGATCTAAATCTAAAGGCCATGACCTCCCTTGTGCGTTGCGCAAGCTCAGGACCTCCACCTCCTTTGATCGGAACCCTTAGATCTAAATCTAGCGGTCCTGACCTCCCTTGCCTGTTGCGCATCATATCAGACCTCCCCATCAGGTCAGTGCCCTTGGATTTAAATCCAAAGGCCATGACCTCCCCTCATGTTTTTTGATCGCGTGCGGTTAAGTCCTCACTGGAGGTCCGCACCGTTGGATGGAGATCCAACGCTTTGGACCTCTGTCCCTTTTCCTCACGTGCGTTTTCGCGATTAAAAATCGGAGGGCCACGACCTCCCATCCTTGATTGTGTGGTGGGACCTCCTCCCGGCCACTTAAAACATAACGGTTCAAAATGAGATCCGATGGTTAGGACCTCCCGTGTCTTATCCAGCGGTCATAAGGACCTCCTGTTCTTCTCCTTCCTCTGGCGCGCATGCGTGCTCGAAGCGGGAGTTAATGTCCACTTGTCCCTTCGTGTCCTTTCAATGACTCTTTCTTGACCGCATTTAATCTGGTCGACTTTCCGCTCATCAGTCAAGACACCGCCTTTGTCAACCTTTATGTCTTGTCCACCCATGGACCAACCTGTGGGCTAAGCTCACCATGGAGCTTAGCCCCGTTCAAAACCTTCACTCGGGCTATAAAGTATCCTTTGGGAGCCTCCTTGGCTTCCTTTACACCCAATTGATCTCGGTCTTGCACTTGTGCGTGGTGAGCTCCTCCTCACTCATTTCCTCCTTTGGTGGCTGCCATTGTTGAGTCCTTGGAGCTCCTCGGTGGCACAAGAAGATCCAATGGCTTCCTTTTCAAACCCTTGTTCGCTTTTGCTCCCAACACCTCCTGAAATAACCCTAACTTATTTTGTTTGGGCACTTTTCAGAGGAGGACAAAGCTGAGCTTGGAGCTGGTGCCGTGAGCTGCGAAGCTTCGTTGTCTTCCCCAACTCCGGTCATCACCTCCACGACCTCCCGAGCACCTTAGGACCTCCGGTACCTCCTGTAGTCCTTTAGATCTTGCACCCTTATGAATGATTTTGCGGAGCTTTTCTTGGCACAAGCTTGAATGTTCGCGAATTGCTTTTTGCATTTTCGTGTTTGCCGTCTTTGGTCATCTTTTGCCCTCTCCGGCTCGCCGGCGTTCAAAGCCGCCGTCGCCGTCGAGAGAGGTCCACTGGTGCAACGTTATTGTGCACTCGGTGGTATCGTGGACCTCACCGGCGAGCTCTACATCGCCGGCGAGATCACTTCTTCACGCTCGGGATTTTGTCGGACGTCCCGGCGTGTCATTGTCGTTTTAGGACATAAATTCACCGCTTTAAATGCCCAATCATCGCAATCATTGGTGTCTTAACGCCATTAACCTGCCCCTTTGCGCGCATTAAAACCCTCGGCGGACCTCCTCGTGGTCCTGCGCAATTTATTTCTTGTCCAAAGCTCGTGCGCGTTGGAGTGCAGGGCGTCCATGACCTCCTCCAAGGAGATCTGGGCGTCCAAGACCTCCCTTGCGCAATCAGTCGTGTCATCCCGACCTCCACGGAGGTGCAGTGGCGTTAGGACCTCCGTTTAGGACCTCTCGTAGCCATCTCGGCCGTTCATGACCTCCCGGGTAGATCTTGACCGTCAAGGTCCTCCTCGGACGATCTGAACCATCGAGGACCTCCTTGGAACATCTGGACCGTCCAGACCTCCCTGTGAGGTCTTGGCGATGCTGAGATCTTCCTTGGGGAGATCTTGATAGTTTAGATCTTCCTTTGGAAGATCTCACCGCTGAGGACCTCCCTTTAGATCTGGTCCGCTTCCGACCTCCTTCTGTGTTGTGGTCAGTTGGATTTGCATCTCGGTCACGACCTCCCCCTCACCTCGCGCATGTGAGTTGCTAAGAGGTCCAGGACCTCTGGACCTTCACGTGCGCGTGTGTGATGTTCTCCTGGGAGATCTTGAGCCGTTGGATTTAAGATCGGTGGCTCACGTCCTCCCATACCCTTGTGAGTTTAGAAATTCCAGTGAGGTCTTAGTTAAACTGAAATAAGGTATAGACTTTAGAATTTCATATCTCTTTCATTTTAATTCCAAATAAGGTCATTCAAATTGTGTTAGCTCTGTCTTGAACTTGACGTTAATCCAAAAATGATTGTAAGTTGAGTTCAGCTCCAGAGCACAGTTTGCCATTAGATTTTCAAACCAACTTTAAAATATACACTTAAATCAATGCTTAACTTGTAAAATACAAAACTAATGCTCTGTAGATTATTTTTGAGTGAGACCAACTTTGTTGGGTTCCTCCATTAATGGTCTTACTATGAACATTAGTTTTGAGCATGTTGCTGCTAGGAAAATGAGGACTTGTGCATTATAATTTTGTTCAAGTTCTTGTTTTTGAAAATTTGTAGAAAGTGCAATATAGCTCCAAATGAGGTGAACTCAATTGTGTTATTCATCTCATGAGGTGCTGGTTTTACAGTAAAAATTTCAGCTTCGCTGCTTTTCTAGAAAATGTTGCCTCACAATTAAATTAGTGAATAGTGCAGTTTGGTATTTTAGGGGCTGAGCAGAATTGTTTTGCTCATAACTTTTGCATTGAGAATCCAAATCAATTGGTTCTTGTTGCAAAATTCCCTAAAAATCACCCTCTTGCTGCTGTAGAAAATTCAGAGAATTTGGAGTTCGTTTGTTGTGCTGTCTTTGTTGTGTTTAAATCGTTCTTATCGGTTCTTTCTCGCTTTTCCGTTAGGCTTCAACATTTGTGGTGATCCCGAGAGTGACCCTCCGCAACAAATTGACCACCAGCAACAAGGCAAGCAGTTTGACCATTTCCATCATTGTCCCATTACTTTAAAGCTTAATACTTTGTTTTACTTCTATGTATGCATGCTACTTTGTGTTAAATGTAAGCTAGCGAGCCTATAGTTGCATGATCTGTAGGAATTGTTTATCCTCTACTACCATGAGCCTAGGTTAATTGCTGTGGTGGGAGCTCGTTGGATGAGCTCTTATCACTTAGTAGTTTCGATGTAAATTGCTTAGACATGCTTAGTTATCGGTAGAAATGGGCGATCATCGACTTAGTCGATGGTCTTGATCACTCAAAACTGATTATTACTCCTATATGTCCAGCACTTGTGCTTTGTTTAATTGTAAAATCAAAACTGAAAATAAAAGATTGATTTAGACTTGGGCATATTGGATGGATGGTGCGGTTTTTGGATGTGGTGGTATGCTGGGTCCCTAAGGACCGAGTACTTGGGTCACTAAGCCAGCGATTTGGCGTACTAACCACGCGAGGGGCATATGGAACCCCTCTTGACTAAGTACTCTAGGAGGTGTTAATTATGAGCGAGCTCGGTTGGTGTGTTTTCAAAACAAATGTATATGTATAGTGTGGGAGGGAGCATTAGCTTAGGGAAGGTTGTGATGTCTCCTTCTCCCGTGGGTTGTGCAGCTCGTAATTAGCATTCATCCTTTGGAAAGGTCTCGTAGGACTTAGCCGTGCCAAAGACACCTTCTAAGTGTGCGTAAAGGAAAGGCGATCGGCGTGTGGAGTGCAGTGGTACACCTGCGAGGATAAAACTATTGAATAGCCTCGTCCTAGGTTATGGACATGCTTGGTAAGGTCGTTCAAGACTAGACTACAACCTTTAATTAAAACTTGACATGGTTGGTATGAACGGGGAGTTCATGCTATTGTTGTGGTGACTTGGGTTAGTCACTTCCAGGATTGTTGTTGTTACTATGTTATTATCCCGTTGTTACTTCAACATTTAAAAATGCTTTGTCAAATTGCCTCCAATCTACTATGTTATTGCAAATAAATGTTGCTTTAGGCTAAAATGAGTCCAAAGCCTCATCCACTTAAATAAAGCTTGCATGTAGCTATTTATAGTTACTGTTATCTCACACGTAAGTCTTGCGAGTACTTTATGTACTCATCTGCGCCGTGGTTGTGGCAATTTTGTGGCTTTTGTTGCAGAGGAAGAAGGAGAGCTCCAAGAGCCTCTCTTTTGTGCTACGTGTTGCGCTTTCTTGACGACTAGCTTGGCGGTCCCACGATGCCTAGGGGTTAAGGCACACCGATTGGCTTTGTGTTATAGCCATCTTTATGGCACTTTTGCTTCATTGTTATCTTTTTGTATTTATTGCTATTTGGCCTAAGGGCCTCTCTTTTGTAATATCTATTCCATATTAATGTTAACTTCGGTTTGTTGCTTATGTTTTATGTGTTGTATGGAATTGATACATTCTTTTGTTGTGAGGTATGTATCGATTTCAGGAAGTATACATCTCTCGAGACCGGGTTTATTTGGTTGATAATACTAGGGTCAATCGGATGACTAAGTATTATGAGCCTAATAAACGTCGAGTCTCACATAAGCCATGAGTACTTGGAATGTACTCGGAAGTCCTGAGAGCAAAGATGCAATAATATTCATGCAAGGACTTACCAATGGAGAGTCAGATGGTTAGTTTATAAAAGCCAAATTTGACAATAATAGCAATAATAGATTGAAAGGCGACAAGAAGGTAAAACCATAATACATAATACTTTTGATGTTTTAATAAAAGGTGGTGTGAGCACCAACTCACGGCCACAACCAAAAATTGGGGAGGTCAGATCACACCAAAGGCAGTCCTCACCCAAAACCCACTCGAACACCCATTCCAGAGGTCCGAACCAACCCCTGGACCACTACAAAGCCAACCTTGACCCCTCTGGAGCCGGCCAAGGTCTCTTGAGGCAAAGCCAAAGCATCTCGCGGAAGTGTCGATGGCACAAGCTTTTGAAACATCTACCCTTGCACCATTTCATGAGCATGTCCATGACCAAGGACTTGGCTATTGAATAGATCTTTTACTCTGCAGAGGTGTACAACTTTACCCACAATCCACGATCTCTCTAGCGGGATGGGTTCGGTCACCCTTGCTCACTTCCTAAGGTGAGCAGCCTAGAGAGCGCTGCAAGGCCTTTACAAAGCTTTGAGCCGACTAGGGCTGCCCGCTAAGGTTTCGTAATCCCTCCAAAGGTCTAGAAATCCACGGGGTTATGGGGTGCCCCTCTTGCGCCAACGAATCACACGCTCAACCAAAACAGCCCCAAGCCATCTCATTGCTAATTATTCAGCCTGCACCATTCCCATAAGATGATCTTGTGGTTGCACTAATTGGCCCATTAAACAGATACAAAGTGAAGTCCTTAATTGTGCTAAGGCAAGACTTCCACAAACCAAAGTGCACAAAGACACCACTACTCACTCCTGCCTTCTTGCCTTGGCAAAACAATTGTATTAGCCCATGCCAAAAGACCACCCATCTGGCACACAAATTTTAACCAAGTGGTCTCACACCACGATCGACACAGACTTAGGCATCCCGCCATAGCTGCTCAACAATGGCACCAACCACACATTTCATAACTTATTAGTCAAGATTATTGGAGATGAAGCATGATACGCTCAAACCACGTTTTCTAAGCGAGGCTATATAAGACCCTCGGCCCCATGTTGGCAAATAACAAAGAATACCAACTAAATTATCCACCCTAAGGCTCACAAGGTGAACATGACAATATGATGGAGACAAGGTATAAAGGAGGCATAACAACAAGTAGGCAAGTAACTACTGTTAAACCATTTTCTTATAAACATAGCCATGCATGATAATTTAAACCAAATACATTTGCAAAGCTTGGTTCAAGATGATCAAAAGGAGGTTTGTGGCTTGCCTTGGTCAGCGGTGGAGAGCCTTCTGCAAAGAAGAGTGGGTCCAAGATCTCCTCGAACTCGTGATCTACGTTCATAAGAGAACCAAATAAGCAAAACCACACTAAGCCGTGAGAACAACAAAAGAACCAAAAGGAACTCAAACCAACTCAGCCAAAAGGAAACCAAGAGGCTTAACACCGCCTCAAAGAGCTCTGAGGGAGGGTCTTGCGCAAGGAAGAACCGAAAGCGAGAGGAGGCAGGAAGGAAGAAATGAGCAAAAGATTACAAAGGCACGCCTCCCGGGCTATATATAGCCGGAGTTGGTGGTGTGCACCACAAGGAAACCAAGAGACGTGTTGTGTCGGGACTACTTAGGCGGGGCTTGCCCAAAAAGAATTGAAATAAAGTACCTCGGATGGGATTTGCATTTAATGTGACCCGACACCTATTAAATGCGCCTGAGTTCTGAGGCAAGAGCAATAATTACAAGGTGAAGAGGGCTGCAAGTGGGGCCGATCAAAAGGGTGCACCATTGGTCAAAGAGGTGGCCCCACCGAAAAGGGTCATTCACGCCAAAGACCACCGCGAGGTCTGGGCAAGAGGTCCTCAAAGCTCTGTGAGGAGGCCACGACACTCGGACTGCACAAGGGAGGTCTAAGGGTCAAGATTTCAAGGGAGGACTTCAACGGTCCAGATCAAAGGCGCGCAGGAGGTCTGACGAGTAGATCTCCAAAAGGAGATCTAGCGGTCAAGATCTCAATGGGGAGGACCTCAGCAGTCCAGATCAAAGGCGCAGGAGGTCTGACGAGTAGATCTCCAAAAGGGAGATCTAGCGGTCAAGATCTCAAAGGGAGGACCTCAGCGGTCCGCATCAAAGGGTGAGGGAGGTCGACCAGCAGAATATTCAAGGTTAGGAGGGTGGTCTTTACAAAAGACCCGGCAAGAAGGCCGGGAGGAGGTCTTGGACCTAAGGAGGTGGAACCTTTGGATCCCACTAAAGGAGAACACAGACGGCTAAGATCTCCAGAGAGGAGGTCCTAAAGGCGAGATCCTAACAAGGGAGGTGCGGCGGCTAGATCTCAACAAGGGAGGTCTCGAGCGGCTAGATCTCAACAAGGGAGGTCTGAGCGGCTAGATCTCAACAAGGGAGGTCTGGCGGCTAGATCTCAACAAGGAGAGGTCTGAGCGGCTAGATCTCAACAAGGGAGGTCTGGCGGCTAGATCTCAACAAGGGAGGTCTTAAAGGACACGGAGGAGGTCCGTAGGACACAGAAAGGTCTGCAGGGACAAAGGGAGGTCTATTTGAACACAAGGGAGGTCCAAATAGCCACAAGGAGGTCTAGAAAGGTCCCAAAGGGGCACTGGGAGGTCCAGAGGAACTCTGGAGCGCCCAAGAGAACTCAGAGGTTCCGAGAGGGCGTGGAGAGGTCCACAGGGAGGTCCAAAAGAAGCAAAGCCAAGCGTGGCTTGAAGAGACCAAAGAGGTTAGAAACACCAACCCGAGCCGGGTTCTTAACAAGAAAACCCGAAACACGGGAGGGGTCCGAACAGAGGGGAAAGATGAGAGAGAGAGAAGGGGAGGTCTGAGTCTCAAAGAGATTCAAGCCAACAAAGGAAGTTAAAAGAAGACAAAACCCACGGCTGCAGGGGAGGCTCGGGGACACAAACAACCCAAGAGCAAAGAAAAGACACAACAGAGAGCTACAACCAGGCAAGGAACACCAACTAAGAGCTTAGTTAAGGTTTGATTAATTCCAATTGAACTCTCCAGATTCAAAAAAATCTCAGGTTAAGCTTTGGATTCTCAATAAAGCCAAATGGTTACTTTTATTTTGAAAACTTGGCAAGGACTTAAAAGAAAACGGGATGTTACAGGTTAGGAGTGAGGAAAAAGGTGAAGATGGGAGGCATGCTAAGGCTATTTATAGCCGGAGAAGAAAGAGAGAAAAAGAAAAGCACAGGGTGGCTCTGAGACACACGGGTCAAGGGTAGGTGAAAAACAGGGCCAAAGATAAGACAGGGCATGCCAATATAATGATAGAACAAGGTACCTCAGATGTGACCGCATTTAATGTGATGCAATAGCCATTAAATGCGCACAAACTTCCGAGGCGGAGAAAACTAAGAAAATGAAAGGACTGACAAGTGGGGTCAGTCAAACTCAAGTGAACAGACTAGTCAAAGGGGTGTCTCAACCCGCAAGGGTGGTCTTTGCAAAAAGGCCACGGGTCTTGACCACAAAGTGGTCTCAACCCGCAAAGGTGGTCTTTGCAAAAAGACCACGGGGAGGTTCCAGGGACAAAGAGGTTCTCAACGGTCAAGGTCTCCAAGGGGTGGTCCTGATGGTCAAGATCTATAAAAGGAGACCCTAACGGTCAAGATCTACAAGGGGTGGTCCTGATGGTCAAGATCTATAAAAGGAGACCCTAACGGTCAAGATCTACAAGGGGTGGTCTGAACGGCTAAGATCTCCAAGGGGGAGATCCTATCGGTCAGATCAAAACAAGGGGAGGTCTGAACGGCTAAGATCTCCAAGGGGGAGATCCTAACGGTCAGATCTAAACAAGGGGAGGTCTGAACGGCTAAGATCTCCAAAGGGGAGATCCTAACGGTCACATCTAAACAAGGGGAGGTCTGAACGGCTAAGATCTCTAAGGGGGAGATCCTAACGGTCAGATCTAAATAAGGGGAGGTCTGAACGGCTAAGATCTCCAAGGGGAGATCCTAACGGTCATATCTAAGCAAGGGGAGGTCTGAACAGGTAAAATCTCTAAGGGGGAGATCCTAACGGTCAGATCTAAGCAAGGGGAGGTCTGAACGGCTAAGATCTCCAAGGGGGAGATCCTAACGGTCAGATCTAACCAAGGGGAGGTCTGAACGGCTAAGATCTCCAAGGGGGAGATCCTAGCAGTCGAGATCTAAACAAGGGAGGTGCGAGCGGCTAAGATCTCCAAGGGAGATCCTAGCGGTCGAGATCTAAGCAAGGAGGTCCGAGCAGCTAAGATCTTGAAGGAGATCCTAGCAGTCGATCTAAACAAGGGAGGTCTCGAATCAGCTAAGATCTCCAAAGGAGATCCTAGCAGTCGAGATCTAAGCAAGGGTAGGTCTCAATGCTAAGATCTCCAAAGGAGAGATCCTAGCAGTCGAGATCGAAACAAGGGGAGGTCTGAACGGCTAAGATCTCCAAGGGGAGATCCTAACGGTCAGATCTAAACAAGGGGAGGTCCGAACAGCTAAGTCTCCAAGGGGGAGATCCTAACGGTCAGATCTAAACAAGGGGAGGTCTGAACGGCTAAGATCTCCAAGGGGGAGATCCTAACGGTCAGATCTAAACAAGGGGAGTTCTGAATGGCTAAGATCTCCAAGGGGGAGATCCTAACAGTCAGATCTAAGCAAGGGGAGGTCTGAACGGCTAAGATCTCCACGGGGGAGATCCTAACGGTCAGATCTAAGCAAGGGGAGGTCTCAACGGCTAAGATCTCCAAGGGGGAGATCCTAACGGTCAGATCTAAGCAAGGGGAGGTCTGAACAGCTAAGATCTCCAAGGGGGAGATCCTAACGGTCAGATCTAAACAAGGGGAGGTCTGAACGGCTAAGATCTCTAAGGGGGAGATCCTAACGGTCAGATCTAAGCAAGGGGATGTCTGAACGGCTATGATCTCGAAGGGGGAGATCCTAATGGTCAGATCTAAGCAAGGGGATGTCTGAACGGCTAAGATCTCCAAGGGGGAGATCCTAACGGTCAGATCTAAGCAAGAGGAGGTCTGAACAGCTAAGATCTCCAAGGGGGAGATCCTGGGTCTGAACGGCTAAGATCTCCAAGGGGGAGATCCTAACGGTCAGATCTAAGCAAGGGCGATAGTACCGATGTTCTTGGAGCGGACGACCGAGGTAGTAGTTCGAACCCTTAGCGATATAACGGACAAAAAAAGAAAGGCGGTAGGACCGCACAAAGAAAGGCAGTAGGACCGCATTTCCGAAGTTGAACCATCCCCAAGGGAAGTCCTGAGAGGAGGAAGAAGAGGGGGGGGGGGGTTCGGAGAGAAGGGTGGTCCAAAAAAAGGGAAACCAACCCGAGTTTGAATCACAGAAATCAAATAGGTTTGAAACATAAACCCGAGCTGAGAACAACTCGGGGAGGTTAAGATCAACGAAAGGAGGTCAGGTCAAAACCAAAGGAACGTCTAGACTAGAAGGGTGGTCTAAACAGAAAAGAGGTCCTGGAAAAGGGAAGCTAGGCCTAAGGGCACACAGAGCAAATAGGAAAAAGGGGACCAAGAGCCAAAGAACACTAGAGAACTCCAACAAGCGAAAAGGCTGACAAGAACTCTAGGACAAATGGGATGTTACAAACCTTCACCCCTTATAGAGAATCTCGTCCCCGAGATTCAGGCCAGCTAGAGAATAGGTGTGGGAACTCCTTTTTGAGGTCCTCTTCGTGCTCCCAAGTTGCTTCTGCTTCGGTGTGGTTGCTCCATTGCACTTTGCAAAGCTGAATGGTCTTGGTCCTTGTGACTCTCTTCGATACGTCTAATATCTTGATAGGCTGCTCCTGGTAGGAGAGATCTTCTTGGAGGTCTACAGCTTCTAAGGGCATTTGATCTTCTGGCACCCGCAAGCACTTCTTCAATTGAGATACATGGAAGACATTGTGCACTCCAGTTAGCTGAGGAGGGAGGTCTATCTTGTAGGCAACTTCTCCTCTTCGGGCAAGAATGGGAAATGGTCCAATGAATCTCGGTGCAAGCTTTCCACTGACTCTGAAACGACGCATACTTTTGAGAGGTGACACTTTGAGGTACACTTGGTCTCCAGGAGCAAAAGCTAAGTCTCGACGCCTAATGTCTGCATAGCTCTTTTGTCTAGTCTGGGCAGTCTTCAACTTCTCCCTTATTAATCTCACTTGGTCTTCAGCTTCTTTCAAAAGATCTGGCCCTAGCACTTGGCCTTCTCCAGATTCTGTCCAGTACAAGGGTGTTCTACACTTTCTTCTATACAGAGCTTCAAAAGGGGACATTTGGAGACTTGCTTGGTAACTATTATTGTAGGAGAACTCTGCATAGGGTAGCATCCGATCCCAACTAGCTTGCTTTTCTAGAGCACAAGCCCTCAACATATCTTCAAGAACTTGGTTAACTCTTTCGGTTTGGCCATCAGTTTGAGGATGGTAGGCTGTGCTGAAATTGAGGTTTGTGCCCAAAGCATCATGCAGTTTTTGCCAAAATTTGGAGGTGAACTGAGATCCTCTATCTGACACTATTTTCTTTGGCACACCATGTAGACACACAACCTTCGTCATGTAGAGCTCTGCCAACTTGTCTCCAGAATAGGTAGTCTTCACAGGTATAAAGTGAGCCATTTTGGTTAATCTGTCCACAATGACCCAAAAAGAGTCAAAACCAGTTTGGGTCTGGGGTAGACCAGTTATGAAGTCCACCCCGACCTCTTCCCATTTCCACTCGGGTATGGGCAAGGGCACCCACAGACCACTAGGTCTTTGGTGTATGGCCTTAACCTTTTGACAAGTATCACACTTGGCCACATACTCCGCTATCTCGCGCTTCATGCTAGGCCACCAGTACATTTCCTTGATGTCTTGATACATCTTTGTAGCTCCAGGGTGAATGGAATACAATGCTTCATGAGCTTCCTTGAGTAACAGCTGCTTGAACTCTATGTTGTTCGGTACACAGAGCCTCTTATCAAACCAGACAGTTCCCTGTTCATCTTCCAAAAATCTTAAAGATCTCCCTTTTCTCATGTTGCTCTTGATTTCTTGAATGTCAGCATCTTCAACTTGAGCTGCCCTGATCTGATTTTGCAAGGTAGGTTGCACTTCCAGAGTTGCCAAAAACCCTTCTTCAACTATTTCAAGTCTAAGCTTCTGAAATTCCTCGTGCAAAGTTGGTTGACTTTCTTTGATCATCAAGGTGCTGCTATAAACCTTCCTGCTCAGAGCATCTGCTACTACATTGGCCTTGCTGGGGTGATAATGAATTCCCAAATTGTAGTCTTTAATTAGCTCTAACCACCTTCTCTGCCTCATGTTCAAATCAGCTTGGGTAAATATATACTTTAAGCTCTTGTGATTTGTGTATATTTCACATCGGTTTCCAATAAGATAGTGGCGCAAAATCTTCAGAGCATGAACTATTGCAGCTAGCTCGAGATCATGAGTAGGATAATTTGCTTCATGTGGTTTTAACTGCCTGGAGGTATAGGCTACCACCCTTCTTTCTTGCATTAAGACACAACCCAGTCCTTGCTTTGATGCATCACAAAGACTTTTCTAACATCTGGCAATACCAAAACTGGGGCAGAGGTCAACCTTTTCTTGAGCTCTTGAAAGCTTTGTTCACACTCAGAGGTCCAAGAAAACTTCCTCTTCTTTTTCAACAACTGAGTGAGAGGTCTTGCTATGCGAGAAAACCCTTCAATGAACCTTCTGTAATACCCTACCATTCCAAGGAAGCTTCGGGTTTGGGCTACTAACTTAGGGGATTCCCAATTGAGCACATCTTGAACCTTACTGGGGTTAACAGATACTCCTTTTTCAGATAAGACATGACCCAAGAAAACCACTTCCTTCAACCAAAACTCACACTTACCAAATTTGGCAAAGAGTTGGTGGGCTCTGAGCTTCTTTAGAACCAAACAGAGGTGATCTGCATGCTCTTCTTCACTTTTGGAATACACAAGGATGTCATCAATGAAGACAATGACAAACTTATCAAGGTACTCCATGAATACTCTATTCATCAGATTCATGAAATAGGCAGGGGCATTGGTCAGTCCAAAGGACAATATAGTGAACTCAAACAGCCCATATCTAGTTGAAAAAGCTGTCTTAGGGATGTCTTCTTTGCGAATTTTGAGCCGATGGTACCCTGTCCTCAAATCTATTTTTGAAAACACTCCAGCTCCTTTCAATTGGTCGAACAGGTCATCAATTCTTGGTAGGGGGTACTTGTTTTTGATGGTGACATCATTTAGAGCTCGGTAGTCCACACACATCCTCTGTGTACCATCCTTCTTGGGCACAAAAATCACTGGAGCTCCCCAAGGTGAGGAGCTAGGTCTGATGAAACCTTTACTCAACAGGTCTTCAATCTGTTTCTTCAACTCTACTTGGTCATCAACATGTAGCCTATAAGGTCTTTTGAATAAGGGGGGGGGTCCCTGGAACAAGGTTAATGACAAACTCAAGATCTCTATTTGGAGGCATCCCTGGGAGTTCATTAGGGAACACATCTAGAAACTCTCAGACCACTGGGACGTCTTTCAGAGATACAACTTGAGCACTACAAGCTAGGGCTCCAACAAGCTTCTTTGAGGAGGCCACAAACTTCACTGTGACTCCACTAGGGCTGGTCAAAGAGATTCTTCGGCCACTACAATCCAACATTGCATGGTGGTCTGCAAGCCAGTCCATACCCAAGATCACATCTAGGGACTTGGTGTCCAGGAGGATGAGATTGGCTAGAAATTCTACTTCTTCTATGACCAATCTAACTTGTGGACAACCCTGGTTCGTGCTTAACTCCGAACCGGGGGATTGAACCAACAAGGGAGCTTTAAGAGTTACAACTCTAAACTGTTGCTTTTCAGCAAAACTCTAAGAAACAAACGAATGGGAAGCCCCAGAATCAAACAAAACGACAGCTGGCACTGAATTGACTAGGAACATACCTAGTACAACATCCGGGGAGGTCTGGGCTTCCTCTACTGCAACATGATTGACACGACCTCTTCCATAAGGTTGAGAGGTCCTTCACAGTTCTTTGGAGAGGGTGCAGGTGGGGAGGTCTGATGTGGAGGTCCTGCAGCTTATCTGACCCTCTGTGGGTATTGGTTGGCAAAATGCCCCACTTGATGGCACTTAAAGCAAGTGATCCCAGCTGCTGTTGAGGTCTTTGAAGGCTGGCTGCTGCTGCTAGTGATGCCATGTTGGCTTGAGGCAGCTGGATGGGAGGTCTTGGTAGATGCCCTAGAGGGTCCAGGAGGTCCTTAGCGCCTAAATTGGTGCCGCACAAAGGTTCTGGGACGCTGAGGAGGTCCTTGTTGAGCACTAAAGGGTGGCATTTTCCTCTTGTAAGTCTCGGAGAGCTCTCTGCGGGACTCTTCAATGAGCATTGCCTTGTTCACCATGTGTTGAAAATCAGGATAATCATTGCCAATAACTTGGACTTTAAGGCTGGGGTAGAGACCTCGCTTTAAACGCTTCTGACGGGCCTCATCCGTGGCAACATCCTCTCTCGCATAACGGGATAGCTGCGTGAACTTGGTGAGATACTCACTCACAGTCATATTTCCTTGCTTGAGGTCCCGAAACTCATTTCTCTTCATCTCCACCTTCCCATCAGGGACATGGGAATGGCGAAAGGCTGCTGAGAATTCGGCCCATGTGATCCCCTGGGGGTCAACATGGGAGTTACAAAATGTGTCCCACCATTCAGCTACAGCACCTTCCAGCTGATGTGATGCAAACAAGACTTTCTCCCTGTCTTCACAACGAGCAATATCTAGCTTCTTCTCGGTTGATCTCAGCCAATCATCAGCATCAAGAGGTTCAGGGGAGCTAGAAAAGGTGATAGGGCGAGTCTTCATAAACTCCGACAACCTAGATTGAGGATGAACAGAGGGTGGAGGTGGTGGCATAGCTGCTGCTTGGCTGCTTTGACTCATCATGGCAAGCAAAGCGGTGGTGGTCTGGCTTTGCTGGGCCATCATCTGGTTCATATTTTGCATCATGGAGCTCATCATCTGGGCTTGAGCTGCCATAAACTGTCCCAGTCCTTGATCTGTCACTGCTGCTAGAGGAGGTGGTGGTGGGGGCAACTTCTCCGCTGGCTCATCCTGACATGCTGAAGGGCAGATTTGAGCCATCTGCACAGAACTCTCCAGTTAGTAGACGGGAAAGAAAGCATGATAGATAAGAGGGAAAAGTACAAAGATGAGCTTAGAGCAGGAGAGAAAGATGGATCAACCTAATAGGGGTAAAACGGTTAAGCCCGAAAAGCAAAAGCCAGAAGGCTAAAAGAGACAACAAGACCAAAGCAAGAGGTCCTACTGACCCCAACTAATCGATGCTGAAACACAGGGGGGGCCACTTACTAGCCTAACCTTATGAAGACGGTCCTATAGAGGTTACCTGGATAAGGAGGTCAAGTTAAACTTGAAAAACAAGGTTCCAGAGGAGGTAAGATGCAAGAACCAGAGAGGGGGATAAGAAAGAAACCACTGAACAAGTTACAGAGTTGGTTTGACTTAGAAAATAACTTTTGAATCAAGACTAGAACGACCCTTCTACCTATGGTCACGTCCTACAGTCGACCACGGCTCTGATACCACCTGTGGCGACACCCTCTCAGATATACAGGAACTTTTTTAACGGCCGGTACAACCGCACGGAGGTCCGGTAGTACCGCACAATCCTGAGGCGAGCCGCTACTACCGCACGGAGGTCCGGTAGTACCGCACATCATATCCCAGAGAGGAGGTCCGCCAGGACCTCCCAGGAGAATCGCAAAGACCTCCTGGAGGTCTGGCCTCTGTGCACCGAGCTAGTCCCAGGAAGCTAAGCTAGCTCGCACAGAACAACATAGGTGTACTCATAACCAACCGGTCAAACAACAGAAGAAAAACGGACAAATAACTTATATTAGACAAAGACCTTAAGGTCAGGGTTGATTACAGAGGACTGCCAACAAGGGCTACAAAAGAAAACCGGCTAAAGCACACCAAAGAATGAACACAAAAAGCGCCAGAGAGCCATCCAAAGAAGCCCACGGGCTGTCGAGTGGAGGACGTCCTAGGCAGCTGGATCAACAAAGAACTCCTCTTCAAAGAGGTCCGAGCCACCTTGCAATTGGTCATCTTCATACTCTGCTTTGACACAGGGCTTAAAGCCATGAGTACTTTGAATGTACTCAGCAAATCACAGGGAACAAGTATGCAATTAATATTGATGCATTAGCATTGACAAGGTAGAGCTGCAGGGTTAGTTTGTAGAAAGCAATATTTGACTAGAAATAAACATAGATAGATTTCAAAGCTCGAGTTAAAAACATAATACATAAGTACATTTGTTTCAAGGGAAGGTCGTGAGCACCCACTCACTCCCAAAACCACCCTGGAGCACCCACTCCAAAGCTCCCAAAAGACCACTCGTGGGAGGTCTGGTCGCACCCATGACCAGGACCTCACCCACGACCACTCTGGAGCACCCACTCCAGAGCTGCCACAACCAGCCCCTGGACCACAACTCGAGCCAACCATGACCCCTCTGGAGCCGGCCAAGGTCTCTTCAAGGCAAAGCCACGGTCCCTCGCAGAAGCGCCTAGGGACACAATTTAAATAAAAGTCTACCCTTTTACACCACTTCTCCGGGAGATGTCCATAACCAAGGACTTGGCTATTCGAATAGATTTCACACTCTGCAGAGGTGTACAACTTTACCGACAATTCACGATCTCTCTAGCAGGACGGGTTCCGGAAAGACTCTTGCTCACTACCAAAGGTGAGTAGTCTAGAGAGCGTGACAAGGCCTTTACAAAGCTTTGAACTGACTCGGAGCTGCCCACTAAGGTTTCGCATGTCCCCCCCTGCCGGGTTATCGGGTGCCCCCTCTTGAGCCGTTGCGATAAATCTCACTCAACCACAACAGCACCAAGCCAGCTCATCACTAATTACTCGGCCTAGGCCATCCCCATAAAATGACCTTGTGGTTGCACGGATTACCCGGATCCACAGACACAAAGTTAAGTCCTTAATTGCTGCTCAGGCAAGACATCCACAAACCCCAAAATGAAACATCCACTACTCACTCCCAACCTTCTTGCCCGAGCATAAAACAGTTTTGGGTTCAACCCAGCCACTAGACCACCTAGTCCTGGCACACAAGTTTTATCAATATGGCCTTGCACCACAATCAACACAACCCTAGGCTCACATCAAGGTTGCTTAACAGTGGCACCAACCACAGGTTCCATAGTTCATTAGTCAAGATTATTGATTTGATGGAACATGATTCACAAACCCACGGTTCTAAAGCAGGGCTAAGCATAAGCATACGGTCCCATGTTGGCAATATCAAATAATACCAACTAAAATTACCCATCCTAAGTTGTCCAAAGGAACCATGTCAACATGTCGAATACAATCATCCAAGGAGGCATAGTGTCAAGTGGGATATAGCTACTACCCAAACCATTTCTTATAAAAGTAGCCATGCATGATAATGTAAAACAATATACATTTTGAAAAGCTAGGTTCAATATGATCAAGGGTCTGTGACTTGCCTTCGTCAAGCAGTGGTGAGCCTTCGGTTGAGATTGCCGGATCCAAGAACTCCTCCTCAAACTCGGGATCTACACGAACGCAAAGGACCAAATAAACACAGCAACACTAGGCAAAGGAACTAAAAGACTCCAAAGAACTAACACGAAACTCAACCAAAAACCAGAGAAGCAAGAGGCTCCAGCGCAAAGGAGGGCGGCTTCCACGGCTTTCCTGGGAGAAGCTTCAAGCACAAGCTCGGAGAAAACTAGGCAAAGGCTAGGGGGTTAGGAGTGAGGAAAAAGGTGAAGATGGGAGGCATGCTAAGGCTATTTATAGCCGGAGAAGAAAGAGAGCAAAAGAAAAGCACAGGGAGGCTCTGAGACACACGGGTCAAGGGTAGGTGAAAAGCAGGGCCAAAGATAAGACAGGGCATGCCAATATAATGATAGAACAAGGTACCTCAGATGTGACCGCAATTAATGTGATGCAATAGCCATTAAATGCGCACAGACTTCCGAGGCGGAGAAAACTGAGAAAATGAAAGGACTAACAAGTGGGGTTAGTCAAAGTCAGGTGAACAGACCAGTAAAAGGGGTGTCTCAACCCGCAAGGGTGTTCTTTGCAAAAAGGCCACGGGTCTTGACCACAAGGTGGTCTCAACCCGCAAAGGTGGTCTTTGCAAAAAGACCACGGGGAGGTTCCAGGGACAAAGAGGTTCTCAACGGTCAAGATCTACAAGGGGTGGTCCTGATGGTCAAGATCTATAAAGGGAGATCCTGACGGTCAAGATCTACAAGGGGTGAGTGCGAGCGGCTAGGATCTCCAAGGAGATCCTATCGGTCGAGATCTAAACAAGGGAGGTCCGAGCGGCTAAGATCTCAAGGGGAAATCCTAGCAGTCGAGATCTAAACAAGGGAGGTCTAAGCGGCTAAGATCTCAAGGGAGATCCTAGCAGTCGAGATCTAAACAAGGGAGGTCTGAGCAGCTAAAATCTCAAGGGAGATCTTAGCAGTCGGATCTAAGCAAGGGAGGTGCAGGCAGCTCGGACCTCTAAGGAGAGATCCTAACGATCGAGATCTAAATAAGGAGGTCTCGAGCAGCTAAGATCTCCAAGGGAGATCCTAGCAGTCGAGATCTAAATAAGGAGAATGCAGAACGGCTAAGATCTCCAAGGAGATCCTAACGGTCAAATCTAAGCAAGGGAGGTGCGAGCAGTAAGATCTCCAAGGGAGATCCTAGCTGTCGATCTAAGCGAGGAGAATCCAGCGTCTAAGATATCCAAGGGGGAGATCCTAACGATCAGATCTAAACAAGGGGAGGTCTGAACAGCTAAGATCTCCAAGGGGGAGATCCTAACGGTCAGATCTAAACAAGGGGAGGTCTGAACGACTAAGATCTCCAAGGGGGAGATCCTAACGGTTAGATCTAAATAAGGGGAGGTCTGAACAGCTAAGATCTCCAAGGGGGAGATCCTAACAGTCAGATCTAAACAAGGGGAGGTCTGAACGGCTAAGATCTCCTAGGGGGAGATCCTAACGGTCAGATCTAAGCAAGGGTGGTAGTACCGACATTCTTGGAGTGGAACGACCGGTAGCTGGTAGTTCCGAACCCTTAAGCGGTAAGACAACACAAAGAAAGGCGGTAGGACCGCACAAAGAAAGGCAGTAGGAACGTATTTCCCAAGTCAAACCATCCCCAAGGGAGGTCCTGAGAGGAGGAAGAAGGAGGGGGGTGGTTCGGAGAGAAGGGTGGTCCAAAAAAAGGGAAACCAACCCGAGTTTGAATCACAGAAATCAAATAGGTTTGAAACATAAACCCGAGCTGAGAACAACTCGGGGAGGTTAAGTTCAACGAAAGGAGGTCAGGTCAAAACCAAAGGAACGTCTAGACCAGAGGGGTGGTCTAAACACAAAAGAGGTCTTGGAAAGGGGAAGCTAGGCCTTAGGGCCTACAGAGCAAACAGGAAAAAGGGGACCAAGAGCCAAAGAACACCGGAGAACTACAACAAGCGAAAAGGCTGACAAGAACTCTAGGACAAAGGGTATGTTATAGTAGTATAACCTGAAATTGAGCCATAGGGATAAGATAAATACACTAGAGAATGGGTAAAAACTTGTGCTAAAATTATTTTCCTATCTAATGCCATTCCTTATCCATGTCTCTTATTACATGATCACTAACTTTTCTTATTCTTAAAATTGTAGATGTCTACCTACTAGGAGCCTCAATACGGCACCAGTGCCTTTGAGGAGGGTACGCTACAACACACCTTGTGGGTGATGCTGCAGCATGTGGACTGGTTGCATACGTCTCAGTATACGGTCTACAGCATGCCCTCCAGTGCGGCGTCCACTGAGTACCTCACTCAGGTGCTCATCTAGGGACATCACTTTGGAGACCCTGTCTTCCGTTACTACAGGAGAGGCTCAACGGTCCTGATGTCGCTATATGACGCGGCTTATGTTGCTATCGTACGCCTACGGCACGAGCTGCCGGAGCTGGAGAACCCATTCTTCCACTTTTCGGCACGGACTGCGGACCGGGAGGAGCACACCTACTAGGTGGAGGGGAGGCAGTTCCTCACTCCCCACCTACACCTCGCCGGCCTTGTGAGGTCCCTCGACGGATATCTCCGTTGGGTGTCTTGTGAGCTGCTGGAGGCTCGCCAGAGGATCTGCACCCTCGAGGACAGCATCGCACCGATGGTGGCTTAGGGGCTCTTATCATGGGAGCTTCTATACGGAGAGGATGTCGTACTGGCACCCGCTAAGGACCTGTTGGAGCCCATCGTCCACATCTTGTCCCGTACCCGACGTCCCCGCATGTTAGTGACTGGTCACCGCCGTCAGGTGATTGCCATTTGCTCGTGGACGGAGGAGTCTTCATGGATGGTGCAGCACCACCGTCTCCCTCGCACCGGGCATGAGGAGGCCGAGTACCATGGTACTCCACCCTCCGCTGTCTCGGAGTCTTTAGGAGCTACACGGCGCGACTACGATGACTAGACTACGGTAGATAGTCTAGAGCTCACTTGTAGGACTTAGCTTGAGCACTTTTGGACATTTTGTAGGGAGAACTAACGTATGATATTGCTACAACCCAGTTGCAATATGCTACTTATGTTGCTGTAGTTGCCCTCTTTTGTAATGTACAAACAACGGGCATATGTGCCATGTTAATTTGACTCTTATGTTAAGACTCATGTGTGCTGCCCCTAAAGTTTAAAAATAGGGGAAATTGGGTCAGTGATATTGCGTTTAGGCGTATTTAGAGGTTTAACATCGCCTTCGTCATGCATTGGAAAACAACACCGCGAAGAGCTGAAATTTTGTCGAATAACACTATCGTCACTGACCCGGCGTTACCGTCACGTTTGCTGCCATTTGGCTGGCGAAAAGACTAATTTGCCCTTCCATTCGGCTGTAGAGGTGACTTGGATCCGCCCTCATCCCATATAACGGAAGCCAACCCTAGTTTCTCCCTATTTGGCTCCATTTTTTTGCCTGCTGCTCTCTCTCCTTGCCTTTGGGTCATTTTTGGTCGATGAGCTCCTAATCGGTCTCCTGGACTCCGATTCATTCTCTCTTTTTGGTTTCCTTGCCCTCGGTTTCTTTCCTTTGCCTTCGGTCGAGCTCGTAATCCGTGGAAATGAGCCAAGGAGGGGACACATCTTGCTCCACTCCATCTATGAAGTGCCCGAATTGCAATTTGGTGGTGAGCCTTGGGGCGTCCAGCTCTCAGAAAAATCCCGGCCGTGGGTACTACAAATGCCCTATGTATTGATAAGTATTTGGATTCAGAGTCCATTTTGTTTTGGGTTTTTGTATGTGAAGAAATTTGAATTTTGTAGTTGATCTGCTATTCACCCATTTTTGAAGGAAGCGGGATTGGTATCGTTCTCGCGATGGGCGAGCGAGGTAGAAGTCGGTCCAAGGGCTCCGACCGTCGCATCTGATGAAAGAAGTGGAATGGTGGATGTTGGAAAGCTAATAGATAGGGTTGAGAGAATGGAGGCCAATGTTGTTGGAAGGTTGGAATACAAGATTAATTTGATGATTGCTGTAATTTTGTTTCTTCTTGTTATTGTGATTTTAAAACTGTGATGTAATTGTCATGTTGAAATGATAACAGATTGCAGTAAGAATCATCATCTCAAAATGACATGTCTCGTAACAGATAGGGATCCCTAACAGATAACATGTCTCACAACAGATGTTTCAGTACAAGGATAACCACAGCCACAATACAAAGCATGTTCATAAGAGTTGGTTGAGTACAAAATAACAGATTGCAGTAAGAACCATCCTCTCAAAATGACTTGTTTCAGTACAAGGCATGTTCATAACAGCAGATTACAGAGGATCCTTTGAACATAGCATCATCAAATCTTGTATGAGGTCTGTTTGCCCCCTGCCTTTCTTGGTGATGTTCTCCTGGTTTGTGAGGACGCTGTTGGAAGCTGAGTGCCCAGGGACCTCTTCATGGCCCTAGTAGTGGGAGGTTGGCTTTCTTCACTAGGATTAGCAGTGCCCAGGGACCTCTTCATGATCTGTTTTCCCTTGGTTGCCCTGCATGCATGAAAGAGAGAAAAAAATGACTGAAGTGCCCAGGGACCTCCATGGATGCAATATATCATAGGGAAATGACTTGAAGTAGGTCAAAGAGAGAGAAAATAACCTTTTTCTAGTTGTTCCTGCAGCTAGTAATGGTAGTGCACCTTGACCCTCTTGTATAGTTTTTCCCTTGGTTGCCCTGCATGCATGATGGAAAAACTGAACTATATCAAAGGGAAGAAAATGAAATATATCACAGGGAAATGACTAAAGTAGCTGAAAGAGAGAGAAAAAAACCTTTTTCTAGTTGTTCCTGTAGCTGGTAATGCTAGTGGAACTTGACCCTCTTGTATAGTCCTCTTCTTGCACACTCTTTTCCTGTAGACACTTCATGTAAGTAGCAGTCCAAACAATTTAGGTAATGTAACAAATAGGCAACCTTTTGTTAGTTGGTGCTTGAGCTGGAGCTTCTTCCCCTACTGTTGTTACACTGTTTTTGCACCCCTTCTGGCGATGTCCAAGTTCACCACACCGCTTGCACCGTTGTCTTGTTCTAAAGGGTTGCTCTAGACGGTCCTTGTACCTCTATGTTTTTGGCCTACCAGCTGGCCTCTTCAAGTTTGGTGGGTAAAGCTTGAAACCAGGGTCAATACTGTCCCATTGCGACTTGTCGAGAATTGGCTTTGAATACACCAAAGATAAGCGACCTTGAACTTATCAACTCTGAAGTAATCATCGACAAAGTCCTCGAGTTTGCCCCTTGGTTGCCCTGCATGCATGATGGAAAAACTGAACTATATCATTAACCTCCTCTTTGAGCTGCTCCTCATCCTCAGCAGGATCATATTCAGATATATTGTCATCTGGGTCAGAAGGGTTGTACATGCCCTCATCATCCACTCCAACATGGTCCTCCTCCTCACTTTCTGGGTCACTCACATTATTTGGCTCACTCTCATTATCTTTCTCACTCTCATTGTCTTGCTCACTCACACTATTTGCCTCACTAACATTATTGGGTTCACTAGTTGTAATACCCCAAATCTATTTAAGTGAAAAGAAAGAATTAGGGAGAAGGACCAACTAGAAAAAAAAATAGAATTAACAGAGGATTAGAGGGGGTTTCTGCAATTCTTCGGCAACCTGGGCCTTAGGCCTTGGCCCAGAAGGCCCATGAGGGGCCGGGCACCAATAAAAGGAGGGGGGAACCCTAGGGTTGGTACTGTAGCACGACGTGAACAGTAGCCGCCACTGCTACAGTACCCTGTGAACAGTACCCGCTCTGCCTCCTTGCGCCGTCTCCTTTGGGTGCTGCCGATCAAGAAGAAGAAGAAAGGGGGAGAAGAGAGAAGGGAGAAGGAGAGGGATCACAGGCTGGTGTTGGTGTTCTTAAGCGGTTCTTCAAGGGTAACGATGGATTCCCTCGCTGTTTAGGTTGTATTAGATGCGAATTCGATTACGTTTAGTAGATCGGTTCCCTGCTGCAATTAGATCAATTCTGTCCAGTACCTTGCGCGACAATTTTCATGTGTTTAGGTTATGAATTTGAAGATCCCATCTGCTAGAGTTACGTGATAATCGTTCTTAGCTTTCCGTAGCCACCAAGATCACTAAATTTCGACTTACGGTTCAAAAGTTACGATAGATTCTTTCCCGCTGTCTTGAAAACCTGACAAGAATTGTCAGTAAAGATGTTTAATAAAATATGATTTGGTTAAGCACAGAATCAGTCCTAGACGTCTCCTAGACAATCGTACACGACGTCTTCATCTTTTTGTGAAGTGCTAGATCGCGTCTTTTGGACCAGTGGTTCAAAAGTTATGATTTATTTAGCACTGCTGTACTGCAAATCTGTCGGTATCCTGACAGCTTTTAGTAATCTGACTTAAGTGATTAGTTAAAGGAACAATCAGAGGATCATACCTTAATGAACGATGTAGATTATTGTCTCAGCTTTCCATAAAGCTCAATAACGCGAAATTTGGACAATCGTACTGAAAGTTATGGTAGTTTTAGTATTACTGTCCAGCAAACCCAACGTGAATTTGATGCTCTGTTAATTAGTTTGGTAGGGGTATTAGATGGCCGAATCAGGAAGGCTCATCAACTAGGTTTACTTGGAGAAATTTATAACCTTTCCAGAAAGTCCAAGAACACCTCATTTGGACTCCTGTACTAAAAGATATAGATTTGAGAATATGACTGTCCATTAGGGGTACAGATGGCAGTTTAAGATTTTGGGGAGATGGGTTGCGCTAGAGAACGTAGAGAGTTCATAATTGCTTCTAGCTTTGTTTGGTCCAGCATTATTGTCTTAGCGTGCTTATTAAATAAATTCAGGTGAGGAAGTGGTCCCGGGGGCAGCGCCCTCTTCGCGTCCTCCGTTCTCGCACGGTTGAGGCAAGTACTTATTTGCTAGATTTATTCTGAGTGATTGATCTTGTTTGCTAGTATTGTGAGTATATGTGATATTCGTGGATGCTAGAGTGTTATGGATGTCAATGATCATGTTTATTAGTATTGTGAAAATATGTATCATTCATGGATACTTGAATGTTATGAATGACTATGAACATGAATGGTAGAAGTATGAATAAGTTTATTCATATGTGATGTTGCTGAGAATGCATGATTATGATGATTTAAGATTTATTCATATGCATCATGCTGACATATTGAAGACTTGGTCACGTGGTGACCAAGCATTGATTTAGATCCCCGTCATGAAAATGACGGGCTTTTGTTCCCCACACTCGTGGAGTGTGGGCTTAGGTCCCCATACTTGTGAAGTATGGGCAATGGTCCCTGTGCTAGATGGTACAGGCTTGGGTATGCATCGACGGATGCATGCTCCGCATTACCGGTAAAATTCTAAAGAGAAAGAGAAAGAGAAATTGCATTTGAGCATCTTGCATAGCATGATCATGTTATAAGTTTGATAAAGAGATTTGTGGATGGTTGTTGATGACTACAGTTGTTTAAGTTATTTGTTACCATTTATTGTACTTGCTGAGTCTTTGGGCTCACTCTTGCTGTTGTGGTGTTTTTAGGTACCCTTTACAAGCACGACATGCATGGGGGAAAATAAATATTAGAGTGTTTGCACAATGGCACGAACTACTCACAGTTGAATAGATAGAATGATAATTTAGTAGTTGAGTAATTTGCGTAATGATTACTCCCTTTCTTTGGAATAAATTGTAATAGAGTTGATTAGAGGATTATGGATGCCCTTTGGATTATACTTTAGTTTTTTAGCATGCTATGGATGATATAGTGATGATTAGCATAATTTTGGTTGTCCCTTGATTATGTTGGATGTTGGATTATTTATTTATGTTCTAATTAACTGTTGGGACCTCCGGTATAGTTAACTATACAAAGGAGGATCTGCCGAAATTCAGCAAGATGTCTTAGTTTTAAATAGTAACAATGTTAGCTTAGTAGCATTCTAGGCTCATGTTGGGCTGGGGTGTTACAGTTGGTATCAGAGCGGGCTGTAGGTTCGTGGTCACTAGATTAAAAATAAAAATTGCTAATAGCTAATCAACTTAAAAGTTTGACACACTGGTGCACAGTAGGATGGGGATGAGCTAATCATTGCATTTACGTTTCCGTAATATTGTATTAATGATTGCTGATATGAATTGAGTATGATTGCTCCTTAATTGATTATATAATTATTATGTGTGGGGATAACCCATGTTGAGAGGTTGAGGTCGTGGTTGTGGCCCTGGGTTTTACCAGGTCACACCACTGTTCGTGATATGAGAATAGGGAAGTGGTTACCTCGGCTATCTTTGTACAGGTGTAGATAGGGAGTATCTTTAGAAGAGTTGTTCTCTTTCTTGAATTTGAATTTGGTCAACTCTTATCCAGTTGAGATTGATGAGTTTCTCTTGGGTTATTAGTTCATTGCGGTTGATGGGTTGCTTTGAAAAAAGGTTGGTGTGTTTCCTTTGGCTTAATTTGCCCTATAAAGCAATCATTGTTTTCCCAACCAATGAGTTATTCTTGCGGCTGGTGAACTTGGTTGATTGTCAAGTTTGACCTTTATATTGGAGTTTTGTCTTTCTCATTGGAAAACTTGACCAATTTATTCGCCTGATGTTTTTGGTTAATGAAAGTTTCCTTTTGCAAGTCCTTTAGTACGTGGAGGCTTTGACTCAATGTATCTCTCTTGGGTATTTTGAGGGTTGAAGATGTTAAACCCCTTAGCGTTGTTTTGTTGTGTTAAGTGAGATGTTTTAAGCATATAAGATGAATTGATAATGTTTAAGTTATCAAGTTGGGACTGTAGTGGTGCGTAATCGATCTTAACCAAGATTCTTGGAAGTGAAGATGATAAATTTGATGTTGTTAGGGAGTATTTACATGATGAACTTGTTAAATGGTATGACCATTCATACTAGGAATCCAAGAATTTCTTAAGAGGTGTGGTATATTGATGACTTAGTCTGATCGTTAGGAATGTGGAATCTGGTAGATTTGTTGGATAATACGGAGTAATGTGTCTCAATGGATTAGTCTGCCCATTAGTGATGGTTATGTTAAGGATGTGTTTGAACGATGCCTTAGAGGATATCAATCTGGAAATTTTCCATAAACTGGTTACTCGATGATCATACATAATTTCTAGATTGAAACATGTATATCGGATTAGATGAATGTTGAGGTAGCATCTTGTGAAACCCTGTTTTACAAGAGATGATATTATTGAATGTTTAATTATACTTTGCCTTAAACTCTGAGCATAAAGTGGAATGTTGACTTTGTGTTTATAGATGGTTTTGTGACTGCAAATAGAAGTAGGACCCTATTTGCATATGTGATACATACAATTGTCAATTGTTAATGATAGTTGGAGTGGGTGTGAGTAACACTAATGGTTGAGTGAATGAATTAATAAGTGGCCTCTGATAGTGTGCCTTGCGAAATTATTATTTGATAGTATGATCTAGTTAAAAGAGGATTGTTTCAACCTTGTGGCTTGTGGAGAGGTTTATGATGGGATAAGAGGCTATGATGAGTCTCGCTAAGAGTGTACTATTTCATTGTTAGTGTGATTGTTAGTAAGGGGTTATGATGATAATATTGAATGTTTTATATAAAAGAATTTGATCGCTCGCCTGATATTGATTAAATGGATATGTTCCTAGTTCGCGGTTGTGATCTTTCAGACCTCATGTTGATGTGGTAGCTGAATTTGTTTAGAGCAAAGTGACGTGTTGAGAGGTTTTATTATTTCCTAAGTGGTTTATGTGTTGTGGTCTTTAAATATCTTTTTGTCGGAATTGGCATGGTGATGCTGTAACCAACGAAAGTCGAGCGAAGTAGAAGTATGTGAGATTGAAGTAAAGTTTTATAGCTTGCAGGTTATTGAAGCTTGTCTAAAACTTTTGTTCTTACCCATAAGAGTTTTCCGAATTTCAAAAGTAATGTTTTATTCTCGTTTGAGGTTTGATTTTCTCTGCTTGTGGGATGTGTGCCCTCAATTTTGATCTTATCTTTTGTTTTCCAAGAACATCATTATCTGATTGTTTCTCTTGATCTTGTAACTACTGTAAGTGGTAACGTTTTCCTTTGTGCCGACATTTATTTCTAATTGCCTCTTCTTCTAAGAAAGGGTTAACCGATCTGTATTGCAAAGTCTCTTCGGTTGTGAATTGGCAACTAGATAGTGGTCGTCTAGTAGATGGTTTGGTGAACCGTTAGGTGTCAGGTTGTCTGAGAGGCATTGAGTAATAAATTGATTTATTAGAATAATCCTTGGAGAGGATTTGAGTTAAAAAGAATATTTGTCTTTGGAGTTAACAGATTTCGTTGCCGTAACTAGTAGGACCTATAGCGAGATGTGGTCCAAGATCTTGTGTTCATTTTGACAGAACATTAGAATTAGTAAGTATGAAAATCTTGATTAGTTTATTAAAGTATTGCAATTGGGTACTCAGTAAGATTGTGTAGAAGAATTATGATGGTGTAGTTTAATGAGAGTAGCAGTGTAGAGAAATCTAATAGTCGTGTTAATCAATGGGATAGCAGGGATTGTTGAGTTATTATCAAGTATGACTCGGCCTTAGTGAGTAACCTCCTAGGAGTTAGATTATCTCTAAGGATAACTTGGTCAAGAATATATTTATTTATTGACGTTAGTGATTGAGTATGATTGAATCTTGGCCAGTTAGTTAGGGTATTGCAAATGGGTATATTGTGGTCGTGTAGCTGAATTTGATTAGTGTGGTTTAGTGAAGGACCAAGATTGATGAAATGAAATGCCTTGGGTGGTTACTTGATCAGTGGGGAATGTTGATATGAATGACTAAGGTTATTGTTGAGCTGTGTGAAATTTTAGTTAACGAATTTGAGAATTTCCTATCGATTATATCAGAAATTCATGGTAGGAGACTTGGAGAATGAATTTGGGCTTCGCATTTTTATGCTAGGACCTTAGAGGCTCAATATTATGTGTATAATTAGAAGGACAAAAGTGGATTCCGAACAATGTTGATCATTGATAGAATCCTTCGGGCGTAGTAAATGAGTATGTGCGCTGAGAATCCCAAGTTGATTATTCTTAACAGAATGAGGTGATGTGGTTGTCGGTGAACAATCTTTATTGAGGTGTTGAAAACCTTTTGTCAAAATAATTCCTTTAGTATAGCAGCGGACTAGAGAATCCTTTGATGGTAGTAGAGTCCCTCTAAGTAAGTACGATTGTTCTTTCAGTTTGAGGATCGTTTTGGGGTTGTCTGTTAAGAGGAAGGAGTTAGTGAAATGATTTGGAAACCCATGATTTGGAAAGGGTTTATTTCTTAAAGGAACATCTGAGAAAAAAATGTTTTCTCGAGTAGAGAAGTGCTCTATTGGTTCTTGTTGGAGTTGGGTTTTTATGACGGAGAACATGTACAATTTGAATTGACTCTATGTTGGCAAGGTGGTTCTTTCCGGTTCAGGAAAATAAATGAAGTGTTTGATTTGGGCATTCGAGCGATTTCCCTTTTGGTTCATATGGTGTTTATTTACAAACTGCCTAGTTGGAATGTGAAAAGGTTTTCATGGTGAATTTCCGATTCTGGATTTGAGTGTTTTGGAGGAAAGTTGGTTAAGAGTGGGATGCATTGTGAATCCTTTGTTTTCAACTGAGTTCTGATTATAAAAGTTTGTTTAAAATAAGTTGTGTTGCGTGTCCCTGCTTAGCGAAGGTTCTCCTTGTTAGGGTGAAGAGATAGACTAAGAGATGGAACAAGAGTTCCGTGTATGTTGTGCTTGTCGTATGTTTTGGCACCAAAGGGGAAGTTGACCCAAGGTACTTTGGTTTGTTTTCGACTATTGCAGGGATTAGGAATTTGGCGTACCACTAGGACCGTCTCGGCTCTATACGCGGGGTACACGACGTCTAGTGTGTTCTGGTGCTAAGAGAATACCTGCGAGATCCACAACTTGGAATTTCGTTTGAGCCGTTGGCCAACGAGTAAGGCCTTACCCTTGAGTCTTGAGTGTTGAGGGAACCTGTAAAGGTCAAGACGAGTGTTGAGGTGTAGACGTTGGCATCTATCAAATGCGATGTGGTTCCATAAGTCTAGGAGGAAAGTGACTTGGAAGCTAGAGGTCTCGCATGCGCGAGCTTTATGCAAAGTCGTTCACGCCGGGTATGCGTTAATGCTTGTTAAGTTCAGTTTTGGTGCTCATTCGAGTGGATCAGTGAGAAGAATTCGGGACCGAATTCTGTTTAAGGGGGGTAGAATGTAATACCCCAAATCTATTTAAGTGAAAAGAAAGAATTAGGGAGAAGGACCAACTAGAAAAAAAATAGAATTAACAGAGGATTAGATGGGGTTTCTGCAATTCTTCGGCAACCTGGGCCTCAGACCTTGACACAAAAGGCCCATGAGGGGCCGGCCACCAATAAAAGGACGGGGAGAACCCTAGGGTTGGTACTGTAGCACGACATGAACAGTAGCCGCCACTGCTACAGTACCCTGTGAACAGTACCCGCTCTGCCTCCTTGCGCCGTCTCCTTTGGGTGCTGCCGATCAAGAAGAAGAAGAAAGGGGGAGAAGAGAAAAGGGAGAAGGAGAGGGATCACGGGCTGGTGTTGGTATTCTTAAGCGGTTCTTCAAGGGTAACGATGGATTCCCTCGCTGTTTAGGTTGTATTAGATGCGAATTCGATTACGTTTAGTAGATCGGTTCCCTGCTGCAATTAGATCAATTCTGTCCAGTACCTTGCGCGACAATTTTCATGTGTTTAGGTTATGAATTTGAAGATCCCATCTGCTAGAGTTATGTGATAATCGTTCTTAGCTTTCTGTAGCCACCAAGATCACTAAATTCCGACTTACGGTTCAAAAGTTACGATAGATTCTTTCCTACTATCCTAAAAACCTGACGAGAATTGTCAGTAAAGATGTTTAATAAAATATGATTTGGTTAAGCGCAGAATCACTCCTGGACGTCTCCTAGAGAATCGTACACGACATCGTCATCTTTTCGTGAAGTGCTAGATCACGTCTTTTGGACCAGTGGTTCAAAAGTTATGATTTATTTAGCACTGCTGTACTGCAAATCTGTCGGTATCCTGATAGATTTTAGTAATCTGAATTAAGCGATTAGTTAAAGGAACAATTAGAGGATCATACCTTAATGAACGATGTAGATTATTGTCTCAGATTTCAAGAAAGCTCAATAATGCGAAATTTGGACAATCGTACTGAAAGTTATGGTAGTTTTAGTATTACTGTCCAGCAAACCCGACGTGAATTCGATGCTCTGTTAATTAGCTTGGTAGGGGTACTAGATGGCCGAATCAGGAAGGCTCATCAACTAGATTTAGTTGGATAAATTGATAACCTTTTCAGAAAGTCCAAGAACACCTCATTTGGACTCTTATTCTAAAATATATGGATTTTAGAATATGACTGTTCGTTAGGGGTACAAACAGCAGTTTAAGATTTTGGGGAGTTGGGTTGCGCTATAGAACGTAGCGAGTTCGTAATTGCTTCTAGCTTTGTTTGGTCCAGTATTATTGTCTTAGCGTGCTTATTAAATAAATTCAGGTGAGTAAGTGGTCCCGGGGGCAGCGTCCTCTTCGCGTCCTCTGTTCTCGCACGGTTGAGGCAAGTACTTGTTTGCTAGATTTATTCTGAGTGATTGATCTTGTTTGCTAGTATTCTGAGTATATGTGATATTCGTGGATGCTAGAGTGTTATGGATGTCAATGATCATGTTTATTAGTATTGTGAAAATATGTATCATTCATGGATGCTTGAATGTTATGAATGACTATGAACATGAATGGTAGAAGTATGAATAAGTTTCATATGTGATGTTGCTGAGAATGCATGATTATGATGATTTAAGATTTGTTCATATGCATCATGCTGACATATTGAAGACTTGGTCACGTGGTGAGCAAGCATTGATTTAGATCCCTGTCATGAAAGTGACGGGCTTTTGTTCCCCACACTCGTGGAGTGTGGGCTTAGGTCCCCATACTTGTGAAGTATGGGCAATGGTCCCTGTGCTAGATGGTACATGCATGGTTATGTATCGACGGATGCATGCTCCGCATTACCGGTAAAATGCTAAAGAGAAAGAGAAAGAGAAATTGCATTTGAGCATCTTGCATAGCATGATCATGTTATAAGTTTGATAAAGAGATTTGTGGATGGTTGTTGATGACTACAATTGTTTTAGTTATTTGTTACCATTTATTGTACTTGCTGAGTCTTTGGGCTCACTCTTGCTGTTGTGGTGTTTTTGGTACCCTTTACAAGCATGGCATGCATGGGGAAAAATAAATATTAGAGTGGTTGCACAATGGCACGAACTACTCACAGTTGAATAGATAGAATGATAATTTAGTAGTTGAGTAATTTGCGTAAAGTATTCTTTATGATTACTCCCTTTACTTGGAATAAATTGTAATAGAGTTGATTAGAGGATTATGGATGCTCTTTGGATTATACTTTAGTCTTTTAGCATGCTATGGATGATATAGTGATGATTAGCATAATTTTGGTTGTCCATTGATTATGCTGGATATTGGATTATTTATTTATGTTATAATTAACTGTTGGGACCTCCGGTATAGTTAACTATACAAAGGAGGATCTGCCGAAATTCAGTAAGATGTCTTAGTTTTAAATAGTAACAATGTTAGCTTAGTAGTATTCCAGGCTCATGTTGGGCTGGGGTGTTACACTACTAGGTGGAGGCTCAATTTGTGGCTCACTGAGGGAAAGAACTAGAACCTGCTGCAATTCATTGCTAGCTTGGCTACATGGATCCATTGCTAGGTTGTCAACCGTACTGCAATCCGGTTGTGATACCTCCATGCCGAGCAATGGGTCGCCTGCCCAATATGGAGCTAGATCCATCACCTGCACATTTAGCAAGACCCTTCGATTTTTCTCCAATGCAAGTGCACTATCCAAGTCTGCATTAGAGCTTATGTCGATGTGCTCGCCAATGAAATCGTTCCAACAGGACACAGAGAGATATTGCCGACTTCTCCACTTGAATTCTAAGCGCAACATGGCAATTAAATCCCCCATTTTGAAATTCCCAGAATCTATTACCTTCTGTACCCACTTAGCCTGGCAGTACTCAATCCTATCCCTATCGGGCTTTGACATGTAGGAGCCAACTCTAACACTTAGCCGTATAGCCTTGATAGGATCCATCCTACCACAACAATGAAATACATTGCAAGAAATAAATAAAGCACCATCTACCGTAAGTAATGCAATTAAACGTGATAATCGGAAACCCTAATTCCACAGAGATATTAAGCAAAATGCGCAATTCCGAAACCCTAATTCCACCCATTCCCCAAATAAAAAGTAGTTACAAAGCCGTACCCATCTGGCGCCCATGAAGCCGAACTTGTCACGTCTTCGGGGAACCTCTCCGCCATAGACTTGGCCGGACTCTTCAATCCGGGTTTGCCCGGACTCATCACTCCAACTCGATCTACTCGGGAGAGGAGGAAGAAGCTTCACTTCTCAGGACAGGAAGATGGAGGCTTGTACTAGTGGTCGCGCCTGACCGGGGTCTCGCGGTGGTGGAGTGTGGAGCGAAGGAAGCAAGGGGGGAGACGAGGGAAATTGCGGCGGCCGAGTGGGGAGAAAAGGAGGCAAGGGGGAAAGGCGGCCGAGTCGGGAGGTATTAGGTCAACACCCCGGGACCGAAGGGGCAATACTGTCATTTCCCTTTTTTCTCTCTGTCGCAACTAGCCAAACGGTAGCAAACGTGACAGTAACGCCAGGTCAGTGACGGCAGTGTTATTTGGTAGAATTTCAGCTCTTCGCGGTGTTGTTTTCCAATGCATGACGAAGGCGATGTTAAACCTCTAAATACGCCCGAATGCAATGTCACTGACCCAATTTCCCCTTAAAAATATGCATATTTTTAGTTTAGACAAGTTAAATTAGTTGGGATGATAATACTTGCTGACCCGCTTAACTTGTGCCTCTTCCCTCTTATCCTACGAACAGTTGTTTACACTGCACTTTGTTTGATCAGGATGCCGGTAACGCGCTCTGTCCACCAGCTCATGGCGACGGGAGCCACCTCTGGATTACAACAACCAGGGAGCGAGGTTCCTATGCCTTCACAACCTAACCCACAGCACCCCTCCACATCAGCGGCGCAAGCTGAGCAATCTCAGTCTATCGCCACCGATGAATCGGAAGTTCTACCGCCACCACCCACCATGGCGCAAGTGCTCGCCATGATTCAGCAAGGGCGACAAACCAACACTCTCCTGCTCCAATAGTTGGTGCAGAACACCGCTGCCCTCAGCACTGTTGCCGGAGGGAATGGAGCTGCGGCAAACCAATCATCGTTCAGGATGGGCGAGTTCATGCGAACTTGGCCGCCGACCTTTGCATCAAGAGTCAACCCTCTCGACACTGATGATTGGCTCCACACCGTCGAGAGCAAGCTGGTCATTGCCCAGTGCAATGACAAAAAGAAGGAGCTATACGTATCTTATGAGCTGCAAGGAGGAGCAGCAGCTTGGTGTGAGAACCATCAAGCCATCATCCCTGAAGGTTAGATCATCTAATTGGCCGCCTTCAAGGAAGCGTTCTGCAATGCCCATATTTCCTCTGGTCTTATGGGCATTAAGAAGCGGGAGTTCTACGAACTCCGGCAAGGGAACCTGTTAGTGATGCAGTTCTTCCACCACTTCAACTATCTCGCTCGCTATGCTGCATCCGAGATACCGAACGAGGGAAGGAAGGTTGCTCTGTTCAGGGAGCGCCTTAATGATGAGATGAAGTGGTCACTCGCTACCCACGACATCCCCAACTTCTAGATTTTGATCAACAAGGCCATCCAGGTTGAAGATAGCACTCGAACAGTCGTGGAGAGCCACAAACGCAAGTAGCTTGCACATAAATCAACAAACAGCAGCCCACCAAGACTGCGTGTTTGGCAACTATCGAACGCACGTTCTTTGGCACCACCACCCCCGAGGTTCCAAGCTCAAGGTCCCCGCCCTCAACTAGCAACAGTTCAGCAATATAACCGCGAAGGACAGCCGTCCGGTACACAGAACCGGATAGCAGACGTCGCCTGCTTCGGTTGCAGAGAACACGGGCACTATGCAAATGTGTACCCAAAGAGAAAGTTTCCAGCACCTCAACCTCAACCTCTTGGAGTCCAGCTGCGACCCTAGGGCCTCGCATGAGGCCAAGGAAGACAGCAAGCTCCCAAGCCGGTACAAGGCTTCGGACGCGACTGTCTGAACCATACGACTGCCGAAGAAGCTAACGCATCACCTGATGTGGTGATGGGTACGATTCTTGTACATTCCGTACCGACGTTAGCATTATTTGATTCTAGAGCAACGCATTCCTTTGTTTCCAATAATTTTGCCATATAGCAAAAACTAGAAACCACATCACTAGAAAGTCTTATGCTAATTCACTCACACGGGTCTGTCTTAAAGGCAAAACTCGGATGTCCTAGCATTCAAATTAAAATAAATGGGGTAGGATTCAAAGCCAACCTCATCATGATAGATACGCCTAGATTAGATGTAATCCTTGGGATGGACTGGCTAGCCAAATACCAAGGAGTAATCGACTGCGCCAAATGAACAGTCTCTCTTGTCAATTCTGACGGGAAACACATCATTTTTACCTCCACTTATGCCGCTCCATTGCAGCAGCCCAAGCTCAATTCCATCGCAATCCCAGGGCTTAGCCAGGTGCCCGTAGTATGCGAATATTCCGATGTGTTTCCGGATGAATTACCGGGAATGCCGCCGGATCGGGACATGGAATTTGTCATCGATTTAATACCCGGGACAGCACCTATGTCCAAGCGACCCTACCGAATGGCATCCAATGAGTTGGCCAAATTAAAGAAACAACTCAAAGAGCAGTTGGACAAGGGATTCATTCACCCTAGATAATCACCATGGGGAAGCCCTGCGTTGTTTGTAACGAAGAAAGATGAAAGTCTGCGGATGTGCTTCGACTATCGTTCTTTAAACAAAGTCATCATCAAGAACAAATATCCTCTCCCGGGGATTGATGATTTGTTTGATCAGATGAATGGTGCATGTATATTCTCCAAGATTGTCTTAAGACTCGGATATTTTCAACTCAAGGTCAAACCAGAAGACATTCCGAAGACTGCGTTTACCACCCGTTACGGTCTGTATGAGTACACTGTAATGTCTTTTGGACTCACCAATGCTCCTGCAAATTTCATGAATCTTATGAATAAGATTTTTATGGAGTATTTGGATCAGTTCATGGTGGTCTTCATCGACGACATTCTCATCTACTCCAAGAGCGCAGAAGAGCACGAGCAGCATTTGCAATTAGAGCTCGACAAGCTGCACGAACATCAGTTGTACGCCAAATTCAGCAAGTGCAAATTTTGGCTAAGGGAAGTTAGTTTCCTAGGCCATGTTCTATCCGAAGGAGGCGTGGCCATAGACTTGAGCAAAGTACAAGATGTCCTAGCTTGAAAACAACCCCATACCATTCTGGAAGTCGAAAGTTTCCTCGATCAGGCGGGATATTACCGCCGGTTCATCGAGAACTTCTCCAAGATAGCCAGACCAATGACACAGCTTCTAAAGAAGGAGAAGAAGTTCGAATGGTCAACATCGTGTGATGAGAGCTTCCACAAGTTAAGGAAAAGGCTCACAACAGCCCCAGTGCTTACTCTGCTCGACATACGCAAGGATTTTATTGTGTATTGTGATGCATCCCGCCACGGCCTCGATTGTGTGCTGATGCAGGAAGGCAAAGTGGTGGCCTACGCCTCGCATCAATTACGGCCACATGAAGCTAATTATCCAACCCACGACTTGGAGCTAGCAGCTATGGTTCATGCTCTCAAGATCTGGAGGCATTACCTCGTCGGCAATCGATGTGAGATCTAATCATATCATAAATGCCTGAAGTACTTCTTTACACAGCTAGATCTGAACCTAAGGAAGCGAAGATGGCTTGAATTGATCAAAGACTATGACTTAGGCATTCATTACCACCCCGATAAAGCCAACATTATAGCTGATGCCCTCAGCCAAAAACTCCACCACATGAGCGCATCTATTGAAGCAAATCAACCGATGCTGCATGAAGAGTTCCAAAAGCGTAACTTAAGGGTGGTTGAGGAAGGTTATGTTACTACTCTAGTATTGCAACCTACCCTCGAATCACAGATCCAAGCCGCTCAGCTCAAGGATCCGGCAATTGCCGAGATCAAGCATAGCTTACGAGAAGATGGAAAATCATAGTTTTCCGAGAACGTGAGTGGATTGGTTATGCGTGGATAGCAGCTATGTGTTCCAAATGACCATGATATCAAGGAGTTAATCCTCAGAGAAGCTCACGATCTTTCCCTCAACATTCATCCCGGAAGCACCAAGATGTATCAGGACCTCTGGAAGCAGTTCTGGTGGCCTGGTATGAAGCGAGACGTCGTCGCACATGTAGCCATGTGTGACGTATGTCAACGTGTTAAGGCGGAGCACCAGCAACCCACAGGACTACTCCGACCTCTGAATATTCCCGACTGAAAATGGGATGAAATCGGCATGGATTTCATAACAGGATTGCTGAAGACCCGAAATGGACATGATTCCATACGGGTAATTGTCGACCGCTTAACCAAAGTGGCACACTTCATTCTGGTTAGCACCACCTATCGTGGAGACAAACTCACAGAGCTTTACATGGATAATATCATCCTTCTACATGGTGTGCCAAAGATCATAACCTCGGATCGATGACCTCGGTTCACCTCCCGATTTTGGGATAGTGTACACGAACTGTTGGGAACCGAGCTATTCTTTAGCATGGCATTTCACACACAGACAGGAGGTCAAACAGAGAGGACAAATCAAATTCTGGAAGACATGTTGCGAGCATGCGTGCTGTCCTATAGAATGAATTGGGAGAAATGCTTGGCATTTACCGAGTTTTCCTACAACAACGTCTTCCATTCCATCATTCGGATGTCTCCGTTCAAAGCACTTTATAGGAGAAACTATAGGACCCCTCTATTCTGGTCTGAAGTCAGTGAATGACAGTTCTTTGGACCGACCGTTATCCAAGAAGCCCAACAGCAAGTTGATGCGATAAAAAGACACTTGAAGGAAGCACAGTCACGACGGAAGAGTTACGCCGATCGTCGTCGTCGTGACCTCAGCTTTGAAGTAAATGATTTTGTTTATCTCAAGGTCTCGCCACAGCGAGGTATCCGGCGTTTCCAAGTCCATGGGAAACTGGCACCTCGGTACATCAGTCCATACCGAGTCCTCGAGAGTAAAGGCGAGGTAGCATACCAGTTAGAATTGCCACCTCAACTTTCGGATGTGCATGGCGTAGTCCACGTATCGTAGCTCAAAAAGTGTCTTCGAACTCCCACCGAACTCACTCAGTTGGAGAGCATTCGTCTCCAACCGAATCTTTCTTATCGGGAACACCCAATTTGGATTCTAGATGAAGCCACACGACACACACGTAGCCACGCCATCAAGATATTGAGAATTCAGTGGAGCAACCACACCGAAGACAAAGTTACGTGGGGACGTGAAGGCCACCTTAGAACTGAATTCCCCTACTTCTTTACCGAGTCCACTGAATCTCTGGGACGAGATTCTTTGTAAGGGGGTAGGTCTATAACATCCCAAAATCCACATTTTGGGAATGCTTAATAGAAATGCATTGGGAAAAACATTTTGATCATTTTTGCATCTGAAAATCTACCCATGTTTGAAATTTGAATTTTTGTTTAAAAGCAAATCATGAAACACAAACAAACATGTACTTAAAAGAATGTAGATAAAACAAAATGAAAATAATAGGTGAGAGAATTATCTTGGGCATAATCTCTCAGGAAAAATTTACTAAACAACTTATGTGAAACTTTGTTAAGAATAACAAATACAAATACATAAAAACAGAAAGTTGTAAGAAGTTTAGAGAAAATCACATAAGGGATAAACTTCTAAAAAATTTACATAAGTCACTACATTAGGTCAGGAGCTCTCACAAAAAATTTTAATAAATTTGGACTTTGTTTGCTTAGTACAAAAATTCGGAAAGCACTTCAGCCTAAAATCCCAAAACCTAAACCTAAATCTATCTTTCCCTCTCTCTGACCGGTGGACCCCACTGGCAGGGGTTGTCTTCCACCTCGGCTCGGCATCACCAGTGCACACTCAGAGCGTGCCCACAGTTTCACCGCACCAACCGTGGTTTTCACCGTCCAACCGCCCCCCATCACCTCCCTGTCACCTCCTCTCCCCCATGCTCTGCCCAACTTGCCCACTCCTGCCCGTACACCCGAGAACTCCACCACCCTTGCCCGTGGACACGCTCACTACTCTATGTGTCTTCTCTGCCCCTCTGCCTATATAATGCCACCCAAGCTTCATTCTACCCTTTCCTCACCACTCCGCTCATTCCCTCTCCTTTTCTCCTCTCCCATTGAGCTCAAACACCCGGAGAGCTCAAGCTCTACTTCGACCGCCACGCCACCATCACCATTTCTGCCACCCGAAGAGTTTATCTTCACCCTGCTCACATCATCTCATGTTCTAGAGTTCTGAGAACCTTTCCCCTAACTCAATTTCCATGTTGGCTCACAAGAATTACCGAATCATGGTTTCTTCCCCAACTCCGGCCGATAGCGTCGCCTTCACCGTCATCTCTTCCTCGGTGAACCCAGCATCGATTCCTCATGGCCAGAGTACTCTTGCACCATCCTCATCTTTCCCTGACCATCGGATGAAGCTCTCCCTTACCCGAACGTCTTCTCCACGTGAAGCTCCATCACGCCGCCTCGGTTCTTCGTCGCCGACGATAATCCGTCCATCTCTGGTGACCCTCTTTGTCCTGGTGAGCTCCTAGTGTCATACAGATACTCGTGTGCACCTTCTTTAGTTGGAAGCATTACTGGTTCGCATGTTGGCTTGAATTCATAGCACCGCCGCCGCTTAACTCCGACGCGCCACCGCTTAACTCTGGCGTGCCATCGCTACCGGCCATCTCAGCCCTCATCGTCGGTACCATTAGTCGTGCATGGGAGCAGGGAACCCGTTTTGGGGTTTCCACAAGATCGTCGTCGCGCCACAGCGCCGGACGAGCGCAACATGCGCCTGCAGGCGTTGCTACATCTTTGTTAAACGGACATGCATCGTAAGCGCCATTAACTCACGTAATCTCGGTCGTTAGTACAAATCCATGTTTAAATGATTGGTTAGTTAATGGTTGAGTCATTGACGCATGGGCCCGGAAACACCGTAAACGAAGTTCATTTAAAAACTTGTTTCCACTAATGAGTCAATGACATGCGGGTCCCACGGCCTTTAAGTGCACAACGCACCGTCTCGTGGACTGCACAGATTGCGCGTAGACAATTGTTCTACACACTGTCGCGTGGACCGAGTCGCTGACGAAAAGACCCCACATGTCAGAATAATAAAACCTAGGAGAAAATAGAAAATACGTTTTAGTTTTGAGGAATACGCTTTCCCTGTTTGGAAAGCGTAAACCTCAATAAGTCCAGAGGAGAATACTTTTTTCCTTATTGGAAAGCGTAAACCTTAATAGAACGTGCGAGAGAATATGCTTTCTCTGCTGGGAAGCGTATTTCTCTTTTTCCCTGGAATTTCCAAACCGAACCAAATTGAAACAATAATAACTTTCGCATAAAAATTCCGAATTGAATGATTTTTGTTTCTAAATTCATCTAAAATCATGCTATACCAGAATATATAAAAATATTTGAATTTGGTCACTATTGAATTTATTGGTGTTATTTAATTCGTTTTCGGCTCTTTTTGAATTAGATGTTGATGGCTCGAGTGGTTATCACGACGATCAACCGTCCATCTATTCAGAATAGCAAGATCAAGGCAAACACCTCCTTTGATAATGTCGATCCTACTATTTTGCTTACTGTACTTTGTTTTGTAAATCCTATTATGCATGCACGTATGTTTGTATGAAAAATGCTATGTTTGGAAAATCGGTAGTCGTAAATCTTATTTGATGCATATATCTCCTTGAAAAGTTGATGTCTAACTGTTGTAGCCATTAGGTTATGGGTTAGACAGTATATAATATCATTTGGGAATTTGAGTGCGATTATCGCACAACGGCTAAATAGAATGACATATTTTCCATAAAAGTATTTAAAAGGACAATATGATAAAAATAAAATTGGGTGTTTTATGAAAAATGTCTAGAGGGGTGTACCTCTTTTATTTTGTATAAAAACAAAAATGAAAAACCTTGTTTTCGACACGGACGAGTTATATTATTCTGAGATGAGTGGGGGTGTACCTCACTAGTAGATAGGGGGAGATTCTCGCCTGTGGTCAATTAAGGACCGAACGCCAGCAACTCCAATGTAAGCTTAAGCGTACAACCACATGTGCTAGTATGGGACAACATTAACTAAATAAGTCATTGAAAACTAGCCTTGCACGTTGGTAGGCCGTAGTAGTGCGGACATGACCCGTTAGGCATATTCGAATGGGCCCCCTTCACCACGGTGTTGGGCATAAAGCTTGCCGACACAACTGTGAGTGTATCACTGAGACGGGGGTGCCCGAGTGAAGTGCGGATAAACATTCGGTGGGCTAGTGCAAAGGTAGGACTAGATGATGTAAAGGTTTCAACACGTGCTCTAGACTGCTTACCTACGGTAGTGAGCAGTGGCATCGACGGATGCCAAAAAACTAGAGAATTCGTGTGTTGTGGGTAAAGTTGTACTCCTTTGCAGAGTGTATGTGAGGACCCCGGTTTATTAAGCTTGTAATACTTAGTCACCCATTGACCCTAGCATTACAAACATAATAATCCGTGTCATCGAGATATGTATACTTCCCAGAATGCAGTATACACACCCCTTTACAAAATCATGCATCAATTACATTCAAGACATAGAACCAAAGCACGACTAGAATAAAGACATACAATATATAGAGTTATTACAAAAAGGGCCGACCGGCCAAATACAACAATAAAGGTAACACAGCGGAAGCAACATGCTATAAGATGGCGATAAACAAAAGGGAGCCACAAGGTTTGCCTTTAGCCCACAAGGCAACCGACCAAGACGTCTAGCTCGATTCCCAGCCCATGCACATCTCACAAAAGTAAAGCTTTTTAGGCTCTACCTCCTCTGCAACAAAGTTATTAAGCAAAGCAAATGAGTACAAAAATGTACTCGCAAGACTGACATGTTGTATAACAGAACTATAGTGTAATTACATGCAAGCTTTATTTGGGTGGATGAGGCTTTGGACTTATTTTAGCATAAAGCAAGTTTTCATTTGCGATATTTAAATAGATTCCAAAGCAATTTTGCAATTCATTTTACATTTGCAATAAACAACGAGACAAGTAACAAAAATGATAGATGACATCAACAATCCTGGAAGTGACTAACCCAATAGCCACCACAATAGTATGAACATCCATTCATACCAACCCATCAAGTTTTAATTTAAAAGTTGTAGTCTAGTTCTTGCGACCTTACCAAGCATGTCCATAACCTAGGGCGAGGCTATTGAATAGTTTTAACCTGCAGGGTGTACCAATGTACCCACACGTCGGACCGCCTTTTAGCCACATGATTTAGCACACTTCCTTTGGTATGCTTGGCACGGCTAAGTCCTCTGAGACATTTCCAATGGATGATGCTAATTAAGAGCATAACCCACGGGATAAGGACACACTAGGCGACCTAACCGATGCCTAATGCTCCCTCCCACACCACACACAACACATTTAAAGCACACCCACCGACCAGCTCATAATTAACACCTCCCAAAGTACTTAGTCAAGAGAGGTCCCATATCCCCCTCGTGTGGTTAGCACGCAAGAGCGCTTGGCTTAGTGACACAAGTAACTCGGTCCTTGGGGACCTAGGCACCATTCCATTCATACCCAACATATCACACCAACATCCATTGTGCCCAAGTCAATAACAGTTTTGTTTTCATTTTTGTTTTATTTGTTTACAAGGTAACAAAACACAAGATGGACAAAATAGAATAAAATTTTTTGTGTGATCAAGGTCATCGACATAATGTCGACAACCGCCCATTTCTACCGTTATCTAAGCATTTCTAAGCATTATCAACGTAAACTACTAAGCGATAAGAGTCCATCCATCAAACTCTAAATCGCAGCAAGATAATCCTAGGCTTAATAGTAGAGAATGAATATTTACCTACAGAATATGCATCTATAGGATTACTAACGACATTTTAACACAAAGTAGCATGCATACATATAAGTGAAACAAAGTATTAAGCTTTAAAGTAATGGGACAATAATGGGATATGATCAAACTGCTTGCCTTGCTGATTTTGCTCAATATATTGCTGAGGATCACTCACGGGATCAAAGTACTCGTCGGCACCTAACGAAAAGGCGAAAAGAAACGATAAGAACGACGAAAACCACAAAGACAGCACAGAAAACAAACTCCAAATGCTCTGAAATTTCTACAGAATCAAGAGGATAATTTTTAGGGAATTTAGCAACAAGAACCAATGGATTTGGATTCTCAATGCAAAAGTGATGAGCAAAACAAATCTGCTCAGCCCTAAAAATACCAAACAGCCACTATTCACTAATTTAATTATTAGGCAACATTTTCTAGAGAGGTGGTGCAGCTGAGATTTTTACAGAAGAACAAACACCTCAAGAGATGAATAACACAATTGAGTTCACCTCATTTGGAGCTATTAGGCATTCTCTATAATTTTTCAAAAACAAGAACTTGAACAAAATTAAAATGCACAAGAAAGCTTTTTGAAAATAGTGACATGCCTAAATCCTATTCTAACATCTAGTGCATTAACAGAGGAAGCCAACAAAGTTGGATTCACTCAAAAATAATCTACAGGGATTTACTTATGCATTTTACAAGTTAATTGAATTTTTAACGAAACATTTAAAGTTAGTTTTGAAATCTATTTGCAATTCACTTTTCTGGAATAGAACTGAGCTCACAACCATTTTTAGATTAGAGCCCAGCTCAAACCAGAGCTGTAGACATTTGAACCACCTCATTTGGATTTAAATTGAAATAGTTATGCATTTTTAAAGTTCATACCTTTTTCAGTTCACAAAATAAGTGTTCTCTGGAAATTTCTAAAAACCATTAAGACCGGGGAGGACATGAGCCATAGATCTTGAATCCAACGGCTCAAGACCTCCTAGTGAACTATCTTGCACGCAGCTATGCGAATCCAGAGGTCATGGGCGTGGATCTTGGATCCAACGGTCCATGTCCTCCCAAAGAACGAGGCAGCAAAGGCGAGAGGTTGTGGCGTTGATGGTGCATCCAACGGACCACAACACGGAGGGAGGACCGGACGGCCCAGATCAAGCGAGGAGGTCCTCAACGGTCTCGATGACCTCGAGGAGGTCCTACGCCAGAGACTTAACGCCACAGACCTCCGGGGAGGTGCAGGCGGCCACGATGCGCCGAGAGGTCTGGGCGTTCAAGATCTCCTCGGAGGAGGTCTTGGGCGGCCCGAGATCCAGCGCCATCGCGCTCGCGCCGCGCGCCGCTGCGGGCCGTGAAGTTAATCTTGTGCGCGACACAAGGAGGTCCGCGCGACGTCTTTAATGCGCGCAAAGTGGACAGGGTTAAGAGCAGTAATGGCGAAACCAATGATTAATGAGACTTATCAATGATTAGGGCATTAAAGAGAGGATCTTTGTCCGAACTTGACACGGCACTGCCATTTACGTCCGACAAAACCCGAGCTCGAAGAAATGGTCCTCGCCGGCGATGTAGACCTTGCCGGCGACATCCAAGGGCACCATTGTGTGCGCAATAGTGTTGCGCACACACTGAGACCACTCTCGACGGCGGCGGCGGCCTTGAACGCCAGCGAGCCGGAGAGGACAAAAGTGACAATCACGGCCAAATGACCAATTCGTGAAGTAAAGCTCTGCGACATCATTCAGGCGTGTGCCCAGCATCTAAGGACTATCAGGAGAGTTACCTGGAGGTCCAGAGGTGCTGAGGAGGTCGAGGAAGGTGAGGACCGGAGCTGGGGAAGACAAGGAGCTTCACGGCCAACTCCAAGCTCCACACTGGCCACCTCTACGAAATGCCCAACTAAACAAGTTAGGATCTTGGTTACAGAGGAAAATGGCATGAATTGAAGAAAGGAAGTGAAGAGGAGAGCCACTGGAACAAGGCCACCGAGGAGCTCCAAGGTCTTCAACAATGGCGGCCAAAGGGGAGGTTAGTGGAGGAGAAACTCAGCCAAGCCCAGGCAAGGCCAAGCTCAAAGGTGTGTAAAAAAAGCCAAAGGGGAGCCCGAGGAGTTCTTATACCTAGGGCAGGAGAGGTCCTGCACCAGGGGTAAAGCTCATGGTGAGCTTAGCCCTGGGGAGGTCCACGGGAGGTCCATGGAGTTGACATGATGGAGAGGACAGAGTAGGTTAGGACAGGGCATGGCCTAGGGGGCGGAAAGAGGCTGACGCGCATTAAATGCGCCTGCACAGAGCCGTTGAACATGACCGGCTCTGACTTTCTCCACCGCTGCAGCTCTTGCACGCGAGCCCAAGCTAGGAGAAGAACAGGACCTCAAGCCCACCGTTGGATTGAGAGGATGGGGAGGTCCTGGCCATCGGATTTTGTTTTTGAACCCAGACGCCATAAGTGGCCGGGAGGAGGTTCGGCCACACGATCTTGGGCGGGAGGTCATGGCCTCCGATTTTCATAGCGGATCATAAAGGAAGGGGAACAGAGGGTCAAGGCGTTGGATCTAAATCAGCAGTGCGGACCTCTGGGAGGACTTAACGTTAAGCGTTACTGCCGAGGGCGTGGAGGTCATGGCCTTTGGATTTAAATCCAAGGGCACCTAACAGATAGGGAGGTCCTGAGCTTGCGAAGCGTACAAGGGAGGTCATGGCCTTTAGATTTAGATCTAAGACTCACGACCTCACGTCTTGTGAGGTCTGATGCGCGAGGCAGGAGGAGGTCGTGGCCGTGGATTTTAATCCAACGGTGCACAACATGAGATGGGAGAGCTTTTGTGCGCTTGATATCGCTGGGAGGTCATGGGCTATTGGATCTGATCCAACGGCTACGACCTCAACAAGGTGGGAGGACCTCGCTGTGATGGTTTGCAGAGGAGGTCATGGCCTTGGGATTGAATCCAACGGCTATGACCTCAACAGTGTGCAAAGGGAGGTCTGATGGTTAGGTTGAGAGGAGGAGGTCGTGACCATGGATTTTTGATCCAAGGGCTGTGACCTCATGTAGGTGGGGGAGGACCTGGCTGCGTTGGTTGAGAAGGAGGTCGTGGCGGTAGGATTGGATCCAACGGCTACGACCTCAACAGGGCGGAAGGGAGGTCTGGTGCGCTGAGGGAGGTGGTTGGGTTGAACTAGCTTTGCAAAGCGGCTCAGCCAAGGAACAGTGCACCCTTTTAAATTTAGTTTTTAACAGCTGAGATTTTGCAGAATTATTTGGGATAGCAAGTCAACTCCAAAATTTATGAAATTTTAACTGGAGCTTGCTGACATTAGATTAACCTCACATAAAATTTCCAGAGGTTATTATGCAATGCATTTTTCTCAGGAAATTCATGAAGGCTGTTCAAGGATTTGTTTTACCTCCAAAAATTATCAAACAAGTTTTATAACTCATGATATTTTTCAGAGAGGTCCCACCTCATCTCTAGGACCAAGGCAAAATATTTCCAAAGGGTTGGCACAAGAGTTGTGACAAAAGGAAAATGAGTTTGACTTTAGGTCACAAGAGGTTTATGTTTTTGGATTACACAACTCTTGGACAAGAATTACATGAGAGTTTAGGGGTTTCAAGATGTGAGAAAAAGTTTTAATTTCTACACATTTAATTACATTTGAAACACACACTGCTTTATCTGATGGGGATGTTACAAAATCTCCCCCTTACAGAAATCTCGCCACGAGATTTTGGCTCACTCGAAAAAAAAAGAAGGGTAGTCCGCACACGCACGCATCTTCCCTTTCCCAAGTAGCCTCATCCTCGGAATGGTTCGACCACTTTGAACTTTAAGGAACTTAATGGAGCGATTCCTAGTTCTTCGTTCACCTCTTGAGTATCTTGAGCAGGGGTGCTCACGATAGGTCAAATCAGGTTGGACATCGAGAGTTTCCAACGGAGCTTCCTTAGTTGGAACACGGAGGCACTTCTTCAACTGGGACACATGGAACACATCATGTACCCCCTCAAGTGCAGCAGGCAACTCCAACTTATAAGCAATAGCTCCTTTCTTCTCGATAATGCGGTAGGGACCCACATACCGAGGAGCTAACTTGCCCTTGGCCAAACGTTGATGGCCCTTCAAAGGAGAGACTTTGAGATAAACAAAGTCATTAGGCTCAAAAGCGCAACTCACGGCGGCGGCGATCCGCATAGCTCTTTTGCTGGATTGAGCATGCGAAGGCAGCCACGAATAAAATGAACGACTCTCGGCCTCATTGATCGAGTCCGGACCAAAGAAAGGTCTCTCCCCGGTCTCAGACCAATACAACGGGGTTCTACACTTTCTCCCGTATAAGGCCTCGAATGGTGCCATGTCGAGGCCGCCTTTGAAAAGTCTCTTTGTTGTAAGAAAACTCGGTGAATGGTAAGCATTTCTCCCAATGCTTCCCATAGGAAAGAACACAAGCACGAAGCATGTCTTCCAAAACTTGGTTGACCCTCTCAGTCTGACCATTAGTTTGGGGATGATATCTTGGTAGCAAGACGAGTTCCCATAGCCTCCTGCGGACTATGCCAAAAGCGAGATGTGAATAGAGATCCACGATCCGACACAATCGTCTCTTGGACACCGTGCAAACTCACGATCACGGGCAATGTAGACTTCCGCCAAAAGACCCACTCGAAGGTCGGTCTTGACAGATGGAAATGTGCCACCTTAGTCAATCGATCGATGGCGACCCAAATGGCATCATTCTTCTTGGGGGCGTGGGTAGACCGGTGATGAAATCCATTCGATCGAATCCACTTCCACTCGAGAACGAGCGAGGGTGAAGCGATCAGCGGGGCGCCGATGCTCGGCCTTCACACGACAACACACGCCGCGCCTTGCAGCGAACCGCAATCTCCCTCTTCATTCGGGTCCACCAAAATCCTCAGCGGAGATCTTGATACATCTTAGTGGCCCCGGATGAATGGACAAAAGCGAATCATGGGCTTCATGGAGGATCAAATTCCGCAACTCTATGTCCTTTGGAACCACAAGGCGTTGTCCGAACCTCACAACACCATGCTCATCCTCGAGAAGCATTTGGTCGTTCCGTTCTTGACATTTTCCTTGATTTTGTTCACACGGGATCCGATTCTTTGGCGGCCTTGACACGATCCACGGGGTTGGTGCACAACCAAGGTAGCGAGGAAACCATGCTCAACCAAACCCAAGTTGAGGCGCTGAAATTCCTCCGAAGAGAGGGTTGAAGCTCCTTGAGAGACAAAGCATTGCAATGCGCTTTCGACTAAGCGCGCCGCAAGAATCGACATTAGCCTTGCCGGATGGTAGTGAATACCCACATCATAGTCTTTGATCAATTCCAACCATGTCCTTTGCACGAGGTTCAGATCTGGTGGGTGAACAAATACTTCAAGCTTTTACGATCCGAATACACTTCTAGCGATTCTGATTAGGTAATGTCGCCAAATCTTAAGTGCATGAATCACTGCCGCTAGCTCCAAGTCATGGGTAGGATAGTTGAGTTCATGAGGTCTCAATTGCCTTGATGCATAGGCCACTACCTTGCCTTCTTGCATAAGGACACAACCGAGGCCTCGGCGAGAAGCATCGCAAAGATATCGAAGCTCAGATGGATATCGGGAAGAGCGAAGCGGAGGCGGTGGTCAAACGCTTTTGAGTATTTGGAAACTTTCCTCACACTCAGCGGACCACACGAACTTCTTGTCCTTCTTGAGCAGCTCCGTCATCGGCCCGCGATCTTGGAGAAGTTCTCGATAAGCGACGATAATATCCGCTAAGCCGAGAAACTCCGCACATCGGTTATCGAGCAGAAGGCCGGCCTTGAGATAGCACATCGCTGACCTTGCTAGGATCAACGGCCACGCCTCCAATGAAAGCACATGGCCCAAGAAGGCCACTTCCTTCAACGAGAATCGCGACTTGTTGAACCGCATCTGTTGGTGCTCACACAGCTTGCCCAACACAAGCTTCAGATACTCGGCGTGTTCCTCATCGTTCTTGGAGTAGATAAGAATATCATTGATGAAGACCACGACAAACTTATCCAAATACTCTATGAACACCGAATTCATGAGGTTCATGAACAAGGCCGGAGCATTGGTCAAGCCGAACGACATGACGGTATATTCATACAAACCATAGCGAGTAGAGAACGCCGTCTTGGGAATATCCTCGGTCGGATCTGAACTTGATGATATCCCACTCTCAAATCAATCTTGGAGAAAACCTGGCTCCGGATAAGCTGATCAAAGAGATCGTCGATGCGGGCAAAGGATACTTGTTCTTCACCGTCACTTCATTAAGTGAGCGATAATCGGCGACATCATAAAACCGCCCTTCTTCTTAACGAAGATAGCCGACAACCCCACGGAGATGAGCTAGGCGAATGAAACCCTTCTCTTGAAGCTCATTCAGTTGCTTCTTCAACTCCACCAACTCATTCGGTGGCATCCGATAAGGTCTCTTGAAATCGGGCGATGCAGGAGCCAACTTCGATGACGAACTTCGAGATCCCGAATGGTGGCATCCTGGAAGATCCTCGGGAAAGACATCCATGAAGTCACATCTTGTTGGGGCTTCATGAATATCCGGTAACCTTCGCTTCAAGTCTTGAAGAGATGAGGGCTGGACGACTTTGGCGAAAAATGAACACCTTTCGCACGGATGGATGGTGAGATAGATGAGTTTCGAGCACTGTCGATTTGCCCCATATCTGAGACAACCAATCCATGCCAAGAATCACATCTAAACTCGCTGCATTGAGGAGAATAAGATTCGCCACAAATCTTACTCCCTCAATCTCGATAGGAACATCCCTGCACTCCAACTCAGCTCTCATCTCCGAACCGGGAGAGCGAATGAGCAACGGACCAACAGAGGAGCAAAAAGAAGGTCACTACTTGTTAGCAAAAGACCGAGATACAAAAGAATGAGATGCTCTTGAATCAAACAAAAGCAAAGAGCAGGATAAGAGTTTACAGAAGCGTACCCAACACGGCGTCAGCGCCTCCACATGCCTCCTCACCGAGATGGCGTTGACGCGACCGCCGCCCACGCCTTGGGCTACGGGACAATCTTGATCCTAAGAAGATCCACAACCTTGCCGCGTCCTCCATTAGGGCGAGGCTGCTCGATCTTCTTAGGGCATTGGTTAGCATAATGCCCCTTCAGTTGCGGGAGAAGCAAGTGACCCGGCGGCCGGGTTGCAGGGAGCCACCTGGCGCTCGCAGTGCACGTGATTGGGGCACGGCCTGCGAAGGGCGAGGCGCAGTCTTTGGCAACCTCGAAGTCTTGAAGCTTTGAGCACGAGACCCACGAGAGTACCCTGAGTGAGGACGGAAGAAGCGGTCCTCGGCGACTTGTAGGACTCCACTTGCGCTATGCGGAATCCATAAGCTCCCTACCGAGTGCTCATGACGATGGCCTTGTCGACCAAGGTCCGGAAATCGAAAGTCGAGGATGGATAGCTTGTCCTTCAGCTCCTCAGATAAGCCACCTCTGAACTTTGCTTGCTTGGCCATATCAGTGGCCACATCCTCGGGAGCATAACGAGCTAGATGGTTGAACTTCGTACACATACTCCTGGCCCGAGGCTCGCCCTTGCAGGCGAAAACTCCTGCTTCTTGATGTTCATCAAGCCGGCAGGATATGAGATCGACGGAGGCGTCTGAAACTCCTCCCGGTGGCAGCAGATCTGCGGGCTGCATGGCGAGAAAGCTCTCCCACGGGACAAAGCTGCACCCTCCACCAGTGCGATGCAAGCAGCGCCTTCTCGTGCTCTGGCAGCATGCGATCTTGAGCTTCCGCTCAACGAGACAAGCGATTAAATGCACGCATCGGCGAGTCCTCGAGACTTGGAAAAGGTGGGGGGCTGAGTGCGAAGAAACTCAGCGAGGCCCCCACGAGGCGATGGGCATCCTTGCGGATCTGAGGCACTGGTAAGGGCTGAGGTGTTGCGTCGATGACATCGATAGCACTCTCTGTCATCCGCACGGTTGCGCTCTATCTGAAGAAGAACCTCGGCCATGGTGGGAGGAGGAGGAAGCTCCTCGTCGACCACCAGTACCTTGGCCTTAGCACTCTGTACGACCCGCCATCTGTGGAGAGGGAAAGAGGTTAGCAACCCAAAACCCACAATTAGAAGCTAAAAGCGGGGGGGCTAACGACTAGGGAATGGAATATCGCCCTAAATGGAAGCTAAAACAGCAAGTAATTAAACTTTAAAAGCTCCTAAAAGACTCTAAAAACAGCAAGGAAACTTTAGAAAATCAGCTCAACTTCTCTATACAATTATCCCGTATTGAATGAACGAGTAATTGGTTGAGAAGGGAAAATTTCTGCAAGCTATTTTAGCTCTATTTCTACTCAAAAGCAAGGTTAAACCAGCGAATTAAGTGTTAGATACTTAGCTAACTAGTATCACATCTTACCCTTTCATTCCCACAAGTTTTAGTTGAATTACCCTCTCATTTTCTACCTTAATCACTAGCTTAAGCTTTGCTGCCCTAAAATGCTTGCTTGCTGCCCTAAAATTCAGATTTGAATTCAGCTCCAATCACTTCCATTCTTCACCAAAAGACAGCCAAGACTTAAATTTTAGAACTCTCATAAGTTCCCTAAAATCCAGCTTAAGCGATAACAACTATCTTTGAAGGAAGGAGAGGTAAACCATTTTTAAAACTCAAATTAGAGTAAGATGACAGAAAGAAGCTAAGATAGGTAAGGAGTAAAACTTGAGAATTACTTAAGCTTTCATAAACCATTTGATATTTGAAAATAAGTTTTTCAAAATATCCTAAGGATGACCAAGCTAGGGTTTCTATGGTCAGTATGGCTCTGATACCAACTTTGTGAGGACCCCGGTTTATTAAGCTTGTAATACTTAGTCACCCATTGACCCTAGCATTACAAACATAATAATCCGTGTCATCGAGATATGTATACTTCCCAGAATGCAGTATACACACCCCTTTACAAAATCATGCATCAATTCCATTCAAGACATAGAACCAAAGCACGACTAGAATAAAGACATACAATATATAGAGTTATTACAAAAGGGGCCGACCGGCCAAATTCAACAATAAAGGTAACACAGCAGAAGCAACATGCCATAAGATGGCGATAAACAAAAGGGAGCCACAAGGTTTGCCTTTAGCCCATAAGGCAACCGACCAAGACGTCTAGCTCGATTCCCAGCCCATGCACATCTCACAAAAGTAAAGCTTTTTAGGCTCTACCTCCTCTGCAACAAAGTTATTAAGCAAAGCAAATGAGTACAAAAATGTACTCGCAAGACTGACGTGTAATATAACAGAACTATAGTGTAATTACATGCAAGCTTTATTTGGGTGGATGAGGCTTTGGACTTATTTTAGCATAAAGCAAGTTTTCATTTGCGATATTTAAATAGATTCCAAAGCAATTTTGCAATTCATTTTACATTTGCAATAAACAACCAGACAAGTAACAAAAATGATAGATGACATCAACAATCCTGGAAGTGACTAACCCAATAGCCACCACAATAGTATGAACATCCATTCATACCAACCCATCAAGTTTTAATTTAAAAGTTGTAGTCTAGTTCTTGCACGACCTTACCAAGCATGTCCATAACCTAGGGCGAGGCTATTGAATAGTTTTAACCTCAGAGGGTGTACCAATGTACCCACACGTCAGACCGCCTTTTCGCCACATGATTTAGCACACTTCCTTTGGTATGCCGGCACGGCTAAGTCCTACGAGACATTTCCAATGGATGATGCTAATTAAGAGCCGCAACCCACGGGGATAAGGACACACTAGGCAGCCTAACCGGTCTGCTAATGCTCCCCTCCCACACCACACACAACATATTTAAAGCACACCCACCGACCAGCTCATAATTAACACCTCCCAAAGTACTTAGTCAAGAGGTCCCATATCCCCTCGTGTGGTTAGCACATAAGAGCGCTTGGCTTAGTGACACAAGTAACTTCGGTCCTTGGGGACCTAGGCTCCATTCCATTCACACCCAACATATCACACCAACATCCATTGTGCCCAAGTCAATAACAGTTTTGTTTTCATTTTTGTTTTATTTGTTTACAAGGTAACAAAACACAAGATGGACAAAATGGAATAAAAATTTTTGTGTGATCAAGGTCATCGACATAATGTCGACAACCGCCCATTTCTACCGTTATCTAAGCATTTCTAAGCATTATCAACGTAAACTACTAAGCGATAAGAGTCCATCCATCGAACTCTAAATCGCAGTAGGATAATCCTAGGCTTAGTAGTAGAGAATGAATATTTACCTACAGAATATGCATCTATAGGATTACTAACGACATTTTAACACAAAGTAGCATGCATACATATAAGTGAAACAAAGTATTAAGCTTTAAAGTAATGGGACAATAATGGGATATGATCAAACTGCTTGCCTTGCTGATTTTGCTCAATATATTGCTGAGGATCACTCACGGGATCAAAGTACTCGTCGGCACCTAACGAAAAGGCGAAAAGAAACGATAAGAACGACGAAAACCACAAAGACAGCACAGAAAACAAACTCCAAATGCTCTGAAATTTCTACAGAATCAAGAGGATAATTTTTAGGGAATTTAGCAACAAGAACCAATGGATTTGGATTCTCAATGCAAAAGTGATGAGCAAAACAAATCTGCTCGACCTAAAAATACCAAACAGCCACTATTCACTAATTTAATTATTAGGCAACATTTTCTAGAGAGGTGGTGCAGCTGAGATTTTTACAGAAGAACAAACACCTCATGAGATGAATAACACAATTGAGTTCACCTCATTTGGAGCTATTAGGCATTCTCTATAATTTTTCAAAAACAAGAACTTGAACAAAATTAAAATGCACAAGAAAGCTTTTTTAAAATAGTGACATGCCTAAATCCTATTCTAACATTTAGTGCATTAACAGAGGAAGCCAACAAAGTTGGATTCACTCAAAAATAATCTACAGGGATTTACTTATGCATTTTACAAGTTAATTGAATTTTTAAAGAAACATTTAAAGTTAGTTTTGAAATCTATTTGCAATTCACTTTTCTGGAATAGAACTGAGCTCACAACCATTTTTAGATTAGAGCTCAGCTCAAACCAGAGCTGCAGAAATTTGAACCACCTCATTTGGATTTAAATTGAAATAGTTATGCATTTTTAAAGTTCATACCTTTTTCAGTTCACAAAATAAGTGTTCTCTGGAAATTTCTAAAAACCATTAAGACCGGGGAGGACATGAGCCATAGATCTTGAATCTACCGGCTCAAGACCTCCCAGTGAACTATACGCACACGCGCGCTTGCGAGGTCCAGAGGTCATGGGCCGTGGATCTTGGATCCAACGGTCCATGTCCTCCCAACAACGTCTTGTTGAAAGCGAGGAGTCGTGGCCGTTGATGGTGCTTCAACGGACCACAACACGGGAGGAGGACCGGGGCGGCCCGAGATCAAGCGAGGAGGTCCTCAGCAGTCTCGATGACCTCGAGGAGGTCCTACTCGCGAGACTTAACGCCACAGACCTCTGGGGAGGTGCAGGCGACCTGATGCGCCGAGAGGTCTGGGCGTTCAAGATCTCCTCGGAGGAGGTCTTGGGCGGCCCGATCTGCGCCATCGCGCTCGCTCACGCACGCCTGCCTTGACCGTGAGTTAATCTTGTATGAGACACAAGGAGGTTCGGTCGCGAGGTCTTTAATGCGCATAAAGGGATAGGGTTAAGAGCGATGTGGCGAAACCAATGATTAATGAGACTTATCAATGATTAGGGCATTAAAGAGAGGATCTTTGTCTGAACTTGACACGGCACTGTCGTTTACGTCCGACAAAACCCGAGCTCGAAGGAATGGTCCTCGCCGGCGATGTAGACCTTGCCGGCGACATCCAAGGGCACCATTGTGTGCGCAATAGTGTTGCGCACACACTGAGACCACTCTCAACGGCGGCGGCGGCCTTGAACGCCGGCGAGCCGGAGAGGACAAAAGTGACAATCACGGCCAAACGACCAATTCGTGAAGTAATGCTCCGCGACATCATTCAAGCGTCTGCCCAGCATCTAAGGACTATCAGGAGAGTTACGAAGGTCGAGAGGTCTTTGAGGAGGTCGAGGAAGGTGAGGACCGGAGCTGGGGAAGACAAGGAGCTTCACGGCCAACTCAAGCTCCACACTGCCACCTCTGAAATGCCCAACTAAACAAGTTAGGATCTTGGTTCTGAGAGGAAAATGGCATGAATTGAAGAAAGGAAGTGAAGAGGAGAGCCATCTGGAACAAGGCCACCGAGGAGCTCCAAGGTCTTCAACAATGGCGGCCAAAGGGAGGTTAGTGGAGGAGAAACTCACCAAGCACAGCAAGGCCAAGCTCAAGGTGTGTAAAAAGAAGCCAAAGGGTAGCAGGAGTTCTTATACCTAGGGCGGGAGAGGTCTGCACGGGGGTTAAGCTCATGGTGAGCTTAGCCCATGGGAGGTCCACAGGAGGTCCATGGAGTTGACATGATGGAGAGGACAGAGTAGGTTAGGACGGGGCATGGCCTAGGGGCGGAAAAGGCCGCACGCATTAAATCGCCTGCCAGAGCCGTTGAACATGACCGGCTCGACTTTCTCCACCACCGCAGTTGCCCTGTGAGCCCAAGCTAGGAGAAAACGGGACCTCAAGCCCACCGTTGGATTGAGAGGATGGGGAGGTCTGGCCATCAGATTTTGTTTTTGAACGATCGCCATAAGTGGTCGGGAGGAGGTCCCACCACACGATCTTGGGCAGGAGGTCATGGCCCTCCGATTTTCATAACGCGGATGCGCAAAGGAAGGGGAACAGGAGGTCCAAGGCGTTGGATCTAAATCCAACGGTGCGGACCTCCTGGGAGGACTTAACGTTGCGCACGTTACAGCCAGGGACGTGGAGGTCATGGCCTTTGGATTTAAATCCAAGGGCACCTAACAGATAGGGAGGTCCTGAGCTTGCGCAACACACAAGGGAGGTCATGGCCTTTAGATTTAGATCTAAGGGCTACGACCTCACGTGAGCGGGGAGGTCTGATGCGCACGAGGCAAGGAGGAGGTGGTGACCGTGGATTTTCATCCAACGGTGCACAACATGAGATGGGGGAGGTTTTGTGCGCTTGATATCGCTGGGAGGTCGTGGGCTGTTGGATCTGATCCAACGGCTATGACCTCAACAAGGTGGGAGGACCTCGCTGTGATGGTTTGCAGAGGAGGTCATGGCCTTGGGATTGAATCCAACGGCTATGACCTCAACAGCGTGCAAAGGGAGGTCTGATGGTTAGGTTGAGAGGAGGAGGTCGTGACCATGGATTTTTGATCCAAGGCGTGACCTCATGTAGGTGAGGAGGACACAGGCTGCGTTGGTTGAGGAAGTGGTCGTGGCGGTTGGATTGGATCCATGGCTATGACCTCAACAGGCGGAAGGGAGCAGTGCTGTTGAGGAGGTTGTTGGGTTGAACCGACTTTGCCAGCGGCTCGGCCAAGGAACAATGCACCCTTTTAAATTTAGTTTTTAACAAATTGAGATTTTGCAGAATTGTTTGGGATAGCAATTCAACTCCAAAATTTATGAAATTTTAACTGGAGCTTGCTGACATTAAGATTAACCTCACATAAAATTTCCAGAGGTTATTATGCAATGCATTTTTCTCAGGAAATTCATGAAGGCTGTTCAAGGATTTGTTTTACCTCCAAAAATTATCAAACAAGTTTTATAACTCATGATATTTTTCAGAGAGGTCCCACCTCATCTCTAGGACCAAGGCAAAATATTTCCAAAGGGTTGGCACAAGAGTTGTGACAAAAGGAAAATGAGTTTGACTTTAGGTCACAAGAGGTTTATGTTTTTGGATTACACAACTCTTGGACAAGAATTACATGAGAGTTTAGGGGTTTCAAGATGTGAGAAAAAGTTTTAATTTCTACACATTTAATTACATTTGAAACACACACCTGTTTATACAGTGGGGATGTTACAGTGTAAATCTATTTAAATAGTCATGCTCGCGGTCATGAGCGTGCTTAAATTGTTGATTTAATGGGTATAGTCTTGGTTTTCTCAAAAACATTTCTTGTTGGGAACTGAGGGAATGGTCTATGATTTTTATTTTAGTTAACTGCCATGTCTATGGCTGAACATGAAATGTCGCTCGCAAACGAGGAGGGTTGCGAGATGTTGTCATTATTCTTTTATTGCTTGTAACCGAGAAGGGTTGCGAGTAGTTGTCATATTTATTTTGTGCTCGTAACCGAGAAGGGTTACGAGTTGTTATTTTTCATTCAGTTCTTTACTGTCCTGTATCTATTTAAATGCTTTTAAACATCCGTTGCAAATTACTACATATTGATATTGGAAATAAAAATGGCTTTAAGCAAAATAACTTGTAGAGTAGAGCCTTTTCCTTTGATGTCCTTGCATTTATATAAATTTTGTGGTACACTACAAGTCTTACTGAGTATGCATTGTACTCAATCTTGCTAATATTGTTGTTCAGAGTTCGAAGATGAGCCGATGCCTGACGATACGTTCTTCGCACCTGGAACTGGAGGGTTCGGTGATAGGTCTACCTAGGCCTTGTTCCTTGTCGGTTGCCTGAGGGTTGGATGGGCATGCCGCTGGATTTTCACTATGTTTACTACTTCTTCCACTGCTACTTTTACTATGATGACTACTTTTATTTGGCCGGTCGGCCGTTGATGTAATAACTTGTAATCGCTTAAGTTAAGTACCCCTTTCGCTTTGTATATGTGAAAGTATGGATGTGAATGCCAAATGTTGTGAATGTGTGTACTAGCCACTGATCATGGGACTAGTACAGTATACACATATGGTCTTTGGGTATTCCACGACCGGGGGTCCGACAAATCTAAAGCGGTGCAGGAGGTGGCAGCTGCTAGTATTACCCTGTCGGAGGCGCCCAAGCTGATGGAAGCGGCAACGCAGAAGGGGTGGACATCATTTGGATGGACCCTCGTGCAGATCCTTCTAAAGAAGAAGCAGGCACAGGCTCCCACTTGATCACACTAGCGGTGTTCTGGCGACACACCTGCTCCTTGTGACCTGGTCGGCCACACTGACGGCAAACTCCCGTCCAAGAACACTCAGCAGCGCGATGACCATCGCCACACTTAAAGCAAAGCATGCCCTGCCCTGGGACAGGATGAAGAGCTGGAGTACCTGCAAAAGGACAAGGCACCGAAGAAGGAACCAACCTCGACAGCTTAGACTTGGAGAACTACGAAGACTGCGGTCCTCCCTTGAACCTCTTAAAAGCAGGCCATTGAAAAAACCCACTTCCCTCACTCGAGCTCCTCTTCTGGTCACCACCAAAAGCAACAAGTCCACCAGAGGCCTGCTGCCCCTTAGTGAGCTGCATCTCCAACTCTATGCCCCTAGCTTGCTCCACAACAGAGCTAAAGTCACGGAGTGGAGTAGCTCCCAACACGTGCCGGTACTCAGGATTGAGGCCCCGAAGGAACCTCTTGGCCTTCTGCAGATCATCATTCGCCACTGATGGGACAAAACGAATCAAGTTATTGAACTTGGCCTCATACTCAGCAACGGACAGCTTCCCCTGAACAAAGGTCGTCAAGGCAACCTCCATCTTCTCAACGAAGAAATAGGGATAGAACTTTGCCTTGAACTGGTCAACAAATTCCACCCAAGAAACTGGACCTTAAGCGACGGTCCTCAACGTCAAAACGCCGTCCCACCAGATGTCTGCTTGCCTTTTCAGCTAAAAGGCTACAAAACAGACCTGCTAATGTGAAGACATCTCCAAGGCTCCAAACTACCTCTCCATGTAGCACAACTAGTCTGCTGCATGGACCGGTGTGCCAGACCCGTCAAACGGATCCAACCTCAACCCTATCCACTCTCAAAGCATCATCTGCACCTCGAGTGCAGGTGGAGGGGCGACAGGAGTAGTAATAGATGCCGCAGCAACAGGAGCTGCCGGCGCCTGTTAATGGAGAGTGCGATTCTCTCCCACCAACTCTCTCAGCAAAGCAGAGGTCTCATCCTGGCCCCCAACCTGAGGCGGGTCAACAGTAACCCCCTCCCCAGCAATACCGTTTCCCTCATCTACTAACTTGATTGCCACAGGTGGTGGCTCCACAGGGCCACACCCGCGGCCATGGCCTCCACGGCCTCCACGACTGTGGCCACCACGACCCCATCCTCTAGCTATCGGCATAGCTATCAACCACAATCAACAACACACAGTAAGTTCAAGGAACCAATATCAACTCATACATCAGTATAACAACATATCGAAAGTGTAAGAGCAATACTCGTCCCATTCCCATCCTACTATGCACTAGTGTGTCAAATTTTAAGTTAATTAACCATTAGCAAATTTTAGTTAATTTTACTAGTCCTAAAACAAATTTTAGCAATTTTAGGTTACCTAAGTTGTTAATCTATTCATCACGGACCTAAAGCCCGTTCTGATACCAACTGTAACACCCCGGCCCAACACTTAGCCCGGAGTGCCACAAAACTACCCTAACTACACGTTTTAACAACAATTAAAAATAAATTTCAGCAAGCAATTCCATACTAACACCCGTCCAAGGGTCACAAAAAGTATAGATAACAACAAGGCAAGCACAGATATTTAAACCCTAGATAGTAAGTAGGATAACAATTCAAGAATTGAGTAACACCGGTCCAAAAGAGGCTAAAAGAGGCTACTGAATGAATAACAAGTTCGAAGCAATCATCTAGAGTTATTCAATATCTATCATAGCATAAAAGGTTAAATCATCATGCTAAGGTAAAGTTTCTTCATGACAATGACCAAATGATTTAGTGTATGCCGTGTTCCAAGTGCTATCCCCTCCCAAGAAGCGTCGTCAACGATCACCTAAAACAACAGTAAAGCAAGGCTGAGTCCACGACTCAGCAAGTACAATAATAAACAATGAACAATGTTTAAACATCAGTACACAATATCATCATTAACAACAATTGTTCACTTTTCTTTATTCTCATTCTCAATCATGCAATTCTCTTTCTTTATTCTGTTACACATTCACCAATTACTTTTCATTCAATGCATCTCTACACTACATATCCACATGCACTTGTTTTATGTATACCGGTACAGCATGAGTGTTCACCCGTCAATGATACACTCTCCAGAACGTCCTTCTCTAGGATCGGGGACCTCCTCCACTCTTGTGGAGTTGTGATCAACATGATCACCTTCTCATATGCAATGATGTATATGAATGCACAAGTCATCATAGGTTCATCATTACTAATCATCAACCATGAATCCCATATCCATCAAAACCAAATAACTCATGACCATTCACATTACTTGCATTTAGATAATGTGAGCACCCCCGGGATTGGATATATTCCAAGTTAAAGAATTACACCCGAAAGCATAATTTTCGATAAGGAATAAACCCAATGCCAGGTTCCCGTATATATGTCTCACAATAGTTCCCAAGATCAAAGACTATTGAACATATATCCTAAACACATTGTACCATGTCATACAAGGCATACAGTAAATATATACATATCAAAACTTTACAAGACTGACTCGGTTCAAAAGATACAAATGACCACATCCGGTCATCTAACCAAAGTTATGTAGCGGAAACAAAGTATAAACAGCAAAAGGACAACAAAGTGTGCCCCATCACCCGCAGGCAACTGAGTGGAGTATAGAAATAGCGTCACTCGTTAGCGTCGCCCTGATCGACGCTAACGGATAGTTCGTACACATAACCGTCCTCACCTGCAACAAGTGGTTAAAGTACCTGAGTACAAAAGGTACTCGCAAGACTTACACAAAACTACTAAAAGAAAGTGTTTAGTAGAACCTATCCAAAGGATTAGAATTTATACATGCTTAAAGCTGACAACAGGAAGGTTGTAATGGTATTAATTTTTGCATAAAGAAACACATCTTAATACTACACTTTCTAGATTTTGATAAGCGGTTTTATAAACAGGATTGGTCTAAAACAGTAAGCGATTACCAAATTTTATCAACAACAAGACAATTTCAAAGTGGTTGTCCACTTTGACTAAACCACAAATAATAATTCAACAGTTCTTGCCGAACTCTAATCAAGTATGAAACAACTAGTTCTTGCCGAACTCAATCAAGTACGAAACAACTAGTTCTTGCCGAACTCAAACAAGTATGAAACAACTAGTTCTTGCTGAACTCTAATCAAGTATGAAACAATTAGTTCTTGCCGAACTCAATCAAGTATGAAACAACTAGTTCTTGCCGAACCTAAACATCAGTACGAATCACCCAGTTCATACCGAACATTCCCATGACACAAATTAATATTTCAGAAAACTATACTTTAATGTCCATCAAAAGAGTGTTGTCCGTAACCGTGGACACGGCTATTCGAATAGTTTTAAAGCCCTGCAGGGGGGTACATCTTTACCCACACGACTTAGTCAGCCCGTAAGCCTTTGGATGCCTCCGAAATGACACACTTCCTTTGGTATGCCGGCCGGGTAAACTAAGATTCGGTATTTTTCAGCAAGTTGACATTATTGAGTTGATTCACCTCGATGCGAGGATACTCCGCTTAGTCAAGCTAAATCAGTAGAACATGCTAACCGGAGTACCTATGTTATGTCAGGAATTCCGATCCAATAAATTGTACTTGCCATACATATAGAATTGAATCGGAACCTTACGAACACGCAAAACCTCACAAATGTCCGCACACCGCCAATTCCTCAACAGAATAACATCAGCCCCTTACTTAACCAAACAGCGCCCATACACCGCGTGTGGAAGTACGTAAGGTACTCAAATGACAGGTCAAAGTTCGGTCCTTAACGATCCGAATAAGACAACCACATTCCCAATTTCTCGTACATGAAGGCACCCTCACTAGCAACCACTTGTCAAGATCCCACCAGATTTTAAGCAAACAGACTTAACTTAACTTTCAGTTTTAACCATCGAACAAAACAAAATCAAGGTTATAAATTAAAAAGGGTGTTTCCCAGGTCTGACAAGATAAGGTTGTCAAACCACTAACGTTCTACTGACTTGCATGGCTAAGCAAGAAACTAAAGACCAAAACACAAACACCAGATTTCTTTCTTAAGCATAAGTGCATGAATTTGATTCAGGATAAGCCACCAAGATTGGGATACATAACTAACTAGCTCACAAAGTATTGATACTTCAAAATAGCATGCACACAGTTATCACTGTATTTCAAAATACTAAAGTATCAAAACTGGGATCAACATGGTGCAAGAGGATGCTTGCCTTGATAATAAACCACTTGTTCAGTTTCTGGAGCTTTAGAAACAATTTCACTCACGTCGGTGAAATCAGAACCTAAAAGATCAACAACAAATGAACAACAAGAAAACACCAGAGAACAAAAATGGTGAAAAGATGCATGATCAACGTTTATAGAAGTGGTTCAGTTGGAGTTCAACTAAACTTTCTGGGAACTAAAGCAAGATTAAAGTTAATGATGTGCAAGTGATTTAACTAACAAAATACTTATGTTTGAAACTATTTGCAGTGTAGAAGTAAACCAGTTTAACAATTAATAACACTAAAGAACAGGGATCAAAGGTTAACTGAAATGCTACTGCCCTGGCTGGAAATCCGACAACAGGGCGCTGGCTCCCGTGATCTTGCGAGCCGACTCGACGGAGCTGAGGTCCTATGCGAAACAAACTAAGATCCAAAATGGATTCACAATAGCTCACTGAACCTAGAGGTGGCCGGAATATGGCCGGCGGTGAACCCTAGCGGCGGCGCGACAACCAGATGCGGCGACGCAAGCACGGCTAAAACGGCTACGCCGACCCGGCTACATTCTAATCAAGCTAACGCATGCTTAAGCATCTAAAGAACACAAAGGTTCTACTAGAGGTTCAAGGATGGTCAAAGGTACACGGTGGAGCTCCGGCGACGGTGACCAAGTGACGGCAAAGAGAGTGTCACGTGGACAAGATGACCTGAGCAAGAAATCACGAAATGAGTAGTCGTAACGATTAAAAGGAATCGAAGAAAGGCCTACCATACCGGAGATGGAGACGAAGGGGGTACTTTTGGCTGAACTTCAATGAAATCCAAAAATTCTAAGCACACTGTTAACAAAAGAACGAATTGATTAAGGGTTTCTGCTCATAATATCTTAAGACAAGATATGATGCGCAAGAAAAGAGAGGGAGCTCACCGGAGCGGGGAAATCCACAGCGGCGGCGCTCCGAGTGCGCTCTGGACAACCCAAAGGACAAGCTCGCGTTCGATCTACAAGCAATGCCAAAAGCTTCCATTAACAGAATGAACAAGGCATTACTAGATGAACAAAAGCATAACGAAGAGAGGATACGCCGGAGATGAAGAAGAATCCACTGCGGCAAAAAAAATGACAGAGAGTGATAAAGAGGGTTTTTATAGTTTCCTTGTCGGAGAAAACGAGAGCGAACATGTGTGGCAAAGATGGCTGCAACACGATGCCAAGTGGCAAATGCATGCTGCAAAAACATGCAGCAACGCCACCTCGCCTGCGATGCGCTCGACGCTGGCGCCATGGCGCGGAGAAGACGAAGGTGAGTCGCTGACAAGCGAGCCCGCACTGGCAATCCCAGCAGCGAAGCCAAGAGATGAGCTCAAACAAATGCTGATCGTTCGATCGCAAACGAATGGTTCAGATCGAGAGGGGTGTTCGGAGGTCCGAATGTCACCACCCAAGAGGACGGTCCGATCGCAAATGAACGGTCCGGATTGAGTGAGGCATTCGGAGGTCCGAATGTCACCGCTCCAATTGGCGGTTGGATTAAAATCCAACGGTCCACAGCGAAGCGTACTCACTTTTCAAACAAGTGAGAACGGCGCTGTCCGATTAGAAATGACGAGCCCAGATGGAGTGGGGCGTTCGGGGTTCCGAATGTCCCAAAACACACTGGCGGTTGGATCAAGATGCGCAAGGTTCAATAAAAAAAGGGCATGGCGCGGTTGGATTCAAATTGGATGGTTTAGATTGAGTGGAGCATTCGGGCGTCCGAATGTTCCTCACAATGCGGATGGTTCGATTTAAATCCAACAGTGCGCGCGTGTTGGGTTGAATCTTAACGGCCCAGATCAATTGAGGTTGGTCATGGACGGCTTAGATGTCTTGAGAGGAGGTCCTGGACGGTTCAGATCTCTTGAGAGGAGGTCATGGACGGCTCAGATCTCTTGAGAGGAGTGATCATGAGCATCACAGAGGTGGTCTTTGCAAAAAATACATGAGGAGATCCCAAGGACGAGGAGGTCCTAAGGACAAGGTCCAACAGAGGAGATCCCAAAGAGGAGGTCCTGAGTGGTCCCGATGTGTTCAAGGGAGGTCTTTGACGGTCAAGATGAAATCGGGAGAGGTCCTGGACGTTCCAGATGAGACCGAGGGAGGTCCTGAAGGATCAGGATGAACTCTAGGGAAGTCTGGACGGTCAGATGAAAGCAAAGAGGTCCTTGACGGTTAAGATGAATTCCAAAGGAGATCTTGACGATCCAGATTAAAGCAAGGAGGTCCTTGACGGTCAAGATGAATTCCAAAGGAGATCTTGACAGTCCAGATGAAAGCAAGGAGGTCCTTGATGGTCAAGATTGACAGGAGCATTCGGGAGTCCGAATGTCACAACAGATCTTGTCCGTCTGTTTCAAATCGAGCGGTTCGCACGCAACTAAGAGTTGGCTGAGCCCTAAACGTGACAGAGCCAGTTCGCGAAACACAAGGTTGGACTAAACCAAGTTGGCTCGACTCGCTATAGTGTTAAGAGGCTCGGTCTGGGGCTAAAGTCAACTAGAACTAAAATCAAACTTCAAGGGTTTGGCCGGAGGTTAAAAATACCAAATAAATTTATAAAAATACGAAATTTTTAAGAGAAGCTATTGGGACGATATATATCCCAAATAAAATTTGAAAACTCACTATTCATGGTTTAAAATACTTACTTGCTTTCTCTAACCGAAACGGTTTCGAAAATAAGTTTTTCGTAAGGAGTTCTCTTTTCAAAATATAAGTTTGGCTTAAATTTGAAATGCTCAAATGCAACAAATGGTGCAAATGACCTAAAATGCCATGTATGCTTATGTAATGCATATAATTAATTTTTATTTAAAATGAGGCTGTTACAAACCTCCCCCCTTAAGAGAATCTCGTCCCGAGATTCCGGTAGTTCAGAAGTTGAAACAGGGATACTTCTAAACAGTTCTTTTATAGTAGAAGAACATCAGTTGTCTTGACTTCCTTTAAAGATAGAAAGATAGATAACAACATTTGTTGTTTTGATTTCTTTCAGAGATAGAAAAGAAATATTACAACATCTGTTGTTTTGATTTCTACAAAGGTGTCAAAGAAAGACAACAAGGAACAACATGGTGTTGTTCTTACATTTTCTTTTACAATGCTTTGTTTAACCTTTCCCTTCTTGATATGAAGACACTTCAATCATGGAATAGGTGGGGTACTCAATCCTCATCAGATCTTCACGTTCCCAAGTGGCTTCCTCTTCAGTGTGGTTACTCCACTAAATCTTCAAAAACTTGACAATGCGGTTTCTTGTCTTGCGTTCCCTTTCTTCGAGAATACGCACTGGTTGTTCTTGGTATGAAAGATCTGGTTGGAGATCAAGATTCTCAAAAGCAGTTGCTTCAGTAGGGACACGAAGGCATTTCTTCAGTTGCGAGACATGAAAAGTATCATGTACCGCTGAAAGAGAGTCAGGCAACTCCAATTGATATGCTACAGCTCCTCGTTTTGCAAGAATTCTGAAAGGTCCAATATAACGAGGTGCTAGCTTCCCTTTTACCTGAAATCGATGAGTGCCCTTCATAGGTGATACTTTAAGATAGACATGGTCATCTACCTCAAAGCTCAACTCACGATGACGATGGTCAGCATAGCTCTTCTGACGAGACTGTGCAGTACGTAGTTGGTCTCGAATCAGACGAACTTGCTCTTCGGCTTCGACCACCAAGTCTGGACCATAAAATGGTCTTTCTTCAGACTTGGACTAGTTCAACGGAGTCCTACAAGCTCTTCCATACAATGCTTCAAAAGGTGACATTTGAATGCTTGCTTGGTAGCTGTTGTTGTAGGAAAACTCCACATATGGCAAGCACTTCTCCCAGTTCTTGCTATATGACAGCACACAGGCTCTGAGAAGATCTTCCATCACTCGATTCACCCTCTCGGTTTGACCATTGGTTTGAGGATGATAAGCAGTGCTGAAAGAAAGTTCAGTCCCCATCACTTAATGAAGACAACTCCAGAAGTAGGAAGTGAATTGAGGGCCACGATCAAAGACAATGACCTTTGGTACACCGTGGAGACAAACAATTCTGGAGATATAAAGCTCTGCTAGCCTATGGACATTGAAGGTGGTTTTGACTGGAATAAAATGAGCAACCTTTGTCGGACGATCAATGATCACCCAAATGGCATCGGACCCATTCTGAGTTCTGGGAAGACCGGTAACAAATTCCATACCGACTTCCTCCCATTTCCACTAGGGAATAGGCAAAGGTTGAAGGGTACCAGCTGGTTTCAAGTGTTCAGCTTTGACCCTTTGGCAAATGTCACATTCAGTAACATACTATGCAATTTGCCTTTTCATTTGGCTCCACCAGAATGTTTTCTTCAAATCTTGGTACATCTTGGTACTCCCATGATGTATAGAAAACTTGGAGTTGTGAGCCTCATTAAGAATTTGCTCTCTTAACTGGGGATCTGCGGGTACCACTGAATGGTTGCCACACCGAATGATACCTCGGGCGTCTTCAGAAAATTCCTTGACTTTACCCGCCTTCAAATTTTCCTTGATTTCGGCTACCTTCGCATCGGATTTCTGAGCCTCAAAGATCTGATCTTCAAGTGTGGATTTCACTTCTAATACAGCGAGAAATCCTTCTTCGACCATCTCAAGACTTAGGCGCTGAAATTCAGCACACAAGCCTTTAGCAAGAGGTGCTACCGACAAGCAGTTGCACTGCTGAAGAATCTAGACCCGCTATTATGTGTTAATGGAGTATTTTGGTAATTAATGATAATCATTATGTGGACTAACATTTTCCATGAGTTGGTGAAATAGGTTATGTTCCATAATGATGAAGACTTTGGATGACGTCATGAGTTGATCGTCATCAAGTAAAGAGCTTGGAGTAAAGTATGCATCATGTGTTGATGTATATCAAGACTCGGGATGAAGGATGTCATCATGTGTTGATGATGCTCAAGACAAGATCCCGAAGTAAAGAAGATCATCATGTGTTGATGATATACAAGTCATCATGTGTTGATCAGCTTTCAAGTCAAGAACCCAGACTTGAAGTGAAGATGTGCGTCATCAAGCTTCAAGAGGATGCTCAAGGAAAAGGTATGACTAGCTAGGGCTAAGGATATGTTCCTAGTATTTTACTGGTCTTGGTGTTTGGTTGGAGACCAGATTGCTAGTATAGGTTGCCGTACTATTAAGAGGGGTCTTGACTAGTAGCTTGAGTTAGTCATGTGTTGATAGCTCATTGTGTTTGCTCTAGCTCTCATTAACATGTTGCCTATATTTGCGAATGTGTTTTGCAAATGGTCGAGGCTCATGGTTAATCCTTGTAGCATGTGACTTTATTTTGCGAATGCGTTTTGCAAATGGTTTAAGTCGATGTACCTTATTCCTTGTGGCATGATTCTAAAAGTCAGCAAATGTGTTTTGCAACTTGTTGAGATTCATGCATTTTTCCTTAGCATGGTCTAAGATTGCTTGTTGCTATTTCCTTGGACTTAGACCATGGTAGTGGCTCTTTGGAGTTGTACTTCTTGATTTGATCAAATGTGTTTGAGATTAATCAAATAGATGGGTTGTGTAGCCCTCTGAATAAGCTTTCCATAGAGCTCAAGATCACTCAATTCCGACATCGGAGTCAAAACTTATGACCATTTTTCCAAGTGTCGCCTATGCTGAAATCCAGGGCTGGACTGACCGCAGTTGAAAGCCCAGACTGACCGCCCATATGCCTGCGGACTGACCGCCGTTATAAGGCTGGTCAACATTTTCTAGAGGGCATGTTTTTTGGGTTTCTTCCACCCGGAAGGCCCGGATCGATTGGGGTCCGTCAGCACCAGACTCGTGAGGGGCGGATGGACCGAATTGTATGTAACAGCTATTTTTATAGCCGTTGCACTGTAGCCTGGACTAACCGGCCCTATGCCTGCGATCTGACCGGATTTCCCCGATTTTCAGCAGTTTCTCCCCAAACGGCTAGTTTTTGTGTGTGGGCTATAAATACCCACCTTGGTCGGCCTTGGGTAATGTTGCTGGTGCCATTATACACTTCCTTGAGCAAAGAGCAAGCCCTCTACACTACTTTGTACATGTGTTGTACCTAGTGAGCTTTGAAAGGCAAACCCTAAGTGCATGCGTTGCCTTAGGTAGTGGATTGAGTATCCATTGAGCTTAGACACTTGATTCGTTCAAGTGAGCGTCTTCGACTTGTTACTCTTGGTGTTTGTCGACACCTAGATGGCTTGGAGGAGTTGCACCAATGATCTTCTCAAAGAAGGTTGTGAGAAGACCCAAGCGGTTGCGAGTGGTTTGGTGCTCGCCATCTCCAGAGTAGAGGAAGAGCAACCCTAGTGGAGTGAGGTGTTGGTTCGGTTTGGAACCGGTCCAAGCGGTTGGACTTACCTCGAGGTGTTGGTTCGGTTTGGAACCGTTCCAAGTGGTTGGACTTACCTCGGAGGTGTTGGTTCGTGTTGGAGCCGGTCCAAGTGGTTGGACTTACCTCAACGTGGATTAGGGGAGACCGGCAAGTCTCCGATCACCACGGGAAAACATCGATGTGTCATTGTGGTTTGCATTCTTGTGCTTTACTATATTGCAATTTACATTCCTAGAATTAAATTGCTTACTTGTATTTGTATGAATGCTTGCATGATATATCTTTGTATGATTGCTATATTTATCAATAGTCTTTGATTGTTGGCGCACTTAGTAAAGACTAGTTGATTTAGGTTTTAATTGTGCAAAACCGTATTTATAATTAGCTTCTGCATTAGAAAACGGTTTTAGCCAAAGAAGTTTTTAAAACAGCCTATTCACCCCCCCCTCTAGTCGGCCTCCTCGATCTTACAACTGTGACTTTCTGCTCAGAGCGTCGGCCACTACATTGGCTTTGCCTAGGTGATAATGAACTCCCATGTCGTAGTCCTTGATCAGCTCAAGCCATCTTTGTCTCATATTCAGATCAACTTGAGTGAAAATGTATTCCAAACTCTTATGACCAGTATAGATCTCACAACGATTACCGATGAGGTAATGTCGCCAAATCTTCAGAGTGTGGACTACGGCTGCCAATTCCAAGTCATGAGTAGGATAATTTAATTCATGAGGCCTCAACTGCCTGGATGCATATGCCACAACTCGGCCCTCCTGCATGAGAACACAACCAAGTCCATGGCGAGATGCATCACAATAAATATCGAAGTTCTTATGAATATCTAGCAGAGTAAGAACTGGAGCTTTGGTTAAGAGATCTCTCAAAAGCTGAAAACTTTCTTTAGACTCGGTTGACCGTACAAACTTCTTCTCCTTCTTCAAAAGCTGAGTCATTGGCCTTTCAATTTTGGAGAAATTTTCAATAAACCTACGGTAATAACCCGCAAGTCCAAGAAAACTCTGGATGTTAGAAACATTCTTGGGCTGACTCCAGTTTAGTACATCTTGTACCTTACTTGGATCAACAGTGATACCACCTTCAGATAACACATGTCCCAAAAAAGTTGACTTTCCTGAGCCAGAACTCACACTTGCTGAATTTTGCATACAGCTGATGCTTACGAAGTGTTTCCAACACAAACCTCAAATGATGTTCATGCTCTTCATCAGACTTGGAGTAAATGAGGATGTCGTCAATGAACACGACTACAAAGTTATCCAAGTATTCCATGAACAATGAATTCATGAGATTCATGAAATAAGCTGGTGCGTTTGTCAAACCAAAAGACATGACAGTATACTCGTACAGGCCGTAATGAGTAGAGAATGTTGTCTTAGGAATGTCCTCAGTCCTGGCCTTGATCTGATGATAGCCCGATCATAAATCGATCTTGGAGAAGACTCGGGCTCCAATCAATTGCTCAAAAATATCATCAATACGAGGAAGAGGATACTTGTTTTTGACAGTGACTTCATTTAACGGATGGTAGTCCACACACATCCGCAAAGTCTTGTCTTTCTTCTTGACAAAGATGGCTGGGCATCCCCAAGGTGAGGAGCTCGGTCGGATAAACCCTTTATCTTGCAATTCCTCAAGTTGTTTCTTCAACTCTACCAACTCATTGGGAGGCATCCGATAAGGTCTTCAAGATATTGGAGCAATACCGGGTGCTAGTTCGATTACGAACTCCACTTCACGATCAGGGGGCAGGCCTGGAAGGTCTTCAGGAAAGACATCTGGATACTCACAAACTATTGGTACCGACTCCAAGGTAGGGGTGATATCAGCTTTTAGAGCACAAAGATGAGAATCGACTGTCTTGGAATGAAAAACAACTTGAATGCCGTTTTCATTTGTCACGGAAATGAATCGTTGGGCACAACTAATTTTCCCCTGATGCTTGGACAGCCAATCCATTCCCAGGATGACATCCAAACCTTCGGAATCTAACACTATTAGGTTTGCCAAAAAATTTACCCCAAGGATTTCTATGTTGATGTCACAACAGATCTGATTGGTTCTAAAAACCGAACCAGGTGATTGAATAATATAAGGTGGCTGAAGTGGATGCATGACTAACTGATGATGATCAGCAAAATGCCTCTTGACAAAAGAATGGGATGCACAAGAATCAAATAGAACAGTAGCTGGACTAGAATTAACAAGGAGCATACCGAGAACGATGTCAGGCGCATCAGTCGCCTCTTCTGTAGTAATCTGGTTCACATGACCTCGCCTTTGGTGGATCACTTTGTGACAGCGGCTCGAGGTGGTGCTTTGGTCGTCTGCGCTTGATAAGGCCGAACAGGAGGCAGACCCTATTGCTTCGCCAAACATTTATTGGCATAATGTCCAGGACGACCACAGTGAAAACAGATAATACCAGGTCTAACATTGTTGACATGTTGAGGCTGATTCCCATTAGGTCTCAACTATCCAGTAGGTGGAGGTGGATGAGGTGCAAACACTGGCGGCCTTGGTGGAGCCAGAGCTGGAGCTCGAGGAGGTTGAGGCTGCCACATACGCGGTCTTGGCGAACTGCCATTAGCTGTAATCTGTGCAGTCCTCTGCCGCTTGCGTGACTCATCCAAAGCATTGCTCTTGTTTTCAGCTATGATGGCTTTGTTGACAAGATGCTGAAAGTTTCTGAAATCATGAATTCCTGGGGCCATCTGCAGCTCCTCGGTCAACCCATTCATGAATTGGTTTCGGCGACGAAGGTCGGTCAAAACATCATCAGGTGAATACCGGGCAAGGAAGTTGAATTTATGGAGATATTCGGTCACAGTCTTTCGCCCTTGCTTAAGAGCAAGAAACTCTTGCTGCTTAATCATCACAACTCCCTCTGGAATATGAGCTTCACGAAACGCTTCCTTGAACTCGTCCTAGGTCGGGACGTGTCCGGCAGGCTGGTGGGCAAGGAAATTGTCCCACCAAGCGCTAGCTGCCCCATTCAACTGATAACTAGCAAACATCACCTTCTCCCTCTCCGAACATTGAGAAATCTACAGCTTCTTCTCAATATTCCTAAGCCAATCTTCGGCTTCCATCGGATCTTCGGAGCTGGAGAACATCGGTGGGTTGGTCTGTTGAAAATCATCAAGACCTCCCTGCACACGATGGCCTCCTGTCCCTCCAGCTGGTGCGGGAACTGAAGAGGTATTACGCGCAATTTGCTCTAGGATGCACATCTGATCCATTCTATCGCGCTCTATCTGCAAGAGTACATCAGCCATGGTGGGCGGCGGAGGAAGCTGTTCCTCATGCCTACCACCTTGTTGATCACGACGAGTAGAAGGTTCTGCCTGGTCTCCCTGATGGTAAAGATCAGAGACAGAAGTAAAACGGGATCTTGGGGGTGAAGATCCTTCTTCATGTTGTGCCTGAGAACGAGTAGTAGGTCCTGTCACACTGTTGTCATACACTGTTAGCAACATAACAAGGATACACCCGAATAAGCACAACTCAAAATTCTAGACAGCAAAAGGGGAAGTACTAAACTTAACATGCACAATGATATGAGATGCACCAGAATTAACACCAACAAACACAAGAACCATTAAATAGTAACAACAAGTTTCGGTACAGTACAACCATATATGTCGGCAGACAACATGGCTATGGTCTGAAACAAAGTCTTACAAAGTTCAAAGTTATACGAAAGCTATCCTATTACATTCCTTTAAAGGACAGCTACTAGTCGGCTACAACTCCGGGTAGCGAGTTCCCAACAGTTACACCCTAGATATAGTCATCCCGGTTAAAGTTCACTGGGAACTCATCTAAAAGATGAGCTTCAGGCGATCCGATGTCAATCGGGCTCAAGGGGTTGTAAAGACGTCGCGGAGATCCTAACAAGAGAGCTTGACCTCCAGGGGGTGCCGGCCGCTGTGTGCGAGGAAAACCAGCAGACATCCGGGCTTGGCGATGTTGTCCATAATTAGGCACTAGTCCCACCACATCCGGAAGTCGAAACCCTGGTGGTGCAGCAGCTGCTGGAGAGGTCTCGTTGTTACCATAAAGCACGTTACGAGGAACACGATTTATGCTAACACCGATCCTTAGGTACTCCTGAGCTTCTATCAGGCGGCGGCGGATCTCCCACAATTCATACGCGTTGCAGCGATGAATTTGGTCCATGATATGAACCAACCTCGCTAATTGACGTACTTGTGGGTCCTCTCCAAACTGGATCTCATCGAACGTGTTCACCTCTGCTCCAGGACCTCGTCTCGGGAAGTGGTCGTAGGGTGGCTGAGATAACTCCATCAAATCATGACGAAGGAGGCTCATCATCCCACTAGCAGCTTCCTGGACAGCCATGGCTTCAGAAGTGGCATGTACTTGGATACAGTAGGGAATGCTACCTGTTACCATCCTGGCAATAACGTTGACGACATCTTGGTACTCTTCCATCCCAGGTCCTCGGTCTCGGCGATAGATGGCGTACTCCGGTTGGTAGGTGAAGTTGACTCGCCACATCATGTTCCACAGCAATGCTGGGTATCCATCCACGTCTTCAGCACGAGTCACCTTAACCAAATACCACCCGCTCATCTATAGACAAAAGGTAAGATAAGTGAGCAATTTATTTTGAAAATCCAACCGATAGTTGGGGTAAGAAAGGACACTAAGAGGGATAAGAAATAAAAGATGTCATACTTAAACTTTCTGAAATTACTTTAGAAAATAATTTCACAGAAGACTTACCAATACTAACGACCAGCTATTTCTAACCTACAGTCAGTATGGCTCTGATACCAACGCTGTGAGGACCCCCGGGATTGGATATATTCCAAGTTAAAGAATTACACCCGAAAGCATAATTTTCGACAAGGAATAAACCCAATGCCAGGTTCCCAGATATATGTCTCACAATAGTTCCCAAGATCAAAGACTATTGAACATATATCCTAAACAACATTGTACCATGTCATACAAGGCATACAGTAAATATATACATATCAAAACTTTACGAGACTGATTCGGTTCAAAAGATACAAATGACCACAGCCGGTCATCTAACCAAAGTTATGCAGCGGAAACAAAGTATAAACAGCAAAAGGACCACAAAGTGTGCCCCATCACCCGCAGGCAACTGAGTGGAGGATAGAAATAGCGTCACTCGTTAGCGTCGCCCTAATCGGCGCTAATGGGTAGTTCGTACACATAACCATCCTCACCTGCAACAAGTGGTTAAAGCACCTGAGCACAAAAGGTACTCGCAAGACTTACACAAAACTACTAAAAGAAAGTGTTTAGTAGAACCTATCCAAAGGATTAGAATTTATACATGCTTAAAGCTGACAATAGGAAGGTTGTAATGGCATTAATTTTTGCATAAAGCAACACATCTTAATACTACACTTTCTAGATTTTGATAAAGCAATTTTATAAACGGGATTGGACTAAAACAATAAGCGATTATCAAATTTTCTCAACAACAAGACAATTTCAAAGTGGCTGTCCACTTTGACTAAACCACAAATAATAATTCACCAGTTCTTGCCGAACTCTAATCAAGTATGAAACTACTAGTTCTTGCCGAACTCAATCAAGTATGAAACAACTAGTTCTTGCCGAACTCAAACAAGTATGAAACAACTAGTTCTTGCCAAACTCTAATCAAGTATGAAACAATTAGTTCTTGCCAAACTCAATCAAGTATGAAACAACTAGTTCTTGCCGAATCTAAACACAAGTATGAATCACCCAGTTCATACCGAACATTCCCATGACACAAATTAATATTTCAGAAAACTATACTTTAATGTCCATCAAAAGAGTGTTGTCCGTAACCGCGGACACGGCTATTCGAATAGTTTTAAAGCCCTGCATGGGGGGTACATCTTTACCCACACGACTTAGTCAGCCCGTAAGCCTTCGGATGCCTCCGAAATGACACACTTCCTTTGGTATGCCGGCCGGCTAAACTAAGATTCGGTATTTTTCAGCAAGTTGACATTATTGAGTTGATTCACCTCGGTGCGACGATACTCTGCTTAGTCAAGCTAAATCAGTAGAACATGCTAACCGGAGTACCTATGTTATGTCGGGAATTCCAATCCAATAAATTGTACTTGCCATACATATAGAATTGAATCGGAACCCTACGAACACGCAAAATCTCACAAATGTCCGCACACCGCCAATTCCTCAACTCAATAACATCAGCCCCTTACTTAACCAAACAATGCCCATACATCGCGTGTGGAAGTACGTAAGGTACTCAAATGACAGGTAAAAGTTCGGTCCTTAACGATCCGGCCAAGACAACCACATTCCCAATTTCTTGTGCACGAAGGCACCCCCACTAGCAACCACTTGTCCAGATCCCACCAGATTTTAATCAAACATACTTGACTTAACTTTCAGTTTTAACCACCGAACAAAACAAAATCAAGGTTATAAATTAAAAAGGGTGTTTCCCAGGTCTGACAAGATAAGCTTGTCAAACCACTAATGTTCTACTGACTTGCATGGCTAAGTAAGAAACTAAAGACCAAAACACAAACACCAGATTTCTATCTTAAGCATAAGTGCATGAATTTGATTCAGGATAAGCCACCAAGACTGGGATACATAACTAACTAGCTCACAAAGTACTGATACTTCAAAATAGCATGCACACGCTTATCATCAGATTTCAAAATACTAAAGTATCAAAAGCTGGATCAACATGGTGCAAGAGGATGCTTGCCTTGATAATAAACCACTTGTTCAGTTTCTGGAGCATCAGAAACAATTTCACTCGCGCCGGTTAAAACATAACCTAAAAGATCAACAACAAATGAACAACAAGAAAACACCAGAGAACAAAAATGCTAAAAAAAATGCATGATCAAAGTTTACAGAAGTGGTTCAGTTGGAGTTCAACTAAACTTTCTGTGAACTAAAGCAAGATTAAAGTTAATGATGTGCAAGTGATTTAACTGACAAAATACTTATGTTTGAAACTATTTGCAGTGTAAAAGTAAACCAGTTTAACAATTAATAACACTAAACAACAGGGATCAAAGGTTAACTGAAACGCTACTGCTCTGGCCAAAAATCCGACAACAAGGTGCTAGCTCCTGTGATCTTGCGAGACGACTCGACGGAGCTGAGGTCCTATGCGAAACAAACTAAGATCCAAAATGGATTCACAATAGCTCACTAAACCTAGAGGTGGCTGGAACATGGCCAGCGGTGAACCCTAGCGGCGGCGCGACAACCAGATGCGACGGCGCAAGCACGGCTAAAACGGCTACGCCGACCCAGCTACATTCTAATCAAACTAACGCATGCTTAAGCATCTAAAGAACACAAAGGTTCTACCAGAGGTTCAAGGATGGTCAAATGTACACGGTGGAGCTCCGGCGATGGTGACCAATTGACGGCAAAGAGAGTGTCACGTGGACAAGATGACCTGAGCAAGAATCACGAAATGAGTGGATGTAACGAGTTACACAGACCCCTTAGATGGTCAATTTAAAAGGAATCGAAGAAAGGCCTACCATACCGGAGATGGAGACGAAGGGGGTACTTTTGGCCGAACTTCCATGAAAACCAAAAATTCCGAGCACACTGTTAACAAAAGAACAAATTGATTGACGTTTTCTGCTCATAATATATTAAGACAAGATATGATGTGCAAGAAAAGAGAGGGAGCTCACCGGAGCGGGGAAATCCACAGCGGCGGTGCTCCGAGTGCACTCTGGACAACCCAAAGGACAAGCTCGTGTTCGATCTACAAGCAATGCCAAAAGCTTCCATTAATAGAATGAGCAAGGGATTACTAGATGAACAAAAGCATAAGGAAGAGAGGATAAGCCGGAGATGAAGAAGAATCCACTGCGGCAACAAAAATGGCAGAGAGTGATAAAGAGGGTTTTTATAGTTTCCTTGCCGGAGAAAACGAGAGTGAACATGCGTGGCAAAGATGACTGCAACACCATGCCAAGTGGCAAATGCATGCTGCGAAAGCACGCAGCAAAGCCACCTCGCCTGCGATGCGCTCGGCGCTGGCGCCATGGCGCGGAGAAGACGAAGGTGAGTCACTAACAAGCGGGCCCGCACTAGCAGTCCCAGCAGCGAAGCCAAGAGATGAGCTCAAACAAATGCTGATCGTTCAATCACAAACGAATGGTTCAGATCGAGAGGGGTGTTCGGAGGTCCGAATGTCACCACCCAAGAGGACGGTCCGATCGCAAATGAACGGCCCGGATTGAGCAAGGCATTCGGAGGTCCGAATGTCACCGCTCCAATTGGCGGTTGGATTAAAATCCAACGGTCCGCAGCGAAGCACACTCACTTTTCAAACGAGTGAGAGCGGCGCTGTCTGATTAGAAATGAAGGGACCAGATGGAGTGGGGCGTTCGGGGTTCCGAATGTCCCAAAACACGCTGGCGGTTGGATCAAGATCCAACGGTTCGCGCGCAAGGTTCAATCAAAAAGGGCACGGCGCGGTTGGATTCAAATTGGATGGTTTAGATTGAGTGGAGCATTCGGTCGTCCGAATGTTCCTCACAATGCGGATGGTTTGATTTAAATCCAACGGTGCGCGCGTGTTGGGATGAATCTTAACGGCCCAGATCAATTAAGGTTGGTCATGGACGGCTTAGATCTCTTGAGAGGAGGTCCTGAATGGTTCAGATCTCTTGAGAGGAGGTCCTGGATGGCTCAGATCTCTTGAGGGGAGTGATCATGAGAATCACAGAGGTGGTCTTTGCTAAAAGACCAAGAGGGTGGTCCTTGGAAAAACACCAAGAGGGTTGTCTTTGCAAAAAGACACGAGGAGGTCCCGAGGACAAGGAGGTCCTAAGGATAAGGTCCAACAGAGGAGATTCCAAAGAGGAGGTCCTGAGTGGTCCCGATCTGTTCAAGGGAGGTCTTGACGGTTCTGATGAGAGCAAGGAAGGTCTTTGACGGTCAAGATGAAATCGGGAGATGTCCTGGACGTTCCAGATGAGACCAAGGGAGGTCCTGAAGGATCAGGATGAACTCCAGGGAAGTCTGGACGGTCAGATGAAAGCAAAGAGGTCCTTGACGGTTAAGATGAATTCCAAAGGAGATCTTGACGGTCCAGATTAAAGCAAGGAGGTCCTTGACGGTCAAGATGAATTCCAAAGGAGATCTTGATGGTCCAGATGAAAGCAAGGAGGTCCTTGACGGTCAAGATTGATAGGAGCATTCGGGAGTTCGAATGTCACAACAGATCTTGTCCGTCTGTTTCAAATCGAGCGGTTCGCACGCAACTAAGAGTTGGCTGAGCCCTAAACGTGACAGAGCCAGTTCGAGAAACACAAGGTTGGACTAAACCAAGTTGGCTCGACTCACTACAGTGTTAAGAGGCTCGGTCCGGGGCTAAAGTCAACTAGAACTAAAATCAAACTTCAAGGGTTTGGCCGGAGGTTAAAAATACCAAATAAATTTATAAAAATACAAAATTTTTCATAGAAGCTATTGGGACGATATATGTCCCAAATAAATTTTGAAAACTCACTATTCATGGTTTAAAATACTTACTTGCTTTCTCTAACCGAAACGGTTTCAAAAATAAGTTTTTCTTAAGGAGTTCTCTTTTCAAAATATAAGTTTGGCTTAAATTTTTAATGCCCAAATGCGACAAATGGTGCAAATGACCTAAAATGCCATGTATGCTTATGTAATGCATATAATTACTTTTTATTTAAAATGAGGCTGTTACAGACAAAGCAAAACACGACAATATAATGGTAATAAATAGTAAATCATACAGTGTTCAACCATTGAACACCGTCTACCATGCACTTGCATGTTTACCCTTGTGACGCCGGATAGCGATGCCGCGGTAATGCACAAGAGGCCACACTCCTTGGATAACAATTGAAAACACATATAAAAAATCATACATTACAACACCGACCCTTTATTCTAACCGTCCTCACACGTCTATGCCAAACTGACTCTTTTTAACCCAAAACTACCGGACGCACTACCCGCTATCCCAGTAGTGAAATGGCCCTATCTTACTCATCTGAGCAACAACTTCGACCATCCAAGAATTTCTGGAATCCTCACGAAACAACCTACATTTTTCTAGTTATGAAGAAACTCTGATTCTATCATTTTCTAACCCATTTCGTTACCCGAAGACCGTTCCAGATTCTGTCAGGATAGTCCGTTTCACAAATTTATATCTTTAATTCTGTAACCTGGACATATATGAAAAATATGAGTTCTAGAAACTACACAAAATTTTCTACACTATTCAAGTTTACACTAATATTTAATTTTACAAATTTCTATACAAAATCGACCCAACTACACGAAGTCTGCCATCTACCTCCCGAATCTGGACAGGAGCCTTCTAGAGGCTGTATCTTTTCACTCGCTACTCCCTTTTTAACGATCCATATCTTCCTGGAAAGCTAACACGATTACCTAACTTTTCTCTAATTACACCAAAGTCTAATTCCAAACCTAATTACCCCTAATCATCCTTGCAACGTTCTTCCCTAATCTTGACGAATCTGGACAGAAAAGTCATCTACTCTTCCCCTTAACCAAACGTTCTAAAAGCTAAATAGAGATTAACTTGGGACAAATCTAAGGGGTCCAAATCGTTACTCTCAGAGACACGAAGCCAAAACATGAATCTCCTGCGAGATCCTCGTCCTCTTCTTCCTCTTTTTCCTTCTCTCTTCCTCCTTCCCTCCCCTTTTTTTCTCTCAACGAATCTCTGCTGGATAGCAGCTAGCAAGGGGGAGAGGGGCTGCAAGGGCAACAGCAAGGGGGTGGAGGCTGCTGCTAGAGAGCAAAGAACGGGAGAGGGCACAAGGGTAGTAGCAAGGGGAGGAGGTCACCGACGGCTGACAATGGGGAGAGGGGCTACAAGGGCAGCAGCAAGGGGGAGGACCTAGGGTTAGGGTTTGGACAGCCCCCTCTTCTTAGAGCGTGTACAATGCAGGTGCTTAGAGAGGTGATTAGTAAAGAAAAACTGATCTTTCTTGCCATGTAGGATAGATAATGTGCATATTTTGTAGCATCGATGCTTGATTAGACACCGATGCTTAAGAGGTGTTTATGTATATAACTATATATAATCATCTAAGCACCTACAAAAGATATATTTGTATTGGAGGAAATGATTTTTACATAGGTTCTTGATGACGTGGCTATATTCTCTTTCTTTAAGCACTCGTATATAAACATCTCGCATTGTACATGCCCTTATAAGGGAAAGAAATTCTCTGGGGGAGGGCCTCATGAGGCCCTTCCCCCAACGTCGTTGGATTCAGGGGAGGAGGGGATGAACGGTGGATGGCCCTCCCCAGGGCCACTGGATTCAGGGGAGGGAGGTGATGTGTGGAGGAGGAGGGCCCTCCCCCATAGAATTTTTTTTCCCCTTACGGGCTTGTTTGTATAGGAAGGGATTAGAATCAATCTCTTCAGATTGAAGGAGATTTTAGTTCAAATTCCGAGTCAATCCGAAGGGATTGAGTCGGATCACAATGTATCCAAACAAGCCATACAAGTGGTGTCTCCCCTCCCCCCCCCCTCGCCCCCAATTGGGCCAAGGGAGTCATGGGCCTCTGGCCCGGTTCTCTTTCCTCCTCCTAATATCTGAAATTTCAATGTTAATTCTATGATAATTCCTTGCTAAATCATTGTGAGGTCCCGGATCGTTTGGCTTGTAATGCTTAACGATCCACTTGGTCCTAGCATCACAAATCAAATAATCCGACCCTCGGGAAAATGTGTATCTCCAAGAAAGCGATACACACACCCTTTAACAAAATTATGCATCAATTCCATACAACACACAGAACCGAAGCACAAGCTTTACAAGATAAAAGACATACATAGTAGAGCTATTACACAAGTGACCAACCGGCCACAACAAGCTAAAGAACTAAAAAGACAGCGGAAGCAAAAAGCCATAAGATGGCAAAGAACAAAGCCAACCGGTTTGCCACTACCCACAAGGCAATCCGACCGGGCCGCCAAGCTAGTCGTCCAAAGCGAAGCACGTCTCACAAAAGTCGATCCCTTGGGGATCAACCTCCTCTACAATAGTTAAGCAATACAAATGAGTACAAAGAATGTACTCGCAAGACTTACGAGTAACAAACCTAGATATAGCTAGATGCAAGCTTAAACAAAGGAGAAGGCTAGGGTTCATTTTCAGCATAAAGCAAGCTTTTATTTGCAATAAGTAATAGATTTAAAGCAAGTTTACAATCTATTTTTATTTGATAAAAACAGCGAGACAACAAGTAACAACAATATAAAGACATCCTGGAAGTGGCTAACCCAATAGCCACCACAACAATAGCACGAATTCCCCATTAGTACCACCCACATCAAGTTTTAAGGAAAAGGTTAAAGTCTAGTTCTTGCGGGAAATAACCAAGCTTGCCATAACCTAGGACGAGGCTATTCGAATAGATTGAACCCTGCAGGGGTGTACCAATATACCCACACGTTAGACTGCCTTTTCGCCAAGCTATTTAGCACACTTCCTTTGGTATGCTGGCACGGCTAAGTCTTACAAGACACTTTCCAATGGAATGCATTAACCACGAGTCGCCCGCATGGATGGAAACCCATACGTTAAGTCGGCAACATTGTAAAACTGAAAGTCATCTACCTGATAAGACAAAGCTCCCGGATCCATTACAATGCCCTTCGGTGTGGAGAACCTAGCCGGATTCCACTCCCGCTCACCCACACATAAACACAGTTTCTTTTTCAACACAACACACACACACAACCTCCTGCGACTCGGAGCTAATACACGCCAAAATACTAAGTCAAGAGAGGTTCCATATCCCCCTCATGTGGTTAGCACGCAAAAAGTGCTTCATCAATGGCGCAAGCAACTCGGTCCTTGATGACCCGGGCACCATTCCATTCACACCATAAGATCACACCATCCAACCATTGTGCCCAAATCTAAAACATTTTATTTTTAGTTTTTGACTTTACAAATTAACAAAGCACCAAGTGCTGGACATAATGGTAATAATAAGTTTTGTGTGATCACAGTTATCGACTAAGTCGGTAACCGTCCAATTCTACCGGTAGCTAAGTATTTCTAAGCATGACACCGAAAAGACAATAAAAGAGCATAAATCAACCACCGGGCTCTAATTCACCAGCGAGATTAATAACTTAAGGTTTGTGGCAGGGGATGAATCATTTAAGAGAAACCATGCAATAGGATTAGCTACCTCTAATCGACAAATTAATATTCGACACAAAAGCATGCATACATAAAATTTGTAAACAAGATATTAGACTTTAAAAGTAATGGGATCAATATGATCAAAGGAGGAACATCTGCTTGCCTTGCAGGGAGCTTTCTTGCTACAGAGGATCACACTCAAGCTCAAAGGAATCATCAGAACCTATCGAAAGAAATGAAAAGAACCGATAAGAACGACGAACACCGAAAAGACTCAAAAACCAAAATCAACCAAAAGCTCTGAAACTTGCACAGCAGGAAGAGCATGATTTTTAAGGAATTTAGCAACAAGAATCAATTTATTTGGATCCTTGATGCCAAAGTTATGGCCAAAACAAGATCAGCCGGTTTGAAAAATGCTGAAAAATCCATTTCGGTTACAATTCAACCGAAATTAAATTTTTGGGCAAAATTTCCAAAGAGGTAGTGCACCTGAAATTTTTATGGCAAACAGAGAACCACATGAGATGGACAACACAACTTGATTCACCTCATTTGGAGCTAGGATGCATTTTCTATGATTTTTCAAAGTCATGAAAAAGTGCATAAGACAAAAGCAACAAAAGGAACTTAAGATGCCACAACATGCTTAAAACCTAATCTACAAATAAGCACACTAACAGAGGAAACCAACAAACTTGGTTTCACTCAAAAAGGAGCTACAGAGAAATACTTATGCATTTTTCAAGTTAAATGAATTTTTAAAGCCACCTATAAAGTTGAAAAGAAAATAAATCCACTAACAACTTTTTCTGGAGCAGAACCAAGCCTTTAACCATTTTTAGATTAAAGCTTAGTGAAAACCCGAGCCAACAAAATTTGAACCAACTGAAAAGGAGCTAAAACGAATTACTTACGAATTTTTGAAGTTTAACAGCAATTAACAGCTAACAAATTAAAGGATTAAAGGATTTTGTTATTTAACCCAAAGCGGAAAAACCTGGGCCGTTGAGATCGAATCCAACGGCCCAAGCGCACTGGAGAACGGCAGCGCGAACAGCCCAACAAACTCAATGGTTGGATCTAGATCCAACGGTCCACAATAGAGTGACATTCGGATCACCCGAATGCCTCAACCAATATGGGCCGTAGATCTAAAGATGGACGGCTCAGATCAAAGTTACAACCGAAGGGTCCGATTGCACCCACGATCTGAGACGCAGATCTAGAAATGGACGGTCCAAAAGGACGGGGATGTTGAGGTAGTCCGAACGTTCCCACAGATCTAGACCGTTGAGTCCAGATCTGACGGTCTAGAGATCAAAGAAACGCTGCGCACGCGCACGGGCACGCGGGGGTTGTTTAAGTGCGCGAGCCCACGAGTCAGTGACACAAGAGCTAGCTTAGGACAGTTATTAAGTGCTTAAGCAATGATTAAACATTTAATGACTGGATCTGTGTCCTAATCCGACAGTGCTACAGTGCTTATCTGCGTAAGACACGGCAACAGCACCCGAGCGCAGTGGAGAGCTCACCGCCGGCGACTCCGGCCACGGCGGCGCAAACCAAAGGCAGGTATGGGTTCACAATAGCATTGCGCACCCATAGAGAGCACTCTCAACAGCTGAGCCGGCCTAGAACGGCGGCGAGCCGGAGAGGAGCGGTGGTGCAAAGCACGGCCAACATGACAACAGCAAGCAAGCTCCGCATTGTCCAAAGTAGCGAGTGCCCAAGCAACTAAGGACTACAAGGGAGCTACCTGAGTGCTGGAGAGACAAGGAGATGGCCGGAGAAGCTCCGACGACGACGAACCGCACCGGCGTTGAGGAAGACAACGCGGAGAAGGCGGCCTGAGCAAAACCGAGAGGACTGGGTCATCAGAACAGCTTCAATAGGGCTCAAGGATGGTCCATGAGCAAGTAATTGAAGAGAGAAGGTCCTTACCGGAGTTGGGGACGAAGGGGGTGATCTTCGGCCGCAAACGAACAAAACTCAAATTCGGGGATTCCTGCGAATGCAACCCAAAATTAAGTTAGGGGAAAAGCTTAAGATGGAGAGAGGCGCGAAGTGACGCGAAAGGATTTGCAAAGGAACCCTTGAAGCACCGGCGGCGAAGAAACCTTGCTCTGGCCATCAATGGCGACTTGAGGTTCTTTGTGGTTTGAGCTCACTAGAGCAGAGAGGAAGCTAAGTAAAGCTAAGGTGAAGTTGAAAGGAATTCAAGGAAGGGCTTGGGGGGCTATTTATAGCCGGAGAAGCAAAGAAACGGCTAGGGCAAGCTCCACGGGTGAGCATGGTCCAGGGTTGCCATGGGCGAGCCGAAGAGGATGGGAGCAGGTGAAAATGAGACTTAGAGGGCAAACCACTGACAAGCATTTAATTATCAGGGGCTAGCCGTTGCTAAGGACGCGGAGGAGGTGATCAGGCGCTGCCTCTCCTCTACCATGGCGCACGCACACGCGAGATGGGCAGGGAAGACAACCAGGACCAGTGGGCCCCACTTGCCAGAGAGATACACCAAAGGTGGCTCGAGTCAAAGTGAACGGTTGGGTTGAGCCAAGTCAAAAGACCCGGGTCAAGCACAAGACCACACGATTAGAAATGAACGGCCCAGATCAACTGAGTCATTCAGAGGACCCAAACGCTCCCAAGCAATGCGAGCGGTCCGATAAAAAATGAACGGTTCAGATTAAATGAAACAATCGGAGGTCCGATTGTTTCCTCCAATCTGGACGGTTCAAAAGCGATCCAACGGCCCACAACGAGGGGCACATTCACGCGGTCCGAACGTTTCCAACGAACGTAGACGGCCCGATCAAGATCCAAGGGTTCACAAAGTTTGCGCGTTTGGAAAGGACCGCGCGCGAAAAGGGGACGCACAGGGCAGTTGGATCTAAATCCAATGGCCAAGAAACGATGAGACAAACGGGGGGGGGGGGTCCGATTGTTTCAAGGATGGAGAGCGGTAGGATGGAGATTCGACGGCTCAGATGGAACGCGCGTTTTGGACTAGGCAAAACCGCGCGGGGACTGGTTGGGCTCAACCAAGAAGGCGGTTTGGGCTCGGGTTGGACCTAAACCCAAACAAGACTTTGACTAGGGTTTGAAATTAAGCTGAAAATTTGGAAGAATTTTTAGAGGTAGCAAACTAACTCCAAAAATTCTAAAATTTTGACTGGAGGTTCCTAACTCCAGGATTAACCTTGCATAAAATTTCCAGGGATTTTTATGCAAAGCATTTTTCTCCAGAAAATTCTCAAGGTTTGTTCTAGGGTTTGACCAAGGGTCAACATGTTTGACTAGCCTCTAAAAATTATCAAATAATTTCTAAAAATTATGAAATAATTCAGAGGAGTCACATAGTAGCCCTAGAACCAAGGGAAAAGATTGAACACAAGATTAGAAAAGATTGGAAATGATTCATGACCTTAGTCAAAGGGAGACTTGAAGTTTTTTATTTCCACAATCCTTGAACAAGAATTACAGAAAAGTTCAAAAATAACAAGATGCAAGAAAAGTTTTAACTTCTTCTCATTTTCTTACATTTAAAACACAACCCAGGATTTGAGATGTGACAATCATCTAGTGCTCCAAGGTTAAACAGGATATTACAAGATCGCCTCCTCAAACAATTTGACTGCTACTTGCCAAAACGTTGGCTGTGTGCCGTGTTCGTTTGCGTGTTGGCTACAGTGTGAGACACTTTATGGTTTCTGTCTTCTGTCAACGAAAATGGGAACATGGAATGAGACTGTGAGAGCCCCCTCTTTCATGAAAAAGGAAAAGGAAAAAAACGTACAAATCAAGGAAAATTTTCCTCGCAAAAAAGAGAGGAAAATTTGCAAGTGGGATGTGAATGAGCAAGATGTCGAGGGCCAAGGAGGACCTGTCAGTTTGTTCAGTTTACAAGTGTACAGCCAAACATGCATATTTTTCTCTGAAGACTAGCGGATCGCTTTATACATCGCATGTTTCTTGTATCCAGAATTTCTATCTTTTTATGGATTAAATAAGAAAATTCGGCTGCATTATGAATTTGAGTCCATAGAAGTGTACAAAACAAAAAAGATCTGGAGAAGCAACTCCACTTCTCAGTTTTCATGACATTCGAGATGGGATTTGAGTCTCCATACATCAAAAAGTTTCTCTTAAGGATGTTATTTCCAAAAGAACGTTCTAGCAACACTCAAGTACTCAACCATGCCTAATTTCATTTAGTTGACTGCAATACTCTCCTTTTACGTGTACCATGTACATTGGAATAAAGTACCTGAAATTGAAATTATCATGTCAGCAGCGAAACAAATCAAATTTAATAAATGTCAAACTATACGAAGCAACATGTGACGTATATATAAGTACAAAAAAAAAAAACCTTTTAAGACTTGTACTCTGTCCGTCCAAAAATATAGGGTGTATTTTGTCTAGCACATAGACCAATGAGACATTGAATATGACTATCCCTAATTATTACCTTAAAGTACTGTATTCAATGCATGCATGTAGAGAATAAAAAGTAAAAGCTATATATTTATTAGAGGTATACAGGGAATAACATAATTATTTTGCATTGGAATATAAAATACTTTCTATATTTGTGGACAAGACCATTCAAAAAATACGTCCTATATTATTGGATGGAGGGAATAGCTGCAAGAATAAGATACTAATTAATTTGGCATTCCAACCCCCCGGAACCGCAAAACCATTCCTTTTGCCAGCATATGCAATTTTGAGTAAGGGCAATGGAGAAAAAATGGAGGAATATTCTGTCGTTCTCTAAAAGAGAGGTTATATCCAAAATCTAAAAAAGAGGTTATATCCATTAATATATATATATATATATATATATATATATATATATAGGACGTCCGTTTCGTACTCTTGGGAGTACGTACTCCTACTTCCAATATACCACTTAAACGCACATATTATACTTCTTTATCATTTTCAGTATACTTAAATACTAATTATAAGATACTCTAATGTGACTTAATTGAAAAATTTTCATTGGAGCCCTTTGTTTTTTGCTATATACCCTTTTTCATATATAAAAGAAGTATATACACAAATGTAACAAATGTTGCTATAAAAAAGGAATTTTATGAAATTTTTCATGGAACTCACTTTGGAGTATCGTATAATCATTATTGGAGTATGCTCAAATAGATAAAAAGGTATTATCATACGATTTAAATGGTATATGAGAGGTGAGAGTACTCTCAAATATATGTATGTATGTATGTATATATGTGTGTATGTGTGTATGTATGTATATGAGACCCTTTATGGCCCATTGGCCCTTGTACATGTATATACTAAGTTACTAACCTCTTTTGTGTAGTTGCATTGCATTGGTGTTCTCTTCCCCCAATTCCAAAAAATAGCAATATCCAATAATAGTAAAATAAAACTATGGAGGGTGGGTGGCACAAGCTTTCAGTAGATCGCGAGGATAGGCTCCTCTGATCAGTAGATAGGATCCTCTCATCAGTAGAAATTACACGATTTTTTTTAATAATATTTTTTAAAGATATTTACAAAAATAAATAGCCGGCCCAAACAATTACAAAAATATGTTCATGTCGCCAGTTCAACCGGCGACAGGAACATATCGCCAGTTGAACTGGTGACAGGGACCCTGTCTCCCCCCTGTGGCCAGTTGAGCCACCTATCGCCAGTTGAACTAGCGACAGGAGGCTGTCGCCAGTTCAACTGGCGACAGGTGGCTCAAAACCTAATCTACTTGGACTACTTATTTTCATAACTTTTGAACGGTGCGAATTCTGTTAGACTCACAATAATATTTTTTGATCGTCGTATGTTGTTCTAGTGCGGTGAATTTCTAAAGAATTTTATGAGGACGATTGAGGTATAAATGATTCGTAAGTAAGAAGGTAAGTGATATTGCGATGCGCCCGGGAATTCATACACATTTATATTACATTACATGCAGGAAAATATCATAACACTTAATCAAAATGATAATTCAGAACATTGGCAATAACATATTACTACTGCTCGTGCTTTCTCGTGGTCGCGACCTCAACGTCCCCATGTGGCACTACTACAAAACAGGCTATAGTAGGCGCCCATCACGCATTTCGTTCCTTTGGAACCGCTCGTGTTGGGTCGATTCCGACTGCAGTGGCGCGGGCGACTATCACAGCGGTATTTTTAGAACCGCTCGTGATAGTCATCTATCCTGACGGTTCATTAATAGAACCGTCTATGAATTATCACGCACGGTTCTATTCACAAACCGCAGCGATAATCCAGCCAATCACGCAGCGGTTCTAAACAAGAACCGCTCAGCGATATTATACGACGCTTACGAATAAGAACCGCTCGCGATAATATTTATCACGAGCGGTTCTAATTAAGAACCGCTTGTGATATCTCGCTATCCTCTGCGCATTGCATTGCCTGCCGCCTTGCCGCTCTCGAGGCTTCAGGTCACGAGCGGTTCTTTAATAGAACCGTCAGGAATGATCCTGAGCGGTTCTATTAAAAACCGCTCAGGATAGGTGCTATCACGCACGGTTCTTAACAAGAACCGTCTCGATTGTTAGGCGAAACGAAAATTTAAACATAATGGGCGGGTTTGTCAGTCAAACTCGCTTTATATAACCTCCATCTCCTCCTCTGCGGTCTCTCCTCCTCACTGACTCATACCTCCATCTCCTCCTCTGCCGTTTCTCCTCCTCACACCTTGCGCCTGCCTCCGCCGAGCTTGTGCGCCGCGGCCTCCTCCAACTCGTCCCACCTCATCGTCCACCGGCCTCATCCGAACCATCACCCCACCTCCTCCACCTCGCCTCGACCTCGTCGTCACTTTGCCTCCCACGACCTCGTGCGCCTTGGCCTCCTCCACCCGTCGCCCGACCTCCCACGACCTCCTCTCTCTACCCCCTTTGCTTTGTGATGTGGATTCTTGAGTTGATGCTCTTGTGATGTGGGTGATGCTCTTGTGATGTGTGTAGTTCATGTTGAGTTATTTGGTTTGGGCAAAAATATAGATAGTAGATCGCGCACTCGCTCGGTAAAATCATCATAACTTTTGCATACGAACTCCGATTGCGACGTTCTTTGGCTCGTTGGAAAGCTAACGAAAAGCTCAATCCGAAAATCCATAAGTCAAGGTCAGATTCTCTTGAGGTCTTGAAAAGTGAAAACCCCAAAAAGGTCGTTTAGGGCCTCTAAACGGCCTCCAAGTTTTAGCAATTTTTGATTTTTTTTTGCCACGAAAGGGCTATCACAGACGGTTCTAAACAAGAACCGTCAGAAAACTCATCACGATGGTTACGAACAAGAACCGCTCGCGAAAATGTCATCACAGAGACGGTTTGTAAATTAAACCGTCGGTGATATTCTCGATCACGAGCGGTTTTAATGAAAATCGCTGCGTGATAATAGCCTTCACTGAGCGGTTTCAACAAAAACCGCTCGTGATAGCGCGATCACGATGGTTTTGAACCGCTCAGGATAACCGCTATTATCACAGACCAACAAATATAGGCGGTTCGAAACCGCTCGTGATGACGATTCGAACCGCTCGTGATGAGGCTTCCTGTAGTAGTGTGGACTGCCTCGAGTCGGGCGACCGGATGAGGACCCCGCGGCGACATCCGGAGTGCCGATGTCTCCTTCGTCCTGAGGATTTCTCGTGGGGTATTTCTTGAATGTGTGCCCAGACTCCTTACAAATGGAGCACTTCTTCGTCTGACGTTAAACCTCGCTTCGTCCATGTCGTTCTGATCGCCAGACTACAGCCGCCAACCTTTCCCTTGAGCCTATCAATGTCCGCGGTCCAGATTAGTTGCTCCCAGGTCGGATGGCCAGTGAAATGGCCAACCACGACGTAACCATACATCTCTCCACTCCAGGTTTGCATCACCGCCTCCTTGGTGAAATAGTCAGAGAGGTCCTGGCCGGGATGCTGCCCCACCGTCGAACAGGCGGCCATGACATGGGAGCAGGGCCTATGTAGAAGAAGGGGCTTGTTGCAAGTGCATACACAACTACCGTGGCGTAGCATGCACTCGTGGGTGATCCTCTCGTGGTTCGCCCCGTGGCGTTCTTTATCCCTGCACATTATCTCGAAGCGAAGCTCTCTTGTGCCCTTCTTGAATGCCCGGTGCATCTCACCCTTCTTGCTCTTCTCCTCCATGTACTTGGTGATCATGGCGGAGTAGAGTTCTCTGTCATTTGCCATGGCGAGCGACGTATTGTTGCTTCTGTCAACAAAGTACTTCATCGTACTGCGGAGAATTGCCTCCACAATATCAACCAAAGGGAGGCACATTGCGCCGCGCATGACCCAGTTGTACACCTCGGCTAGATTGGTTGTCATGACACCATATCTTGTATGACTCGGAGTTGCCCGGGGAGGTTGTGGTAGGAATCCTCGAACGTGCCGAACCTTGATTCTAATACCTTCTGTTTTACCCTCCAAGCCTTGGCATAGCTGATTGTGTACTGGAACCTTGCCTCAATGGCCCAAATGATGGATCGTGGCTCAAAATCTAGATTATCCACGATCTCACCGTACATGAGGTTGGCGATGAAGCTTGATGACGAGTTCGGTGGAAGCTGCCGACTTCAAATGACGACGCATGTGAGGACCACTATAGAGCACTTCCAGTAGGTATCCCACTCTCTCCCTCGCCATGCGTACATATGACTGTCATGAATTTGTTCCCTTCAGCTGCACTAACTCCCAATACGTGGGCTGTCCTGCCCGGGGGCAAGGCAACTCAATCTCAGATCGTACACATCATGGTTCATTTGGAATGTGTGGAACAACCACCGCATCACAGCACCGAATGTGCGTTGCTCTGGTCTTGCTAGGGGCACGGTCGTTGATTGAAAATAAAGCAAATCAATCCCCTCCAGACCCTCCATAATAGTCCCTCGGCCATAGTAAATTTTGAAATTGGCGACGTCGGACATATTTGACGCACTGCACCATAGAAAATATTTCCACGATTAACTACATATCTAAAACTAAACTACCCACCTAAAAGTATTATGTAAAAGGTACTGCACTACGTAACCGTACATCTAAAACTATGTAATCCATTCGGTTAAAAAAATTACCCGAGAGGTGGGCAACCGGACGGACAGCACTTCGCTAGCTTCTCTCCTCTCCTTCTCTTTTTTCTGAATAAAACTAAGTCATGTGCCGAATTTTAGGATTTCAAGAGGGTTTTATAGGGTTCAGCTACTTGTCGCCAGTTCAACTGGCAACAAGAAGGTGTCGCCAGTTCAACTGGCGACATATAGCAAGAACCGGCGACAGGGTCCCTGTCGCCGGTTGAACTGGCGATATGTTCCTGTCGCCGGTTGAACTGGCGATATGTTCCTGTCGCCGGTTGAACTGGCGATAGGAACATATTTTTGTAATTGTTTGGACCGGCTATTTATTTCTGTAAATATCTTTTTAAAAAAATCGAAATTACACTACCATGGACTATGACGACGTCCTCGCCGGTTCTATATGGTCAGTGACGTACTGACGTCGCCGGTGCCCTCTTCTCGTTCTTTTGTCACATTTGGCTTATTCGATCTACACTTCCATCCACTACAGGAGCTCTTCCATGAAAGCAAGCCAGTGATGATCAGTGATCTCTCGCATGTCAGTGCTTCTCCTTCTAAGCTGATAGGTGAAACTTGATGGGAAAGTGCTAGATTTTATAAATCTAGGATGGTTGGACACTTTTAGACTTGCAAAGCATTCAAAGTTAGTGGAAGAGAAAATTGCGCTGTAGGTCTCTAAACTTGTGAGGTTGTGTCACTTAGTTCTCTGAACTTATTTTACTTTCCCAGCCTTTTGAACTTGTAAGGTTATGCCATTTAGCTACGAGGTTATGCCACTTAGCTCCCTGAACTTGTTTTGAAATGAAGTTCATCGGATGTGATGCCGACGACTGTTAGCAAATGGCCAAATGGACTTCGTACAGGGTGGGTAGCTTCTGCTCTGGCTGGCACTGTAAATGTACTTCTCTCACTTACGGCCGACACAGAGGAAACAAGAGCGAGGGTGACAACAATCTGCAACGGTGGAGCTTTGGTGAAGACACGAGCACAGTGCGTTCCTGAGCCCGAAGAATCCGTTTTTGTCGGCGTGAAATGACGGGGATGATGAATACAGCCGGAACGGGACGGCGACGAGTCCACCGGATTCGGAGGGAACGAAGTCGTCGGCATCGCATCTGACGAACTTCGCTTCAACGCAAGTTCAGGGAGCTAAGTGACACAACATCGCAAATTCAGAGGTCTGAGAAAGTAAAATGTAAATTCAGTGAGCTAAATAGCATAACCTCACAAGTTCAAAGAGTTGAAAAAGTAAAATACAAGTTCAGACAGCTACAATGCAATTTTCTCTTAGTATAACGTTACAACAGCTGCAATTTTTTTCCAGACAACCGCAATCATTTGCAACAGTCCTGACGTATAAAATAGAATAATTGTCGACAATATTGTTGGCAAATACATAGCCAACATTATTATTTTATTAGATTGCTCTTTATCCGATAGAACTGTCGGTTATATAGGCCAGTGCCACACTTGTCAACAGCGGTGTGATTATAGAATATGAAGCGACAGTTGTACTCATTTAGATTTATAGTTTTTGATCAACTTCTATGCTTGCCTGTAAGAAATGTATTTAATTCAAGTGTTCAAACCTAGTCGATAGATGAACTTGCGCTACTTCCACTCAGTTTGTTGACAATTTCTCCTATAGAAGGCCTATCCTTTGGATTTGAGTTGACACAAGTAAGCCCAATACCGATGGATCTTTTTACTTGTTGGAGATAGTTTGCTTCCAATGAAGGGTACTTGGAAGCAATCTGCGGCATTTTCGTCCAGTTTTTACGTACCTGTAAAATTTTAATGAAGCGCTTCAATTATAGATTATATAGTAGAATTCAATATTCTTTCTCAAAAAACAAGATTCTTGTGCTTCAAATAGTCAAGTACAGTACATTTGTCTTACATTGTCGATAAGGTGCTTAGAAGAAATGTCTTCACTGTTCGAATTGACTTTTAACCCTGTTACTATCTCACTGATTAGAACACCCAAACTGAAGATGTCTGATTTCGTTGAGATTTCACCTCTGTAATGATACTCCGGAGCCATGTATCCTCTGAATCACACAAGCATCATATTTTAAGCATTATAGGCAAGCTTATACAAATGGAATATAGTCGATCATGAAGAAGCAAAACATGAATTTGTTGTTTGCATCGAGCTTACCTTGATCCCACAACACTTAAGGTGAGAGTCCGTGTTTGTTCTTGGCCAAAGAGCCTTGACAGACCAAAATCTGCAATTTTTGGCACCATGTTGTCATCCAACAATATATTGGCAGGTTTAAGATCCATATGAATAATGGCTCTTGGCAACTCATGCAAGAACTGTAAACCCTGACAAATTCCCTCTATTATTTTGAAGCGCATGTTCCAACTAAGTTCACAAGATTCATCTGTAGAAATAAACAAAAAAAAAGTCGCTTAGAACAAGAATTTATAATGTTTCGTATCTCTTTATGCTAATAGTACTAGGAACGTTAATTTTGAATATATGTTTTGGATCTATCCTTCTGTTAGATAGAATACACCTTAGAAAATTTGGGTATCTACTCTTGATAGATGGGTAGCATGGTAACATATTACGTCGCACTGCATTGACGGCAAAGTCGATATCCGTTTCTACTTTTTTTTACGTCAAAAAAAAGTCGATAAAAATACAGTAGGAGTCACATTTAAACCATATATGGAGAGAGATAGTACCGTAAAGATACTTGTCAAGGCTTCCTCTAGGCAAATACTCATAGCAGAGTAACTTTTCTGCCTTGTCCATAAAAACATGTTTTCCATTGTCTTCCACCACTTTCCGCCGTATTTCATAACAATAACTAATTAACTTTACTATATTTCTGTGATTGAGAGCAATAAGATTGCCAACCTCATTCTGAAATTGTTTATCTTGAATAAATCCTGGAATTACCAAAAGCTTCTTTACAGCAACCACATCCGCATTTTCAAGCATTCCCTGTTTAACTTCTATCATTAGTATGAACACATGGGTTATTTGTGTGATCTTAAAAAAAATAGAAAATGAAAACTTAAAACATACCTTATAAACTACCCCAAATGAACCTCTTCCAATTTCTCTCTCATCGGAGAAATTCCTCGTGATGCCTTCAAAAAATTGTAATGTTGGTACTGTCGGTAGTGTACTTATGTGTTGTGGCTTGTTCTCCATGTCTTTATGTATGCTGGCTTCATCATTGATATCTGATTGATCGAAATTCCTCTTACATAAGAACATGCATATTTCCTTTTCTTACAGAGTATGGTAGCAATATTTTTAGTACTACGGTTTGCTATAACCTCTAGATTAATTCCTTTACTGAACAAGAAAACATTTTAACAAATTAAGGTAGAAGGAATGGCTTACTTAACCTGTCCCAACACCGTTGAGTTTATAAATTATCTCCCCTGCGGAAGGCCTTTTCTTGGATCAGTCTCCACGCAGTTCAGTCCAATTTCAATGCATCTTTTTACCTGTAGGTGGTAATCTGCTTGAGTGATGGATACTTGATGCTATATGCAACTTTTTGTCCAATTTTTGCGTACCTATGGATTTGGAAAATATAGCTCGATAAAACTATGAAGTAAAATGTAACATATTCTCTCTATAAAAAAATCTTGTTCAAATTGCTAGATAAAATTTTCTTACATTATCAATAAGAAGTTTAGAAGAAATATCTTGACTGTTGGGGTCCTTTTTCAATCCTGTCACTATCTCGAGAATAAGAACACCCAAACTGAATATGTCTGACTTCACAGAGATTTCACCTCTGTAATGATATTCTGGGGCAATGTATCCTCTGAGCCACATTAACATCGATATTTAAACCATTATGGGATTGATACAAATGTAACATAGTTGAATAGAAAGAACGAAAAACAAGGAATTTCTCAATTCAAATTTATCTTACATCCATCCCACAACATTTCGAGTGAGAATTCGAGTTTGTTCTTGACCAAAGAGCCTTGACAAACCAAAATCTGCAATTTTTGGCACCATGTCTTTGTCCAACAGTATATTGCTTGGTTTGAGATTCAAGTGAGCAATAGGTTCATTCAGCTCCTCATGTAGAAAATGTAAACCATTGCATATCCCCATGATTATTTTGAAGCGCATGGGCCAATCGAGTCCACAAGATTCATCTAAAGAAGTAAACCAAGAAAAAAAAATTTAGTAACAAGAACCCTTCGAAGCTAACTTTCTGTGTTGTAGTACAGAGGGTGTCAATTAATTTTCACTATGTGTCTTGTATCACTCCTCTGGATGGATAGATAGATGGAAAAAAAATTGAATATCTTCTGCTGCTGTGTTCAGTACCTAAACAACAACGAAGATGAATCCAATTATATAGTGGGTTGCGTTAACATACCGTAAATATATTTGTCAAGGCTTCCATTAGAGAGATACTCATAGCAGAGTAACTTTTCTGGCACATCTGAGAGAACATATTTCCCGTTTTGCTCCACCGCTTTCCTTTCTACTTGGCAACAAGAATCAATTAACTTTACTATATTCTTGTGCTCCAACACCAGAAGATTATTAACCTCGTTCAGAAACCGTCTATCATGAACTCCTGATATTCGCACAAGCTTCTTCACAGCAACCACCCCCCCATTTTGAAGTATACCCTGTTCAACATCTCTTATTAATATGGAGATGGATTTGTGGATCAGTGATGGTTAACTTCAAAAAAGTCAGAAAACAATAGGTGGAACCAAGGATCAAAGACCGTTCTTGGGCAAAATCCGTTCGAGTTCGATAGCGGTTACCGACAGATAACGAAATCCGGTGAAAAACCAGAGAAAATTCACAAACCGAATTTTGAACCCTGGTTTCTGGAAACCGGTAACCAGAAAAACTGGAAAAACCGGCCGAAATTTTGAATTGATAAATTTTGAATTAGAAAGTGTTTAATGAAGTACATATTTAGCTCATACAATATGTAATCTAGCATATTTAACTCATACAATACGTAATCTAACATATTTAGCTCATATGAAGTGCAAACCGACGAAAAAACAATAATTCAAGCATATTTAGCTCATACAATACGTAATCTAGCACAAAATAGGCCTAAACCAACCTAAAAAGTGATGAGAGAAGTAAAAATTCGAATTTTCCGGCCGGTTACTGTTCACCGATCGGCAGTAGGATATCCGGTAACCGGCCGGGATTTTTTTCCCTGGGTGGAACCATACCTTATAAACCACTCCAAACGCACCACGTCCAATCTCCCGTTCAGTTGAGAAATTCTTTGTGATGCCTTGCAAAAATTGTAAGGTTGGTTCCCTTGGTAGAGCACTTGAATGCTTGTTCTCCATGTTATTTTTTCTGCTGGATTCACCCTTCATGGTTGGTTGCACAAAAATTCCTGCAGATAAGAAAAAGACTAAGAGCGACCATATGTTTGTTTTCCAAGTGAAGCTTAGTAACATTAATAATTGATGTGAGTTGCTACAACATGCAGATCGAATCCTTTGCCAGAACAAGAAACTTGTATAACAGACAGGTAAGGTTATGCAAATATGGCCTAGTCAACCTATGCCTCTTCCATTAAGCCTATGGATTATGTCGTTTTAAGTATAGATTAATGAATGAATCATGTTGTACTATTTAGAATGCCTTTCATTATGTCAGTAATCTTGGAGAAATCTACACATAAACATGATTGCTGGGACCTGGGAATGCCCTTTCAAGAAAGGAGGAGGAGGAATAAGAACATGATTGTTGGTAAATCATTTCTAAACCATAAGTTAATAAAGAAATCCTGAGAGGAGCATCAATTTGCATTAGCACGAACCTGGAGAATACCTGCAGGGATGTGAGATGCCTCTGAAACAACCGAGGAGAAAAGTTGGGGATGATGAATGGTGGCTCCTGGATGGGAGAAGCAACCGAAACAAAAGAATGGTGTAGGTGAGTAGGTGCGAACAGGTTGACTTGACCACTTCACCCCTGCAATGGAGTCATGGATAAGCCCCTTGGAAATAATGGCACCCGTACGGTGCATCATGTGATGGCTGACAATGGCACCCTGCGACCAATGAGAAAGTATGCGCGTAATTAGGGACGAACTTGTCCAGTGCTGCGTAAAATCTTTCTCCGTCAGCTCTTCTTTTTGGAGGTTGGGCTCCAGGATTCGTTTGTATTGAAGAATGGCAGACGATCAATATGCAGGATTTTAATTACCACAATTCTTGATCTTGTAAACTGGACCTCGGGTGGTTCTAGAAAACCAAGCGTTTTTTTTTTGTGGACTGCCTTTTTAGGTTCACCATTTCCTTCTAACTAATAGAATTGCACGCACAAGTGTACTGTTGTAACCGTTGTAATATCTATATCCAATTAATCCGCACTGTTGTAATCTAGTGATGAATCCTAAGGTTCGATTTGTTGGCCCAATCTTTCGATAAGAACGATAAGTTCGGTACGCATCGCTCAACTCTGACGATCCTGGCTACGAACACGCAAAGCTCGAAACCACACAATCACTGAACTGATTGACAAGTCGTTATCAATCGTGTACGAATACCCGGTTGACCCAACCACGAAGGTCAATTCCTGCATACACCGAAGAAGCACGCAAGAACAAGATAAAGCAATATAAAATTGCAAATAAAGATTGAAATATTGAATTGGGATTTTGATAGCAGTATTATGGTTGGTCTAGTCGACACAAGCCAATACACGAAGTTGCAGCAATACTAACTTTTAACCCAACAAAATCCGAGAAAACTAGAGGAAGTGCAGCCTCCTTAAATAAGGAACGAGGAGCCACAAATCTAAAGGAACTAGCGGGGTGGTACTACATGTCATGGTACTGTTCACGTGAGCAGTAACCGCGCCCCCGGGTGGGTCGCCGGCAGCTGGGCCAAGTTCAGTACGATTACAAAGCCCAGGTTAGCCCAAACAAATGATATGACGCCTTCTTTTGATGATTGCGATCAGTCCAGAAGGAATTTAGAGGCAAGGCCAGATCCGTTGGAAAGAGGCTGAAATAAGCTTTCCATCAAGTACTCATGGACCTCCAACGGACTCCGTATGTGAAAGTTACGTGTGTTTTAAGTTAGTGCTGTCAGGCTGATTCTGGAGGACAAACTGGATTCCAAAACTTATTCCGCATGAACTTGGCACGTGGAGTAACAGTTGTATCTAGCGGGTTGATGTCCTCATCATCCTCCATTTCTTGCATTTGAGTCGTCCTTGACTCACGCTCATCCTCCAATGGCAAGGGAAGCTTTAAAACTTGTACCAATGCAGTCTCATCTTTCTGCAAAATGTTAGCAATAACAGGTGGCAAAGAAATAGATAAAGCTTTGGAAATTAAAAGTGATTGTATATGCATGAAATCAGCAAAGGTATATTTTCTCATAGCATTCAGTTTGTAACTCAATTTGTCAGTATAAGTGAAGTATATAGTAAAGTTATTCATTGCTCTATTAATGGGCAGCACAGTAATTGAATTCAAAGTGCACAAGTCATTCATATAATTATGTTTCAATTGAGCAATAGCAAATTCATCTAGCAAGGGTGAAAAGATTTGTAGGTTCTTCCATAATTTAACATTTTTATTCAGACTGTCTATACTAGATGGTGCAATAAAAGATGAACACATAGGCATTGGATGAGCACTAAATTTTATTTTCCTCTCATATTGAACAAGATTCAGCACACAAGAATTGTTGTCCAAAATAGCAAGCTTCAATTCATCCATGTGATCACAAGTTATGCATATTCGATAAACCAGAAATTGATTGTCTATACCATAATCTCCAATTAATTTTAAATAGTAGGTGTAGGTGCCAGAAAGAGAATTTAGAGATGAAAGTTCAGAAACTTTCTCCATAGCACATTCCATATTAACGGGCTCATTAAGCATGATATAGCACAAAGCATCAACAGGGGATATTCGATCAAGAACTTCCTTATGTGTAATTAATTCGACATGTGCAAAATTATGAGATTTCAGATTAGCATATGGTTCGTTCAAGTCAACATAAGGACAATCAAAAGATTGCACTACAGCAGGTATATACTCAATTAGTTCATCACATGGTGCACTCAAGTCAACAGGTAAATCAATAGTTTATCATATGGTGCACTCAAATCAGCAGGCAAATCAGTCAAAGTATCACAGGTTTCATGCAAATTCTTAATAAGATCAGATTCTGTAGCTAGGAAATTAATATCTGCTTTCTTAGCATTAGGTTCTCTTTGTTCAATGATACTAGGAATGAAATCATGGGTATTGTTATCAAGTTGATTGTTCAAATCAGTACCTTTGGTATTACCTTGTAGGCTCGACTCAGATGATGTTGGTATTGGAGACAGCGAGTAGTCACAAGCTTTCTCTTTTTTTTCTTGCTCTAGCTCAATTACCCATGAGCGGCCGATGGCGCTTGACGAGGAGATGTAGTGTCGCTCACGGCGAAGAGGCGACAATCACGGTAGATGCAGCAGTAGAAAAAGCAACCGAAGATGATCTTGATGCGGAAGTGTGTACCATGTACTTTTTTGTTTCTTGTACAAGTGAAGGTGTACTGACGGTCGATGAAAGTGCACAACTAGTCTTGGATTGTCGTCCATGTACTTCCTTTTCAATATTGCAAGCAAGACGAAACAAGCGAGTGACAATTGAAGGTTTATAAACAAGTTTATCCTGAATGTAACCATTTAATCCTCCAAAAAATCTAGTTATTTTAGTATCTTCAGTTTCTTCTAAGCCACAACGAGAACAGACAGTTTGCAATTCTTGATAGTACTCTTCTACAGTGTTACTACCTTGGCGTAAACGTTGTAATTTATTCAGCATCTCATGAGAATAATATGAAGGCACAAATTTAGCTCTCATAGCTCTCTTCATACCATCCCAAGTTCTAGGTATGTTCTTATGAGTACGACAGTATTCACTCCACCAAATAGATGCAAAATCATAAAACACACAGGTAACAGTCCTAACTTTTAGATGATAAGGAAATTCATGGCATGCAAATAATTATTATACAGCTAATTTCCATGTGAGATAGGCATCAGGATCATAATTCCCAGCAAAAGGAGGTACAGTGAATTTAATTTTATGAGATGTACTATCACGATCATATACCTCCCAAGGTGAAGAAGCTTGTCTCCAGCGTGCATCTTCCTCGTTCACTAACTTGCACTCCCGTCCAACGGTTCAAAGAAGAGGTGGATATATCTTGCAATCATTCCGTGAACCTGCCATAGTTAGTAGAAAACAAGGAAACAAATCACAAGTATATGTCCCTATCAACTACTAGGTTCTGGAGGCTCAACCAAGTCACTCACATTCAAGATTATACCCAATTCTTACAAGTTCTTACCAATGCAGCAAGGAAGTGGTACAACTAGTGGCTAGTTCGTGATACTCTCACTTGCGATCAGCCCAACGATTGTGAGGAATGGCACCTGCTGAGTTAGTAGGAAGTGGAGCTTGGAAGGCTAGTATGTAGCAAAGGAATAGCAATTATTCAATTCAGTATGTAAAGTTGAAAAGCAATTCAAAGTACTAGTCACAAGTGCTGGTCCTAGTCTAAACCAAGCCTAGCTAGAGCAACTCGCAAGAACGACTAGTAGTAACAACGGAAGGCCAAACTGAACAATCAACGCCAATGAGCAATGGATGACTATGCCAAACTGAATAGGGAAATAAGTCAAGAAAATTGACAACTCTGAATTTTTTTCCTTCTCTTTCTTACTTCTCTTTTTTTTTCTCTGCCTTTCTCTCTTTTTCTTTTTTCTTCTATGCCTTTCTCTTTTTTTTCTTCTTCTATTTACTTTCTTTTCTTTTTTTCTCTTTACCTTTTTCTTTCCTTTTATACCTCAAAGAGCTTATTGGAACCTGGTCCCAAACCGAAAAAGGCAAAAGGGCCTTATCCCCAATGTGTTACTGCGCGGCGACTCCAAATAGAGCGGCAGGCGAGAAGGTAACCCGCGTGGCGGTGTCTTGAGGCAGGCGGTGGCGCAAAGCGGAGATGGCGCGTGGCGGTGGCGGAGGCGAGGCGGCGGCGGCCTTCCGCAGTGCGAAGGCGGCGGTGGCGAATCGAGCGGTCGGCCATGGCGGTATCACCGGCACAAAGCGGCGTAAGGTGGCGGCTTTGTCGGCGGCGGCTTCGAACTCTGGCGGCGATCCAAGCGCCAGCGCGCGGCTGTTGCGGTAGATGTGTTGGCGGCGGCTCGGGCTGAATCTGGCGGCGGCGGCTGCCGTCTGGCGACGCCCCTTTCGGCGGCGATGGCGGAGCCCTCGATCCGGTCGGCGCGATGGCGGCGGTTGCCGTCTGGCGCTCCCCCCGGCGGCGATGGCGAGCCCTCCGGATCCGGTCGGCGGCGATGGCGGCGGCGGCAACGGCAGCAACTTCACCGGCGGCGGCGTCGTCCGAAAATGCGGCGGCGGCAGTGAAGCTACTGCGCAGCGCAACCGATCTGGAAGCACGGTTGTAGTGACAAGCAGCAGCGGTGGCTCGGGCTACGGCGGCGGCATCAGCCGTGCGTGCGTGGCGGCCCGAGCAGATCTTCTTTTTCTTTGTGTGTGTGTTTGATTTGCTGCCTCGGTTTGGCCGGCGATGAATCGCTGAGGAACACCGGAGGGAACAATGCGAGCAGACGCAGCCGTTGTTAGGAGGCGCCGCGGCCGATGCGAGCACGCGGGCTCTGCGAGGCAGATTGAATCTGCTGCTCCACTAGATGCTCTCTGTTTTGATGTTTCAATCCTCTTGTGGACGACGGCGGCAGTCCTGAACCCTAAGGTTCCTGTCCTTTTCTTTAAAGGCTGCTGTGGTGATCTTGATTTTTGCAACAGGGAGGGAGAACAGACTAGCGATCGACAAGAAAACCCTAAAATAGACCAATCTAGACAGGAAACCAGCACCAAGACTCGACGATGCAATGACAATTTAACAAAGCAAACTAAAAAGAACAAATTGCAAAGGCACAAATTGGCTTGGACGATGAACTAAACCTAATATTTGATTTTTGGCTATGTGGACTGTAGGAAAAAAAAATTCTTACCGATGAACTGAAGCTCTGATACCACCTGATGAACCCTAAGGTTCGATTTGTTGGGCTGATCTTTCGATGAGAATGATAAGTCCGGTAGGCGTCGCTCAACTCTGACGATCCTGGCTACGAACATGCAAGACTCGAAACCACGCAATCGCTGAACTGATTGATAAGTCGTTATCAACAGTGCACGAATACCCGGTTGACCTGACCACAAAGGTCAATTCCTGCATACACCGAAGAAGCACGCAAGAACAAGATAAAGCAATTTGAAATTGTAAATAAAGATTAAAATATTGAATTGGGATTTTGATAGCGGTATTATGGTTGGTCTAGTCGACACAAGCTAATACACGAAGTTGCAGCAATGCTAACTTTTAACTCAACAAAATCTGAGAAAACTAGATGGGGTGCTGCCTCCTTAAATAGGGAATGAGGAGTCACAAATCTAAAGGAACTAGCGGTGTGGTACTAAAGGTCGTGTTTACTGTTCACGTAAACAGTAACCACACCCCCGAGTGGGCCACCGGCAGATGGGCCAAGTTCAGTACGATTAGAACGCCCAAGTTGGCCTAAACAAGTAATATGACGCCTTCTTTTGATGATTGCGGTCAGTCCAGAAGGAATTTGGAGGTGAGGCCAGATCCGTTGGAAAGAAGCCGAAATAAGCTTTCCATCAAGTACTCGTGGACCTCCAACGGACTCCGTATGTGAAAGTTACACCTGTTTTAAGTTGGTGCTGTCAGACTGATTCTGGAGGACGAACTGGATTCCAAAACTTATTCCGCATGAACTTGGCACGTGGAGTAGCGGTCGTATCTGGCGGGTTGATGTCCTCATCATCTAGCCTTACCAAAATATGTGGCGTACGTAGATAAGATGTCGATTAATGAGAGAATTTCTAGAATTTTTACTTTTCTTACGGATTAATGCGGGAATTTCTAGCTCTCATGGTGAAAGAGTGACTTGAATCCCACTGATTGTTTATATTTATACTAGTTGGATGCCCGTGCTTTGCTACAGATTAAAAAAATCACATTACCCCCAGCATGCCCTTGAAAAGTAGCATAATCATAGTCACCACAATAGATTTATGCAAAAATTAGATGCTTACACATAAAACATACTGCACACTTGCAAAAAGGTTGTCTTCTCCCCCAAAAGAATGTCTTCCTGTTGGTCCAGGATGTGGAGAAAATCTAGAAATCTGGGTCGCCTTAGTGGATACCGGGATAAGTTTTGTGAAACCTTGTATCCTTGCAAGCAAAGCGACTTTAGCTTCCTCCTCTTGTTCGATCTAGATTGCGACTTGCGCTACCATCTTCTAGCTTTTCATATGACGAACAAACTATAATTAGGATACACAAAATGAACATGCGACATTATGTAATTCAAAATTATCTTTGAATCTACAAACACACTTCAAGGCACAAGAGTAGCTGAAGACAAATCACTGAATAACTCTCAATTAATGGGACAATGAATACAAAAACGTTTCAGTAAAAAGTATACATGAAGTCCAACATAGTGTCAGAAGTAAAGGTGCAAGTGCAATAAAATAAGATTCCACCTTTTGTTTCCAAAGGATGACATTATCTTCTCTGGCATCTTTTACGGGAGTTCCAGCAATAATACCCATTTTCAACTATTCTAGCTCTTCCTTTAATCTGCGAACATGCAGCATTATGTAATTCAAAATTATACAGAATCTACAACACACTTCAAGGCACAAGAGTAGCTGAAGACAAATCGCTGAATAACTCTCAATTAATGGCACAACGAATACATAAACGTTTCTAGTAAAAAGTATATATGAAGTCCAACATAATGTTAGAAGTAAAGGTGCAAGTGCAATAAAATAAGATTCCACCTTTTGTTTCCAAAGGATGATATTATCTTCTCTGGCATCTTTTATAGGAGTTCCAGCAATAATACCCATTTTCAGTTGTTCTAGCTCTTCCTTTAATCTGCGAATCTCATTCTGGTATTTCTTTATTAAAGATTTTTCATCTATAATCTACAGAACATAAATACAGATACAAGAGAATATGTCAGAAATGCCTCAAGCTCATATGATACAATTGGGGACAAAAACACTTGCTTAGAATTACTGTAAACATGATCTACTTTGTTTTGCGATGCTTGGACCTCAATGGGCTTTGCACGATGGGCAAATTTTAGTGTATTGTGGGTCTCTTCAGAGTTGCTTAGTGTTGGGGTCACTGTGCAAATTAGCTGCCAAAAAAAAGGTAGTAGTCACAAATCCAAATCAAATTAATATCAAAATCAAATCCTAATCGCATTAATTTTAACCAACACGCAAGAAGCAACTTACTGAAATGTGTCCTTGATCACTCAACTAGGACTGAAGTAGTTGTGTTAGTTTTGAATTTCGAAATGGAATATGTGTAGCTTTTCCATCAGTCGGTTTTGATATGACCTGAAATAGAATAAGAAAAAAACTCGCTCATTATTTCCAATCCAATAAGAAAGATAAATTAAACTCATTTAACCGCATATTCTACATGAACAAAAGTCAAGCAACACAAAAGATCACATTGGAACATGTTTGGTAAAATGAATGAACCTTGAGTAAATAACACAAAGATGTCAAGATCTTGTGACGTCTAACCAAGTACAAACTACAAAGTACTTAGTAGCATTGGTGAGCCTTACCGTTCTAAGAGTTAGCAAGCTTTTATTGAAATAAGATCCTTCCTTTCGACGTACTCCAGTCGTTTCAGCCCTTGACCTCTCTGAACTTGCCAGATCGATGAGGTTCTACAAATGAGTGAGACAATTAAATAATCAATATATGCTCCTGCTGTATCGATCGAGAGAAGTCAAATGCAAAAAAAAACACATAAATACATACATATTTCATATTTGTATAATCAACTATAGTACTAAGGGGAAGTAAAAGAGTGGGTAAATTTTAGAATAGGAAAAATAGCAAAAGCCAAACCCACTAGCTGTGAGAAGATGACTGCTTCCCCTTCATTAGACTCACCAGAAGGGCTGCTCTCTATAGTCTGTTAGATAACAAAGAAAAAAAGCATAAAGGACTATCTCAATATGCCTTTCACTAACAAAAGTATGATTTGTAGGTTTTTTTCAATTGATGGCCTTGCAATATACCAATGCAAAACCACATATAAGTCTTTCATAGTTCTTTCAATAGCAAGCATACATAGAAATTTTTACGCCTCATTACCAGTGCGAAAATTGTATGACTTCTGTTACTTAGTAGATTGAAGTTAGTGGACCCAACATGTCTATGCTCTGAAATCAGAATGAACACACTAATCAGTGAATATGCCGATCCACAATTGTGAACATAAACTTTACTGAAATAAAATAGTAGATAGCTAATAGTAATCAATTGGGTAATCCTATCTATGACATGAGGATTTGCCCCTTAGTAGATAGCTAATAGTAATACAACTCCTTGTGGTTTTGCAGATACATAAAAAATGGAAAATCATGAACACATAACCTACTTTATTAGCAAAATTATTATGGACACCACCGTCCAGCAGCTCGTCCATGAGAGGAATGTACAGTGCCGACACAAAACTATGAAGTGGAAGTCATTTGGGCTGCATGAAGCAATGCAATTTCAGGAGTTAGAATAAACATCCCACATTTCAAAGAAGCAGTTAAATCAACAGTCCACACATTCATTTAAGTTTGCAATGGATCGGTTTCTTTTCAGCAACAAAATCACCAAAAATGCAAAACATACAGAATAACGATAACTCACAGCCTCTGTGAATGATATATGCTTCTCGAGACGCGCTGGAGTGGATTGACCCTTCAAGCACAAAACTCAGCAAAAAAATAGTCAAGTGGCCTCCTCCAGCTCTGTTCCCGTCCCAATATAATCTTGCATTGCAAAATTTGGCTTTCCTTACGAATCGATGAGCCCTTGTAAATCTTCACCTTTAGATTGATATGCTCAACACACGGTAAAGTAAGCCTTGAAGCGACAATAAAATAGTTACAAAATTTACCATGGTGTGTAAAGATTGCTATTTGCTACATGAGCAAGTCAACATGTAGATTGCAGAGAATAGGAATAAATGAAGGTAAAAAATCGCATTAATGCAAGGTAAGCCGAAATGATCCAATTAGAATACACTAATAAATGTGAAGAAGCATCGAATTTTGCCTGATGGTATGAACACTTCAAGACATTATAAAAGGTCAAAGAATAGCCCCAAAAAATGAACTTCGAGTAACCAAGCATGAACCCAAAACCAACATCTATTGGCCAAGCCCAAAATTAGCTAAGCTCTATGTGGACTGTTTTTATATGTTGATATAATTTTTATGTGAGTTAATTGCCAAGAAAATTCAGTAGTTAAGTTATTTTATTTTTTGAAACATTATTCAAATTGTAGTAGGAAAAGTATGTTTTCGATGTTCAACGCCAAATTAGCATGGACCACCAGCACTACTGGCGTTTTGACTAACTTGTGTAAACCTTCCATTATATGCACAATATAGCTGTTTATATGACAAAAAAAAAGCATCCCATGTCATAAAACAGTTCAGTATGTGCTTGAGGCATGTACGGATGTAACTTCCTAACCAAATCGAGAATCACTACAACTGCAGGTTCAGTTAGACATCGTTTCTTGCTACCAAACTTTACAACCTCGCTCACAAAATCCTTGACAATGGGAAAACATTTGTCACGGGTCCACTGTCCTGAAACCCGTCCAAACCTAGCAAGTGATCCAAATCCAAACAGGTGGCCCAAAAGATCGTCCTTAGCTTCCTACAACAAAAATAAATCAACAAAAAAATAAGTTTACATCAAAGGCGGACAGAAGAAAGTGCAGCTAATCATAATGATAAGGATTTTGCAAGTTACCGGTACATTCATCATAGGTGAATATTCTAATAAATTAGGTATCAATTTCATAACTGCTTCAATGTTGTTTGCCTGAATTGATTCAAGCACGACTACAAGACCCAACGCAAATACTTGTCTTGCAAACTGTAGATAAGGTCCCAACCAAATGAATTAGTTGAAATGTAAGGGGGCATACATAGAACGTAAGTTCATCCTAGAGTCAGGAAAGTATTTCTGGCCTCTCTAGAAGAAGAGATGCCACGAATGAGCCGCCGAATGGCATACTGCATGGACGACGCATAGATCTCTAGGCTATCATCCTTCTCAGCCTCCATTTGCCAGGGCTTGCCACCATCGCCAGCTTCCCTCTTCCCCTTCCGTGCACCCTTCTCGTATGCCCTCTGCACGTCCCGGAGCTCTACCACAAGCGCCTCTGAAGCAGCCTCCCTCACCGATGCCTTCAGCTATGCAAGGTTCATGAACACGTTCATGTGCGGCCAAACCGGCCTGCCGGGAAGCGATCGGGAGGCCTTCTCCCTACGCCTCCGCCCAGTAGCCATGGGCGGTGGCTGCGGCTGCATCTTGGCGATGACGTCGGATTCAGAGGGTGAGGTGGGACCTGAGGCGTTTGTTGGCGCCTTGATCTGGATCTGAGGATGGCGACCGACGGAGATCCACGGAGCACAACGGCATTGGGCGCGGGGTAGAGGGTGGATGGCGGCATCGGGTGTGGGGAAGAGGGATCCTGGCGATGGAGACTAGCGGCGTCGGGCGCGGGGGAAGAGGGAGGACGGCGACGTCAGGTGCGGGGAAGAGGAAAGGAGGGTACTGTGGCCGGTGGCGGAGGCGACGAGGTGGAGGGGTGAGAGAGATGGGACCCGGGACTTGGGTGGTTATCGTAGAAGAGTGGGTGGGGTAGGGGGTTGAGTCATGGGTGGGGGAGGAGGGATCGTCCCCACTGCGTGGGGTAAACTCTAATCTTTATTAGTTAAGATTATATACATTTAAATATCCCTCGAAAATAAGCAAAACACACTAATATATCCAGGCAAAATATGCTTAACTTGGTGTTCTCCATATTCATCGCAATTATCTTTTTTTTAAAAACCATATGCATAAACATGGACGGACCCTCAAGGGGTCATGGGTGTTCAGTCGAACACCCATTTTTTTCTTCAAAATATCTGGTATATAATAGGTATATTAGATGTATATGTTATTACTTAGGTTAAAACTATATATTTGTGTCCGCAAATAAATTCAGTTCGCACTCCTCATGTAACACATTAGGCCCATTTTCCTTTCTACTTTAGCCCACAAACCCTAACCTTTATTCTCTCTGAGCAGCGGGGCGCGGGCTAAGAAAGGCAAGCGGCAGTCGGTGGACCGGCACTTTACTGACCCGGCAAGCGAGGCGTGAGGCGGCGTAGAGGCGATAAGCGAGGAGGAAGGGAGCGGACGGCACCAAGGGAGCAACGCGGTGGCTAGGAGGGAGCATGGCGGCGGGAAGGGAGCAGCATATCCAGCTCATCGTCATCATCCTCTCTCCAGATCTAGGTGTGTTATGCGCACTCCACTTCTTCTCCCTGGCTCTGCTCTGCTCTAGCTCCGGTTCTTTCTAGAGTCTAGCCTCTTCCTCTCCTTTCTTGGTTCTTTCCAATGGATGTTGTACAAAAATACAATCTTTGCCTTGGGCAATGAATAGATAGTTGGGCCCTTGTTACATATGTTTACATGCTAATTTTTTTCTCTATGGAAGGAACATTCTTAGATAGGGTTCTTACTGTGGAAAAAAAAGCAAAAAAGAGCAGGATCAGCAAGGTATGCATCTGTCAAAAAATTGTTGAAAAAGAAGGCAGGTGCTCTGCTGATCACTATTAGAGGAAGAAAATAAGTTTTAGCAGTCTAGCTGCTATAACCTAGAACAAAAAAAAAGTGAGAAAACAACAACAACCAAGACCAAACATAGGGCTTTTTTTTAAAAAAAGAAGACATGTCCTCTACTGATCACTATTAGAGGAAGAAAATAAGATTTAGCGGTATAAATTTTCTGACCCCGAAACAAGAAAGTAGAAAACAACAACGATCAAGCACAAGTCTTGGCATACTTATTTTGCAACAACAGCATAACTCGGCAAAATAAAAGCTGGAGCAAAAATAGCTCTATTCCTAGTTTTCACCTCCTCAACTGTCATTGATATCTATAATTTGTTGTTTAATTTATGCCATTATGCTTGCCTTATATCACTGTGAGAACCCGAAAACCTAAACCTAGAATTAGCAACGTTAATTGGTAATTATCATTAACTAAAAATGCGGATAATCAAAAACAAGATTTAATTGCAGTAACAAACATAAAAGATATGCATCAAACACCATCAATCATGTTTCAGTAACATAAATTACACCTAAACGTTTTACACTAAAACACATCTCGAATTACAATATGAATCCCAAACAAGCCAAATTGGAAAAATTAATACAACTCAGAATTATTACAAGAATTAATTAAAACATGTATGTTACAACCCAGAGTAAGATTACAAAACCATAATAAAAGTCTTGCATTTTATATCACTGAAGCCCTCCTTGTATCCTTATCCGTTGGTCGCCAGTCTATCGAACCATCCTTTGATCCATTTCCATCGCTCGCCAAGAAATGCAGAAAATGGTTAGCAAGCCAAGTTGAGAGTAGTAAATAAAAATTAGAAGATAGGAAGTGGCAGTCAGAATTCCCCAAAGCTCACTAGGGTTCCTAGATCAACTCAAGCTAGGCGGCCCTTTGATCGTCAAGATACCCAAACCAACTAGAGTTAATCCGCGCCCTCGCACTTCTGTGGGTTTCATCATTCGGCATTATTAAAACCCAACACCCACGTTTACAATTTTAGCAGCCGAAACACCCTTTGGACCAAAATGTCCTTGGCCCAGTAGTGTCATGTGAGAACCTTTTTGGATAGGGCAAGGGCATAGTGGTAATGTGCTTACCAATGGGCAGCCAACCGATGCATTTCCCACTTTCTTAAGCCTTTCCCCTAGTAAAGCCAACCCACACAAGCCCTCATTTACAAATATCACAAGCCAGCACTCCTCCCCATTTCATTTCCCAGCCAAAAGCATTCCCCCACAAGCCTTCTTCCTCGCAGAAGCTCCCACAAAGCTTTCCCTAGCAAGAGCACAAGCCAAGCTAGCTCAAGCACCCCACCACCACTGCCACCCTTGCCCACCATTTCCACAACCCCACCAGCCACAGAAAGAGAGCAAAGGAGAAGGGGAGCAAAGGAGTTGGGAAAGACACAGTGGAGCATGGATGGCAGTGGCGACGGCTTCAAACCATCACCACCGCCAAGGACCACAACGCCAGGGAGGAGAAGAAGGGACCAACAAGATAAAAAGATGCACCATCGTCACATAACCGACCACCATCCACTGCCATCTCCAAACCGACCAAGGTAGCACCTTTCACCCACTGTTTTTTTTTGTCAAAAGGGAACCCCAGTATGAACTACAATTTTCACCAAGCACATGAACCACTAATAACATCATCATCCATCCCACATCCATAGCAATGGCCCTCAGCATCCATCACTGGGCATAACCCAACCCACTAGCAGTAGCCTCATCCAAGCATCACAGAGCAAGGGGAAGATAAGGGGTAGCGAGGAAGAGGGGTAGTTACCTTAGAGTATATACGACAACAACATCTCCAGTAGCAAGCCCACCCCCATCATCCACCATGCATAAGCAAAAAGCAACAATCATTCATACATTAGGAAAAGTGCATCTATCACAAACAATAAAAACCAAAACAAAAACATAATAGCCACGGGGAAATAGAGGGGAGAAGAGCACAGGGAAGCGACCAAAGTATGGCCAAATGGCGAGGTCAGACCCTGAAATCTTGGTACACGAGTGGGAAGGGGACCGAGCAGAGAACCGGTGACCAGAGGCGTGGCGAAGCTAAGGGTAAGTGTGGCGCCAGCCAAGAACCAAGTAGCCGAGGGAGGAGGAAGGTGGCGCGGCTGGGCCGGAGGCCGAGCCAGGGGAGCTCGCTGGTGTGGGCCGATTAGGGAGCCGAGTCGGGAGCAGCCGGAGGCGGCGGAGCCGGAGATGGGCAGGGGTCGAGCCGCAAGGAAGGCGGGGAGGCATCGTGTGACGCGAGGAGGAGCAGTAAGGAGCCATGGTGCGGCCAGAGAGAGTGGAGGAGAAGATTGATTTGGGGGAGAAGGCAAGTGAGAAGGGTGGGGTGCTGAGAGGGTGTCGACCGGTTTAGGGGGTGAGGAGAGAGGTAATTAGGGTTAAGAGAGAGGGATTAGGTGGGATTAGGGTTAGGAAATTTAAGTATAGGAAAATTTTAGGAAAAATGTATAAATTCTAATAAGTTGTGTTAAGTAATGTTTTAACAATAGAAATTAGCGATCAAATTAATAAGTGTTAGCGCCAGATATATACTCGACCAAGCGGGTGTAACTAGGTCGTATAGAGATAGCAATAGTAAATTAGTCCGATGCGTAATAAAATAGATAAAATATTGTAAAATTTGTTAATAAAGAGTGAGTATCGTCAATTGAACACAGGTGTGATGAACAAATAATCAAGCGAGTTAGAATATGTTAATCATGTTAATTTAATTAAATCAAAGCAACCCCAAGCTTAATTAGAACAATAGCGATAAGCGTCATACCGAATAAAACCAAATAAACTTAAGTTCTTTGCAAATGCATGTAGTAGTTCTTTTCACACAATTAAAAGCGTTGGTTCGACATTTTGACCCTAGAGCAAGTAGATCGTAGAAACGACCACACTCAAAGTGCTAACTTAGCAAGGAACCCTAAAAATGTTATTAAATTAAAACAAAGCTAACAAAATAGAATCTACTAACTTATGTACAGCGTAATATCACTCAAAATCAACTAAGTATATATATATATATATATATATATATATATATATATATATATATATATATATATATATATATATATATATATATATATAGAGGAAAAATACTTTCTACTCCCTAGTGTAGTTACTCCCACTTTTGATATACCACCTAAAAGAACTTGACATACTCCTTTATCACTTTGGGCATACTCATATACTAATTATAAGATACTCTAATGTGAACCACATGAAAAAATTGCAAGAGAGTCTATAGTTTTTAGCATATTTTGTAAATACCTTCATATTCGCACATAAAAGGAGTATGTCTAGAAAATTGTACATACCACCCCTAAAAGGTGTGAATACCACCTAGGTGGTCTTATATACTCGTATACTACACATACATACTCTCTACAAGCAAGATACTCTCCTACGCTAGAGATACTAATAGGAGTAACTACACCCTAGAGTAGGAAAAAGGCTTCATATATATATATATATATATATATATATATATATATATATATATATATATATATATATATATATATATATATATATATATATATATATATATAATTTGTCATTGCATTGCTATAGAGGACGAACTAGCTTAGATAAAGTAGTGATCGTGGGATTAAATGACGCCACCCTTTTCTACAATTACGAAGGCAAGCTATCCTCTTGAATATAAATATAGTTATATTAAATGTAAACCGTATGTTGCTTTATTATATGTATTGCATAAAAAATTGTTTCTCAAAATTCAAATCAAATGATTGAGATGAATATGAAAGAAATGAGAAAGATGAAAGAGATAAGAAAGAGGAAAGAGATAAAAATTATATGGCTAGTAAAGGGGGCCCGTGGCAAGATAGAGATAAGGGAACAGGTGGGACCCCATTACATATGGTTAATATATAAGGACCAACAAAACTCTTACTCGGCCAGAGGCCGTAATTAAGTGCCAACCATTTTTCTGTTTTGACGGGTAGAAAATGCTATCTTGCTACGTGATTATGCTCTCCACATCGGGTAAGTAATATGTGTGAAGGTGATGGAGGAACTCAGAACCGAGAGGAGAGACTGAAAGTAGGGGATTCAAGGTGCTATAGCGCTAAGGTGGAGTGTTGGGTGCAGGATAGAAGCTGCCCCTACCAATATTGCTGGAACTCGGTGGATAACAAGGTTAGCACTGAAGGAAAGTAATGGGTGGAGAAATTAATAACGTAACCTGGAAAACGTTCTGTATTCTGAACTCGAAGTCGCATGCGGTGGACCCAGTTCAAAAAGAGTTCAGAGTAGCTATGGGTAAAGTGGTACAAGCCTGTGCATAAATAAAATCATGAATTCATACCAGTCTCTTGGATTGGAGTCTATGGGAACCACTGGGGGTCTATCTTCTCTCTAAGTGACAAGTAGTGTTTTCAGTATTAAAATCTGCCACCTAATGTGTTAATGAGTTATTTTCAGAAGAGATGATATAGAAAATGTGATAACGAACAGAGATAGTATCATATAGTGCATCTTTTACTATTAATGCTTGCTGAGTACTTTTGTACTCAACCTTGTTAGTATTCTCCTTTGTTAGATCCTAATCTGGCCGAAAATTATCCCAGGTGGGACGAGGGACGTGCATGTACAGATGAGGCCACAGGAGACGAGGACCCTTACAACGAGGAACAAGGCGAGGTGGGCGCCCTAACCGACACATGGGACGACTAGGAGGTCGAGTGAGCATGGCGGGCAAGAGAGGGATAGTCCCATTTTGCAATGTAAATTACTATGTGTAATGTAAGACCCCAGCCTTGTGTGGCTAACTGCTGTAATAAAGAATAGTTTCTATCTTATTATTCTGCTGTGCTAACTCTGGTAAAGGCTTACTATTCGTTGGAGCAGTATTCTACTGAGCAAACGAATAGTAATACATATGCCTAAGTGTGATTACCCACAGGGTAATGACATGAGGCTTCACAATCACCCAATTCCTCGTGATGAAGTCATTAATTTCTTTTTTTTTTATTTTTATTATATATATATATATATATATATATATATATATATATATATATATATATATATATATATATATATATATATATATATATATATATATATATATATATATATATATGTATCGTCAGATCGTTGTTTTGGAGGAAAATGATATCTCACGGTATCAACGTATTGGTATCGGCATATTTAGACAACCTAGCTCCGAAATCCGAACATCCATCTTAAAAATCCTGGATCCACCATTGTGCATAAATAACAAGCATTTATATGCTTAAGACCTAAGAGGTGGAAGAAAAATGGATAATATGACTTTCAGACTCACATTACAGAGTACAGATGCCCTCTAATAGTTTGTTTAGATAAACGTTATATAATCTGAGCACCTCCCCTTCCCATGTTCATCGGATGGATTTGGTCGCCATTTGTACTCAAAGGCAGTAGACACAATTTCATGGAAAATTCCCTAAAAAGACAATTTCATGGGACTTTTTTTTTATTTGTAACACAAGAATTAGCTGGATTGAAAGTATTTTTTTACCTGAAGGTCCGTCTGGGGCTTCACGGACAAATATTTCCAACATTGAAGCCCGTAACACCCCATTCGGCCTCCATGTATTGGCCCTGGAATTGTGGAATTGGAATTCAATTCCAAGTATCCAAAGCCAATTCCAAGAGGCATGGTAGAGCTAGAAATAATTCTTAACTTATACCTGTCATTTATCTGGAATTCACTCTACAAATTTAAGTGAAAGCTCGGTATTTGGAATTTCAACCTCACGTTCACACAATAATATTTTCATGAAATCAACTGAAATTTATTGTAGATGGTTTAGTGTGTAAAGAAGCTAATTTGTGCATGTTAGCAGGCCTAGGTGCACAGGTGGCCCCAGCCTTGTTGACAATGATTTAGTAAAAGTTCGGTATTTGGAATTTCAACCTCGCATTCATACGATAATTTTTTTTCACGAAATTGCCTGAAATTTGTTGAAGATAATTTACGTGTAGAGAAGCTACTTTGTGCATATTGGCGGACCTAGACGCACAGGTGGCCCCACAGTCTTGTTGAAATCCAAATGACAACCAAACAGAAAAATTGAATTTTGAAGTGGCTTGAATCAAATTCAAATTCAATTAGAATAGAATTTGGAATCCAATTGAATGAATTTAATTCAATTCTAGACGGCCAAATGGGGTGTAATTATTATTGCAAATTCCGGATGTGAACAGACAGACACCGCAGTTACAAGGTATGCCGCATATGAATTGAACCATAAACACAAAAGCAAGCATTGTACTATTGTCTGTACTCCGTACCAACTGACAGCTAGGCACAGTTGTGGAACAAATTGCAGGGGAAATAAAAGGAGAAGACAGCATAACTATACAACATGGGCCCAGGGCCTAGGTACACATGGATAGCCACTACATCAAATTATCAGAAGTTAATTTCCAATTGGCCTCCTCCAACATTGACATTGACATCTTAATGAGTGGTTCCAGTCGCCGATCATGATTTTCTGTATCCACTCAAGTTTGGTCAGCATGAACGATTAAAATTTCCTCATAGATTGCTCATAGGGCATTTTCACTGTCCGTGCTAACATGTTCTTCATGGTCAATCTCAATTATTGCTAAACCAGAGCTGTGTCCGATCACAACCCTATAGCCTCGCACAAAAAAGAAAAAAAAGATCACAATCCTATATCAGATTAAGATTGCATGCATTACAAGTTTTACACCGCAGGAAATGAGGACAACATTACAAGTGTGACAAGCATGTAGGTGAAGAGCAGATTTCATTCTTGATTCTTTGATGTTAAAAAGTGTGACAAGTGAGGGCGCTCAATGCACAAAACTGAAAAGCACAAGCTTCAATTATGACTTCAACATAAATGGGGAGCTAAAATAGATTCTATTGTTTATTTTCTTTCTCTATGATTTCCTCTTGCTGTCAAGGTAGTAACGTTCTTGGAATCAAACTGAAGAAAAGGAAATGTTTCAGTCCTCACCTTCTTGAGCCTGTCATACATCCTAATGCATGAACTTTCCTGAGGCCAAAGTTAAGTATGCCCTCAAGCCTGAAAAAGTATGGAGCGTGCACATTGTTATTTACTACTAAAAATGTTACATCCTATTCCAATGTTGTGTGTGCTCTGTGCATCAAGAGGGATGGGAGAAAAGATTTATTAGTGGGGAAAGGCCCCAAGTGAGTCCCCATCCATGTCTGCTGAATCATGATGTGCATTTGATATTCATCACAATCCAACGATTATGATGTAGGACCTCAACCGCAAAATTTGTTTCTGGGATGGTGTGCCTTCTGTGTGTTTTGTAAGGCCACAAATTAATGCTTACTTGAAGGTATTGGAGTTCCATAGACGAACAGTCCCGTCCCTTGAACCTGTCATCAGTATTGGAAGCTCAGGATGGGAACAAACAGCACTGACTCTATTTGCATGCCGTTCGAGTGTTTTAACACAACGCTTTTTCTGCAAGTCCCAAATCTGTATCAACAAGGAAAAACAAAGCTTCAGAACACAATACTTTGCATATGTGCTCAAGAGTGTATTCGTTAGAGAAGATGACACACCTTGGCAGTCCCATCATCAGATCCTGTAATTAAGTATTGCTTATCACTACGAGTGAAGTAATCCAAACATCTCACATTGGATGAATGCCCAGCCAATGTGAGGTTAGAATGGGGACAATCAACACTCCAAATCTGAAAAATTCAAGTATAGGAGGAGTTTACAATTATTCAAAGTTCAGTAGCAAACTTATCTTAATTGATCATATCAAAATTTTGGTTAGGAAGCTGGGAGAAATTAACCCAAAACCTTAAGTGTCTTGTCCTTGGAAACGCTCACAAAAGCATTGGTGTCCTTGGGGTTAAATGCTACTTGCATCACAGAACTGGAGTGCTCCTGTTCAAATATTCGAGAGCACTTCCAGCCACTTTCCCAGTCCCACAGCTTGATTACGAGGTCATAGGATGCTGACAATACATAAGGCTTGGTTGGATGAATAGCCAATGATGTGACTTGATTACTGAGAGCCTTGAAACACTTGACTCTCTTCATTGTATTATAACTGTATACATAGATGCGACCATCACCACCTCCGGCCACAATCCATGACTTCTGTGCAATAAATTTAGCCGTCAAAACTGCAGTTGGAGTGATTAGAAATTAAAAGGTGTGTGAGAAAAAATGTTTAACAGTGAACAAATTTTTTTGGGTCAACTCAGATGACATGCCTTCCTGTTCCCTTGTGACTTCAAACGAATTTACAATTGCCTGTGGATAAATGTGACATACCCAAATTAGTCCAACATGCAATGGCATATATTTCAACAACAATTTGCTAATACGTATTAAAAAAACTAGAAGTTCCAACATTTACTCTTTACTTTCTGGAATAATTGTCGCATTTTGACTGTACAATGAAGCTTTTGTATTTAAAAGTATATCCAAGGGAATGTTATCTAAACCAAAACTTTAAGCTCTAATATTTAAAAATATCTGTGGGAAAATAGAATCAAAACTTCTATGAGGAAAATGTAGCACTATAACACTAAAAAAACCACTTTAACAAAAAAAAAAAACTCAAATATCTCACTTTAGCAAAATATCCCTCCATTAGTGTTTTATTATTACAACATCCATTTTATTTTATAAATCATTTTTAGATTAGGCATATATTCCATAGCCAACTTCTCCATATTGTTTGTACTAGCTAGCACAATTTATGTTTGAACTTGAAATTTAAAAACATGCTACAACACTTCATTTACTCTCCTAAAACTTTTGCATATTTTTTTGTGTTGATTTGGTTTGTACTCAGATCATTAGTAATTTGCATGATTGCACTGATCTTTTGAGTCTACAGTTGATATATCCTATATATATTATTTTCCACGTAAATCTAAACTTACTAACATTTGTAAAAGTATGCCATTATCTGACTCAATGCTTATCTTTATATAATGTCCAAGAAATAACAAACTAAGTTTGGATTACATAAACTAGTACATTCCACTAGAAATGAGAGTAGCCACTAACCTTTGTCTGATAGTTCCAAATGCAGATGTGCCCATTGAAATGACCAGTTATAATCCTGCAATGCACATGAGGAAATATATCATAAAAATAATCATGCCTCACACTCTGAAACGAACAAGGGATTAAACATTTCCACATCATTTCAATGTTCACTAGACAATTCAAACTACCCACTCACCATGGCTTCGTTGGATGCACATCCATGGAAACCATTTTATCAAAATTCACCGTGGATATGATCTGATCCAACCAAACAAACGCTAATCAATACAGCAAAACTATATGCATAACTGCTTTCGACTATAAATGATTTATGTGTGTGACTGGAAATTAAACGAGATGTGGCAGAAAGTAATCAGCTGGGATCTCCCGAAAGACAAGAGCTAATGCTTTCAGTGAAAATTACATATAGCTCTGTTTATGTACTTGACCAAAACTCACCTCAGAGGATGTCTGTCCCTGTGGGTCACAAATAGCCGTCAATGTCAGCTCATGCACCTTATCAACGCACTTCTCTTGAACTACCGTAAAAAAAATTATCATACTCGATGTCGGCTTTTCCTTGGCTGATATCCTTAAGCTCGTCCTCGCCCATTACGCTGCTCTGCTCGATCAGAAACTCATCCGTGTCCGGTGGTGACTGCAGCTCTTTCATCGTCACAATGAGGGTGTAAGTTGACCTCGGCGGCACGACACCGCAGAGCCACTCGGCAAAGTACCTCTCCGGGTTCCCCGGCTGAAGCCGGAAAGCAACGCGGTGATCTGTGCTGTTGGTTAGGTGCAATGGGCATGGGATCAACTTGTTTGGCTCAAAAGGGAACCGGAGCTCCAGGGGGTGGATGCCAAGCAGCTCGGTTGATGTCACAGTTTCTTTTTCTTGGCAACCAGTTTCTGTTTTATTCAGCATATCGATAATTTCCCCTATGCTGGGCCTTTTGTCTCTGTCGGCTTCCACACTGTTCAGTGCTATTTCGATGCATCTTTTTACTTGTTGGCAATATGCTTCCAGTGATGTATAGCTCAATGTTGCCTGTAGCCTGTTCTTCCAGTTTTCATGTACCTGTCAAATTGAATTAATTATCACCCCATCCAACTGTAAATGTGAGCTATTTTGGACATTGACACAAGGTGCTAATTTGACAGTTAGTTCCTACAACAATACATTGTTACAATTCCCAAAATTATACACCATGAGGGTATATTCCGCCATGAATCTGGTAAAACCAATTTCACTTGGCTAATGTAGATGGATCATTACATATCGATGGTCTAATATTTGACTGTAAGCATTCAAGGACCCTAAACCCTTCAACTTACATTTGCAATCAGGAGTAGAAAGGTAGTACTAGTACCCAACTATTAAAAGTCAAGGCACAATGGTAAAAAATGACGACCATTTATTCATGTTGATTTAGAGGACACCGGACGTACCACCCCGATGTAAGAATTCTAGTGGCACTGCCGGGGAAGACCGGAGAGATATCGAGAGAGGAGATCGAGGAGGTGTAGCCACGCCAGAGATACGGCAGCGGCGGCGAGGTCCGCGACGAGTCCACCGGGGCCAGGGTTTAGGCGGAGGAGCGGAGAAAGGCAGTGGCTGCAGCGTGGTTGAATTGCACGGAGGTGAAATGGGGGGAGGGGGGGGGGGTGAGCGGACGTCGCCGGCAGTGACGGAGGCCGCCGGAGACAAGTGATTTGGCGGCGATGGACGGCTGAGGAGAAAAGGAGGGGAGCTAGAGGTAAAATACGATGGGAGAGTGACACTCCTGGTCAGAAGAGGTAGTATTGGCCGTCTTATCGCAGATGATTCCTTAAAATTTGTTATCATAGATGGTTTTATAATTGCGATCGTCTATATTACTAGCGATGGGTAAAACTGTCTGTGATACGTAACTATTACAGACGGTTTTTAACAAAAACGAACTGTATGTGATTATTGCAGACTTTACAGGCGGTTCTTAACAAAAATCGTCTGTGATAATTTACAGATGGTTCTTAACAAGAACCGTCTGTGATACAATTTTATATCACAGACGGTTTGTGGTTGGAAGTGTCTCTGATATGTTCAATGTCGCTTCAGTTCCCGCTCGATGCGTCTTTTCGTCTCGCGCGCCGACATTACGATGCTTCCATATCTAGCAGTAATTAAGCGAGTTCTTACTGTATAAGAGCAAGAATATGTACGCAGCTAGCTAGTACCTTCGCGTGCATGGTGAGCACGCGGAGCATGACGGTGAAGACCAAGGCGAGGAGGTCGGCGATCGTCATCGCTCTTTCTCACGATGTCGTCGTCAACATCGTCGGCCTCGTGGCCGCGAGCTCTTCTCAGCCCATGGTTGACCTCTGCAGCCTACGAGCCACGTACATTTTTTTAGAAAAACATGTCACTAATGATCTGACTATAGCTAGCAACAACGCCCTTAATTTGGTCTTTTAATTTTCTCTTATGGAGTAATTCGTGTATTAAGATTATTCTATTGTCTTGAATTTTGTACATATATTAGAGTTGTAAGGCCATGTACAAGGCGTTCAAGGAGCGCGTCGTGGGGAGGCGCGTGGCGCTGGAACGAGAGAAGGTGATGAAGTGGCTGGACAACTAGCATTGTCTCGCCGTCGCCAACCACCTGGCTGGCGCCGGCAACCCGGAGGTCTGCTTCATCGTCGGCCTCACACTCGTATTTGTGCACTAGGAAATGCAGCGCGGCCTCGTGTGCCTCTACCGGGCGGCCATCGTCGGCCACCCGTGGCCTACGTGCTTGGCCTCCTCCTCTACACCTGGCCGGGCGAGGTCTTGTGACGTTGAGAAGCATTACATCGCCAAAGTCGAGGCGAGCTTCCGGCGATGGGTGCGAGATGGCCAAGAGGACCAACCGGGAGTGCAGGCGGTGCCGGAGGCTCGCTGCGGACGCGGTCCGAGAGGTGATGTGGAAGAAGATGGTCGGGCCGTAGTGCCGGGTGTTGGTGCTGCTGGAGGACAGCCACCGGTGCACAAGCACGGCTGCGGCGTGACGGAAGGGTGTGGCGACTACGTCATCTTCTACAGCGACGGCTGTAGGATTAGGCATGAGTACACCAAGTTCTTTGCATAGGTGCTAAACTACTTGTCATAAAATTAGCGGTTTTAGCAAATATTCATATATAATTTCAGCAAATATTCAGATATAATTTCAGTAGTAAAATTAGCGGTTTTAGCAAATTTATCATAGACGGTTCTACTTTAGAACCGTCTGTGATGTCAAACCCTACTTATATTCGTACTCTAGGGTTTGCTCGCGCCCTCCACTCAAACGATTAAGTTTCTCCTCCCCCACCGTCCTCGACTCTGTCTCCTCCTTTAACCTGACGCGCCTCCTCCCCGAGCACGAACCGCTGCCTCCCTAAACCCGATGCCTCTTCTTCCCTGAGTCCGGCATGTCTCCTCCCCGAGCCCGAGCACGCGTCGCCTCCTCCTCGAGCTCTATGCGCCTCCTCTCAAGCACCACCAAGGTATGACGGTCACCCCTCTGGTCATCCCATTTTTTTTTCATACCACCTTGCTTATGTGCTGTGCTATTGGATATATTCAATCTGTATGATTTGTATGTGCCTAGCACTAGGAGATATTGCAAAGTGATTTTTTGTGGACTTGGTGAATTGCTCTATGATGAATTGATGTCACAAATGCAATTGGATGTGATATTGTGTACAAATTGTGCCTTGAGTTGTTAGATTATCTACTGTTATCTATTGTTTCGAGCAATTTATACATTCTGATATACTTGCTATGCTTTGAGCTTTTTCAGTCAACTAATACTCGTTGTCCTGTAGAAGTTTCAGTCTTCCAGTCTGTTTTTCTGTGATTATTTACAATCACTGATCTACATCACAATTGATAGTATCTTGATAAATTTTGTTCCTGTGTACAGCAAAGTTAATTTTGGATGATTTGCTTGAAATAGTCTGAATAGATTTGCAAGTTTTATTTTGAGCTCAAGGCCTAATCTATAAAGTGTCATATTCAATTTGTGATTACATTTTGGTATGAGTGCTGTGATGGCCAAGTTTAAATCTTGTGCAACTAGCCTTCTGAGAGCAATAATCAATTTTCTAAATCTTAGCTTTATACTGATTTTTATTGTGCACATATGTGTGTGTGTTGAGCATATTATTCCTTTTAAATGACTTGAAGGATTCACATGCTTATATGTCAATTATGTCATTTAATTGGTGCTGAAAATTTGCTTTATTCATAATTAATTTTGCTGAAATTAATTCTAGATTAATGCTAAAATCGATTACTATTGTATTTGCATAGGACATGCAATCCACATTTCATTACTGATTGTACCATCAATCAACATTTCATTACTGATCAGCTATCATATACGGTTTCATCTACAAACCGTTTGTGATACATAAGCTATCACAGACGGTTTCATCTATAAACCATCTGTGATAGTCAACTATCACAGACGGTTCTGAGTTAATAACCGTCTGTGATGACCTTATGTCATTACTGACCCATAAACTCAGATGACTCACGAAACTGTCTATGATGACGTTTTTGAACCGTCTATGATGACCTTTTCTGTAGTAGTGGTTCATGCTTTGGGGCGGCCAATGAAGGGGATGGTAAGGCGATGTAATATTGTTGGTAACAAGAGTTAGACAATCGAATAATTGTTCATCTCATATTTCCATTCGTTTATTCTGTTATTGAAAACGCAATGATATCTCTATTTGCAATTTGGATTACAAAGAAGATAAAATTATCTGAAAGCTTTTCGACAAAATGATATTATCATAATCCACAGCAATCTGAGCCGGGTACGTGAATAGATAACCTTTTCAATAACCCCCTCGTATATTGGAAAAATATATATTTATGAGTTCTCCCATCTTCACCAAACTCACTGAATTTGAGCATCCTGCCTGTTCCATGTCTGGCAGTTCACCAAGGGGTTTGCATGTTGCACCAAGACATTAGTTTGCACTCTGTCAACTTCCCATTAGACTGTCTTCAAACTTTCTTTGGCTAGTTTCAAAATATTTCTATGCTATTATAAAAAGTACTAGTTTAAAATTAGGTCATTGTATGGAAAGTTTTCCTTTGGGAGATCTAGAGGATCTTGGCCATCCATCAAGCTAAATCAAATGGATGGAATTTAAAGTTATTTCGCACCATACCAAATTGTCTTCCAATTAAACTCTGCCTAATTACCTCTCCCTCCACACATCTTCCCTGCATTGCCCTCCTCACTCCTCGGTCCCTCGCCCACTTGCTCCACACACTACTGTCGTCACCGAGCTGGCACACAAGTCACTGGCCACCTCCTTCTCTCCAGTTCTTCATCACCTAGGTCACGAACAAGTTGCCAGCCTTCATATCCTCTTTTCCTCATCATTCGCCCGCCTTCTCCACTGAGCTCACGGGCGGGTAGCCGGCGACCAAATCCTCATGCTACCCTCGTCACCTCATCCTCCACCTCCTACAGGCGGTCGCTGGTGGTGCGCTCGCGAGTGGTGTGTATGCCCACCAAGGTACATTTTTGAGAAAAACAATTATATGTCATCGAATAACTTCCTTCTTCATGATATGCCCTCAAATAACTACTTCACAATATGCCATCCGGTTCTAATTTTGTTTCACCATATACCATCGTCGTCGCCTTGCCGTCCAAGTCCATCCGTTGACCTTGTTAGTTTTTTCTCCAAAATGGCCAAAATATCCCTACCTTTTCCCCTTCCCCATCTTCTCTTTCATTCTCTCATCCTCGGCTCGATGGCGCGAGAAGCCACGGGTTGACAAAGAATGATCGCAAGTAGTCACAAGATACCTTCGAGGCGGCAAAGCCGAACAGCGGTGGTGTTCCGACGAAGTTTTGGTCCCCAGGGCGGCATCTACTCGGTATAGACTAGCGCACGGCGTGACATCTAGTGCACGGTGAGGTGGTGGCTGGCATGCAGCACCCGCAACGCCGGGGCAGAAGCGGACGACAAGGTGTGAGGCCATAGCCGTGGTTGTCCCGTCATTATCGTCTCCCTCAACTATCGCCTTGCGCTTAAGCATCGCCTGCCCGCTGCCTATATATGACGATCGATGTTGTTAAGTTAATCTTGTTGCATATGGACCTGTGCGCAGTAGCAGCCCCTATGGTTCAGTTATCTAGTCGGTTTGGAATGTTTGGAGGGTTTCCTTTTTGTTATCAATTAGTGATTTGATAACATATGGCAATAGAGATCAATTAGTGATTTGATTGTTAGACAAGAAATTATCTCATGATTTGGTTGTTAGGAGCCAGCCACATCTCTATAAGTGGCATACAGCTGTCATTTGTTTTCAATGAAGCAATAGAGGAAGACAATTAGAAAACACTGTTTGCGGCAGCACCAAAAAAATTGTTGTGCTCTTTCTTCCTTGCATACGTGAGTTTTACTTCCACTCGTGCGTGTGTTTTAGCCAAACATGAGTTCTTTCTTGGTGCTACGTGTGTGAACATGTGTGCGTGTGTTTGTGCTTAGCATTGAGTGTTCCTCTGGTGCTAACAATTGGTATCAGAGCCCAAGCGTCTAACATCTCCTTGGACTTCATGGTTACAGAAGTACACAACCGATGTGTGAGGGGGAGAATGTTGGGAATAGTCCCACATCAGTTGTGAGAAAGAAAAAAGCACAATTTATAAGTATGAGGGGGATCTCATCCATTGGACTAGTCTTTTGGGGGGGGGGAGAAGGTCCAATATCACTTATAAGGCTGTTGCTATAGGGCTTGCATGCGGCAGCTAGTTGTGTTTAGTCCGTTTGGACCTGTGGCTCGGGGAGTAAACCCGGTTGTCGTGGCCTTGCTTTGGCTCCGGGACGCGGTGCACATGGACCCTTGGATCTCCGTGCATGTAGAGCTCTCCCGGTACTTCGTCATAGGCAGTAGTAGCGTCATTCGTCATGGGCAACACCTTATGCTACCTCTGGAGTCTTGCATCATCGTGTTGGCATGTTGAACTCCCAACCAGATGAAGTATTCTGAAATCCGTTCGTGTCAAAATGCGTTCCACATTATTCTCATGCAATCCCCCCAGTTAAATTTATTTCTTTGCACGCAACATGCTGAATCAGGCATTCTCCTTCTCCGGCTCTAGTTGGGTTTCGCTGGCGCTGCTCGTCGTTGTTAGTGACTCTCCGTCTAATCCATTCGCACCCGAGAATCCCCTCATCCTCGCCGCCATTTTCACACAGAGTGCTTAGTGGAGGGAGAGATGAGAAAGTGAGGAGAGAGAGAGGGTCATGCAGTAGTGCAGCACCACGGTAGAAGATGGCTGACTTGTAGGCAGGGAAAACAAATTCATTTTGAAAAAAAAAAATCGGAGGGGAACGAATTGAATAAAATTTCGGTCCAAAATTTCGGTGGGTTTTCAAAATGGACAAAATTTGACCAAAATTTGGACGAAATTTGTCCAAAATCAAATTTAGGATGTAATTTGTCCAAAATCAAATATTTCCAATTTTTTTGAATGAATTGAAAATATTTCGAAGGGGGCGAAATCACCGAAATTAATTTCCCTGCTTGTAGGCAGGAAAAAAAAATTCGCCCCCCTCCGATTTTTTTGTAATTCGTTCAAAAAATTCAGAAATAGTTGAATTTGGACAAATTACATCCTAAATTTGATTTAGGACAAAACTCGGTCAAATTTCGTCCAGTTTGGAAACCCACAGAAATTTCGATCCGAAATTCTGAAATTTCGATGATTTTGGCCCCCAATGAAATTATTTCAAAAACGAAATAAAGTTCCCTGTTGTAGGTCCCTTGGGTAGAGATAGAGCTTGACATGTAGGGCTTAGCTACTACTCACATGTTCATGAGGGTAAAATGGTCTTTGCACACTCTTAACGGCAACCAATTGATGGGCTAGTTGACGACGATGACATGGATTGAAGAAAATTTGAAAAACGATGGCATGGTAAGAATATGCAGTTATTCGATGACAAATCATGAAAGATGGGTTCTTCAGTAGCAAATAATGAATTTTCTCTACATTTTTATATGTTTGCTAGATGCTCGACGAAAGTACCCAGTGGATGATAATGTGCTGGTTGTAAATGTAACTTATTGTACCGAAAATGCATCCTTCATCTAGAAATTGGTCAGAGAATTTCTTACATTTTCAATCCTGAGTTGCTTCCTTGTTCCTGTTATAACCTCAAGAATTATCACCCCCAAACTGTATATGTCTGCTTTGAATGTGATTATTCCATTGTCTAAGTACTCGTGCCATATATCCTGGATAACAACATGACATATAGTTTTGTGGCATTAAGTCGCAAAGCAAGTGCAATTGAGTTGGTGTTGAAAAATAATAGTTATTGGGAGTCTTAGCTTACAATGATCCACGAAGGTTTGTAGTGATAATTCGAGTTTGTTTATGCGTCAAAAGTCTTGACAAACCAAAATCCGTAATTTTTGGCACCATATTTTGATCCAAAGAAGATATTTTCGTGTTTGAGATCCAAATGAATAATTTTCTCTTCGTCATGAAGATATCTCAAACCTTGACAAATTCCCTTAATTATTCTATAACGTTCAGGCCATTCAAGTCCACCATATTCATCTATATATAGACAAAAAGAGAACAACAACGAAAGACGATCGTTAAAGAGAACAACAAAGGCAATCTTAAGATCCTTAAAATTTTCATGCCAAAGAGCATTTGGAACGGTAGGAGATTTTTATTGTAAGACTGATTTTTTTATGTTAACAAAAATGAAGAAATATAGTTGCTTCGATGTTCAGACTATGTATACTTCATTGAATGAAATAGAAGAAATCAAGTACTCACTCTGTTCAAGAATATTTGACATTCTAAACATCGATACGGTCTCCAACATGCAACTTTTACCATTACTTTTTATATTAATATGTTCATAAAATAATATAAAATTATTATATTATGAAAATATTTTCATGACTAATCTAATGATATAATTTTCACGTTACCAATACAAATAGGTTTTTATATATTAGTGGTTAAAGTTAAGAAAGCATGCTTTCTAAAAAGGGGGAATTAGTTATTTGCCCTCGGTTTAGTTGCGTTTTCAGAATTTACCCCTATTCCCGACGTAATACATTTTTTGCCCTTCACTTGGTATGTTTCTTCGCTTTTTGCCCTCTTTGCATTATTTTAATCATATCCGGCTGTTTTCCCCGTTTTGGCCATGCGAATGATAGTATCTTACCCTCCGTTATCAGGCGATCTCCACCCACGCCTCGGGAGCCGCAGACGGACGGCCGGCCGAGCCGCTAGGCAACGGGGAGGTGGGGCCGGAGGTGGAGGCGTGGAGGGAGAGGTCGGAGGTGGAGCGTCTGAGTTTTTGTTGCGGGCGGCGTGGAGCGAGGCGGCGATTTACCGAGAGGCGGATGGAGTTGCGCAGGAGGATCTTGGCATCACGCGGGCGGCGCCGCCGGCGGCGAGGCACTCAATGCTCTCGATACCGGAGCTCGAGGTTGGCCAAAGACGGCGTCACACTTCTCCCGAGCCCCCGCCGAAGTCCGCTGTCATTGAGGAACCACCTCGCGTACCAGACAAAGATCGCCGCACGCGCCGCCGCACCCGTCGCGACGGACGCCCTCCTCGTAGGGAAGCGGAGGCGGCGACGCGCCGCCGCCGACAACAAGACACCGCGAGGCGCGTGGCGGCGGCGGCGCGGAGGGAGGCGGATGGCGGTGGCGATGCTATCGCGGTCGCGGTGGTTCTTGGCCAAGAACTAGAAGTCGCCGTCCAACACCTCGATCTTCTGCGTCGTCCCGCGCCACACGATGATGCACGAGACCTCCACCACCGCTACACCGACGCTGAAGCTCAGGCCCACCTCACGGCGTTGGGCGTCCGTGGAGGCCGCCAGAGGAGCGGCGCGATCGGGCCGTGGCGCGACGGTGCTGGTCGCTCCTCCCACCGGAGGGCGCGTCGTGGTGGGCACATCCGGACGGGCGAAGTCGGTGCCGCCGCGGAGGTGATGGCGGTGTTCATCTTGATGACCATCGCCGACTTCAGCACCAAGACACGGCTCACGCGCCTCCCACCGCACGGCGCCGCCGCCCCACCTCGGCCTCACGCCGCCGCGGCCTCACACCGGCTGCCAGCGCTGGCTTACCTCCCGCCTGGCCGCTTCATTTTCTCGATGGATGGGAGGCCGGAGGCGGCAAGGGATGGGGGGATCCGCACGGGGAGGCGGCGCTGGGGGAGAATGGGAGATGGCCGATGGGGGTTGCTAGGTTGGTCGGTTGGGGGAGATGGGGAGACGAGGAGATAAGAAAGAATGGGTAAAAATGTCTTTTCGCATCTCTTGTAACGGAAAACGGCTAGATATTATTAGCAAAGAGGGCAAAAAGAGAAGAAACAGACTAAGTAAGGAGCAAAAAATGTATTACGTCGGGAATAGGGGTAAATTCTGAAAACGCAACTAAGCCGAGGGCGAATAACTAATTCCCCCTTCTAAAAAACTGAGTAATAACATGCGGCAAAATCATACCTGCGAGATGGCTGTCCAGGCTACCATTACGTACATACTCAAAGCATAGCAGCCTTACTCGTACATCTGCCAAGACGTATCTTCCCTCTAACTCGCTCATTATCCCTTGTGTATCTCACAGATAGCCTAGAAACCTTACAATATTTTTGTGCTTGGTCCTCATCGGACAAGCAACCTCATCCCTAAACAACTTATCTTCAATTAGACCATTGGAAAGCTTCTTCACAGCAACCACCATCCCATTGCGAAGCACTCCCTGTTTAACTTCTCTTGTTAGAATGGACATGAGCTTTTTGATTAACTGTGGTGTGGGTAAGATAAGGTGATGTGTGATCTACGTGATCAATCGATCCTCAGAGATTTTGTTTACCCCCAGAGAGGTCAGTTTTCGAGAACACGTAGGAGAGAAGTGCCTATTTTTACCGATATTTATGTGTAAATCAGTGTTTTGATTTTAAAGGATTAAAAATTAACCTTACCTTGTAAACCACTCCAAATCCACCGCTACCAATTTTATGCTTTTGGGAGAATTCTTTGGTGATTTCTCTAAAAAGTGACAATGGTAGATTAGTTGGCTCCGCGCTTGTATCGCGTAACTTGTTCTCCAGGACATAAGGTGTGTCATCTTCTTCGTCCATCTCGAATCACTTCAAATTGGAGCACAATAACTTCGGTCAGTAACATGAGTTACTACAACATTTGTGCAACCAAACGCGAAAACCAGTTCTTTCGAAATAAAAACACGATATAATAAAGCAGATATATAGAGCCCTCACAAAAAAAAATGCACATAGGGCAGGGATAGGAGTGACCATGATTTTATTGATCCACCCAAAGGAATACAGAAATAATAGATACTACAAAGAACTATCTTGGAGGCAATACACACAAGCATCTTTAATTTGCCCGTCCAAACTCGTTTGGAAGACGAAGCCCACTCAACTCAAGCACGCCTAAGCCTGAGAAGAAAGCACTTGTCTTGATGCAAAGAAAACAGTGAGGGCGTTAGTATTGTTCTAACCTGGAGGAGACAGATGATGCAAGCGTTATCCGAAATGATTGGGCGTGTTCATGACCCTCACTACCTTGCTGCAGGAGACAAGGGATGCTGCAGTCCTGAGTTTTGACGAGGATGGATGGCAGTGAAGCAACCAAGGAGATTGTTACGGACAGTTTTGTAGGAATCCAATTCCAGCGTAGAAATAAGAATCAAGCTGATTTAGGGAATTCAAACATAGCAGGTTCAGTTAAGAAAGAATCAATCCGAGTTGTATTCCAATAGGATTGCTATAGCTATTTACATACGGTTATTGCTCTATATAAAGAGTCGGAGGAGTCTGTAATGAGTCAACCAATTATGAATCAATACAAATAGTTTTCTTCCAAGTTCTTCCTCCCGTCTATTAAGTTCGCTACTCATCCATATAACTCGCGATCTAAACCGGAAGATCCTCGGTTCAGCACCAACTTGGTATCGAGACACCGATCCCGCCCACCATGCCACCCAAAAGTGATTCGCGTCGGATGCAAGGCTCGACGGATTGAACACGCCTAATCGAGCTACTCCGGCCATCACCGATCTACAGTAACAAACGAACAGCGCTGGAGCAACAACCGGCTTCCGATCAGCGCTTGGGCAACAGCCAAAGAGATGCGCACCATGTTTGAAGCCTGCGCGTCGCCCGCTTCAGCTGCGGCGGCGAGACCACCCGGCCAGATCCCGGCCGCGCCTCACGGAGCAGGCGTGCTTCCGCTCCCGACCGCGCTCGACGACGCGTCCGGAACCACATCTGAGAGTCGGTTCCCCCCCAACGCCCGGGTCGAGGTTCATCGAGCACCAGGAGGATTTATGCCCCACCGTGGAATCGGGCGATTTATTTCGACGAGCGCCAGGGTACCGACATCAACCCGGCGGCTATCGCGCCCAGCGGATTTGCTTCGCCGAGGAAACGGCGACGATGTCGACGAACGCCAGGGCTACCGACACCAACCCGAAGGCTCTCGAATACATCTCGATCGGCCCCGCCTTCCGCGCCTGGACCTGCCGGTTTATGACGGGTCGGTCGATCCAATTACTTGGCTCACAAAGTGTGATCGGATTTTTCGCATACCACGCCCGAGAAGAAGATAAGGTATGGATGGCAGCGTTCCACCTATCCGAGGTTGCCCACTCATGGTTCTATCAGTTAGAACGTGATGAGGGACAAATTCCATAGAGCGTGTTCAAGCATTATTGTACAATGCGTTTTGGGCCAGCCATCCGGACTAATACTTTGGGCGCAATCAAAAATCTGCAACAAACGGGAACCTTGGCCAAATATCAGCAAGAATTCACGGATCTTCTTTGCCATACCAACGGGTTATCTCGTATACATCAGATTGAATTGTTTACAGCCGGCCTGTCTGAACCAATTCGCACTCATGTGGAACTAGCCGGGCCGACATCACTGCAACAAACTCTCAACTTGGCGCGCGCTTATGAACGGCTCCATCCTCCGGTTGCCCACCCGACAACGGCAGTCGACGTAGCGCCACCATGCGGCCGATGCCCCGAGCTTGGCCATCACCATCCTCTCGCATCTCACCGCCTTCCCAACGCCACCGACCGGTTCGGTACCACCCGCAAAGACCGGCAATAACCGAGACACGCCGGGGCGTTTTCGCGACCGCCTCTCCCGAGATGGCCGATCGTCGCCAAATGGGATTGTGTTTTAACTGTGACGACCAATTCGTTAAAGGTCACCAATGCAAACGATCGCTTTTGGCTGAACCTGAGTTTGACCAAGTACTGTGGATCGCCGTCTCGATGATCTATTGCGGAGAAAATTGAACCAGAAATTTCCTTGCTCACAGTCACCGGTATTTGCACGGCTCAGACAATGCAGATGAAGGTCCGTATCGGCACGTTCGAGGGCATAGCTTTGTTTGACACTGGCTCAACTCACAATTTCCTCAACAAAGCTTGTGTCGCCGTTAACCTTCCCATCCAACCTCACAACAAGCCGTCAAGGTAGCCAACGGTGACAAAGTTGGACCGCATGGGTCTTTGCACTAATACACGATGACAATCGCACCATCAACATTTGCCGTCGATTTCTACATCATACCACTGTCTGGATTTGATGTTATACTAGGGATGCAATGGTTGAGCACATTGGGGTCGGTACTGTGGAACTTTGCACAGATGCAGTTTTCTTATTGGGCGATGACACTGGATTACTTGGACAGATTGCAGATCCGCCAAGATCCGCAACGCCATTTATTCTGATCGTGGAAGGCACCGACCCAATCGGACATTCTTTTGGTCAATTCAACACCGATTCTCGGAGCCTCACGGATCGCCTCCTACACGTCATGCGATCACAAGATCCGCTTGTCGCCAACGCCTCGATATATCGGTGCGCCCTACCGTTATGCACACATTCGTAAAGATGAAATCGAAGTCCGTGTGCCACGATGTTGGCGCAAGGCATCATCCGACCGAAGTTCATCACAGCTTCGCCACCGCTCACCGGGTTCACAAGAAAGATGCCTCATGGCGATTCTGTGGACTACCGTGCACTCAATGAACATACAATCATGATAAATTCCGATACCTCATGTGGATGAGCTTCGGATGAATTGGAGGGTTCTCACATTTCACCAAATTGACCTCCGATCAAAGCTATCATCAAATTCGCATGTGCGGGAGGATGTCTTTGGCGGCATTCGTGACTCACCACGGTCATTTTGAATTCTTGGTTCTTCCTTTCGGCCTATGCAATGCCCCTTCCACCTTTCAGGCAATGATGAATTCCATCCTTCAGTCCTTCCTCCGCCGATTTGTTCTCGTGTTCTTCGACGATATTCTTATTTATAGCAAAACTTGGGCCGAACACCTTCACCATGTTCGCCAAGTATTGCAGACCCTTTCGGAGCATCAGCTATTCCTTCACAAGAAGAAGTGCACGTTTGGACAGCAACAAATATCATATTTGGGTCATGTCATTTCCCATGATGGGGTAGCTATGGATCAAGCAAAGGTTTCGGCAGTGCTCGATTGGCCACGCCCCCGCAACGTACGATGCTTGCGTGGATTCTTGGGTCTGGCTGGTTATTATCGCAAATTCATACAAGATTTCGGCCATATTGCAGCACCACTTACTCAACTCCTTTGCAAAGAAAGCTTTCGGTGGTCTGAGGAAGCTTCGACGGCATTTGACACTTTGAAGAAGACCATTGCTTCCGCACCCGTCCTTCAATTGCCGGATTTCACAAAAGATTTCGTGATTGACTGTGATGCGTCTGGTTCGGGTTTTGGCGCCGTGCTGCATCAAGGAGGTCGTCCCATCGCATTCTTCAGTAAGGCTGTCGCTCCTCATCAAGCCAAACTTCCAGCTTATGAACGAGAGCTGATTGGACTCGTGTTTGCCGTGCGGCACTGGCGGCCCTATGTCTGGGGGCGCAAGTTTCAGGTTCGGACAGATCATTATAGCCTCAAACATTTATTAGATCAACGCTTGACAACAAAGCCACAACATCATTGGATCCCCAAACTCCTGCACGATTTTTCGCTTATCTACAAACCCTAAGAAAGAGAACATCGTGGCGGATGCCCTCTCACGGCAACATGAGGATGTCGCTTGCATGCATTGTCAACTACGGAATTTTCATATTATGATGATCTATGTCATTAACTTAAAACTCATGCTTCATGGACCGACAAGTACAAGGAATGGAGTGATGGTTCTTACCGTACCGACCGGGAGTTTCGAGGGCTTTTGCTCTTTCGACAACGTATATTTGTACCAAATGATTTTCCAGAATCCAACAGATCTTTTCGGTTGCTCATTCATCGTCCATGAAGGTATCACCAAAACTTTGCATCGCATTCAAGCAAGTTTTTTCATTCTCGGGGACGACGCTTGTTTCAAGAGTTTATTCGCTCGTGTGTCACTTGCCAGAAGCACAAATCGCAACACTTGCATCCGGCCGGATTACTTCAACCCTTACCGGTACCACACCGTGTTTGGGCCGATATAAGCATGGATTTTATCGATGGTTTGCCCAAAGTTGCTACCAAAACAGTCATTATGACAGTGGTTGACCGCTTTTCCAAGTATGCGCATTTTCTCACTTTGAGTCATCCATATACCGCTCAGTCTGTCGCGCAAGTTTTTTTCGACGGCATTGTGAAATTACATGGGTTTCCAGAATCTATTGTCGTGATCGTGACAAGATTTTCACCACCACTTCGACGTGACTTCTTCGACTAGCCGATGTCAAATTACACATGAGCACGGCATATCATCCGCAATGGATGGACAAACGGAGGTCGTTAATAGGACAATTGAAATGTATCTTCGTTGCTTATGTGGAGATCGTAGCGGTCATGGCCACAATGGTTGCCTTGGGCGAATTTTGCTACAACACGCCATTTCATTCCGCTCTTAAATCGACTCCGCTCGGTTGTCTATGGACGGCATCCTCCTCGCTTTGATTCACCGATCGAAGATGCAACGGCAGCTCCCGAGGTCCGTGGTTGTTGGGAGACCGTGATGAATTTCTTCAAGAAATTCGCTTAAGGTTACTACAATCACAACAACATATGAAAAGCTTGGCGATAAGAAGCGCAGAGAAGTTAAATTTCAAGAAGGTGATTGGGTGTGGTTACGGTTACATCAACGCCAACTTTCTGCTCTCTTGCCAGGTCTCAATCAGAAATTACGACCTCGTTTTTTCGGACCATACAAGATCCTTTCTACAGTCGGTCAAGTTGCATATCGTTTGGCACTTCCTGCGCAGACAGCCGTTCATAATGTGTTTCATGTCTCTAATCTCAAGCCGTTCCATGGTAATCCTCCTGACATTGTACCAGCATTGCCTCCTATTCACCATGGAAAGGTCCAACTCCAGCCGGTCCGTATTATTCGAGCAAGATTGAATCGAGGCATTTGGGAATTGCGAGTTCAATGGCACGCAGATTCTATGCAAGAACCTGAAGAAACATGGATAACGCGCGATGATTTCCGTAAGGAATTTCCTGATTATCAGCTCGCGGACGATCTGTTTCAAAAGGAGGGGGGAAATGTTACGGACAGTTTTGTAGGAATCCAATTCCAGCGTAGAAATAAGAATCAAGCTGATTTAGGGAATTCAAACATAGCAGGTTCAGTTTAGAAAGAATCAATCCGAGTTGTATTCCAATAGGATTGCTATAGCTATTTACATACGGTTATTGCTCTATATAAAGAGTCGGAGGAGTCTGTAATGAGTCAACCAATTATGAATCAATACAAATAGTTTTCTTCCAAGTTCTTCCTCCTGTCTATTAAGTTCTGGCTACTCATCCATATAACCTGCGATCTAAACCGGGAAGATCCTCGGTTCGTACCAGAGATCACCAATGGAATGGTGGGACGGGGAAGGGGTAGGATGCTTTGCTACTCGTCGGGAGATGGAAGTGGTATTAAATTGCAAGCCAGTTGAAAAATCTCACCAGTTCTTAACTCCAAAGTCATCCCCGTCGTCTCTACTCCTGTCAGCATCCTGGATAGCAAGTCCAGCACACGCACCAAGGATGCGGGCCATCGATAAGGACGGCTCTGACTAGTTATCGCCATTGTTGAACAATCTAGGACACGTTAGATGCAGTGATTCTCTCACTGATCGCCTCACTGCCAAGTGCCAACCACCCTCATCTGTTTCGAGGACAGGGCAAAGTTTTCAATACCGGAAGTTTTTTTTACCGGAGGTGGCCGGTGTAACCGGAAATCAGAAAATTTGGGCTATTTTTTTTTATCGGAGGTGGCCGATATGGCAAAAAAGCAGAAAATTTCGGATTTTAAATTAAAAAAGAACAAATTCGAGCAAAATTAAAGCAAATTCGATTTTTTGTTGCAAAATTCATCCAAACCGAATTTTTTAGGACAGGTTTGTATTCCCGCCGCGCCCGGCATGACCAAAATTTCCGATTTTGTGCCGAAAATCAGAACAGTGGACAGGGGCGCAGGGGTTGAGGCGGTAGGAGGCCGCGCAGTGGCCCACCGGCATGCACTGAGCTAGCTAGCACGAGAAAAATGAAAGAACATCCGGGAAATGACGGGATGGAGAATTATGAACGAGAAATGATCTTATAGGATAGGGCCAGTTGACGAGCCAAATTATGATGTGGGGTGGAAAGTGACAATGTAAGTGACTTTTGAAGGAGCTAGCGCACATGGTTTTCTCCTCCTTTTCAAGGGCTAGCTACGGATCGCCTGATTTTTCAGGTAGATATTCCACGATATGGTCATGAACATCGACCATCAGAGCAAGCATAATTTTCTGCTTGACGAGCTGGGGATGCTCCCGAGTCTAGAATCGCAGTGGAGCAACCATCACGACGAGGAAGGGATAGGCTGCTACATCTACATAAACGGGAGATGCATGGACGCCTTGAGGCGTAAGTAATTGTCAAGCAAAAATTAAATCTGCACGACAGTTGGAAAAAATATTACACATTTAGTTGGGCCGATTCAAGAACTCTTAGCGTTCTTAAATGTGCCACGCCGTCGTCCTTCCTATCCATGTCATCACACGCACACGATTCGTCAAAACGATAGTTATCACTTGCATTTCGGACCAGCAGTAGTTACATGCATTGCACTGAAGCGACTAAGGGCATGTATAATGGTATAAACAACTGTTGTCTATAGTATCTCTCCATGTCATCTATAGATAGCACTAAAGACAACTCTTACAATAGATTATCTTTTTATATGTCTCTATAGACAACTCTTTCATGTATAATTTATCTTGTTTCTCGTGTTACAGTCAAGTACTGTATGAGAGACGATCTAATTCTCTATGCTCTCTCTCTCATCCACATCATCTAATATCCAGCGTGACAAATCTTACAGATAGCTGACATCATACTATTATACATACTCTAAGTGTAGTGCATGCCATGAACGAGTTTTAGACGTTTCCTCTTTGACCAGGATGGGTCATGGTAATGAAGTCAAGTTACATGTGAGAATAGTAATTTTGCATGCAAGTTGTTACATCCATATAATTCATCTCCAATGCAGGGTTACGCACATCAATAACAAACATGATAATGTAGCATATAAATTATGGAGACCATGTGGTATGGTTCTAATCTAGGTGTTTAACAGTTGACATCGTGTCGAAGTATTTGGGGGAATAAAAACTCGGTTTGGCAATTTATCAGAGTTGCTGTCAGGTGGCGACGGTCTGACCGACCATAGGTGGTGGTCAGAACGGCGGTGTGTGTTTTTTGAGGAATGGATACAAAACACTTGTGTGGAGCTGTTTAGAGGTGAGTTTGCATCAGGTGCCATTAAAAATAGAGACTGGACGCAAAACTAGATAGAGTTTTACCGATAAGTCCAAAGAGAGCGTTTTCTAGAACTGGGAAGTGGTCCAACCAGTCCCCTGTTATTGGGGCTCGCAATCAGACCAACCATTTGTTGACGGTCTGACCGGCTAGGGTGAGTTCATGCATAGTGGGATGTGCTGAACTTTGGGAATGGGCCAAAGTCATGGGATTCAATGCTCAGGTATTGTAACGTCCCGTTTGTCCAGAGTTCTTGAAGTTTTCAAAATAAAAAAAACCATTTGATTTTGTTGAGAGTTCAAAGCTTAACTTGAGATTTTAAAAGAGCTTTAATTGACCAAACCAAACTTCAACTAAATCAATTCGGTTTCTTCTGGGGTTTGTTGGAGTTTTCCTTCCTCTCTCTTTTTGCTATGTGTGCCTTTGAGCTTGGCTTCTCCTTTCCAGGACCTCTTCTGTGTCTGGACCTCTCCCTCGGTCCAGACCTCCTTTCTGTTGGACCTCCCCCTTGCTCAGACCCCTTTTGTTAGTCTAAGACCTCCCTTTAGAGTTTAGACCAGCTCGGGTTTGTGTTTCAAACCTTTTTTTATCTCTGGACCTTTCCTTGTATCTTTTGTTTGGACTTCCTTCAGTCCAGACCTCCTCTTTGTTGGTTTGAATCTCTTTCTGTTTAGACCTCCCTTTGGTCTAAACCCTTTTCTCTGTCTAGATCTCCTTTGATCTAGACCTCTTTCTCTATTTTGGACCTTCCCGTGGATCTCTCAGCGTTCATTTGAACTCACTGAGTTCATTTGGGCGTCCCTGAAATCCTTTTAGACCTCCCCGTGCCCTTATGGATCCCCCTGTGTCCATAAGGAGCTCCTTTTGATCTCCCCGCATCCAATCAGACATCCCCTTTGGAGATCTTAACCGCTCAGACCTCCCCTTTATTAGATCTGGCCGTTAGGACCTCCCCTTTGGAGATCTTAACCGTTCAGACCTCCCCTTTGGAGATCTTAACTGCTCGGACCTCCCCTTTGTTAGATCTGGCCGTTAGGACCTCCACTTTGGAGATCTTAACCGCTCAAACCTTCCCCTTGTTAGATCTGACTGTTAGGACCTCCCCTTTGGAGATCTTAACCGCTCAAACCTCCCCCTTGTTAGATCTGGCCGTTAGGATCTCCCCTTTGGAGATCTTAACGTCCAGACCTCTCCTCTGTTTGATCTTTGGATCTGAAGGTCTAGACCTCCCTAGCGTTTGGACCCACCGCTGGCTCTTGCGGTTGTACCGCTCGAGTTTTTGCCTTCCTCGCCTTAGGACCCTTTGATGCTTATCAGACGGCCCAACCTTGTTGGCACGTTCACTCGGTCCGAACATTCCATCCTTTTTGTGCCCTCTGATCTGTATCGGACGGCTTGGTTTAGTTGGAGCGTTCGCCCGGTCCAAACATTCCATCCTTTCTGTGCCCTCTGATCTGCATCAGATGGCTTGGTCTAGATGGCTCGTTCGCTTGGTCTGAACGGCCTATTTGCCTTGCTCCGTTTGATCAAGATCTAACGGCCCCTGTCCTTCCCGTGTATCCTTGCTTCCGCAAACCTCCCTTTTGCTCTCGATCTTGACTGTTGGGATCTCGTTTGAGAGATCTAACCGTCAAGACCTCCTTGCAGTGTTTTGGACCTCCTATCCTTAAGACCTTCTCGTGTCTTTTGGACCTCCTCTTGGGACCTCCTCCTTGTGTTTAGACCTTTGAGGTCTAGACCTCCTCCTTGTGTTTAGACCTTTGTGGTCTAGACCTCCTCCTTGCGTTTTAGATCTATGTTAGTCTAAGATCTCCCCCATAGCCTAGACAACATTCCTTGGGTTTAGACCACCCTTCTGGTCTAGACTTCTTTTTGGTTATGACCTCCCTTTGATGGTCGAGACCAAACCCCGAGTTGCTCTCAGTTTGGGTTTGTGTTTCAAATATCCTTGATTTCTGAGAACCAAGTTAGGGTTGGTTCTCCTCTCTTCGAACCTTCCTCTTACTTGACCTCCTCAAGACTGGATCACCTGGTGATTCGGACCTCCTTGTTGTCTTTAGGACCTCCCGTCCTCAAGACCTCCCCTTTGTCTTCAGGACCTCCTTGTCCTAAAGACCCCTTTGTCTTCAGGACCACCTCTAGACTTCCTTATCTCTAGGATCTCCTCAAGACCCCTCTCTTGGTCCTTAGGACCTCCACCCCGCAGGACCTCCCTATCCTTTTGACTTCCTTGTCCTCCCAGACCTCCCCGTGTGTAAGATCGAGGAGGCCGACTAGAGGGGGTTTGAATAGGCGTTTTAATTTTTTTTTGACTAAAACCGATTTCTAATACGGAAGCTAATACAAAAACGATTTTGCACAATTAAAGCTTAAATCAACTAGGTTCACCTAAGTGCACCAACAATACAAGTCTATTGAAAAATAGCTATTAAGCAAGGACTTGTAAGCTATTCAATATGATCAAAGTAAATAGCACAAAGTTAGGCAAGCAATCATCCACAATGAATAAGCAATTTAATACAAGGAATATAAATTGCACAATGTAAAGCACAAGAATGCAAACCACAATTGACACGGTGATGTTTTACCGTGGTGATCGGAGACTTGCCGGTCTCTCCTAATCCACGTTCAGGGAAACCCAAACCAATTGGGCCGGCTCTACGAATTAAGCCTTCCTCCGAGGTAAGTCCAACCACTTGGACCGGTTCCAAACCGAACCAACACCTCGCTCCACTAGGGTTGCTCTTTCCTCCACTCCGGAGATGGCGAGCACCACACCACTCACAAACCGCCTGTGTCTTCTCACAATCTTCTTTGAGAAGCTCACCGGCCCAACAACGCCACCACGCCGTCTAGGTGTCGGCAAACACCAAGAGTAACAAATCTCCAACTTTCACTTGAAACAATCAAGTGTCAAAACTCTATGGATACAAAATCCACCACCTAAGGCAACACATGCACTTAGGGTTTGCTCTCAATCACTCACTAAGAGCAACACATGCACACAAGAGTAGAGAGGGCTTGCTCTTAGCTCAAAGAGTGTCTAGCACACAACCACAACACTTGGATATATTTTTCACCCAACCAGCCACCTTTCACACACGGCCAAGGTGGGTATTTATAGCCCACACAACCAAACGAGCCGTTGGAGGCAAAATCCCTGAAAAAACGGGACAATCGGTAGTACCGCCAACCAATGGCCGGTACTACCGTGAGCGTAGTAACGGCTATAAAACTAGCCATTGCAAAGGGATCCGGTACTACCGCCAACACATACGTGGTAGTTTCTCTAGTCGGTAATACCACACAAAGCACTGCGGTACTACCGCTCAACCGAGAGAGCAACATATGCTCACGAAATCGGCTAAGGACCAAAATACATCAGTTCTGGAAAATACGCACCGCCAACACAAACGCGGTATCTTCGATGCGTACCGCTCACACAGAGCCGGTACTACCGCACCAACAAAGAGAGCCAAGCAAACCCAAAAACATACGTTCTGAAATTTACATACCGCTCCAAAACGCCGGACCTACCTTCTTGTGGTAGTATCACAAGACACAATACGCCGATACTCGCATACACACGCCACTACCCAACACATGGACTTGACACGTGGACCGCGAAGATCAAATTTGCCGTTCGGACCGCATGTCTAAGCCATTAGATCTGGGCTCCGTTCGAATGGTCCGAACGTCCACCGGTAATACCGCAACCAAAGCCGGTACTACCTCTCAACGGTAGTTCCGCGATATCCACGCCGGTGCTACCACACCACCATAGAGCAACGCATGCTCAACAATTGCAGTAGTTCCGCCAAGGAACCACCGGATATACCGCAGAGCGGTAGTTCCGCGCAACACATACCGGTACTACCGTTTTTCAATGTAAAGCAAAGTTTATGCTCGTTTCAACTCAATTTTGCATAACACATTTTCCAAATTGATACGTGATGCAAACACAAGTTCAAGGCATGATTCTCAACAAGTTGCAAAACACATTTGCCAACTTTTAGAATCAATACCACAAGGAATAAGGTACATGGACTTAGACAATTTGCAAAACACATTTGCAAGCTGCAGTCACATGCTACAAGGAATATCCATGAGCCACACCTATTTGCAAAACACATTCGCAAATATTGGCAACATGTTAGGTCGAGCTAGAGCAAACACAATGAGCTATCAACACATGACTAACTCAAGCTACTAGTCAAAGACCCCTCTTAATAGTACGGCGACCTATACTAGCAATCCGGTCTCCCATCCAAACACCGAGACCGGTAAAAGACTAGGAACACAACCTTAGCGCTAGCTAGCCATACCTTTGCCTTTAGCATCTTCTTGAAGCTTGATGACGCACATCCTCGCTTCAACTCCGAGTTCTTGACTTGATGCTCATCAACACATGATGACATCCTTTGCTAGCCCTTCATCAACACATGATGAAGCTTCTCTTGACTTGATCAACACACGATCATATCTTCTTTATGAACATCATCGACACACGATGATTTCCTTTATCTTGAACTTGATGCGCATCAACACGAGATGCATCCTTTACACCAAGCTCTTGACTTGATGACCATCAACACATGATGTCATCCCAAAATGTCAACCTCATGGAACAACCTATTTCATCCAACTCATAGAAAATGTTAGTTCCAACAATATGATTATCATTAATTACCACACCATACCATTAACTCATAATGGTTGGGACAAGATGCCACAATCTTTCCCAAATTGGTAATTGATGATAATCACATCAATAGCGAATAATTGAATAGAAATTGATGTGAGTATATACTAACTACACAAGTTATATATATACTCAACATGAGTGTATACTGAACTACACAAGTTGTATGTACTCAAGGTTATATGAGCATATATGAACTATACAAGTCTCATATACTCATATGAATATATTAACTACACATGTTAAATATATTCAGAATATGTTTCAAAGTAAGGATCCTTAAAGTATGTAAAAGAGGAATATGGATCATTTATAATGGAATCACAAAATATAGAATGAACTCCCCCTAAATGTGTGCATACACAAATGTGTAATGGGATCATATGCACATATTCAAATTAACCTTTTGGTGGAGTTTAACCTATATTTTGGATCCGAGGAATGCAGCTAAATATGTAAGAATTATGATGTCGAAAGCATACCTCTTTGATTTTCACCTTTATATCCAAATGAGACTAAACAGTATGTATAACAATGAAATGTTAGTCTCACAATTTAGATTTGTCATTAATCACCAAAACACCATTAACCTATAATGGCAGGTCTAGATCCTTCAATCTCCCCTTTTTTGGTGATTGATGACAAATCCTTTGTTAATAACAACATTTGGATATAAATCAATCATATGATAAGAATGAAAGCATTTTAATGAAATGAGATGAAAACCAAAACCTTTTATACTCCCCTTTGGCATTAGACATTCTCTCCTTTTGTTGATATATTCTTCCCCCTTTGTGATTTATTTTCCCTCTTTATGGACTAAGCATAAGATGAGGTAAAAATATCGAAATGAAGCTCATACAAATTCTCCCCCTTTTGGCATTAATCATCAAAAAGGAGTCTCTGCAAAAACTTATAAGCTAGGCAGAAGAATTTATTTTAATATGAACATTGAAATATTCTCCATATATTCTTCATAGAGATGAAAACTCCTCTTAAATGTATGCAAAGTGGGATGTGAGTTGAAGATTATGCATATGAAAGGATTTTAAGAAACTTTTGACGGAGTTTCTTCTAAAAAATGGATCCAAGGAGGCATGACAAAATAGATAATCATGAAATCAACAATAACATTTAATCATAATCACATTTCAGACAAGGATATTCAATAAAACATAAGCCTCATTAACCATCAAGATCAATCAGTGACAAAAGAACCATAAAGTTAAACTATTACACACAGAAGATTAACCAAAAGACATAATAATCCATGCATAGTATATAATAACAAAATGTTTGCTCCCCCTAAACTTTTCTAGGTCTTCTTGGTCTTCTTCTTCTCCTCTTTTGTCATCAAGAAGAACCAAAAGGATGCAATAATTCATTCATGGCTAGGTCTGAACAAGGGTCATAGCCAGACTGATCTTGAGGAGAGGGAGGAGCTGGAACTTGAGGAGCTATAGCATGAGGAGGTGGAGCTTGAGAAGATGGAGCTTGAGGAACTGCAGTTGAGGAAGGGGAAGCCCTTGCCGGTGAGTTGAGTCGACAACGAGAGTAGTGCCTAGGAGCTAGAGAGTTCACACAATCAGTCAAAGCGGCAAATCTGTTGTTGGTTTCATTTTGGAACTCTATTTGTGCTGCCTTCATCTCTTGTTGAGAAACTCTCAACTCTTGCAAATTGTTGAGGATCAACTGTTGGTTTTGGAGAATTTGAGCAAAAGTAACTTGACCTTCTTCTTGGGCTACTGCCCCTGGAGCATCCTCTTCTTGCTGTTCTTGATGTGCTTGCTGTTCTTGTTGTGCTTGCTGTCCCAAAAACTGAACAGGAGGATTTTCTCTTGGTTTATATGCCTTGTGGACTGTCCCTAATCCTCCTTTATAACCAGTTTGCCTCACAATCAAAGCCATAATATAAGGAGCATAATAAATTCGCTTAACTCTGTCATTCTTGGAGGAGGTAATCCCTTTGATGATAACATCTATGACATCAAACTTCTTGCCATCCATGATAAGATCTATTAGGTTCCATGCATGTCCTCTTATGGCATCGAAGTTTCCACTCTTAGGCAGAATTGTGTGATTAATAATTCTATTAATCAAACTAGGGATAGGTTTTAGACCATGGATCTTCCCTAGAGTGGACCTGACATTCCTGTCATAGAAATCTGTCCAAGTAGGAGCTAGAAGGGCAGGGCTATCATAGACTTTCTCATAATTGCTTGACTCTGTATGTAAAGCAAGCTCAAAATCATGTTTAGTGCAAGTCAAAATCCTTGAACCTGTCATCCAAGATATTTCATTGAAATCTGGTGAGATATAAGAAGTGGCATAAAATTGCCTGATGATCTCTTCATTATAATCACTTCTGAGTGCAACTAGTTGATGTAGACCGGCTCTTTGAAAAAGTTTATATGCACCTTCATACTTGTCCAAGTTGTTCAAATGAGCCCACTTAATCCATTTATGATCAGCAAATTTTCTGTTGGGACCATAACATTGCTCATAAACTAACTTATGAAAATTTGTATGGAATTTGAGATCTGAAGAAGACCTGGAAAACTCAAATTGATTCATGTGATGCATTATAGTGTAGTCATCACCAGACATTCTCCTCAAATCTATCTCTTGTTCCTCAGCATCTCCCATTTCTTCATCACTTCCTGTTGCTGCCTCACTTCCTAATTGAGATGAATTCTCTTCATCTTCAGAATTATCAGCAGGACCCTTTCCTCTGTCATCAGTTCGCTTTTGTCGAACCTTTGAAATTTCTTGATCTCTTGCAGACTGCCGAGAAGACGATTGGCCTCGAGTGGCACCAACTGATTTGCATGTAATAACTCTTATTCTTGGCATCTTCAAACAGATAGAACAGGTTACAAAGGAGTTTACAGGATTAAACAAGATAGAATTAATCTTGAGTGCAATGATCTTTGCTGTTCTGTCAGTAAAATCGGTAGTACCGACATCCAACACGCAGATACCGTGCATCGCGGTAGTTCCAAGAACATGTTGAGCCAGATACTGCTTTTCCCGAACCGAATCGGGCTTGAATTTGATTTCGATTTTTGATGTTTCTTATGAATTGAATCCAAGGAATAGATGTATGATCATCATAAAACATCAATCACGCCAATATGCCCAACAAAAACCACAAAGATCATCTACATTCTCGATTAACCCTAAAATGTGATCTAGGGTTCCAAACTTAGGTAAAACAAGGATTAAAAGGGGTTTTACCTTAAGGATTGAGGGAGTGAAACCCTGGAGATGCAAGAAATTGACAGGAAACAACAAATGCTAAAGAACTTCAAGGATTTGAGAGTGGGTTTTGGAGTTCTTTCGGGGAGAGAGAGAGAGAGACCGAGAGGCGGCGGTGAAAAGGAATGTGGTAGTTCCTTTTGAAGTAAAGGGGTGAGGGAATAAGGTAAAACTGCCGTAGTTAATGCCCGCTTACCAACCAATGTGGTAGTTCTGTTCCTTCGCCATCGATCGTACCGCGAAGCGGTCGTACTACGAGAACAACACCGGTCGTACCGATTATCCTGGGACTTCCAGAATTGAGCAGAGATGATTATATTTGCAAATGATCCCAAATTTTTGCACTCAATTAAATAACATTTAGGATCATTATGCAATAGATAACAGATATAAACTTTATGAACATAATTTTTTTTTATAAATTTGATTTTTGATTTTTGCAAGTCAAACTTTTATTTTCATTAAAACTTTTGAAAGAGCCAAATTCTGCAAGACTAACTAATTTAAAGAATTTAAAGCATCCAATTGCATGTATGAGTCATAAATACCATTATGGACCTATTCATGTGAATAATTTTAGCTCATATGGCAAAATTCACTTAAGTGCTAGAAAGTGACCACTTTAGTCACATAAGTATTTTGGACGAGTTTCGAAATCAAATAACTTTTGATGAGTTGGTCTTTTGGAAATCCTTTGAATACGAAAAAAGTTTAGAATAGCCAACTCTAGGATTTTCCTTTTGGGACAAATATCAAATTCCTTTTAGAATAGATTTTACACAAAAATCTAGTTTTGGTCAAAAACAAGATTCTATGATCTAGAATTTTGGGTAGAAACTCATTTTCATTTAAAATAGGTTTTTCTTGAGCCAAAACCTTTGGGAAACCTTTGAAAAGCATTTGTATACATTTTGCAACTAATTTTTCAAAGGATTACTAATAGTTATGAAATTTTTGACTTTTGGCTAAAAGGCTCATTTTGAAAAACATTACTAGCACTTAATTTCTTTGGGCACATTTAGGGATGCGATATACATGTATATGACTTAGCACTCCCCCTTAATGTGCCACAACCATCCTGCTCAAGATTAATCATCAAGATTATGAATATGAGCAAGAACACCCTTCTATAAGATTTTCATGAAATGCAGCCTATACAAGGCAAAGGGTCTAGATACTTCAATGTAAGTACTTGTTACCGAAATGGCATGGGCTTATGATATGAATTGATTATCCTCAAGCTTGGCTCCAATTTCGCACATGGTAAAATCTACCTCTTCATATGTGAGCCAAACCTCCAATGCCTTCTCCAAGTACCTATTAAGCATTTAAGCGTATTTTGGTACCCAAACTTGGTTGGGTCCTTGAATGTTAGTCACAATAGATTTGGGCACCCAAATGGCCCTTTTGACAATAGTCTTACATGAACTAACATTCCTAGTAAATACATTGCCATACTTATCCTTCCTAAGCAAATAATCATTATTATAAATAGTTGGCTTAGGAGTGATACCTTTGGGACATTCCTTAATAAAATGTCCTTTCTCTCGGCAATTGTAGCAAGTAGGGATTTTTGCTTCCCTTTGATATCTTCTTTTCTTGCTCAATGCCAGCTTGCCTCTTCGTTGGATGTCTTAGCTTGACTTCCTTTTGATTTGGGCACACCAAGGCAATGTGACCATTCTTCTTGCATCCAAAGCACTTGACATTGTTGAATTGTTTTCCTCTTTGCTTTGTGTTGCTCTTCACTTTCTTCTTGGTCACGAAACCAAGTCCTCCCTTGTCATTTTTCTTATTAGGGCACACGGAGGAAATGTGACCCTTCTCATGACAATTAAGGCACTTAATATTCTTCGTGTGTCTTGCATTGTGCCTCATCTTGCTATTCTCCTTTTCTTCTTGGGAGTAAAGCCAATACCACTCTTATCTTGCAAGCATATTTGCTTGCTCAATATTTCATCGAGAGTGGCCTTCCCTTTATAGCTTCTTTCCAAGTCAATCTTCAGTTTTGTGACTTGGGCCTTGAGCTCATTATTTTCCTCTACAAGGTTAGTATCACAAGACATAGAGGAAATAGAAGCATCTAATTTTGAACAACAAGGCATATCAATTAAATCATCACAAGAAGTGGATACATTAATTTTAGATGAATTGCAAGATATAGGAGCAATACAAGGCAAATCATCTAATAGATCACATGTAATCCCTATATCCACTTTAGAGCTAGTATAATTTTTAAGAAGGAGGGTTTCATGATCATTCTTTAGAACATCATAATTATTTTGAAGCAAATTAAATTCTTTCTTCATAACTTTGAATTTTGAAACCTCCTTTTCCATAAAAACATTTTGCTCTTCTAGCATATCAATTAACTCATCATATGAAGGCTCATCATTATCATCATCATTATATACCTTCTTTTTACCTTTTTCCATAAAGCAATGAGGCGATGTTGATGGAGTTGAGGATTCATCATAGTCGGAGCTAGAGGTTGAGCATTCTTCTCCCGACGTCCATTCTTCTATGCAATCATCACTAGTGGAAGTGGACCTTTCATAACATTCTTGAAGATGGGTCCACATCTCATGAACGTTCTTGAGATCGCATATGGCATCAAACACATCTACACTCAAAGCACTAAATAAGGCGTTAATTGCTTGAGCGTCGAGATGTAAGCATTTCTCTTCCTCATTAGTTGGAGCAAGATGATCCAATGAAGGAGAAAAGCCAACATCTACAATCCGCCATATATTTAGGCCCATGGCCTTAAAACAACATGACATGCGGATTTTCCAATGAGCATAATTTGTGCCATCAAAAAGAGGTGCTTTACCAAGGTACACTAAATCTCTAGTCACCATCCTTTGCTCGCTAGACGGTTAAGTCTAATAAATGAGAGACCAAGCTCTGATACCACTTGTAAGATCGAGGAGGCCGACTAGAGGGGAGGGGTGAATAGGCGTTTTAAAAACTTCTTTGACTAAAACCGATTTCTAATGCGGAAGCTAATACAAATACGATTTTGCACAATTAAAGCCTAAATCAACTAGGTTCACCTAAGTGCACCAACAATACAAGTCTACTGAAAAATAGCTATTAAGCAAGGACTTGTAAGCTATTCAATATGATCAAAGTAAATAGCACAAAGTTAGGCAAGCAATCATCCACAATGAATAAGCAATTTAATACAAGGAATATAAATTGCACAATGTAAAGCACAAGAATGCAAACCACAATTGACACAGTGATGTTTTACCGTGGTGATCGGAGACTTGCCGGTCTCCCCTAATCCACGTTCAGGGAAACCAAAACCAATTGGGCCGGCTCCACGAATTAAGCCTTCCTCCGAGGTAAGTCCAACCACTTGGACCGGTTCCAAACCGAACCAACACCTCGCTCCACTAGGGTTGCTCTTTCCTCCACTCCGGAGATGGCGAGCACCACACCACTCACAAACCGCCTGTCTTCTCACAATCTTCTTTGAGAAGCTCACCGCCCAACAACGCCACCACGCTGCCTAGGTGTCGGCAAACACCAAGAGTAACAAATCTCCAACTTTCACTTGAAACAATCAAGTGTCAAAACTCTATGGATACAAAATCCACCACCTAAGGCAACACATGCACTTAGGGTTTGCTCTCAATCACTCACTAAGTGCAACACATGCACACAAGAGTAGAGAGGGCTTGCTCTTAGCTCAAAGAGTGTCTAGCACACAGCCACAACACTTGGATATGTTTTTCACCCAACCAGCCACCTTCCACACACGGCCAAGGTGGGTATTTATAGCCCACACAACCAAACTAGCTGTTGGAGGCAAAATCCCTGAAAAAACGGGACAATCGGTAGTACCGCCAACCAATGGCCGGTACTACCGTGAGCGTAGTAACGGCTATAAAACTAGCCGTTGCAAAGGGCTCCGGTACTACCGCCAACACATACGCGGTAGTTCCTCCAGTCGGTAATACCGCACAAAGCACTGCGGTACTACGGCTCAACCGAGAGAGCAACACATGCTCACGAAATTGGCTAAGGACCAAAATACATCAGTTCTGGAAAATACGTACCGCCAACACAAACGCGGTACATCCGGGATGCGATCGTACCGCTCACACAGAGCCGGTACTTGTCGACGATCGAATCGCCGATCTTACTTAAAATAAACGAGGAAAATGACGTGGAATATCCCGGAATGGAATGGGGTCGCCTTTATTGATATGAACTGGATTTACAAGATGTGGCTAAGTACTACCCTCAATTACATCAATGGAGGAATGTTAACCGCAATCGACTTAGAATATGAGTCTAAGGTGATTATCTAGCTTCTAATTCCACCGCTTAGGCTTCGTGCATATCTTTGCCTTGGCCTTGTTTTGTGTGTCGCCTATCGCCTCCTTCTTGTCTCTGCTTTTTCTTTTCGTCTTACAGGCTTTACCTTTAAATAACTTCCGAAGAGGTGGCGCATACTCGGAGAAGACGATGCGTGAAGCGCTACGATCGGTCGAACGGTAGAGCGCTTAGCAATGTGCTAACTTCCTTGCGTTGCTTGTGAAAAGCTTAACCGTATGGTGGTTAATAGTCAATGTCTCGGGGTTGTACCATCGCATGGTTTGGAATGTATAACACGTGTTCCATTCATCATACGATAAGAAATACCGCCAAGAATTTTACGAGCGGTTATCCGGTCGGGATTAGGCACAAAGCCTCATCCCACCGTGGTACCCATTAAGTAACCTCTCAATACTAACGACTGTGGAGGTCGTTAGTCTTAGGGTAACGACCATGAAGACGTATGGTCTTTTATTATGCATTAAAAATAATACATAGAGGTTTTAATCTCGCCACCAGCCCCTAACTTTAAATGAACCGGTCGTGTATATACCTTTTTCCGATGAAATCGTGACGGGCGTAACCCATTTAATGTCGTGGTATACTGAAAGTCTGTGGTTCACTTTAAAGTTGAGAACTTGCCTTTGGAAACGAAGAGTTCCTCTCATCGCTTGAACAAAAAGAAGCTTTTTGTCGGTTGGACTTTGTGGGAATCCTTCAAAGTATCGGAAGTTTATAAAATCTTCTCTCGCCGGGCTCTTAGAATTTTTATGCTTCCAAAATCCCTTTAGCTTCTCGCCAAGAAATCCTCCGAGCCTTTTCTGTTCTTCCACCACAAAGTCTTCAACTTCCACTACTCATCCTTGAGGATTTTCGCCATGTCGAGCAAATTACGAAGTGGTTGCCTTGAATTGGGCAAGAAAAAGCTTGAGGCTTTGGCGAAGATGGGAATGCTCCCAGATAGAAATCGATTAATTGGAGACCGCGACGGAGAGCATTTTCCGAGCCGTGAAGATGAGGAAATCCTGTTTTTCTCGCCTACATCGAATGTGGGCCGAGATTATCGGTACACAAATTCCTCCTCGCGTTCTTGAACATTACGGGTGGAATTAGTGAATTTGGCCCCAAATTCGATCGCAAATATCAAGATTTTCAGATATTTGTGCGAGGCATACCGGGAATACAACCGAACTTGAAGCTCTTTAGTTATTTCTACCGCATGGTGATGGGAAAATCATGGCAAAATCTGAAGCGACTCTGGGAATGCACATTGCGCCTTCATGACGGAAGGCCGATGAGTACATCCTCATGTACGCCAAATCTTCATGGTCGCTATGGAAAAGTACTGGTTTTACATGACGATTACGAAGACGATGGCCTCTATTTCACGAACTAGAGCAAGTGAAAACCCCAAATGGAAGGAGACCGTAAAGAAGACAGGATAGTCAAAAGATGGGCGGATGCCATCTATGACTTCTGAGTCGAGGCCCGACTTCGTGGCATGTGGTGAAGGATTTCACCTTTCGCCGATTAGCCCATTGAAGCTCCGACTCATTCCCCGCCCGGTGCCTTGATCGTGATAAAGCTACCTCGTAAGGTGGTAAGTCTTTGAGATAAATTCGATCGGTATTTTGATTTGATTAATGTATTACCTTAAAATCATCTATTCTTCCTTCGTTAAAGCTCTTTCCTGGGGAAATTAGAGAACGAGTCAGATGATCTGCGGGGAGCCTCGGAGAAAAGGTCAATACCCCAAGATCTTAGCCGTAACTCCTATTGAAGGGAGATCGGCAAGGCTTAAGGTAATTTAATCAAAATTCCTTTTACCATGTGTATACATATATTCCACCAGATTTCCAATCGTGTTTACTTTTGCGATCGGTCGGATTATGAATCATACAATCTGTGAGGATCAACGCCCCACCTTAGTTCCGACCGAGTCGTGCCTCGAGGCACTTGAAGGAGATGAATCCTCGAGGTAATAGAACATTTCGAATCATATATGTACGAATTTTTAGATAAAGGATTTCTCACCCAATCAAATTTGTTCTTTGATTTAGGTGGATAAGTTCGAGGGCCCGAGAATGTAATCATGGAGGTCAGAACTCAGAGTGGTCGTGCACGACCTTACTAAGTTATTCTTGAAACAAGCGATCCGGAGATTGATGAAACCACTCCTCCCACCGAGTCGTCGAATGCGGTCCTTGATGAACTGGTCGAGGACATAGCTTCCGACATCTTGTTGGAGGATGTGAGGTTCGAACAAACCTTGCCGTCCGTAACCAAAGAAAATTGGAGGAGAAGAAAAGGAAGGCTAGCGGCACAGATTTCTCTCTTGCTGCTTTCAGAGTCAAATCCGGAGATTAACAAGGTATGTACAAATGAAAGTGGTCGATAAGTATGTACCTCTAATAATTCCTTGATGATTTGATACTTTGAACTTCCCATCTTCGGTTTGCATAGGTCTTCGTGTTCCGGCGTTTCCACTGTGTTCTTCCCGAGGACTGCACTGTGGAAGTTCCCATCAGAGCACTTCTCGGACAAAGTTCCCGAGGAAATAGTGGTCAAGAAGCCCCGAGCAGTGACAAGGGCAACGGTTGAGTTGGATCCTTTGGTGATTGAAACCCTTCTATGGAGGTAGATGCCTCTGAGAGGTCTCAATAGGTTCCGATCACTGTTGATAACCCTTCTCAACCTAACAAGTTCCCTTTTCGTCCCCGATTTATCGAGGATAAGGAGCTTGATGAGGCGTGGCAGAAAGTATCGGATACTCAACTCAAGATGCACCCTGATTTGATTTTTGCTGGTTATAATGACCAGGCAATTCGGGTAAGTATTCTACGACCAGCTTCATAGCTCTTCTTTAAAAAGTTTATAAGAAACTTAAGAAAGAGAACGCTATTTGTGTAGCATTTGGTCGAGAACTTTGCTATGATCGGAGGACTGACCCAGCGAGTTAAGGACTTGGAGCAAAAGCACTCCGAGTTGGGAAGTAAGAACTTTTCCCTTTTGAACTTTTGTTTCTTCTTCAATACTTTGCTCCTCTACAATTATTCTCCCTTATCGTATTCGATAGATCTGGAGAAAATAAAAGAGGAGGTTGTGGTGAAAAAGCCAAGACACTCTTCTTGAAGAAGAAATAAAAGCTAAAGATCATCATTTGTTTGAAGCAAGTTCAATTTAAAGATCGGTTGATCGTCAAGCAACGACCAAATATGAAACACTTAGCAAAACAAATGAAGGTAATATGTCGTAAGCTTGATTTTTCCTTCACTTATGCTTGTGTTCATTAAGCGATTTGTTTTGCAGAGCAAACGCAAATGCCTTGAGCAGTAAAGAAAACTCAAATTTGAGCAGATAAGGAGGCGCTCTTGCTTAAAATATTGATGAAAAGATTCATGCTTTGAACAAGATGATCTTTGATATGGGATCAGGATCAAGCCTGCCTTCCTTAGGAGATCCAATAGAGAAAATGAACTATTTGGGTCAACTTCTAGAGGACCTTAAAGTTCTGCTCAAAACTACTTGGACGAATTATGCCCAGGCCCTAAAAACAGGCGTTGCAAGTGGAGTTAGTTTTGCTTTGGCAAAACTGAAAGCTTCCGACCCCTCCATAGATCTCCAAGCTGTTAAAGATGACTTCAACTGCCCACCTGAGGAGGCGACCAAGTTCATGGAAGAACTCAGGCCACTCGGAGATATAGTTGTAGAGGAGATGGAGGTCGAATCTCCGACAAACAGTAGTTAGGCTGGGAATATTTCTTAGAGTAGGTTCCTGCAAGTGTAAAAATATTTGAATATCTATGAAAACTTACCTTTTATGTCATTGACAAAGCTTTTGTTTATCCTGTTTGACTTTTTTTAAATTCTCGTATATTTCCTAGCCCCCGACTGCTTTATAGTAGAAGAACGTTCTTGTAAGCAAAGGAGCCAAGAAAGAGAATAAAAAGAGGTCATAACCATGTATGTGAGTTTTTGAAGGTATGTTTGGATATGTAAGACAAAACTGATCGTTGCAGTACTAGGAAATCAAATGTGGTCAGGACCAGCGGAAGATTTCGACTAGTTATAGATCTTTGTTTGTCATAATGGAAATACCAATCAAAAACACTATATATGGTCGGAAAAAGACTTTGTCAAACTTGACATAAGAAGAAATGCAAATATGTATGCAACAAATTATAAGTGAACTTTGTTTATATCTATTGTCCCATAACTGCAGTGGAACTAATGCTAAGACTCAAGGCATACGACACATTTCTTGAAACGTGTTCAAATTCTCAGATCCGATCGGTAGCGAGGATCGAAGAAAAGAACCGTCGCTAGGAAGCTCCTTCCATGCAAGGTGACCACGTCGAAAAAGGAGAGACTTCGACTAGGAGGCTTTCCGTGTCCCACCAAGAACTGAGACAAGAATAGACCGTAATCCTAAAATAATGAAGCATAATCTTCGAATCGTAAGCATATCATTCATGAGATAGTTAGTTGTGTGGCGCTCGATTACTCATTTTCTTTGAGAAAAGAGTGTAGTCGCATGGGAATCATTTGAAGAAAAATGCTCACGACTAGGACCATAAAGTATCGAAGATCCTTAAAAAGGATATCGGAGAGAAAAATGTCTTCTCCCACCGGACTAACAATAATAAACGACTGAATGTAGGTGTATATATATAAGCAAGGTTGCACTTCTTAATTAATTAATGAATTTAATGAAATTGAAATTGAAAGAAATGAAAGAATAAAAATTAAACATAGAACTTACGCAATTGATCGATGTTCCAAGAATTTGACAAAATTTGCCCATCGACATAGCCAACAGACGGAACTCAGTCGGGTTACTTCGACCACGGTGTAAGGACCTTCCCATTTAGGAGAAAGTTTATTGTGATTTGTTTGGCTCAATTTTTCTCGAGAACCAGATCACCTACAAGAAGGTTGCGAGGTCAGACTTACAACTATGGTACCTTCGCATAGCTTGTTGGTAGACTACGATCGTATAAGGGCTTGGTTTCGCTCGTTCTTCAAGGAAATCGACGCTGCCGAAGTCGTCGTTCATTCTCGATCATTTTCGTCAAAACGATCGGTTCGAAAGCAGAGCCAATTTTGAGTTACGAGGAAGCATAGCTTCAAAGCACCATAAACCAAAAAGAATGGAGTTTCACCGGTCGCACGACTAGTCGTGGGTTCGAACGCCCATAACACGAGGGAAGTTTTTAACCCAAGCGCTGACCGCTTGATTAATCGGTGAATACTCGGCGTTTGATCCCGCATAAGGATACCATTAGCTCGCTCAAGCGCTCTGTTGCTCTGCGGATGTGCAATGAAGCAAAATGAACTTTGACACCAAGTTCATCGCAATTCTGGAATTGATCGCCGGAGAATCGGGAACCATTATGCGTGATGATACGATGGGTACACCAAATCGCGTGATCACATTTTTCAGAGAAATCTCTTAGCGGCCTCAATTGTTATTTTAACGATCGCTCGGCTTCAATCCATTTTGTAAACGTGTCAATCATGACGAAAAGGAATTGAAGCCCCGGTGCTCTTGGGAAAGGTCCCGAATGTCCAAATCCCAGTTTGCAAAAGGCCAAGAAAGAGGAATTGTTTGTAAGGCTTGTCTTTGGTGGTGTACTTGTCGGCTATAAAACCGACATTGTACACACTTCATCACAAGCTCTTTTGCATCATGAAGGGCGCTTGGCAAGAATAGCCTTGCCTAAGGCTTTACCGACTGTGGGTTACAGAGGAATGGTGTGCTCCACGAGACACCTTCATGGATTTCGGTTAGCAATCTAATGCCATCCGTTTGAGATATGCATCTCATCAACACTCCATGAGATCCTCGTTTATACAAGGTATTTTCGATTAGAGTGTATGATTTGGCTTTTAGTATCTGATCGGCCTCTACATCATCTTCTGGAATTGTGTCATGTTTGAAGATAATTGTAGATCGATGTCATCCGATCTCTACCTTGATCGTGATGGCCACCCGTCAATCGACACATGGAGCATCCATGTTCCTTGATTAGTTTGTTCAACTTGCAAAGAATCATGTATGTTCTCGGAAGGCTCAACTACCGAGGGTGAATTGAGTTGCTCGAGAAAAACTCCAGGCGGGATGGTCGACCTTGTGGAGGCCATCCGTGCCAACTGGTCTGCCAGAAAGTTTTCCTTTCTAGGAATATGTTGGATTTGAAAACCGAAGAAGTGCTTTTCGAGTTTTCGTACTTCCGCCAGATAAGATGACATCTTGGTACTAGAGCATTGATACTCTTTCCCCACTTGATTCGCTACTAGTTGAGAATCGCCTTTCACTAGTAATCTGCGAATCCCGAGCGAACGAGCTGCTCGGAGTCCTGCCAGTAAACCTTCATATTCTGCCACATTATTGGTGGCAGGAAAATTTAACTGGATGGCGTACTTGACGTGTTCGCCATGAGGGATATCAAGACCACTCTAGCCCCGATCCTTGTAACATCAAGGAACCGCTGAAATACATTGTCCACTGTCGTGGTGTTCGTACTCGGGTCCTTGGGTGGGTTCGGGGTTTGTCCATTCGGCAATGAATTACGCTATTGCACGGACTTTATTGTCGTTAAGTGAAATGAAATGGAGATCGAACGCCCTAGCTCGACAAAACCCATTTGGCTATTCGTCTGATGATTCCTGTTTCCAGGACTTGACCAAGGGATATCCGGTAGGTACGACCACTTTGTGGGCCCGAAAGTAGTGCCTTAACTTCCTTGAAGACATAAGGAGGCCATAGAGCAACTTTTGTACTTGTGGGTATCTTTCCTTTGGTCCATGTAAGACTTAAACACGTAATAGACCGGTCGTTGGATATTATCCTTTCTATAACCAAGACACCGCTAACTATGCGTGGTGTTGCCGCCACGTAAATTAGCAATGTTTCTCCGGTCTCGGAGAAACTAAAACCGGTACTTGTAAGGTACTTTTAAGTTCCTCAAAGGCATCGTTTGCCTCTTTAGTCCACTCAAAACTCCCATGTTTCCAAGAAGTTTAAAGAAAGGTAATCCTTTTCCCCTAACCTTGCTATGAAACGACTTAACGCCGCCATCTGTTAGGTTAGTTTTGGACTTCCTTCTTCGTGGTCTGAGGGCGATCTCGTCGATGGCCGCAATTTTTGGCCGGATTTGCTTCAATACCTCTAACCAAACTAGAAACCGGCGGTTTTCAAATAAACTCGAACACACACTTTTCCTGATTTAACTTGAGGTTATGTCTTCTCAAGTTATTAAAAGTTTCTTGTAAGTCGGGAATGTGGTCGCCAAATTGGTGGTCTTTACGACCAGATCGTCAACATAAGCTTCTAGATTCCGACCGATTTGTGGACTAAAAGTTTTTGCATCAACCTTTGAAAAGTTGCACCAAAGATTTTTGAGACCAAATGGCATCTTAATATAACAAGAAGTACCATATGGGGTGATGAAGGAAGTTTTCTCCTCATCTTCTTTACACATACTAATCTGGTGGTACCACGATACGATCTAAAAAACTTAGTAACTCGCACCCGTAAGTAGAGTCTACTAGTTGATCAATGCGGGGAGGGAAAGTCATCCTTCGGACAAGCTTTATTAAGATCTGAAAGTCGATACACATTCGCCATTTCCCATTATTTTTCCTAACCATTACAGATTAGCAAGCCACCGTGGGTGGTCGACTTCACGAATAAATCCTGCTCCGAGAAGCTTGTCAATCTCCGATGGATTGCTTCCTTCCGATCGGGTGCAAAGCGTCGTAGTTTCGCTTGATCGGTTTTTATCGCCGAGAGCAAGCTGTGCTCGATCACCTCGGGGGACTCGGCATATCGGACGCTTGCCAAGCAAACACGTCTTGATTTGCTCGGAGGAAGGAGACGAGCGACTCTTCCTATTTAGGGTCGAGTCTTGCCCGACCGAATCTTGCGCGGTTGGATCTGGTTGTCTGACCCATGTGACGACTTGACGCTGTCCGAGAAGCGCTTTTGTCGAGTAGTACCTCCTTGGTCCGGTCGGATGGTTTGGGCGTCATCTTTGGCTTCGAGTGCTTGACTGCATGGGAGACGGATTAACCTCTCGGTCGAAGTTCATCAACCAAAGGCAAAGGATTTCGATCGCATCGTAAGCCATTTTCGATCTCCTCGATTGTGATGACTCCGCCGGCCGACATTTTCAAACTTTGATAACCGTAATGCGTGGCTATCAAGAATTTTGCTAATCTTTCGTCGAGGATTCCGTTGTATCTTGGATTCAAGTTTACTACATCAAGCGGGATCTTCTCTGTTGAAATTGTCGGTTTTCCAAACATCACCGTAGGAAACTTGTCCTATCGGTTTAGCGGTAGAACCGGAACTATGCCATGAAAAGCATATTTCACAGGTTTCACCTTTGACATGGGGACCTGCATTTCTTCTAAAGCTCCTACAAATAATATATTCAAGGAACTACCCCCATCCACTAAGACCCGATTAACCCGACAATTATTAATAGTTGGTTCAACGACGATGGGGAACCTACCCGGTCGAGCCGATGGGATGGTGCGATCGTCTTTCTTTGAAGAAATGCGGTGTCCGACCACTTCGAGTGCTTGATTACAGCTGGAGATTCGACGAGGTTGACCTCCGCTCCATGGCCTTCGGATGACGTCGGACTCGTATGAAGAAGATCCTCCAAAAATCATGTTGATCTGTATGTTGGGGATCACGGTACTCCGTCTCCTCGTCGCCATCCTTGTCCTTTTTGGAGCTCGTTTCTCCATGTTCCTGTATTGCTGGAAATGGTCCTTTACCTGCATAATAATCCTCCAGTTTCTTCTGCCAGACACGACAGGTGCGCAGATCATGCCCTGCCTGCTGGTGAAGTGGACACCACTTCTTATTCGTCTGGAATCCTTCGGTCGGAACTTTTGCTTTGCTTCGACCGGCATAGTCCTTCTTGCCCTTCCTGATCTTGTCTGGAACGGCGAGGACTTCTTTGTCGTCGGGTCTGCGGTTCTTTTTCTTCTTGAGAGACTTCTTGTTCTTTTTTCTCTGCTTGTCCGCACCGGCCGGGAATCTTGTCTTTCCGATCGATGGCTTCACACCACTCGATTGCTTCACTAGCAGTGGCATATTTGTCCGCCATATCAAAAAGCTCAACGGTTGTTCTTGGAGGGTTCATTGCTATGTCCTCCGTAAACCGCCGATTCCTTAGACCTGTTTTAAAAGCCTGAATAACAGAGGACTCTGCGACTTCGGGTATAGAGTTACGAACTGGTGAACCTCTTGATATATTGACGTAAAGTCTCATCGATCCTGCGGATTACGTGGAGATCGTCCTCCTTCCTGGCGGTCGTGCGTACTCGAAGTTGGCAATCGAAGATCACGAGTTGTTCCCAAGTATATATGGATCCGGCCGGTAAGTTTAACAACCACGGCCAGGCGGACCCTTCGAGCACGGTGGGTAAATAGTTGGCCATTACATTCTCATCGCCACCAAAGCAGCCACGATAGCGGTGGTACATATTTGGAGAAATTCCAATGGGTTTTGAGTTCCATTGAATTTGTCCAAGTTGGCCGGGCGGAACCGCTGAGGCTAACGCACGCCTTGGAGCCCGCAGAGAAGGCTCGACAACCTGCGTGATTGATTCATGGCGTCTTCTCCGAAGGTGCGGATTGTAATCGATGGGAGACCGATCCCTAGGATTGGAGCGCCGAGCTCCGGTAGTCGATCCGGTCGTGGACATTGATATGATGTCCACGACCGCCACTTGGTTCAAACGATGTCGGAGATCGTTAGGTCCTAGTGGTGGTTCTTCTCGACGCAGATGGGAGTATCCTCTTGAAATAGCCTTCTCCTCGTGACTCCTTGGTCGGAATCGCCGAGGAGGTCTTGGTATCGATCGCTCTCTGGTATGACCGTCTTTGTCCCCTCACCGAGGAGGAGCGTTGGGGCGAAGTCCTAGTCGACTTCTGAACCCTCTCGTTCTCGTCGCTTCCGTTATTGCATGGTCTGTTGGAGAATTTCGGATACGACCTCGAGTTGTACAAAACTAGGCGTTCTGCTAGAGCGAGATCGGAATTATTTAACATGTTTTGAATCGTCACAAGTTTTGTACGATTCTGAAGGTCTCGTGGTTCATATTGGTCGTGGGTGTCGCTGTCTCGAACCTTCCCCGACCTTCGGATTTGGTCGGTCCTGTCAGTCACTCTGGGTGGGGCAGTGCCAGGCGAGTTAACTGATTGACGTCGATTAGTTCCGTTGCCTCCGGAAGTTGGTGCTTGACAGCCCGGATCATCTCTAACAACATGTGATGGCGTGGTAGAGAGTGTAGGACCGTGCAGGGCATCTTGATCTTCATCTCCGATCGCGTTGACCTCGTGCTTCCAACATTGATCTTCCGATGAGCTTCCATCATACCTAATGGAGAGCTTGTCAGCGCTTCGGCCAGAATCTTCCACGATGGAGATCGGTCGGAGATGAGCACTTCTCGAGGTCTTCTCGGCGATCCGACGAACCGCCGATCGTATCTTGAGTGTGATCATCCCCACATGGCCTCGACGATGGAGGTTTCATCGACACCGCTTACCGGTGACGGTTGACTCTGGAATTGTCGAAGCGAAGGAGAGTATCTTTCACCATGATTTCATCAAAGGTATAGAGTTTTCCGGGTGATGGAGCTGAAATTTCTTCACTGTTTAGCGGCCGAGAAGACCGGCTTGAAGAGATCCTCGGCATTCGAACTGGTCGGAACGGCCGGTTCTCTGGTTGCGCCACCGGTGGCGGCGCATCTTCATCCATCCGTCGACCTCGCTAACGCGGTGGCGTGGCGAGCCGGCGGAGGAGGATGAGGAGGATGACTGCCATTTTCTTCCATGGCGCGGATACATCCTTCCATGTCGAGGTTGGCGTAGTCCACCGTCGAACCGATTTTCCTCATCCCAAACTCCGGCATAGTCGCATGAGCGATTGCGAGTTTTTGGCGAGATTTTCTTGAGCGAAAAGAAAAATTTCTTCAGAAACTTACGCCTTCTTCCCTACGGACGGCGCGGTTGTCGACGATCGAATCGCCGATCTTACGAAAATAAACGAGAAAATGACGTGGAATATCACGGAATGGAATGGGGTCGCTCTTTATTGATATGAACTGGATTTACAAGATGTGGCTAAGTACTACCTGAATTACATCAATGGAGGAATGTAGCAACCGCAATCGGACTTAGAATATGAGTCTAAGGCTGATTATCTAGCTTCTAATTCCACCGCTTAGGCTTCTGTGCATATCTTTGCCTTGGCCTTGTTTTGTGTGTCGCCTATTGTCTCCCTTCTTGTCTCTGTCTTTTTCTTTCGTCTTCTGTGCTTTACCTTTAAATAACTTCCGAAGAGGTGGCAGTTACTCCTGGAGAAGACGTCCCTGGTGAAGCGTTCTACGATCGGTCGAACGGTAGAAGCGATTAACAATGTGCTAACTTCCTTGCGGTTGCTTGTGAAAAGCTTAACCGTAGGGTGGTTAATAGTCAGTGTCTCAGGGTTGTACCATCGCATGGTTTGGAATGTATAACACGTGTTCCATTCATCATACGATAAGAAATACCAGTTCAGTAATTTTACGAGCGGTTATCTGGTCGGGGATTAGGCACAAAGCCTCATCCGACCAGGGTACCCATTAAGTAACCTCTGAATACTAACGACCAGGGAGGTCGTTAGTCTTAGGGGTTACGACCATGAAGACGTATGGTCTTTTATTATGCATTAAAAATAATACATAGAGGTTTTAATCCTCGTCAGTACTATCGCACCAACAAAGAGAGCCAAGCAAACCCAAAAACATACGTTCTGGAATTTACGTACCGCTCCAAAATGCCGAACCTACCTTCTTGTGGTAGTACCGCGCACACAGCGCCGGTACTACCGTACCACACGCGACCAGTCCAACACATGGACTTGACACGTGGACCGCGAAGATCAAATTTGCCGTTCGGACCGCATGTCAAAGCCATTAGATCTGGGCTCTGTTCGAATGGTCCGAACGTCCACCGGTAATACCGCAACCAAAGCCGGTACTACCTCTCAACGGTAGTTCCACGATATCCACGCCGGTGCTACCGCACCACCACAGAGCAACGCATGCTCAACAAGTGCGGTAGTTCCGCCAAGGAACCACCGGATATACCGCAGAGCGGTAGTTCCGCGCAACACATGCCGGTACTACCGTTTTTCAACAGAAAGCAAAGTTTGCGTTCGTTTCAACTCAATTTTGCATAACACATTTTCCAAATTGAAACGTGATGCAAACACAAGTTCAAGGCATGATTCTCAACAAGTTGCAAAACACATTTGCCAACTTTTAGAATCAATACCACAAGGAATAAGGTACATGGACTTAGACAATTTGCAAAACACATTTGCAAGCTGCAGTCACATGCTACAAGGAATATCCATGAGCCACACCTATTTGCAAAACACATTCGCAAATATTGGCAACATGTTAGGTTGAGCTAGAGCAAACACAATGAGCTATCAACACATGACTAACTCAAGCTACTAGTCAAAGACTCCTCTTAATAGTACGGCGACCTATACTAGCAATTCGGTCTCCCATCCAAACACCAAGACTGGTAAAAGACTAGGAACACATCCTTAGCCCTAGCTAGCCATACCTTTGCCTTTAGCATCTTCTTGAAGCTTGATGACGCACATCCTCGCTTCAACTCCGAGTTCTTGACTTGATTCTCATCAACACATGATGACATCCTTTGCTAGCCCTTTATCAACACATGATGAAGCTTCTCTTGACTTGATCAACACATGATCATATCTTCTTTATGAACATCATCGACACACGATGATTTCCTTTATCTTGAACTTGATGCGCATCAACACAAGATGCATCCTTTACACCAAGCTCTTGACTTGATGACCATCAACACATGATGTCATCCCAAAATATCAACCTCATGGAACAACCTATTTCATCCAACTCATAGAAAATGTTAGTTCCAACAATATGATTATCATTAATTACCACACCATACCATTAACTCATAATGGTTGGGACAAGATGCCACAATCTTTCCCAAATTGGTAATTGATGATAATCACATCAATAGCGAATAATTGAATAGAAATTGATGTGAGTATATACTAACTACACAAGTTATATATATACTCAACATGAGTGTATACGAACTACACAAGTTGTATGTACTCAAGGTTATATGAGCATATATGAACTACACAAGTCTCATATGCTCATATGAATATATTAACTACACAAGTTAAATATATTCAGGAATATGTTTCAAAGTAAGGATCCTTAAAGTATGTAAAAGAGGAATATGGATCGTTACTAATGAAACCACAAAATATAGAATGAACTCCCCCTAAATGTGTGCATACACAAATGTGTAATGGGATCATATGCACATATTCAAATTAACCTTTTGGTGGAGTTTAACCTATATTTTGGATCCGAGGAATGCAGCTAAATATGTAAGAATTATGATGTCGAAAACATACCTCTTTGATTTGCACCTTTATATTAAAATGAGACTAAACAATATGTATAACAATGAAATGTTAGTCTCGCAATTTAGATTTGTCATTAATCACCAAAATACCATTAACCTATAATGGCGGGTCTAGATCCTTCACCGTGGCCCTTTTTGTAAAGACCACCCTTGTGGTTTAGACCTCCCCCTTGAGGTCAAGACCTCTGGTCTCTCTGTAAGGACCACCCTAGTGGGCCATGACCTCCCTCGTGGGTCATGTCCTCCCCTTCGACCTCCCCCTGGGTCCTGACCTCTTCAGGACCCCTTGCCTCAGGTTCTTAAGTGTATTTGATGTGGGTTGGGCCACATTAAATGCTGGCATCTACCATTGTACCTTTTTCTACTTTTTGTCACCTCCTTAGCCCTGTTTCTGTCCTTTTGGTACTTGCTAGCAGTGTACCTTTTGTACCAATGCCTTGAACCTGGTCACTTCTTTTGGTGGTAGCTCTATTCTCCTTTTTCCCTTTAAATAGAGCATCACAGAGTGACCACTGCCTCCTTGTTCTTCTTTTCAACCCTCCTCTCTATCTCTCTCGGTTCTAGAGAACCTCCCCTTGCTCCTCTGGGACCTCCTCGGTTTTGGACCTCCCCCCCCCCCTTGTTGGACCTCCCCTCTTGTGGACCTCTTCTCCTTTTGGCTCTATCTAGTTCCTTTTCAGTTTCTTTTTGAGTTGTTTTATTTATTTATTTTCCTGCAACGTGTAGATTCCGTTGGTACTGAGGAGCTTGAAGATCCAGCAGCCCTTGTTGAAGCTTAGCAGCTCGCCACTGAAGGCAAGTCGTGGTCTTTGATCATTTTGAACCCACCTTTACAAAAAAGTACTTTGATTTGTTATAAACCTACATGGCTATTTGTATAAAATGGTTTGGGCTCTAGTTAAATACCCACCTGTTTTATGCCTCCTTGTTTCTTTGGCAATCCACATGTTGACATGTTTCCTTGAACACCTTAGGATGGGTATTGTTAGTTGGTTTCATATTGCTATTGCCAACATGGGTATCGTGCTTGCTTAGCCATACTCCAGTAGACGCTGGTCTCCTCATGAATCAATATTGCTAAACTTGACTAATTAAATTATGGAACTGTGGCTGGTGCCACTACTGTGCAACTGTGGTTGGAGCCCAGTTGTGTTGCTTGTGGTTGAAGCCACCTTTGTTAAAATTTGTTGTGCCAAGATCAGGGTGGTTTTTGGCCAAGGTGAAATCCCAAAACTGTTTTATGCTCGGGCAAGTTGGCAAGGTGCGAGTAGTGGGTGCTCCGTGAGTTGTTGCTATGGAGTCACTTGGGTGCTTCATGAGTTGTTGCTATGGAGTCACCTGGGTGCCCCAGAGTTGGGGCTATGGGGTCACATTGGGTTGAGGATAGCCTTGCCTGAGTAGCCAATTAAGGACTGAACCTTGGGAACCATTGATCTGGGCCATGCTGTGCAACCACATGTCCATTATGGGGTGGACCGGGTGCAATAACTAGGGATGTTTTGATTTGGTTCTGTTGTGGTTGGGCGTTGATGCGCTGGCGCAAGAGGGGGCACGAATCCGGTTGAGGTTGTAGCCCAACCGGAAGCGAAACCTCAGCGGGCAGAACTAGGTCGGAGCGTACCTTTGTAAAAACCCGGTGGTGGTCTCTACTTGATTCATATGTCTAAGGTAACGTGTGTTATATCAAGCGACTACTTCTTGTGGGTAAAGTTGTACATCTCTGCATAGTAAATCTATTCGAATAGCCGCGTCCTCGGTTATAGACACGCCCAGAGGTTTCGAATGAGGGGTAGAATTCTTTTTATAAAAATTGTGTTCCTGGGCACTTCGGCGAGAGGTCATGGCTTTTACCTCGAAGAGACCTTGGCCGGCTCCAGAGAGGTCATGGCTGGCTCACGTAGTGGTCCAGGGGCTGGTCTTGTGGTGCTCTGAAGTGGGTGCTCCAGGGAGGTCCGAGTTGGTACCTTGGGAGTGAGTGGGTGCTCACTGTCTCTTTTGAAAAAAAAAATCAAATGTACTTATGTATTATTGTTTTAACTTGAGCTTTGCAATCTATACATGTTATTTACTGTCAAACTTTGCTTTCTGCAAACTAACCATACAGCTCTCCATTGTCAAGCCATGCATAATTGTTAATTGCATGTCTGTTTTCCCCACGGCTTGCTGAGTACATTCAAAGTGCTCATTGGCTTGTGCCCTATTTTAACCAGTAGAGGTGGGAGATCCAGGAGGTCTTGTGCTCTTAGGAGGGGAGCTCTTTGAAGACCATGCGCACTAGGACGTCCTCCACTTGGTAGCCTGTGGGCTAGCCGAATGGACCCTGTAATTGTTTTGTTTTTCGTTGTGTTGTTGTTCTCTTTTGCTGTTAGCCTTGAGGGGCACCCCTGTACAAACCTTGACCTTAAGGTCCCTTGTTAATATATGTGTTAATTTGTCTACTTCATCTTTGTTCCTGTTGTATGGATTTGATTACACTGATGTGGAGTCTGTGCGAGCTAGCCAATCTGACCTTGGGACTAGCTCGGTGTGTACAGGGCCAAGACCTCCAGGAGGTCTTGAAGATCTCCTGGGAGGTCCTGGCGGACCTCCTCTCGGGATGAACCGAGCGGAACTACCGCTCCTCAGTGCGGTAGCACCGCAGCTCAAAAAAAAAATCGGTCGGTTCCAGGTTTATTCTGAGAAGGTCCTCACAGGTATTGCATAATGCATATGTTTGGCTAACGTGAGTCAAGTTGCGAAGAACTTGTGTTTGTAATCAATTTCTTGGTCTACTGTTGTGTAGGGATGCTTGGAGTCCACTACAGTCAATGACGAGAATGGTCAAGACTAGGATAGGAGAGCTAAGGTCTAGAATGATTAAGGATGTCAGGTGAAGTGGTTGGACTCAAGCATGTTGCAAAATTGACAAGAGTGACCGAATGAGAATTTCAATGCGATGGGTTGCATCAAGTGGCTTGGGGTCGGTGCAAGTGCCAAGGTGGTCTTGTGAGAGTCAGATGGGAGAGAGTTGCCAGCATAAGGAAAGCTATTAATAAACCTATGTGTGGCAAAGCATGGGATTTGCTTCACGATGATTGGACTCGGTCATGGAGAAGGATCGAGAAGGGGTATTTTGGTATCTTAGCAAAATACCTGGTCGGTGACCTAGAAGAAACCGCGGCGCAAGACGGCGCAAAGGAGAAATGGTTTATGTCTTTAGAAGGAGAAGATCACAAACAGACGGATTCGGGAGACTCGGATCGTCATCCGCTTCGAGAAGCTTGCTTAAGTATAGACTCGTTTGTGTGTAGGCTTAACAGGTGCCCATCAAGATTTTCTCTCTAGACTTAGTCTCCACTATATAAGGGTTAGTGCATGATTTGTACAACCAAGCCTTAGAAACCCTAATTTGAGATTTGAAAAAATAGAGAAAATAGAGGAGGCTAGTGTTTGAGAGAGATGTATTGAAAAATAAGGTACTTATGAGTGAGCTTTTGTCCTCCATAGTGGAGTTGCTCGAAATATACAATTCCTCAATATCAATTCAATCAATTCATGCAAAGATGAGTTCTCTCTTGTTATTGCTCTCTCTTTGGTGATTTTGGGGTTTTTGTATTCTATGGGTTTTGCCTTGGTCTTTTGCTGTGATCTAGCTTGCTACGATTTATGGGATTTGATCTAAGATCATCTTGACAATCTTTCAAAATCAAGCAAGCCTTTAGATCAAGTCTAGCCCCCCCCCCTCGTTTTGAGCTTTTTTGCCATCAATCAAGAAATTCGTGGAACCTTGGTTAGGATCGTCTCGATCTTTTATTGGAATATGTTCCTGACTTTCTCGTTAAGCTATGTATGAAATATCAGGTGGTTTGGACCCCTATATCAAAAGTTAGGTCCTTTTGTGAATCCTTCGCCGTGCTGTTTTTCAGTCAGTAGAGGGCAACGGTTAGACTGGCACTAGGGTGCTCAAACCGGCTGAGGGGTGTTGATGTTTGATTTTCTCAGTTTCAACTTAAGTCTTCAGTTGTGATCTTAAGACCTTAATCTTCATAGCTTCTCATAGTTATTGGAGTGAAAATAAAGTTGAATACCAGTGAGAAAAAGAGTGGGCTCCTATTCACCCGGTGGTCAGACAGGCCAAAGGTGGCGGTCTGACGGGCCAAAGGTGGCAGTCTGACTGGCTGAAACTTGAAAAGTGGAATTTTTGGATTTGGCCAAAAATTACTTGTGTAGGATGGTGAGGTGATGCATTTGCACTTGGTCTTATTGAAAATGGAGATTTGAGGAAAAAATAGATACATTTTGAAATTTCCAGAGAGAGTGCAGTCTGGACTTGGGAAAAATTCCCAAGCGGTCCAACTGGCTGTTTGCTGACGGTCAGACTGGTGCAAGGTTCAAGAAAGCGCTAGGCGGGCGGTGGCCCGGGGCCTAGCACCTAGGCGGTGTCCAGGCGGCCGGCTCGGCTGTGGTGCAGATAAACCCATAATACGAATAATATAATGAATTGAGCAAGCATCAAACATCAAATTGAGCAAGATAGAAGAAAATTACCTGAAGAAACAAGACATGTGCAATTTGATGTGGTCATGTATATTATCTCCCCTCCAAGGATCCAAGAGCTTAATGTAAACATGTATGTATCATTGTATTGTAATCAAATAATGATGTAGACCTGCATATTTAATCAATGATGAGTTATTTTGCTACTATGTTATGTGAGAAAGAATGTATTGATGATTGATGAATGAATGAAAGTATGAAACATATACAATCACATATCTCAAAGACTTGACATAGAAAATAATCAAAACATGACAGTGCCAACTCCACATAAATGCTTCACAGAATCACAACACATATCACAACACAAATAATCAACAATAACATATACATCACACATTTTAGACATCTATTATAAATGCTTTACAAAATCATAGCACGATTGACAATTCACAACTCAAATTAGTTATCAAAGACAAATATCAATATCATCACTCGTCAGTCATCACTTCATCAGAGTATCAGACATCAGCGGTTCAGCATAGGCAGAGGCGCGGAGCGCATCAAGACATTAGCACAGGCCACAAGCAGAGTAGCAGCGCGCTAGGGGCATCAAGCAGCAGAGTAGCAGCGCGTTAGGGGCATCAAGCAACAGAGTAGCGGTGCTAGGGGAGCGGCACGGGAGAAGAGAGGTGAGTCCGAGCAGAGAGGGAGGCGGAGGCGGAGAGGGGTAGAGAAGGGAGTTCGGCAAGGGGTAGGGTAGGACGGCGGCGCGGGGAGGGACTAGAGAGGGGAGGTCGGCGGCGTAGGAGCAAAGGGGAGGAGCATACCTTGAATCCTCGATTCAGCGGCACAGGAGCAAAGGCGAGCTCGATTCGACGGCGTAGGAACAAGGGCGAGCTCGATTCGGCGGCACAAGAGCAAGGGTGAGCTCGATTTGGCAGGAGCTCAAACCCTAGCCGCGACAAATGGATGGGTCGGGGCATCGGGCGCATCAGGTCTTATCTCCCACCTCAGCGCCTGCCTTGCCTAGCGCTGCCCAGCGCCGCCGAGGACCGGCTTGGACCAGCTAGCAGGTCCAAGGCGGCCCTCCCGCCTAGCCCGTCGCCTGGAAGGAAAGCGTGGCACTCGCTCCTCGCCGAACGACTAGGCGCCGCCTAGTTAGCGCCTACAGCTAATTTTTAGAACCTTGGACCGGTGGGGCAGTCAGACCGACTAGGTGGCGGTCTAACTGGCCAGAAGTTGTTCATGCGTCGGAAAGGCTGTGAATTTCATGGGTTTGCTCAATGTCATGGGATTCAGTGCATAGATGTTGCATAATATATGTGTTTGGCTAACGTGAGTCAAGTTGCGAAGAACTTGTATCCAGAATCAATTTCTTAGACTATTATTGTGTAGGTGGCTTAGAGTCAACTACAATCAACAGTGAGGATTATCGGGACTAGGCTAGGATAGCTGAGGTCCAGAACAATAGAAGATGTCGGGTGAAATGGTACATAAAATGGATAAGAACGACCGAACGGGGAGTTCGGTGCAATGGGTTGCAGCAAGTGGCTTAGGTGTCGGTATAAGTGCCATGGTGGTTTTAGTAGGAACCAGATGGATGAGATTTGTCGACATAAAAAGAGCTATTGATTAACTTACACGTGACGAAACATATGATTGATTCACGTTTTAGATATATTAATGGTCAAAGTTACGAAAAAGTTGATTCACCGCCGTGGCATAGACCTTATTTTAATAGCCAATGGATTTGCCGCTCCCCCGCGAGGACACGTCGCCCGGAAAACGACTGACGTCCGATCGCCTCTGCCCTCGCTCGCGCCCGCCCGATGAGAAGCTGCTGCGTTTCGTGGAAAGTCGCTTCGCCGCGTGTCCTGTGGGCCTTCGGCCGAACGGCGCCACGCGCGTGGAATACGCGTCATTGGCGCGGTACCATTCTATATATGTAGAGACACATGGAGTACACCGTAACAGGCTCGCTGTCAGCTGTACATCAACCACCGCACAACGTGAGATCAACGTTAAGGCAAGTAGAAATCCAACTACAAATAGGAGACGGTAGTATATTATAGCTAAAACCGCCAGCCAGTAAGACTACAGAACCCATCTAAAAAAAAATGTGCACAAACCAACCGGGGAAGAACATGGATGCCATAGATAATCCTCCACAAAATTAACGATAATAGAATTACCACAGTAATGTGCAGATCCAATACTAGTATACACACCATGAGAGCCTTTTCTGTGCAGAGTCAGTGAACTGGCGCTGCGTAACACACATAGGGGAAGCACCGATTATTTTGAGACGAAAAAGGAAGCATATGTTTCAGTGTTCATTGGCATGGTTGAAGCGCAGGAAAGTTTTACAAAGGCATTTTGATTGTGAAGACTGGAATACTGGACAGAGTAGCAGAGAAAATAGGGAAATGAACAGGAACAGTGACCGTCTCGAGCTCAGCATCCATCAGGATGAACGCTGTTCCTCCGGCTTCAAAGCAGGTTTCTTTGGATGCTCGGCGAGTAGGCTCTGCAGGACTTGCATGAGTGCTTCGTCATAGGAACCCTTAAGCTGGACTTCCTTGAGTTCAGTTAGATGCTCCAGTCCAGAAAATTGCAAGGACGACCCACTATAGCAGCGAACCTTCAGCAGCTCAAGAGTTTGCATTGTTTGTGATCCAAAACTTACATGTAAACCGGAGCTGCAAGCAATCTCGAGGACGTTGACCTTTTGATAAGAGGGCTCCTCATGTCCACACGTCATGACACAAAAATGGAGCTTACCGTCTTGAAGCGGGTTGACGCAAAGACGAAGAAAGCATAGTTTTGGTAGATTTCCGAGGACCTTTATGTCATCTTGTGCTAATAAGGTCATCTCCAAATCCAACTTTGTGAGCTTGGTGAGTTTTTTTATCCATACTGGCAACTTATCAACAAGCCCATACAGTTTAAGGCTCTGTAGGTTCCCCAAAGGCTGTGAGATGACATCCGATTCCAAACAACCTTCATTGTCCTTGTCGAGTCGCACTGACAAGGATTCCAAATGGCCATGACCGGAGACCGCACACAAAAACTCCTTGCTGTTTTTCCTGTTGATGCCGGACAAGCCGAGCTTGCGCAATTGGGTGAGCTTCTTGAGCTCTTTCAGGATGGGCTTCCCCCGTGCCGCACCGACGTTGACAACACCGAGCGTGTGCAAGGACGTCAGATTCCCAACCCCTCTAGGCACCACAACACCAACTAGTTGATGATGTCTGCAGGGTACTAAAATACGTTGTGTTGATGGCTCCTCTGCTGGGACGGTGGTGCCGGCACGAACGTACTGCAGCTTCTGTAGCTTGGTGATGTTCACTGGCAGGGTGGCTATGGAGGTGTGTCTGACGTCCAGAGTCTGGAGCTGCCTCAGATCACCCAATGAAGTGGGCAGGCGGCAGATGTCATTGCATCCTCGTAGGGAGAGGAACTTGAGGCGAGACAGCAGCTTCACCATCTGCTCGAGATCATCGTCTGTTACACCTGATGCATCCTCCAGATCCAGCACACGAAGCAGCCTCATCCTATCAGAGATGAAGAATTGCCTCCACTCTCCAAACACTGTCAGTGACCTTAGCCGTGAGAAGTCGATGCTCTTGAACACAATCATGTCTCTGTCCCAGCTTTTCTGTATGACAAGGTGACGCCCTGTGCGTTGCGTGGTTAGGGTGCAACTGCCCCCCAGTTCAAAGACAAGGTTCTCCTCCATTCGCCGTGAGATGACGTACTCACGAATGAAACTGTTGACTTGGCACAAGATCATGCTTATGTCGTTGGATGCGGTGGTGACCAACTGTGGTGGCTGCTGGATTATGCTCAGATCGAGGAGATTGGAGAAGAACGTCTCCCCATTCTGCTCCGCAGAATTATTGTCAGTGTCCCTGGAGTAGCCCTCCGCGATCCATCGCCTGACTAGACGCCTCCGCCGAACGCTGTGATCTCGAGGAAAAATCGACAGATAGAAGATACATGGCTTGAGGAAATCCGGGCAAGTACGAAAGTAGGAATGCATCCAGACAAATAGATCACGTAGAATAGCAAACTCTGGGTTGGTCTCCAGCTCTTGCATAAATCTGGGATTCATAGAGCTCGCAGTGTCCAGCCATGTGACTGTCCTGGGTGCCAAAAAGTCAGCTATAGCAACTATTACTTTGGGAAGACCTCCACACTTTAAAATAAGTTCTCGTATCTCCACATCTTCAGAATCCTTTAAAGGGGATGATGGTTTCTTCCTATGTACCTATTATTCAAACAACGTAAGAACTGATCTTAAATTCTTAATTAGTATGGTAAACACCAATTACATTGGACTATCACGTTTCAGTCGCAAAATATAAAGAGCGTGATCGATGAACACACACTTGATAGTTGATATATACTTAAAAACGCCATGCATCTATTCAAGAGAATAATCGGAAAGTAACTGAAATTATTCACTGAAATTATTCATTAATAGATGTCTTAAATATAAATGCTAAAGGAAATAAAAAAGGCAAAGGAGGAAAATACCATTACACTTTAGCTACCATAAGCATCCCACTATAACAAAAACTAGAAAATTATAATATTATAGTAGCATTCTTGTGACAAATCTACACATATCATTCCATATAGCAGACATAAAAGTTCGTAAAGATGTTACTAGTCAAAGTTAAAATAATTTGACCACATGCATTTATAATCTGTTTTTTAACCAGAGGCGGCATTTTGTGACAGATAGATTACTACTCCCTCCGTTCTTTTTTACTTGACGTTTTTGACTTTTTACGGTCTTCGAGATGCGACTTTGACCATTACTTTTTATAACTTTACATTAAGATGTAGTAATAAAATTATAATATTATGATAGTATTTTTAACGACAAATCTAATAATATAATTTTTATGTAGTCAATCTAGATAGTTTTAAATCTATTGGTAACCAAACTTTAGAAAAATTGTGGTTTTAAATCTATTGGTAGCCAAATTTTAGAAAATTTGACCACACGAATTCTAGGAAGTCAAGTAAAAAAGAATGGAGGAAGTACTATTGAGAAAGGTAACTCATAACTTACTAGGACTTGAATGCTTTTTGGACTCGGAGATGTCTAAAGGATCACTAAGGGTGAGATAGTAACCTCGTGTTGTTTCTTAAGCTTCGTGAGTGAAGGGGAAAAAGAATTTCGAGGAGCAGGTGAAGGGGAAAAGAATGGAAATTTGTGCATGAGGTGTTAAGTTTGCAACCACATAAGCAAATTAGATTGAAGGAAATGGAGCAGAGGAAAGTTTCTTGTGAGTAAACACACCTCCTTTTTGAAGAGATCAAAGGCTGCATCAGCTTCTAGACCTTTGACATTAAACATGACCTCTTCGTTATCTGCGCAATGCGCGGCGATGCTTGCTTCTGTTGTAATGACAATGATTAGGCTTTTAGAAGGTCTAGATACCAAGGCAGATTGTATCAAGTCCCATTCTTCCGTGGACTGCAGATCATCAATGACGACAAGGCACCGATGTTCTTTCAGAAGCTTACGACACTCTTGAATGGGGTCTTCGATTGCCAACGCTCCACGATATGCTGTTTCTTCCTTGGCTTGAAGAGATTCTGAATGAAAATTCACAAGTAAGCTCCTAGAGAAGTCCCTTAAATTGATTGGAGAGGATACATCCACCCAGCCGTACTTGTCAAATTGGTCACTGCGAAGCATTCTGTCATAGCACAAATTTCTGACGAGAGTTGATTTCCCAACTCCAGCTATGCCCCACACGGACATCACTTGCAGGGAATTGAAATGTGCCTTAGCTGTATATTTACGAAGTTCATTCATTTGTGACTCGCGTCCAACAAGGGTAAAATGCCTCATGCAGTCGTAAGAGGAAAGGCCACCCCTGCGGCTCCCTTCATCCTCCGTTGATATGTCATTGTTGTTCGCTGTCGCCCGATCGGTCTCCTCAGCTTTATCTCCATCGCCCTGAAAATAGGAAACGCTTAAGCAGAGGGATGTGGGGAGGAATTTTCTTAATCCAGTGCCATAGTCTTACGTGATGAATTGGGATAGCTTAATATTGTGATTAGTGATTAACCCAAACCCATCTAAGAGTTTGTTCAATTTGGATCCTAATCCTAGTTCTTAGATTGTCTTGAAGTTTCTACTTGTAATGTTCCTTCTCTTTCCCCAAACTACTGGAGAGTTTGCTCCATTTCATATTATATGATGTTGTTGGCTTTTAACTATATTGGGGGTGCAACTTTGTTCATTGGTTTTCACAATATTATGCCCGCAAATATCCTGTAATATTAAACCTTTCTGAAAATTGTTTTCATTACAAATGTATCTCTTGATGCTATTCTCATGTTACTAATTTCAATATGTTCAATTCCAGCAAGAACCAGGAATTTTTTTGTGTTCCATATGGGGCCTAAACAATGCATGTGATTGAAAGTCTAAAAAGGTCAAGTTCACTGTAATTTGTAAGCATAAGCAGCCTACTTTTAAGATGAGAGGTTCGGTGACTAAACAAGGATTTCTTTTATAAGAACAACAAAATATGCAACGAAGTGGCGCACAACTGCAGCCATGCACTAGCCAGCGACTTGTCAGCTACCCCTTTCATTCTCTTTGCTGCCGAGGTACTTCGATATTATTATATTTTAAATGATTTTTGCTAACACATGATTAGAAAGGTAAATAATCAAGGGAGTACATAGGAGACTGATGATATTGAAAGGGAGAACCGAGGGAGCAATTTTTTTCCCCTGAAAGTAATTGATGATATTCCAGGCTTACCTCCTTGAAGAAGACACACACAGAGTGCTCAGCCGAGTACTGCTTCAGCTCCAATACCTGGTATGAATGCCCGATGCACAAGCTTGCGATCTCGCCTTGCTGCGTGGACACGATGACCCAGCTGCCATTCTTCCTGTCAGGTAGGTACGTCCTGATGGCGTCCCACTCTCCCATGGTTGACACGTTTTCCAGGACGACCAGGTACCTCTTCTCGTTCACTTGCTTCATGAACTCCTCGACCAGTCCGCCTCGCGTCGTCGCCGTCGCCTCCATCCTCTTCAGTTCATCTACATCTACGGTGGTTCCCTGTCCTAGACAAGAGTTTGTGTAGAACTGAGCCACCAAGCTCCTGAGGAACTCGTGTGGATTGAAAGGATGCGTCAGCTTCACCCAGCCACGGCATTCGAAGTTTCGGCAGATTTCCGGGTCACCGTAGGCCTTCCTGATGATGGACGTCGTCCCAAGATCACCACCTGTGCCCCACACCGAGGTCACTTGAAGGTCACCGTCGTTTTTCGTGATCAACTGGGTGAGATCTCCTAAGCCATGCTGCCTTTTCGCGGCGTCCCTTGCCTCGATGAGCATGTTGAGTGTTGTTGCGCCGACGCCACCGCTGGGCGCCGGCTGCAGTTGGTGCATGACGGGCTTGGAGCCGGAGTCGCTGATGAGGCTGTAGCGCGTGTTCCTCTTGCTCACGTCCTTGACCCTGGCCTTGAGCTGCTCTATCTCGGCGAGCGCCTCGTCCAGCGGCAGCGCCGCCGCCACGCATGACGGGAGCAAGCGGCGCCACCAGTGTGGCTTGCTGTCCAAGTGGACGACGAACTCGATGCAGTCCTCGACGTCGTAGGCGAGCTCGCGGACCTGCCTCACCCAGGTCCTCACCACACTGTTCTTGACGCGCTCCTCGTCAGCGACGCTGAGGAAGGAGTGCATCATCTCGAACTCACCGGTGATGAACACCAGGTTGCGCTGCGCGCTATGCCGCAGCTTCGCCTCCTCCTCGATCGCCGACTGGACCTGGGTCAACGCCCCCTCCACCACCGATTTGGCCAAGCCGACCACGAGGTCCCCCATTGTTCTCTCAGCCTCTGCTTTTGTGTTTGTTGTTTTGGTGTAGTAGCTAGCAGTGATGATGCTAACGCTCCGATATGGGATTCTAAAAGAGTCATCATTTAAGCTGAAGACTTCACAAAGCAAGTCTTTGCCGAAGACTTGACAAACCAAGTCTTTGTCCACGGAGGCCGCAAATTAATCAATCGTGGAACAGCTAATGCCTCGGACCAATGGATCTGTACCGGCACTGATATTTTATACTCAAGTAGAGACCGATTGATTGGTACATATTGTCGCATGCAGCATACTCACATGGTTCATGGTAGATTTCATAAGAACAACACTATTACTCAATTAGACAAAGCGCGTTCATACTAATTCATATGTTCCTCTAGTCTCTACTACGAAATACTTCCTCCATTATTTTCTATAACGTGATTAACATCTAATTATTTTGCAATCTTGTTACAAATTATAAGGTTACAATCCTAACCTCCTGAGTCGCTCCCACGGGGGACCCAGCCCATGCCGCCGGCGCTTGTGGCGGCCCCAGCTGCAGCCCTCATCCTCCCGTTCTCCCTCCCCTCCCTCCCATTCTCCCCGATTCAGATCTACATCGACTGTGGTGTGGTGGTGTGCGGGCGGCACGACGCGGAAGCAGGGACGTCGGTGCAGCATGCACTTGCGAAGGGGCCCAGTGTCTCCTGCGGCTCCAGATCCGGTCGGATCTTGTCACCAGATCTGATGAAGAGGAGCTCGAGGCCGCCGGATCTCTACTACCGCTAACGGTCATGGCGTCTCAAGATGGTGGTGATGTTGCTAGATCTGCCGAGCGTCGAGACGACAAATCCGGCCACGAGGTGAGGCCATCGTCGGCGAAGACGGCTTCACCATCGCACTGGGTTTCGATGCGGAGTGGCTGGTGCTTGGATTTGGGCTCTCCAACAGCCGTCGGCCTCCCTCATCGTCGCCCGTAGCCTTCTTCTGCCCCGTCGGTGCTCTCCAGCTGTTGCCGGCCCCTACAGCCGTCACCATCCTCTTCCTCTCCTAATACGCCAATGCTTGTCGTCGCCCGAGAGTCTACCTCGCCACTGCAGCCGAAGCCTTCCACCATCCTTCTTCCTCTCCGGATCTGCCGATGTCCGCCGGCGACCGCACATGCCTACTTTTGAGAAGGTCCTACCTTGTTATTGTCCTAGGACGGTTGTTGAAGTGGCTCAAAGTGTTGAACGCTCATTTGTTGGGTTGTTGTCCTAATGTGTAGGTTGATCGGTGTAGATGTCTCATGTATAGAAGCTAGGTTCAAATCTAGAGACGGGCTACTGTCAATATCCCGTGGACTGGGAGGAGAGGAGCCAGTTCTTAGCTTCTCTTTTTGACGCCGTCACCACCGTTATCGGCGGAGGGCCGTTCCTTCACCCACTTCACTATGAATCTGCTTAATGGTCATCTTGTTAGTGTGTGTGGTGTTTGCTGTGGTTCTTCAGCCGCGATGGAGTTGTGGTTTCTCCATACCATTGCTTCTATTCTTCTCTCTCAAGTATTGTGTGATGGTGAACCTCTGTATGTCTAATTTGATAACCAAAAGCATCAGCGTGCTAGATGGTGGGGAAGTCATCCTTCCCTTGGTTACAGTACGTGTCATATGTGCGTAAGAGATGGTCGGTGTTCATCGTGCTAGTTGGTGTTTGTCTCTAGCTTTGATGTGTTAGGTTGCTTAGTCAGGTGTTTTAGAGGGGTTTCTTCCCTGTCTATGTTGTTCCCCTAACAGGACTAGTGACTATATCTTTTTCTCTATTTTCTTCTATTTTTTTAATATAATTGGTAACTCTCTTGATCGTTTCAAAAAAAAGTTACATGCATATTGAAACAAGCCGCCTTTGATCATGCACAACAACGTCAGCTATTAATGACCACGTGGCTGCCTGAATATTAGTAATCGCTGTGTTGCTAGCTGCTGTTGACATTGTTGCCATGTTGTTGGCTCAATGTTAGTAATCGCCGCATTGATGGCTAAATTGATAACAACAAAAAACACGTCAAATTTAATTGGCAAATGGAAAGTTAATAATAATAAAATAACAACAACACGAAAATGAATTTCTATTAATTATAATGGTGTCGTTAAACCAATGTAGCATCAAGATTCCTAGATCACCTGAGAGCGGTCGGCGCCTCAGGCTCTAATCGAGTTTCATCGTTCAACGGAAATGCGATTGAAGCGCCACAAATCCACAATTTTCCAGCCATTTATATCCAAGCCACGAGAAGGGTCATTAGTGCCACTGCCACATGGGTTTTAAGTCCTAGCCAAGAAGTAGAAGAGTATAAGGAGAAGGGAGTAGAGCACACTGGGCACAAATACACTTTCCCCATCGTCTCCTCAAACAAAACCACATTTCATCTCACCTAGAAACTCAGCACACCATCTAACGGTGAATTAGCCACAACAATAAAATCAGTAAGGAGGAGGAAGTGAGGCAGAGGAGGAGATGAGGAAACAGAGGAATGAGGAAGGCAAGTACAAGTCCTAGGTCGACATCAGACCGTAAGGTGCTCCTCACCTCGTTTCCATTTAGGCCAGCACATACACATACACAAATCCAAAGTTCCAAACACGATATGGGCAATTACACAAATAATGCAGAATATGCTATATTTTCCCCACCATTCACGAATACAAATTAACCATGATTCACTAGGATAATAAAAGTAGAGGACTTAGCAAGGCCATGTCATCATCTTCCCCAAATTTTCAACATCTTTCTCTTAGATCATTCCAAATTGAACAATAATCAAATAGCGTCAACAGTAGCATTAGACATTATGGTTTGGAATGGGGGTAGCAGTACACGAGAGGGAGAGGGCCAGCTCACCTCACTTGGTGGTGTTTAGAGAGGCAGGCAGTGTGGGACCAGTGAGAGCCTGAGAGGAAGAGGTGAGTTGTAGAGTAGATTGGGGAGTGAGATAGAGAGGAAGAAGAAGCAGGGAAGGGCGCGCGCGCGCACACACACACACACACAGAGAGAGAGCTTGAGAGGAATTTGGGTAAGAAATGGGGTGGAGTGTAAGAGAATTTGGGAGAGAGAGATGTTGAAATTTCGGGGAAGATGATGACCAGAGAAGTTAGTGATATGTAATTTAAACTGACATGAACAGAGACAACAGTACTTCAACATTGTGTTATATCTCGATTACAAACAAAACACATTTGATGTATCAATTCCCAAAAGAAATCAAATTTAACAGTCCCCATGATGCCGTGATATCAAAAGGATCTTATTTCTAATAGAAAGTTCAAGTCTTCTAGCAATAGAACAACATGTTTATTTCATCTTGGACGTATTCCTCAAAAAGACCAAGTTTCATGCACGCCAAAAACTGGAGACCTGCAATTTCATACAGCATGTTAGCATCGGCTGAATTGTAGCACAAACTACATGATTATGTACATGTTGCATTACTAGAGTAAAAATAATAGTGAACATGAAAAATCAAAGGCAACAAATTAATACTTCTTGTTGCAAATATTTTTAATTCCAACTTGTGCTACCCATGAGAAGCAAAATTTCATCTTCTTTCAAACCTTCTGCAACTCAATAACTTAACAAATTGATAATGCCACGCGGAAGGTTCCTGAATATGGTATTTACATTAATATCACAAGTTGGACCCAAAACCTTGAATGTCATTAGGTCAGATCATAAAGTTTTGCTTAGTACTCCCTCCAGTGCATAAAAAAAAGTCGTTTTGGACATCGACACGGTCCCCAAAATACAATTTTAACCACTAATTACTATTGTAATTTATTTATAAAATCCAATAAAATTATAATATTATGAAAGTTTTTTCGAGACGAATCAATACATATGATTTTCATGTATGTAATCTAAATATTTAAAAAGATACCGATAAGCCAAAATTTCCAAAGTTTGAGTGCACACATTCCAAAACAACTTGTTTTTGTGAACTAGAGGGAGTAGTTGCAACCAAAAAATGATTCTTCATGTCCCCTCCGAGAAGAATTTATATTATTGACAACTTTTTCGCTCCTAACTCAAATATCATGTACCCTAGGAATCCCATAGAGACGCATGAAGTATCTATCTTATAACACACGTATATATGAAGGCACAGAAGTACATACTAAATTGCCAATTGTAAAGAATCATAACTAGCTTCGTCCACTCGGGATGCAGGAGTGGCATACTGTCAGAACCGGAGAAAACTCAAATGACAAGAAGAGGCAGTCTGTGCTGTTGAGGACGCGCTAGGAGGAAGTCGGCAGTGAGTATACCGGTTCATCGATTTCATCATAACCAAAAGCAAAGGCCGAGATGGACAGCCGAAGATGCAACGGCCAATGAGCATCAGTTTATTTACTGTTTCGCATCACTTGTTGTCTTTTAACTCTGAAAACTGAACTTTACTCTTTTACTTTCACTTGTCAGAATCAATCGGTATCCTCGGCTTATAGCCCAATGAGTTGGAAAGGAAAAGCCAAGAAAGAACAGCATATTCGTCTCTATGGTAGCTAGTTTCGTAGGAACCCTAGTGCTTGTTCTTTTCTTCTCCAGCCGCCTCCACAGATTTTTCGAAACAATTTTCTGTTGATCTCTGAAAACTTGGGATCTGACAGTTAGGTATCAGAGCACAACACCATCCTTGGAGCGGAGGTCTGCACGAGCAAGGGTTGGAGCAACCGGAAGGTTTGCTGCCGTAAAATCCCTAAGTTCGGTTAGATTTGTAACATTGGAAGGTTGGCGGTAAGATCCAGTCAAGGAAGAGGAGAGGTTGGTAGCTACTCAGCTGCTGGTAAAATCCCTCAAGTCGTTCTTGTGGATCTGGGGTAGATGGTGGTGCGGACACGTTCCCACGGATCAGTTGAAGAGGAAGACCTCGAAATGGAGAACCAGGCTGAGATTGTCAAGATCCAGGAGAAATTAGCTGAGCTGGACTCTTTGAAATCAGATGTGGCAGCTATTAAAGCGTTGCTGTTTGCCAAGTTTGCTCCAACAGCAGTTCCGAACTCAGAGGCGGGCACTTCAGAAATCAGCAAGGAGTGGCCGATGGTGATTGAAGCAGGTATGATTTCGCATTCACAGCACAAGTCTATAGATTTGTCTTACAGTTCAGTGCTTCAGAGAACTTCTGGGTCAGTACCAATTCTGGTGAAAGCAGATTGTAACCTGGAACAACATAGGGGAGTGGGCAATTCAGATTCTTTTTTTGTAGAACCAAACACAGTAAACCCAAGTTTCCCTCCTGTGTTTTCACCAACAATCAGAACCACTACTCAGGTTGATGAGGGGGTGCGGTCAGAGGGAAATCAGCTGGGACATCAATATTCAACCCTGATTCACCCAACGGCTGCGCAGGGATTTGGCCACGGAGGAGGTATAAACCCAGTACCCCCATGGAATTGGCAGCTCACAAACCAGATACCCGCAACTCAGATGTATCTCCACCCCAGCCTAAACACCAACACTGGTCAGGCTGCAATCTGGAATCCAAGAGGGTCGACAGGGAGTCAAATACCGACTGGAAACATGGGGTGGAGTATCTGCAGCAATGGGCACCAATATGCAGATGCCATCATTCGAGGGCCCAAATTGGAACTACCTTTATTCTCTGGTGATGAACCAATTGGTTGGTTAGAGCAGTGTGAGAATTTTTTTGAAATGGCCGGTACTCCTAGGGAACAATGGGTGAACATTGCAACTGGACACTTTGCCGGAAGGGCTAATACGTGGTTTAAAGGAATTGGGATCGCGTGGCAAGTACTGAATTGGCAGCAGCTTTGCTCACTGTTAACTGATCGTTTCTCGGAAGCAAGTGCGCATGAGGTAGTGGAGAAATTGCAGACTATGAAACACATTGGGACTGTTAGTAAGTACATTGATTACTTTGAGAGGTGTGTTGAACTGGTAAGGAGGATCACTTTACCTTCAAGAGGCATTCCTATTGAGTTGTTTTATTGGGGGTTGAAAGAGGAAATCAAATACAATGTTAGTAGCCATCACCAAAAGGGTTACCGAAGCGCATCTTGGTATGCTAAATCGGAGGAGAAGGCAGCTACTGCTAGAAGACCGAGTCAGGCAGGGGGAGTAAACAGGAGCAAAACCAAGAGTCTTTGCTAGTAACCGGTGACTCCTAAGAAGGAATTCGCCAGAGAAACGGATAGAGGAAGAACAAATGCACAAGAGTTAAATAAGAGGACTTGTTGGCATTGTAAGGAACCGTGGACCCCTGGACATAACTTAAAGTGTAAGGTGAGGAAAGCATTACATGTCATATTGATGCAAGGAGAGGAGGACACCGAAGGTAAGGTTGAAGAGGCCGAATCAGCCGAAGAGCAAGGCTATGCAACTGCTCCTGGAAGTCCAGTGGATGTGGGAGACGCTACCGATCGAAAGCAATGATGACAATATCAAGCCATGCGGTAGAGGGAAGTATTGGACCTACTACCTTTGCGTTGATGACCATCATAGGAGGAAAGAAAGCAGTAATGTTGGTTGACAGCGGGAGCACCAACTCTTTCATGGATATGGAGTTTGCTATCAGAAGTGACTGTGTATTAAAATATCGACCAGCTAAGAAGGTAGCAGTAGCAGGGGGAGGAGAGTTGTGCACTGAGGCTATGACCGAAAATATTCAGTATACAGTACAAGGATGTTCTTTCACCAACTCCTTCCAACTGTTAAAAATCAAAAGCTATGACATTATTTTGGGAGCCGACTGGATATACACCCATAGTCCTATTGGCCTGGATCTTAAAACCCGGGAGCTAACCATTGTCAAGTAGGGCAGAACAATCACTTTCAAGGATTACACTTACCCGGATAAGCATTGTATTATGGATGCTAGTAAACTAGAGAAGATCATGAGGAAGGAAGTGTTGGGATATATGATTCAAGTGAATCTGATTCAGGATGAAAAATTCAAAACATCTGAAGATGTACCAAGATAGATACAAAGTGTACTTCAGCAGTATGAAGTGGTGTTTCAAGAGCCCAAGGGACTTCCTCCGAGGAGAGAATGTGATCACTCTATTCCATTGAAAATTAACACAGAACCTCCAAACATTAGGCCGTATAGAATTCCTCACCATCAGAAAGATGCTATGGAAGGTATTATCAAACAGCTATTGGATTCTGAACAGATCAGAGTGAGTATAAGCCTATATTCTTCTCCAGCTGTAATGGTAAGGAAGAAGGATGGTTCTTGGTGGATGTGTGTGGATTATAGGCAACTTAATTCCATGACAATCAAGAATAAATTTCCCATGCCTATCATAGAAGATTTACTAGATGAACTACAAGGAGCAACTATTTTCTCAAAGTTAGACCTCAGATCAGGATATCATCAGATTAGGATGGTTGAAGAAGACATTCCCAAGACGGCCTTCAGAACTCATTTAGGCCATTATGAATACCTGGTAATGCCATTCGGGTTAACCAATGCACCGGCCACATTCCAGTCACTAATGAACAATATTTTTGGGCAATATCTGAGGAAGTTCATTTTAGTCTTTTTTGATGACATCCTTGTTTATAGCAAAACCCGTGAGGATCACATCAAGCATTTACACACAGTCTTACATATATTGCAACAGAATCAGTTGTCAGCAAAGAGGAGCAACTGTTATTTTGCTATGGCTGAGATTGGTTACTTGGGACACATCATTAGTGGATCAGGAGTATCCACCGACCCGAGGAAGGTAGCTGATGTGATGAAGTGGCCGGTTCCCACCAATGTAACCCAATTGAGGGGATTTCTTGGTCTGATGGGATATTATAGGAGATTTGTGAAGGGCTATGGGAAGATATGCAAACCTTTGTTTGACTGCTTAAAGAAGGAATCATTTGTATGGGGGGAAGCTCAGTCACTAGCTTTTGAGGAATTAAAGAAGGTAATGACTACTTGTCCAGTATTAGCTTTACCAGATTTTTCAAAACCATTCACATTGGAAACAGATGCTTGTGGAACTGGATTGGGTGCAGTATTGATGCAAGAGAATAAGCCCATTGCATATTATAGCAAGACCCTAGGGGTAAGAGCTGTGGCACAATCCATATATGATAAAGAGGCCATGGCTATTTTGGAAGCACTTAAGAAATGGAGACATTACTTGTTGGGAAATCGATTAGTGATAAAAACTGATCAGAAGAGTTTAAAATACATCACCACACAGAGGTTAGTAGAAGGGATACAACATAAGTTACTTCTTAAGTTGTTGGAATTTGATTATGTGGTGGAATATAAAAAGGGAAAGGAGAATATTGCTGCCGATGCCTTATCCAGAAGGGACCATCCTCACAATGAGGAGAATGAGGGGTGTAATGCCATTGTCACTATCATGCCAGATTGGGTGGAAGATGTTAAGGGCAGTTATACCGGTGATCCTCAGTATGAGAATTTGGTGAGCAACAATCAACTTAATGGTGGGACAGACAGCAGCTACACAATAGAATCTGGGTTGGTGAGGTACAAGGGAAGGATATATGTTGGAACAAGTAATGATATCAGATCAAAAATCTTGGAATCCTTCCACTCTTCTGCTATTGGAGGGCATTCAGGTACGAGAGTGACCTATCACAGAATCAAGAAGTTATTTTATTGGCCAAGGTTAAAAAGAAATGTAGAAATGCTGATTTCTGAATGCCCATTGTGTCAGATTACCAAATCTGAACATGTACACATTCCTGGATTACTTAATCCTTTGGAGATACCAGATATGGCATGGACTCATATTAGCATGGATTTCATAGAAGGGCTACCCAAATCCAGAGGTAAAGAGGTGATACTAGTGGTGGTTGATAGATTCACCAAATATGCACATTTCTTATCACTATCTCACCCTTATTCGGTGCAACAAGTGGTAGAACTATTTATGGATAATATTTTCAAATTACATGGACTTCCCATTGCTATTGTGACTGATAGAGATAGAATTTTTACTAGCCACCTCTTTCAAGAGATTTTCAGAACTTTAAAAGTGTCTTTGAGGCTAAGCAGTGCTTATCATCCTCAAACGGATGGGCAAACTGAGCGAGTAAATCAATGTTTAGAGTCATATTTGAGGAGCATGACTTTTCAAGAACCTAGGGAGTGGATGACTTGGTTGACTCTTGCAGAATGGTGGTACAACACTTCTTATAACACATCGCTGAAAATCTCTCCTTTTCAAGCTTTGTATGGTTATCCCCCTCCTCAAATTGGTGAATTAACTATCCCATGTAACATTTCTGATGAGGCTCGGGTTACCGTGGAACAAAAGGAACATATGATGGAGCAATTGAAGGTGAACCTACAGCAGGCACAAGAGAGAATGAAGTATTTTGCTAACAAATTGAGGTCCGAAAGGCAGCTCCAAGTTGGAGATATGGTGTACCTTAAAATGCAACCGTATAGGCAAACAACTTTTGGGATCAGGGGCTCTCTGAAACTGAGATCGAAGTATTATGGTCCATTCCGAGTGCTGAAGAGGGTCGGTCCAGTAGCATACCACTTACAGCTGCCCGAAGGTACTGCAATCCATCCGGTCTTCCATGTAAGTCAATTGAAGAAGCACCTTGGTTCGCATCTTTGTACAATCCTCGGACTACCACTAGTGGGAGAGAATGGGAAGATTAAGATCGAACCAAAGAGCCCATTCTCGACGTAAGAATCATACCTCGCCACAATGAACCAATTGCACAATGGCTAATTCAAGGTTGAACACGGGACCTAAGATGCAACTCGAAGACGCCACCTTCATACAAAGTACTTTTCCGAACTTCACACCTTGAGGACAAGGTGGAGCTCAAGGAGGAGGGCAATGTCAGAACGGGATAAAACTCAAATGACAAGAAGAGGCAGTCTGTGCTGTTGAGGACGCGCTAGGAGGAAGTCGGCAGTGAGTATACCGGTTCGTCGATTCCATCATAACCAAAAGCAAAGGCCGAGATGGACAGCCGAAGATCCAACAGCCAATGAGCATCAGTTTATTTACTGTTTCGCATCACTTGTTGTCTTTTAACTCTGAAACTGAACTTTACTCTTTTACTTTCACTTGCTGTAAATCCGAATTGGTATCCCTGGCTTATAGCCCAGCGGAGTTGGAAAGGAAAAGCCAAGAAAGAACAGCATATTCGTCTCTATGGTAGCTAGTTTCGTAGGAACCCTAGTGCTTGTTCTTTTCTTCTCTAGCCGCCTCCACAGATTTTCCAAAACAATTTTCTGTTGATCTCTGAAAACTTGGGATCTGACACATACAGAGGGACTGTTTTGATACGCAGAATTTTTTTTAATTTTTAACCAAAAAAAGTAACTATGATAAGTGTGTTTGTAAGTTATGCACTTTACATACACTTTTCCCACCATCACTAATCAACATACAAGTTGAGTTGTGAGGAGTGAAAAATAGGAGGGCAGAAAATATTTTTAAACTTTTTTTTGTAACTAAAAGTGGTTTGTACCATAGCCATCCCCAAAACTAAATCATCAAAATGAGAGCATCTGTGTCCGCAGTGTTCATACCTCATCTACCATCTAGCCTGCACGTCTTCCATTGAGCTTGTTAACGATTTCCACAATAGAAGGTCTCTTCTTCCGATCGATCTCCACACATTTTAGCCCTATTTCAATGCATGTTTTTACTTGCTGGAGGCAATCTGCATCTAATGATGAGCACTTGGATGCAATGTGCTCGTCTGTCCAATTTTGACGTACCTACAGAATTGGAATTAGGATCATAAGTGATAATACACAAACTAAATGTAACGAAAGCTTCTGAAAAAAATATTTGCAATCTTTAAATTATTTAGTAATATAGTCTTACATTCTCAATAAAGTTCCTTCCGGACCTGTCTTGGTTGTTGGGACAATTCTTCTCTCTTGTGGTGATCTCGATGATTAGCAGGCCTAGACTATATATGTCTGACTGGGTTGAGATTTCACCTCTGTACAGATATTCTGGAGCCATATATCCACTGAATAGCATTAACATCAAGAGTTTCATAAGCATTACTGGACAAAAATCCATAATTTACTTTATAATTAATAATGAAACGAAACAATCATATTTCACAACTTATGTTCGACTTACTATGCTCCCACCACATTTTGTGTGTTCATACGGGTTTGTTCTTGACCGAAGAGTCTCGAGAGACCAAAATCAGCAATTTTTGGCTCCATGTTATCATCCAATAATATATTGTCAGGTTTAAGATCCATGTGAACAATAGGACTATCCAATTCCTTATGTAGGAAATGTAAACCCCGGCAGATCCCCTTAATTATTTTGAAGCGTGTGTCCCAATCAATTCTATGGGATTTATCTGAAGAAGTAAAACATGGAATTAGGGAAGTATGTATTTCTTATAGCATACTAACCACACAACGGATATGAAGCACTAACAAACTTTCACTGATAACATTTGAAATTTCTGCAGTCGATAATGTGCATCAATTATATAATCACCTTTTTTCATTTTATCTCAGTGTAAAAGTTAAAGAAATATACAAGTAATGTCCGAAGTAATCCAACTAGCATAAAAATTAAAAGTAACAGACAAAGAAAGGCAAATATGTTGGTTAGTGAATTATCGTACCGAAAAGATACTTCTCGAGACTACCCATCTGTACATATTCATAGCAAAGTAAACTTTCGATTGTGTCTGCAAGAATATATCTCCCATTGTGCTCCACCACTTTCTTTTGTGTTTCGTAACAGAAGCCGATTAACTTTACAATATTTTCATGTTCAATCGCCATAAGATTGCCAACCTCATTTTGAAATTGTTTGTCAGGTGTCACTGGCGAATTTTCCCCAAGCTTCTTCACAGCAATCTCTTGCCCATCTTGAAGAATTCCCTGTAACCTCTCATATACTGTATATTAGCATGTTTTTCCATCAACTTGGAAAAGTCAGAAGGTGTTAAGGCATAATCATACCTTATAAACCACGCCAAATGCACCGCTACCAAGTTTTCGCTCATTGGAGAATCCATCCGTAATTTCACTCAAAAACAGTGACGGTAATTTCTTCGGTAATGTACTTAGAAGGCTCGGCTTGCTGTCTTTGCTTGCCATCTCTGTTGATTTCAAGAAGTTAGAGTTGTCAGCTACTGCAACTTATAGATTATTACAACTTCTCATTTACCGAAACGTTGTTTAATAACACAAGACTAAACATACAGAAACACCAAATGCATTTAAAAATGTTTTTTTTTAAAAAAACATTTGAAAATAGCCATGTCCTTAGAATCCGAGCTACTTCAACTCTAAAATCATTTGAAAATAACCATCCTCATTGGCTCCGCACTTGTATGCTGTAAATCCGAGCTCCTCAGCGAAACAATCTGTAAGCTTTTCTAACAATTGGTAGGTTAGCTTCATTGGCTCCGCACTTGTATGCTGTAAATTCTCTCCCATGCTTTTCTTTCTGGTGCAAAGATCCTTTTGCGTAACAGCAAGTATATGAATATTATTTTACATAGAAATAAAAAGCCTAAGAAAAAGTAGTTAAGAGCGACGTGCAACTATGGGTGCACAAAATTAAATAGTTACCAATATAAAGAGAAATAGTACTTTATGAAGACACAACACTATCTTACGCACCACATACAGTAAAGATCTGATGAGCTAATGCTACAGAGAGTATAGAACAAGGTTGTTAATTAATGAAGATTATGTGGTAATTAAACGCAACTGCAATGGACTTTTGAGAACCATCTGAAACTTAACCAGCGAAACTTTTGAGAATAGAGCAGTTGTAAAGGCACTTACCTGGAGAACAGGAGAAGACGACCTGCAGAGCGATGTATGTAGATCAAGCAACCGGAGCTAGACGGGTTAAGAATGGGCAGCTTGGCCGGGGAAGAAGGACGGAGTCCGGATCTGAGATTGAGACATCACAACCAGTTTAAATAGCACGATTAATTAAAAAATCCGAGCTACTACAACTCTAAAATCATTTGAAAATAACCATCTTCTTACAAGCACGAACCTGCAGAAGAACACTTCTGGGATGTGAGAGCAACCAAATGGCGAGTCTGAGAGGTTCTGAGAAGAATGGTTGCGTTGCTGTCTTGCTGAACCTGAAGGTGCATATATGAAGTAACCCAACGAGATCTCGACGGGGTAAACAAAGGTAAGTTGACTTGACTCTAGCCTAAGATGCCTAATGAGTCACAAAGGTAAGTTGACTTGACTCTAGCCTAAGATGCCTAATGAGTCTTTCTCTAAAAAAAAAATGAAATGGCCAATGGGAATATGAAATCCATGTGGTAGCTAATGTAGGCTAAGCACGGCGTGTGGTCCCTAAAGTTTGTTTTTTTGGGCCAAATACTGTTGAATTCTTTGATCTTTGGGTAAATAGTTAGTTTGGTCCTCCAAGTTTCACCAAAAGGTCAGTGTGGTCCCTAAAGTTTGTTTTTTTTGGGCCAAATACGTCATTTTTCCTACATGTCTTGCCACCTCAACATGCTGACTCATCGTCCATTTAGTTAAACTTTAGAGACCAAATTGACCGTTGACCCTTTATTTTTTTTTATTTTTGCAAATCAATTCATCACAAATAAAAAATATTGATCCGATCTGCATGCTTATTGGCTGAAGTATTTTTTTTATAAAGGCATTTGGGTGAAGTAGTTAATTTGTCATCCTTGACTTGAAGTCCTTTTTTGAAAGAAAAAAATGTATGATACTTCATCCGATCATAAGATAATGTCGTTTTGGATATTGACATGGTCCCAAAAACGTAATGTGACCACTAATTTCTTTTGTAATATATTTATAAAATCTAACAAAATTATAGTTTTATGAAGAAAAAACCAAGACAAACATATACATACCATTTTCATGAGTTCAATCTAAATATTTAAAAATATATTGATAACCAAAATTTAGAAAATTTGGATGCACATACCTCAAAACGTCGTTCTTTTGTGACTGGAGGGACTACCACCAACGTTAGTGTGTACCAAGAAATTAATTTAATGCTTGGCTTCAGAAAGAAAAAGAAAAAAAATGCATGGGTGTTTATTGGTCTGGAAGTTGTCAAGCATCACATGCTTGGAGCCCGGGAGTCATGTCAGTTTTTAAAATCGAATGCTTGGAGCCCTGTAGTCAAGTCAAATTTTAAAATCAAATAGATCATCTCGTGTGCTGTGTAATGAAACCTTTTTAATTAATCGTGCCATTTAACCTTTTTCGATTATGTTGACAACCACTTAGGGCATCTACAATAGTCTATTTTGCTTGTCTCTAAGAGATGCACCATAGACATTTTGATGACATAGCGGAGAGTAAAAGAGGAGAGATAACCAAATCGTTGTTTCGTGAGACGACCGTCGCTTAACGCAAAACGAGGCTTCACGACGAATGATTTTCTCTGTGGGGGCGCTGCCGCTTGCTCACACGCTCGTTTTCTCGGTGGATCCATGCAGCACCACGCCTTTTTCTTTCCTCGCGCAAATCCCGCCCATGGAACCGCGGCGAGACGAAATCCTCGTCCATGGAACCATGCATGGCGGCGGCTGCCGCACAGGCGGATCCTCGTGGCGAAGTCCGGCGGTCGCTTGCTTACAACAAAGACGCGGGATCGAGGCGCGTGGTAGCCGGCTCGCCGCCGGCCAAGTGAGGGTGCTCGCCGCCGCTCTAGAGCCCTCGAGCCGCTCTCATCCCCGGGAGGGGCGGCGTAGCGCTAGCGCCCGAGGTAATTAAGTTGCATCATATCGAAATTGGGTGTGAGCGCATGTGGTGTGTTTATTTTGGTGCACTTGTGATGGAGAGACTGATGATTTAGGTACGATTGTTACCACAGTCGATGAGGAGGTCCATGGGGATGTGGTGACTTCGATGAAATCTCGCTCCTCGATGGTGCGTGTTGGCTTTACATGTTCATTGAATTTGGAAAGTTTAATGAATTCTCGGTCGAAAAATTCCAACAATGTTTCTCCCATGAGTTCGCTATGTTGCAAAATAGAAATGGTGAAAGCTTATCTTTGCATCTGTTGTCTTCATTCTTGGGAAGACAAAGGCGTGACGATTTGTGTTAAAAAGCAAAGGCACGCTCGCCGAGCTTCCAATTATGAAAGAACGTACTCCCTCTGTTCTTTTTTACTTGACTTCCTAGAATCCCTGCGGTCAAACTTTCTAAAGTTTGGCTACCAATAGATTTAAAACTATCTAGATTGATTACATAAAAATTATATCATTAGATTTGTCGTTAAAAATACTATCATAATATTATAATTTTATTACCACATCTTAATATAAAGTTATAAAAAGTAACAGTCAAAGCCACATCTCAAGACCGCAAAAAGTCAAAAACGTCAAGTAAAAAAGAATGGAGGGAGTATTTAGTATGAACTACCAACGGGAAATGAATTTTCAAGCATTAGATCACTCATTTCACTAGAAGGTGGAAGGACATGGGTGTAAAGTGGAACAATTCAGGGATTTTCTGAAAAATGTTGCTGGCTTTTAGTTTTCGTGTATAGTGTGAGCTACATAGATCTCATCCGATGATCATTCTTAATAGTTCATATTATCCTATTTTAAGTCCAATTGTCATTTGAATGATGGTGGCTTTTAGTTTTAGTGTATAGTGCGAGCTGCATAGAAGACACGGCACCGCAGAATGGCAGTGTCGGAACGTACGCTGATGACGATCATGCTGAAAGAACCGATGATGATAGTATCTTGTCCAAGGATGGTGTTCCGGTAGAGAATGGGTGGAAGGCCTGCAAAGAATTGCTCATGAGCTGGGCTTAAAAATGGATGCAACATGATTAGCAGCTATATATACATGACAGTCTGGATGGTTTGCTGTTCCTTTCAAGGATGTAATAGAAAAGACTAGCAGCTGCTGGTACTATTGCTGCATTCGATTTGTTGTTCAGTTCTAGGGTTAGAATCATGCAAAGCTTCAATGCTTGTGAGGCTTGTTTATATCTCTTGACCTCATCGAAAGATAAGACAGTGTGCTTGTAGAAAGTTGGCTGTGATGGTTGTCTTGCAGTATTCAAACACAAAGATTTTGGTAAGCAGAAATAACATTAACGAACTATCCTGTGTTCTTTGATATCTGAATGACTTGCTCAGTTTTGATTTATATCTTTCGTGTTCTAGTCTTGTGCTGATGAGAAAGAGTCTTATGATGTTCTCCATACTTTCAGCTATGAGAGCTTCAATATTTTCTTGGATAAGAACTTGACTTTGTTTTTCATGCCTTTGAAATTATCATGCAAAGCTTCATGCTTGTGAGGCTTGGTGTTAGAATTGCTGCTTGTTTATATATGTAGTTGTAACCAAACAACACATGTAGGTCACAAAGATTGAAGTTAGTGTTGATCAGTATGGTTATTTGATTCATGCAAAGCTTAAATGCTTGTGAAGGTGTTAGAGACAACCTAAGAGACAAACTATTGGAATAGTTGTATCAGCAACCAACTATTTCTTGATGTCAAGTCCAATTACCTATCGACGATATTCAGGGTAATTGTAATATCACGCGCTTTCTCTTGCAGCCCTACTTCTTGAATCTGCAAGGGCTCGATGAGAGGTTACCCGTGGCAGCTGTGTCATCCTCCCTCACGACCCCCCGAAAGTGGCTGGGGACTACGAACGATATATATAATATATATATATGAAGACAGTTTTAAAGGCACAAGCAGCCATTGCTTGGAGGTTTTATATATATATCACAGACGGTTCTAAACACGAACCGTCTGTGATAGACATTTATCACAGACGGTTGTTAACACGAACCGTCTGTGATAGACATTTATCACAGATGGTTCTGAGTTAATAACCGTCTGTGATAGCATGCATCACATACGGTTTTGGAACCGTCTGTGATGACCTCATGTCATCACTGACCCATAAACTCAGATAGCTCACGAAACCGTCTGTGATGACGTTTTTGAATCATCTGTGAACACCTTTTTTGTAGTAGTGACACAGACATTAGGAATTTAGGATTTTTATTTGCTTGGTGACAATGGTGGGGCATCACGTTGGCGTGTTTTACGAAGAGAGAGTTGTTGAATCTGTTAGACTGTTACTAACGCAATATACACTGCTACTGAGTATCAGTCTGTGCGCAACATGTATGTCTAACAACTCAGCTGGCTTATTGTCTCCAGAAAAAAAACTTAGCTGGCTTATTTTGCAGTATGACTTTCCTACGAATTACACTTTTATTTGTTTTTCAGTAAAGTCGAGATCTTTATTGATTAATCAGGCTAAGAATTACATTCGCTGCATCATAGCTCGTTTAAAAAGCCAGTGAATGAGCAAGTCAAACCGCACTGTCTAATTTACAAGCATATTGAGCTAATTTATGTGCTACCCTACTCAGGGCGAATCTACAGTGCGCTACCCGGGTACACAGAACACCGGGTCAAAAAGCCATTTTCCTTTAGATATAACCATGTATATATAGTATGGACACCTTTAGCCCAAGATAAGAGGACACCTCAAGCCAAAAAATTAAACATATGTGATATGTATGAGAAGTAGGGACTCCCGGTCATTTTCGTTTTGGATTTGCCACTGGCCCTACTCATCTATTATCTTATCAAAGCAGAGTAAAAAAAGCCATCACGTTCGCTCTCAAGGGCTAGAAATCTCCACGTTAATCGGTAGAAAAAGAGAAAAATCTATACTGTCGATCGTGGTGGGATTAGAATAGAATCATAGTAGGAAAAGTATCATTAAATTTATATCCATAGTTCCATACCCTATGTTTATGAAATATTTCCTCGCTCTTGCTGTCAATGTCGGCAAGTCTTCGTGACTTGTGAGATGTAGACCACAGAATCATACGGAGTAAAGTACGGTGCATTTCATTGAGGAAAAAAAGTGACTTGGGACTTCAGGCATGCATGTGATGGCACGGCAACTTGAGACCAATAGGCGTCAAGAAGTATAACATCTGGTCCACATCTCCCTCTCTACTCCCACTTTTCCTTTTTAATTGCCTTTTTATTTCTGTTAATTAAACGGGGCATCACACAACTTGAGACCAACAAGTGTCGAGACAAAGTAAGGCAAGGAATTTTTTTTTATTTAATCATTTTTATTAATATTTTAAACTTAATCCATCGCCATCTTTATTTTCAAATCTAACTCCTTTGGCCACGCCATTACCTGTGGCGTGACCAAAACGTACTGTCACGCCACATCTCGCGACGTGGCCCAAGCTCCATCAGACCCGGATTCTGAGAATCCAAATCCTCTGTGAAAACACTGTGCTATTCCCTGGATCAGTAGCTAGCACTCACAAACACATTACTGAATCAATTCATACAAGGTGTAAATTAAACCATACCGTTCATTAATTAACATAGAGAGTTTACATAGACCGCATCGGGTCGGGTTTTACAAAAGAGCCGAACAAGGCCAAGCATTACATTATAAAAGAGGAAGCGGCAACGGAAGCAAAAGGGGTAGAGCACATCTCTCTACAGGCAAGCGACTGGGGAAACCCGTGTGCATCCGATATTACCCAAAGACTAAGATAATATAGGATGCACGCAAGCACCAACGGAGTCAACTAGACTAGGACGAGACTAGAACAACTAAGACTAACTACGCTTCATCATCTCCTGGGCCTCCAGCTTCTAGATCCTTATAGTACGCGTAGTCTTCAGGGTTTCCTGCTTCTGAGGGTTTTGGGGGAAAGAGCGAGAATGAGCACAACTTCTGTGCTCGCGAGCTAACACACAATGCAATAATATACATGCAAGGCTAAACAAGGATGGCTCGGGTTCTTTTATTTGCTAAAGCAACATTTTAATTATCATAATTACAAATTCCTATCACTTAGCATTTTAACAAATTGCATTTTACTAAAGAGAGTAATTGTGCAATATTTGTAACAGCAGAGGTTACCTCCACCTTATGCTTATTTTGATTGGAGTTACCTCCATTATTACCACCGCTGAGCTCGAGGGCTCAAGAAAAATCCAAACTTAGGGCTAGGTGGGCCTGCCACATTTTTCATACCACCCACAAGGTTTTTGAAATAGAACTAACTCAAGTTAAGTTCCCATGTCCGCCTTTGACCGTAGGCACGGCTGTTTAAACAATTTATTACTCTGCAGAAACTGTACACTTTACCCACAAGAGATAATCATCTTGATATGTACACACGCTTCCTTAGACATGTGAATCAAGGGGAGATCACCACAAGGCCTTTACAATGCATCCAACAGTATTAGTTACACCCGCTAAGGTTTCGTCTTCGAAGGGTTACGTCCATTTAGATCCATTAACCCTTACCCAGACCCCCTCTTGCACCCTCTTAACGACTCACGTCGTGCACCCCGACCCCCTTCGCCACAAGGGCTTACGGCGTCATGACATCTACCCGTGCAACTCGATCGATGGATACAAATTATTTAGCCAGGTTGTACTTTACAGACTTGTGGTTGTACTTGTTTTACACGGGAGGTCATGACAAGATTAAGTCCTTAGGGTTATTTAGACGGTTCATTCTACATACCAGTATTCCCTTGGGCTACATTACCACCCACCAACATACTAGTATTCCTTGGGCTGCATTAGCACCCACCATCACATCATCCATCATACCATCCGCCCAGATGGGAACATCAATTATTAGGGTTTTTGAGGAGTAAAATACATCAACTCAACCATCTCAGTCATTTCCCACAATGACTGCCCAAAACCACTTTCATATTTAAAGGATGATGATTAGGGTATTTAATACCCTGATACTTAAGCAAGACTAGTATGTCGCTTAAGTACAACCTATAACTAGTATTACCATATAGATTACTAGGGTGACATGGAATAATGGATTCAATTATCAAGGGATGGCATATTAATGAATTAATCATCAAATGGGTATTTAACTACCTTAAGCTTTAACATACATTTGATTAAACAATTAAAGCATGCAATTTTGCTTAATTTAAATGAATATAATTTGCATAAAATGTAGGCTCAATATGATCAAAGTATTGACTCGCCTTGGTTATAGGTAAGATGATCTTGATATTCTTGTGCTTGATCAAGTTGGAGATCCTCCGCGTCTTCGAATCCTAATCGGACGATCGTACCGGAAAAAGGCATTAATAAGCAAATAGAGCAAATAAATAATAAGGAACAATAAATGAACTCCAAATTGAACAAGACCTATTCCATTAGCAAGATCTTGAATTTATAAAATTTTAGAAATAAATCTCATAATTTTTGGAGTTACGACGAGGGAGAACGGAGCTTCCGAAGCTTGAGTTTGAATTAAATCAAGGAGGAGAGAGGGTTGGTGCACCCAATAGTGCATGGACCATGTTCATGCATTGGTCAAGGGGGTGTATTGTTTGCGGGCCCACTTGGAAGAGAGGGGGAGGGACTCAAAGTCATTGACAAGTGGGGCCCTCAAGCAAAAAAAACTCAATCCCCTTTTTATTTCCACTCGGCTACAGAGAAGGGAGCAGGGGAGGCAATTGGGCGGTGTGGCTTAGACTCAGGCATGGGCAGGCCGTCGGTAGGAGAAAGCGCGGCGGTGCCGTCAAGGGCAGGGGATGGGTGGCGAAGGGGGCGGTCCCATGGCGGCTCAGCAACGGAGAGGCAGCTGGCCAAGGCTAAACAAAAGCGGCAACGGCGCAAGCCGATTGGAGGAGCGGGCAAGCCAGCGATGGGGTGGCCAAAGTAGCGTGCACATGGGCGGTGCATGGCTACGGGGAGGATGCCGAGCCGGGTGGGGAGGCCGGAGGCGGCTCGAGGCAGCCTGGCGGCGGCGACCGGGAGCGGAGGAGGATGAGTTACGGTGGCAGGGCTCCTCCGCAGTGGGGAGGAAGCACGGAGGAGGGTAACGACATCCTTGGGCCTTGAGGCGCGTGGTGACGCTGCCGCCAGGAGAGGCGACCGAGCTGGGATGCATGGCGAGGCGGCGCTGCCAAGATGGGGACGGAGCTTGAGCTTACTGGTGCTTGGCGGCACGAGAGCAAAAGGGGGCAAGGCGCAGGTAGGGAAGGGAGGTAGGGAGAGGGCTCAGGGCCTCTTATAGCTGGCGATAGGGGAAGCGATCCATTGGGATTTGACGGCCGCGCGTGGGCTCTTGCGTAGTGTGATGATGGCGGCCAAGGCGGATTGGACAGGGAAGGAAGGAGGGCGCTGCAGCAATGGTGGCAGAGGGGGTAGGTCTTGCGCAAGAAGCTTTGGCAGCGGCACGAGGCGAGCAAGCAAAGCCTCGTGGTGGTGGAGTGCACGAGAGAAAAAAAGAGGGGAGCTCACGAGCGTGCGTGCACGCAGCAGAGAGAGGCGGATGGGGTAGATGCGGCGCAGGCGGCGTTGCAGAGGGCAGGCGCACGCAGAGGGCAGGAGGACGACGTGCGCGGGTGGCAGAGGAGCCAAGAGGCTTGGCAGAGCACGCGAGGGAGAGAGAGAGGAAAGCTCGGCGGTGGCGTGCCGAGTAGGGAAGATGACCAGGTGAAGAGGGCGCCAGGCCAAGGGAAAAGGGGCTAACGGGCCAGGAGAAAAGGCCAGGGAGGAATGGGCCAGGTGGGCCGGGAGGCCAAAGAGAAATGGGCCGGCCCCAAGGAAAATCACAAGCTGAGCCCAAGAAAGGAGGAAGGCCAATTCGAGAAAAAGGCCCGAAATTTCAAAAGAGGGAATTTCAAACCAGAACTCGAATTTCGAAGGTCAAGGATAATTGAAACACAAACTCGAGCTTAAAGAAGCTAGAAGTTTTTAGAACATAAGCTAATTTGAAATACAAATGAACACCGAAAACCAAAATTAGTATTCACTATTCTCGTCCGAAAACGGGATGTTACAAGCTGCCACACAAGCCCTCGTCCGCGCACCGTGCCAGCGTGGAGGGCTTGCGTGGTAGCTGTCATGCCCTCACTCATGGTGTGACAAGCTTACCTTGTCACGCCATTAGAGTTGGCGTGACAAGTATGAATTTTCGCTTTTGCCTTGGTAATTATTTTTGGATTTCTAAATTATGAATTGAGGAATGGTTTACAATTTAATTTCCAAACAAAACTTTGGTAATATCCAAGTGTCAACAAGATGCATCAAAAGTTTGTAAATTTTCACATTTTCATGCGATGGAACTGTCACACAAAATTTAGGATGTTACACATTGATAGATTACATTCGGGTCTGATGCCACTTCAATCCATCTTTCATGCACCATAAAGCCCAAAAACTGTCGTGCTGAAACAAGTTAGATTCTTTATCCGATCATAAAAACCTACTTTTTGAAGATTTCATACATTAGTCCGCAAACAGAAGTACGTTACACGTGGTCGCATGGCATAATGGTTCGGCTAATTGCGGGGGAATAAATGGCAATTTTTTGTAGGTAATACATTTAGCAAATCTTATTTGTAGGTTGTTAATTTTTTTAAAAAATAAAAAGGTGGTGACAAGGTTGATTGGTCTATTTGTGATTTTCTTAGATTCTCAATGGTACGAAATCTGTCAGACTCTCAATTTCAGATCTGGACTTGGTCCTTCTTACCCTTGCGAGCTTCTTATCCTTATCCTGCCTCACGCAGGTTGCTTCATTGATCTACGAGGGGAAATGGCCGAAAGGCCCTCCCTTAATTATACTAGAAAGATAATATAGTATACGTCTCGTGGGTGGTAATGAATGAATATGTAGGAGAGAAAATAAATAGAATCACAGTGGAAAAGTATCATTAAATTTCTATCCATACCCTAGGTTTATAAAATATTTCCTCGCTCTTGCTGTCAACGTCGGCAAGTCTCCGTGACTTGTGAGATGTAGACCACAGAACCATACGGAGTAAGCTACGGTGCATTTCATTGAGAAAAAAAATGACTTGGGACTCCAGCCATGCATGTGATGGCATGGCAACTTGAGACCAGTAAGCCTCGAGACAAACTGTAACATCATGGCCCATATCTCCCTCTCTAATCCCACTTTTCCTTTTTAATTCCATTTCTATTTCTCTTGATTAAACGGGGTATCACACAACTTGAGACCAATAAGCATCGACACAAATTAAGGCAAAGGGCTAGTCACTAGTGCGTGGCGGGGCTACAAGGATCAAATGTAATGATAGCCAAGACACAACTTTGATGTACGGTCGTTATTGTCTCAACAAACTTCAAGCAGAAAATCTATGACTACACAGACATTAGGAATTTAGGATTTTTTTTTTCTTGGTGGCAATGGTGGAGACATCACTAACGCGATATACACTGTAGTAACACGCGATATACACTGTTACTGAGTGCCAGTCTATGCGCAACATGTTCTTCTAACAACTCAGCTGGCTTATTTTGCAGTGCGACTTTCTGTCGGATCCGGATTTCGTAAATCCAAATCCTCTATGTAAATACCGTGCTATTCCTTAGATCAGTAGATAGCTCTCACAGACACATTGCGGAATCATTTCATACAAGGCATAAAACCATACCATTCATTAATTTAACGCATCAGAGTTTACATGGATAATATTGGATGCACGTAAGCACCAAAGGAGTCAGCCGGACTGAGGCGAGACCTAGACTGAAAGAACTAAACTACTCCACACCATATCCTGGGCCTCCAACTTCTGGATCCTCGTAGTATGCGTAATCTCCAGGATTTCCTGCTTTCAAGGGTTTTGGGGGAAGAGCGAGAATGAGCACAACTTCCATGCTCGCGAGCCAACACACAAGATGCAATAGTAATACATGCAAGGCTTAACAAGGATGGCTCGGGTTCTTTTATCTGCTAAAGCAATGTTTTCAATTATCATAATTACGAATTCCTATCACTTAGTATTTTAACCAAATTGCATTTTATTAAAGAGAGTAATTGTGCAATATTTATATTAGCAGAGGTTCCCTCCGTCGGAAACTCTACTTTATGCTTCTTTTGATTGGGGCTATCCCCATTTATTAACACCACTGAGTCTAACGACACAGGAAAAATCCAATCTCAAGGCTAGGTGAGCCCACCACATTTTTCATACCACTCACAAAGGTTTTTTGAAATAGAACTAACTCTAGTTAAGTTCCCATGTCCGCCTTTGACCGTAGGCACGACTGTTTAAACAGTTTAGACTCTGCAGAGGTTATACACTGTACCCACAAGAGATAGCCAACTCGTAGCCCCACACGATTCCTTAGCCATGTGGTCGAGAGACCGTCACAGTAATCTTTCGAAATATCTCGCTCCTTTCGTCATCTCACCCATATGGGGTTATGCCCATACGTTGTGCGGGATGTTCACCTCAGCGACTGGAGTAGTTGGACTACACCACTGCGACTGGCAACTTCACCTTGTATCGGTGTCCCATTCAAGCCGGACGTATCACGCGCTTGCACATTCCCGTTATCCATCCAGCGAGATGACATTTAGGGTTTAATAAATTTACTAAGCCAAGTTGCACTTTGCAAACTTGTGGTTGTACTTGTTTTACATGGGAGGTCACACTACTACAGAAAAGGCCTTCACAGACGGTTCAAAAACGCCATCACAGACGGTTTCATGAGCTGTCTGAGTTTATGGGTCAGTAATGCATGAGGTCATCACAGACGGTTTTCGAACCATCTGTAATACATAATATCCCAAACGGTTTCATCTACAAACTGTCTGTGATAGTCGAGTATCACAGACGGTCTGTAGATGCAACTGTCTGTGATAGTCGACTATCATAGATGCATTCAGATACAACCGTGCATGATAGATCCATCATCACGCACGGTTTGTAAACTATTCGTGATAGTCGACTATCACGCATTTGGTTGCATCTACTGCATCGCCTGTGATATTCTTTTGCATTGCTAAATCTATTTCTATTTATTGGCTAGCCTTAGGGAATACTAGCCATGCCCTCTGAAACAAGCACATCCAATTCGCATTCATTTCAGAAGCAAGCACATCAAATTCGCATTCATTTCAGAAACAAGCACATCAAATTCGCATTCATTTCAGAAACAAGCACATCCAATTCACAAATCAATTAACTAAAATTAACCATTAATGTACATTTTACACACATGTACCATTAAGTTCAATCTATCCCAGTCAAGTTCAATATACACCGTGGAAACTCCCATCCGATTTATGACCGATCGCTCAGAATGACGCAAGGTGTGATCGAACTTTTATGAGCTCGCTCTGTTCCAACGCAGTTTCGTCAATGGTCGCAACCTGTCGATAGGAAGATAAAATTCGTGCTTATATAAATTGTTAAGTATATATGAAATAATTGTTGCAAGATTGATAAACCTGAGGATCATTGGTGATCGCGGAACTGATGAGTAGATGCATGTTGTGGCAAACATAGTATCCATAGACGTTGCGGCCCGGCGGCTGCTGGTGGCACTGCAAAAATAGAATTGGTTAGTTCGAGAGGCATTACTACGAAGTGTTATATAGGATTAATGTGTACTAGCTAGCGAGTACCCGGAATTTTTGATCATGTGACAGTGTCTTTCCCCTGATATTCCATCCTCTAGCATGTAACACGTCGAACACCCTACGTGACTTCAAGAAGTTAGCCTTAGCCATTGCAAAGGAAGGAAAGACTACAATAGAGTTTCTATGGAGGAAATGTGTTTACCTGATGATTAAATTCTGGATAACTGTGAAGTTGTGAGTGGCCCTCTGTAGGGAATCTAGGTATATTACCATTTCTGTTTTGGTATAATTACAATTAGAATCCAGTGGAAGCTACACAGGTATGTCAGCATGGTCATTAAACCTAAGTTTGTGTTGCTTATAAAGTACAAATCAACAAGTATAGCCAGTAGTGCAACACTTACTTCTGGTTGTAGGGCAAAAGTATGAATTCCTTGTTGCGGCGAGCCATGAAAAAATCTATAACGTAATTCTTGACGAATCTTGCATTCGTCGTGATGCTTTGCTCGGAGACAATGTGTGGGTCGAGGAAACCTACTGGTGATTTCCTTATTTCGGCTTCAGAGAACATGTATCTATATACAAAAGCAAGGAGTTATATATAACATCTATCGGTATTACACGAACATTGACCGTGATTGTACACACTTACAGTGTCCAGCATCGTATGAGTGAGACGTCGAGCTCGTCGAGGTTGATGAGACAGAACAAGTCGTTGAAGGTCACCGTGAAGACAACGTCTTGATGCACGTGGTTAAAATGATCCTCCTTGAACTTGACGGTGAAACCCGAACGTCGTTGATCAACCGGCTTGTTGGACTGTTCCATGTACCATGTATGCAATGCCGTGCAATCCGGTCCTAGGGTAGGGCTGTCTAACCTCTCGACCAACGGCTCGCCTAGCATGAATTTCTGGGCCAACGTCAAGAAGGGGATATCAGGACAGGAGTCGATCGTCTTCGATTTGCCCTTGCTCCCTCGCTTTGTATAGGTCGACTTCACAAGAGTCGACTGAGCACGAGGTGTAGATGCATGTGATGCAACGGGCCCTTGCCGTGTCGGTGCAGGTAGCTTCGGTGCAGTCAGGTCCTGTGGACTTGATACCGTTGCAGGACATTCTCGTGAAGTTGACACCGGAGCAGGTAGCTCCAGGCAGATGTCCTCCTTGGGCCACTGGATGAATGTTCCAACGGCTTGCCCTAGAGTCATAACCTCGTCGTTTGGGGGAATTTTCAGCGGGACGGCCTCAAAATTGGCACAAACACCGTCCACATTCACTTTTGCGAAACCCAGCGCTAGATTTGCACCGTGCACCAAAGCCCCGACACCGGATGGATACACCTGGCCCCAAGCAGCATCTAGGGCAACAGAGACATATCTCACTTGGAGCTTGCACTTCATAGCCACCTACGTACATAACGATACAAAATTAGCAACTCCAACAGGCCTATCAATGGATCGAGCATTCCAGAGATAATAATTATTACCTGGATGTCATCGACGGGAAATCTGTCGTCACCTATTGGGGTAGGGTTAGGGTTGGACGCGCAGCTACTCGGAAGTTTGGGGGGGCTGGCTAGCACAGTAGGGGCAGGGGCTTGCAATTAATTTGGGAGTTGCAATTCCCTAATCCTTTCCTCAAAGGTCTCCATCTGCTTTTGCTGGGATGCACGAATCTCCTCTCTAAGGGATTTAGTGACCTCATCTCTGAGGGATGCACGAATATCCTCTCGTAGCTTTGCATCGCGCTCGGTTTTGGCTCTCTTCCTACTCCGGTACGATCCGGAGCCCGCTTGGAACCATTTTTGCCATGTAACATAAACACCGGCGCCTCTTGTGCGACCCGAATGCTTATTGTTTCCTAGGGCCGCGGAGAGTATATGTTTCTCCCTGTCTGCCTGGAATGAGCCTTGGGAAGATTGTGCACTCAGTGTTACCTGCAATAGCCCGATATGCCATTTCACTTCCTACGAAGTTATGGAGTAATTACAAACTAGGTAGTTCGATATCTTACCAGGCGCTGGGACACTTCCTGGTCTGCAGGGTTTGGAAAGGAGACTTCCCCCGTAGGCCCAGTACGTAACCTCCCAAATAACCACTGTTGGGCGCGCACATCAGTGATCTCGGGAAATGGCAAGGAGACATTCGAACAACTTGCCTGCTAGTCCTGATCCCTCCATATCGGGATTTTACCCGCATATCCAGCAGTGCCGAGTCTGTGGGGGTGCTTATGTTTTTGCCTGGAGGGCCATGTGTGTCGCACTTTCACTCCTAAATTCATCTGTCGTCTTCTTCGCCACAAACTCGGCCTAGGACTCTTCCAAGAATGGATACTTGTGGAAGGGCCTCAGATCCTTCTCCACATAGTTCTTGACAAGTGTGCTCTTGAAGTTCTTCCACGCTTTGCATGCCTGTAGCAACGCGTGTCGTCGCACGGAGTCCAGGTGTTCTGCCGGGATCTCGAACAATTTGAGAATATTCGTCAGCACATCAGTTTTCAGTATATCGGGCACCACCTTCCACGAATCGTAGGTGACGCTGACCCATTCCCGTGCAACTATTCCGACCATTCTCCGGAATGCAGACACTGCTTTGTGAGGATTTATAGGGGCCCCAGACTGATCGACCTCTGTGATGGTAAATCGGCCCTCGGGCCTTTTCGATATTCCTCTTCTTCTACCGCGGTTGGATATTCGAGAGGATATTGGTGCATCATCAGACACATGAGGCGGCGATGATGAAGAATGAGCGGAAGACATCTTCACAAGAAATAGAACATCATGTGAACAAATGAAATCAGCATAAAGCTAAGATTTAACATTTTGATATTGCTATCAGATGTAGAGTAAGCATTCCAATTAGATCTCAAGTTCAAACCCGATTATCAAAACAATTTCAGTACAAGACTATTATCATCACAGAGCATTCATCTCAAGCCCAGCACACCACATTGCAATATATTCTAGTAGCAGTATCAAAACAAATACCATATGAATAACTGAATAGAACAAATACAAATTCCTAAAACAAGTACAATTATCATGAGGGACCATGACAGATTATTGATAGAAATAGTTAGGGAAAGGGGCATCGGGGTTGGCAACTCGGCATTGGTTACCTTTGGGCATCGAGGAGAAGGACGAGCAAGGAGCGATCACTGACAAGCGGCAGGGTCAAGATCGGGGGGAGGCGCGCTTGGCAAACTGGGAGGGAGGAGGCGGCGGGCTCGTGGCGGGCCTTGGCGGCGGGCTCGAGGGGGCCTTGTCTCAGGCTAGAGGAGGAGGCGGCGTCAGACAGGATCGGGAGGAGTCGCGCTGGCTCGAGGAGGCGTCGAGGAGGACGGCAGCGACTGCCTCTGGGAGGAGGGGCGAGGAGTTGAGAAACTTAATCGTTTGAGAGTGGCGGACGCGGCAAACCTCAGCTAGAGTCCGAATATAAATAGGGATGGACATCATAGACGGTTCTAAGTTAGAACCGTCTGTGATATGTGATGTATCACAGACGGTTCCAATAAACAATCGTCTGTGATATGTGTGTATCACAAACGGTTCCAATCAACAACCGTCTGTGATATATTATCACAGACGGTTTGTAGCTCAAACCGTCTGTGATATTATTTTGTAATGGTTAATCTAGTTCTGTTTATTAGCTAGCCTCAGGAAATGCTAGCCATGCCCTCTGAAACAAGCAGAAAAGACAATAAGTACATGTATATACATCCAATTCACATTTATTTGAGAAACAATCACATCGATTTCACAGTACAAATCAATTAATTAACTCAAATGAACTAAAATTAACCATTCATCAGAACGTACATATATATACACACATTGTTCAATCAATCTTTAAAAATTAGCCCTTCATGATGATCGACGCGTATGTAGCTAGTTTCATCACGTTCTTCTTCCTCGACCCTTATGCCGTTTCCAAAAGGAGGCAACTCGTCAAATTGATTGTATTCTTCCTCGTCCACTACATTCTCAACTCCGACAATCCTCTTTTTTCCATGAAGAACTACGTGGCGCTTCTTATTTGCCGGGTCGGTAACATAGAAGACTTGAACAACTTGGTTAGCCAGTACGAATGGTTCGTCTTTGTATCCGACACGTTCGAGGTCCACGGTAGTGACGCCGTACTTGTCGACCTTCACCGTGGAGATGGACCCAACGGCATCAAATAGGGGATCTTGAAAAGCACGTAGTCGAGCTCCCATATCTCCTCTATTTGCCCATAGTAGGAGCTCCTCAGCCCATGGGTACTGAATGCATCTATGCGGACACCGCTGTTCTGGTTAGTGCTTTTTATATCCTGAGCCTGCGTATAGAATGTGTACCCATTTATGTCGTATCCTCGCCATGTTACAACTGTAAATGTTGGCCCTTTTGCCAACCGTGTCAGCATATCACTTGACGAGCTCCTAGCGAGTCGCTCCTTTAACCATTGGTTGAACCGTCTATTGTGTTGTCTCGTGATCCAAACATCCGTTGCATCAATTTCGCTGTCAAGCACGCCCTTGTCTTTGGTCGATATACGGGACACTTCAGTCATGTGTTGCAAGACCGTGAAATGAGCTTGAGCATACGCATCCATATCTGGAGTGATTGCTTTCCTTCCGATGGTCCCGATACCCTCGAGCCTGCCCTCATGGCGAGATCGAGGCACACCTATCGGTTTGACCTGAGCCATGTAATCGACGCAGAACTCAATGACCTCTTCGGTTGCATAACCTTCGACGATGCTGCTCTCTGGCCGAGATCGATTCCGTACATAGGACTTGAGAATTCCCATGAACCTCTCAAACGGGTACATGCTACATAGAAACACGGGCCCGCACATCTTTATCTCCCTCACAATATGAACAATGAGATTGTAACACCCCAGTCCTACAAGGGCTAGAATGCTACTAAACTAACATGTTAACAAAGCTAAAACAGCATTTACAAAATTCTAAATTTAGAACCTCCCTGATAGTTAGCTATACTTTGAGGTTCCAACAATCAATAATATCAAGACAATAGTGAAATCAACAAATATCGAATCATCGCAGAAGTATAATCGGTCTCAAGCAACTATATCAAAAGGATGAACTAAGTTCACGCACGCTTCTTAACCAATCTTAATGGAGAAGAGTTATCACCACGTACCAACAATTATTATTACAGTTCATCAATAATGAATGATTAAATTGAACTAAAATGAAATCTGGACTCGATTAAGGTGAAGTGAAAAGGTAGTGTGTGTCTATTCCTCCCCATAGAGCCAACCTCAAAGATCACCTAAAAAACAACAAACAAAGCAAGAGTGAGTCCGAGACTCAAGAAGTACAAGAAATGAATAATACATAACAACCATGATCATGTGAACATCATTAAAGTGTATGAAATAAGCACAGAACGAACACTTGAATGAATGGAATGAATGATGTGGATGAAATGAAGGGACTACACACATGCATATACTGGTATTGCTAGTGACACACCCGTCGGTGTTCACCTAAGCCCACATTTAACAAAATGCGGGGATCCAAGCCCCGTACGAAGAACGTTTCGTACGGGTGTCCCAAACTGCCTACATTGGAATGGTGGGTCTTACGTGCCCATACTGGAATTGATGGGTCTTATTTATTGATCCACTCCCGTGGATTGAAACATGTATTATGGATGCATGGTATGACATATGAACATTGAAAATACATGCTCTCTATTCATGGAGGTAGCACAAATGGATTAAATACGAACAATTAAATATTAACGTGGCTCTTAGAAATACAAAATCAACAACATGCATTCAACATTTCATGATTATAGGAACATTGAGGTACTTGCCCATGTTGGAATGATGGGACTTCACTACCCGCTCCAGTGGGTGAAACATGACTGAACGAACGAAAGGATACATTGAACGAAACATATCATCGAAGAAACATGGTATATCAATCATGAAGATAAACAAGTAATATCGGAATTACCCAATGCTTATTAATCAACCAAGTGGAACAAAAGGCAAGCAAGACAAATCAAATGTACTTGCCTCAACCATGAGATGGAAGACAACGATGGAACGCTCTAGCCCGTTGTTCACCACCACCGCAAATCAGAATAACTAAGTATACCACACAAAAGTGCACAGTATAGCAATGGAACAACGTGAAATTAATCGCTCCTAATCGCAACCCAAATTTAACCGATGTTCTCCCAAACCCCAATCTGTCCAAATTGACAGCTAGGCATTTCACAAAACACTAGAATATGCCATGTAAGGACGACAAACTTCAAAGGAACCCAACCTCTAAACATCATTGCTAGCTACAATACATATTCAGTTTATCCAATGCAAAAGCATAGCTAACACTTAGCAAAAAGTAATGTAACAATTTAGTAACAATACATGCGAGAACATAGCTCTGAACTCTCTAAACACAATAAGAACAAGAGTAGGTGCGTACTACTTCATACTTCAGTATCTGCTCCTATATCCAGTCCCCCATAAAAAGAGGTTCTACGCTACATTTACCTCAAAAAGTATCACAGCTTCACCCTGATCAATTGAACCCCGCATCCAAGCTTCATAACTCAATCGAGATGTTATCTTCTCAGCTTTCCTAGGGTCAATGCCCAACAATGTTCCAAGCTCACCAAAGCTGATAGTAGTGTAAAGTTTACTGGCACTAAGGAGATTATGCCCAATCATCGCTCGATCAAGCACAGAAGACTTATCTGGTAACAGAGCTTTTTGATGTGGCCTCAGTTCCTCTGCAAATGAATCAATTTTTGGCTTCCTTGAAATCCTTCCTAGATGCACCTTCTGCAGTCTTGGGTATATCTTGAGCTTGGTATCTTTCATCCGCCTCGAATTTCCAAAGATAGCATCCGGGCCGAGAATGCCACTCCACATCACCTCCTTTGCGCTTGCATCAACATCAGTCAACCACCTCCTTCAACCTCACCGGGTACATGCACGAACAACAACCAACCACAGCAGCAAAGAAAAAATCAACTCAAGTTCATACACTAAATCAAAATTAAAAAAGGGTCAAAAATCGACAAGGGGGAAAAGGAATCCAGAGTCGTGGGGAGGTCGAGCTGAGCTGCACGGCCGGAGGATGCAGGAGAGGGAGCGGCGGCCGAGCCATAGGGGAGGCAGCCGCCAGTGCAGCAGATGGCCGAAGCCGTTGGGAGGGCACAGAGCAGGCCGAGCCGGGGAGGTGCAAAGGGAGCAGCCGGGCCGGCTGGATCGAGGACCCATGGGCGGGTGGTGGCGCCACGGGCGCTGGCCGGGCAGATCTTGGAGCCGAGGGCGGAGGAGGGCTTGAGGCGGCGTGGCCGGCGCAGAGCGGCGACGGCGACGGCGCAGGAGCGGGAGCGAGGCGTGGTGGAGGGCTTATGACGGCGGCGGCCGAGTGGCGCCGAGGGAAGGAGGCGCAGATGGTCCAGGCGGCAAGTGGCGCCGGTAGGAGGCGCAGGGAGAGCAAGCCGGCCAAGGCCGAGAGGGCCGACAGCAGGAGGTGGCGCCATCAGGTCTGCGCGCTTGGGCAAATTGTCAAAGGGGTTAGTGGTTGGGGAGGAGATAAGGTTTAGGGTTGGTGCCCTCAACCTTGGCCGGCTCCCACATGGGCCAAAACCGTGGACCAAAAGCCCAAGTTAAATTCTCCTCTGATTTTCCCTTTTGAATTCTCGTTAAATATATTTCTCTTTTCAATTAAATCTCTAATATTAAACGGATATTACATTCTACCTCTTAAAAGAATTCGCTCCCGAATTCTACCAAATAACAACCAAACTGAAATCAGCACTAATCAACTCATACCCGTCATGAACAACTCTGGGTACTTCTCGCTCACGCGAAACTCCAACTCCCATGTCTCTCTCTCTCGGACTGACGCGACCACAACACCTTAACGTAAGAGACGTACTTCGCCTCAACACTCGTCTCGACCTTTGCCCGAGCCACTCAACGGTAGGGCTTGAAGGCACGATCTTACTCGTGGGTCAACGGCTCTAATGAAAACCTCAACCCCATTTTCTCCAGGTATTCACTCAGCACCAGAATATACCAGACATTGCGTTCTCACAGATGGACCCGGCGGTCATAGCGATACGCCACTTCCTAATGCCTCAAGAATCGCCAAAGACAAAACAAGGTACCTTAGGCCAACTCTCCCTTGGTACGAAACACACAACATGCTCAAAATCAAACTCTTCATCTAACAAGGATCACCTCCTTTAAACAAGAATGCACAATGAATCGGTTCTTAAACCATCGATTCACAAAGAGAATCCAATCGAAATAGAGAGTTCTCATCGCATCCACGCAATACTAACTCTCCACCAAAAGGGTAAAATCCGAATTTGACAATTCATCATGAAAACAATTCCACTTTCTAAATAGGCGCTTATTTAATGAACACCACGAAAGCCAAAGGAGAAATCACTCGAATGCCCAAACCAAATACTTCTTTTGGTTTGTCCGAATTGAAAGAATCAAACATGCCAACACAAAGGCTAACTCAAATTGCGGAAGACACCACCAACAACACAAAACTCAAACGAGAATCAAGAAAACACTTCACTACCCGAGGAAGCATCCTTTTTCTCAGTTTCTCTTTTAGGAATAAAACTTCTCTCGAACCTCGGAATTTGAATTCATCGCATACCACATGAGCTTAAACCTCTTAATTAAACATCCTCAATTATGCTCAAACTGAATACATCATCCACACCATTGTGGAGAGGCTCTATTGAACCCAATCAACACTCTATGCAACTCATTCTATCGACGAAATTAATTTGATAGAAGGCTCCTGAGAGCACCTCGAAAAGATTTCACGCGATCGCATCATCTCAAACTTTTAAGAATAAACAATTCAGAATCCTCAAGACACACGCCATGTACTACAATGTATGGGTTCTATCAAAGTCCATTCCATCGCTCAAGAAATGCCATATTCTAATTTCTCTACACACAATTATTATGCACCAAAAATTCTAGCATAAAAATGAAAAGCCCAGATTTAACCTCCACAAAGTTTATAACTCTCAGATGGTTACTCAATAACACCGAGTCATTCTTGACATTAACTCAACCTTTCCTACTGCCTCATTAATTGCCACAATGATTAAATTACTTTGTATTCCAAATCCCATTAAATCTCGTCATCATGAATCACAAACACAACCTCGCATTAACAACCCAATCGCGTTACTCTATAAGATTGATCAAGGTTTCCTTACCTTCGATAATCCCCAACATTTCAACATGAACTAAGGTTCTGGGACTACACTTTACCACAGGTTCTACTTGGTCGCAACACCAATCCATTGCACTTCAACAACAATCATACCATTTGAATCAAATTTCCGGTACAGATCAAAACCCATTCATCTTCTACTATTCCTCCAATAGCTTGGTACCAAAACCTTACCACTACAGGTACTTGACCACCACCAAACAGTTGCCAAATTACGCTTAACAAAACTTTGCAACACAAATCGGTTGATCCTTTCTCAAAAGGAAGAGGTGAACAAGAACAAGTTTTGATACACAGAAAACATTGCTCCTCACGGTGAGCACGAGACCAAAAGAAATATTATGTTAACGATGATCTTGGAAAATCAAACTGGGATCACAGTTGAGGGTACACCCCTAAAAAAGAGAATAGAAAATATCAACCAATAAGATTAAAATATTTATAGTGGAACTCGACAAAACTTGTGCGGAAGAAGAACAGAAAATTTAGGCACATTTCAATTAAACCACAAGAATCACTTAAGAACCAATAAAATTCTTCGACACGTTGTTCTGCTCAGAACAGTTCAACTTCCACATAAATCATCAAATCAAAATAACCTCGGTCGCAAAACTCGTAACATTTTCCTTTTTTTTTCTTTCATTTACGGGATAACACGAAAAGCAAAACTTGAAATATTCTTGTTTAAGCAATATCATCATAGGTGATCCAGTTACTACAAGTATTCACATCAATCTTGCATTCTGACAATTTTAATAGCATCATAATCATACATTAGTGCCAAGAATCATCAAACTCTTATACCCCATTCTAAAGCTTTTCAAAAGAAACACGAGTCACACGGTTGAAACAAATTTATCTTAACAAGATCTTACTATGCAATAGCAACTTTCACAAGGCACACTATCAAGGACCACTTACGAATTTCATCTACTCAACGGTTGGTGTGCTCAACACCAACTTCATCTCTCATAAACAATTGATCATTATATTAATCATGAGTGTAAGTATGAGGCTAATTCTTTGCAATCACATAACCATTTATAACTATAGGTTCAACAATCCACCTTATGCTTAGAAATCCATTCAAATTATGATTAAAGGTTTGCTAACATGATTTCTATAAAACAAGGTTTCACATAATGATACACCAGCATCCATCTAGTCCTTTATACAGGTTTCAACGATTTTAGCATGTCAGGAATTAGGTAAATCTAGTATTTATGTAAGACCAAAGAAATGATGTTTACAAGATAGATTCATATCGATATTCACTCTCCTTAGTAACCCTGTTGATTCTAATTAGGAATTAATGTTCCGAATCACATCGCGTCATGCAATCATTACAAGGTAGTAATAAATTAGCCGGCTACGCTACCTAGGACAATCAGTTAAGGTTAATTATGCATCACACCAAAGACCCAACTTGATGTCATGAACATTATCAATTATCTTATTTACTTACAACTTCTCACTTACCTTCACAAAACTTTGCAAAGGGTTTTGACACCTTTTTTTTTCAAAGAAAAGGTTCTAAACTCCAGCATTCCAACTACTCTAAAAGAAATGAGTAGACTCAAAACTTTCTTCAATGAAGTTTGTAAAAGAAAATTTCCATTATCCAAAATACCAAACGAGTCACTAGATCACATTTTTCAACAAGAAAGGTAGAACCTCCAAATAAAGATCAATCTTTTAAATCAACCGCCTTTAATAATCGAGAAAATAGCTCATCATTCAGAGATCAAAGGTTTATTTTAAGAAACCAATAAAGACCGATGAACTCTTCTCAACTGCACTGAACCAATAACCCAAGAAAACTCACCTACCGAAACTGAACAAGAATAATCATTCTAAACTCAAGGAAGACAATAATCCTCCCAAAGAAACTCATACGCAACATCTGGAACTAGTCGATTCAAGGTAGACGCTCCATTAATCTCATACCACAGACGGTGGTGCAACTTGGCAACCCAAGGTTACAACCACGACCTCATCCTCTCGTCATCTACTATTATAACATATAGTAGCCATATAATAAGTATTCATAACTAATTCATAACAGCAATGCTCAAAGCGACATAACGGAAACGTGAATGCAATGCTTATCCCATTCCCACCTTACTGTGCACAGTGTGTCAATTTAATTTTTCAACTACCACGGACCTAAAGCCCGCTCTGATACCAACTGTAACACCCCAGTCCTACAAGGGCTAGAATGCTACTAAACTAACATGTTAACAAAGCTAAAATAGACGACAAAATTCTAAATTTCTGCAGAACCTCCCCTGTATAGTTAGCTATACCGGAGGTTCCAACAATCATTAATATCAAGACAATAGTGAAATCAACAAATATCAGAATCATCGTAGAAGTATAATCTGGTCTCAAGCAACTATATCAAAAGGATGAACTAAGTTCACGCACAGTTCTTAACCAATCTTAATGGAGAAGAGTTATCAGCCACAGCCAACAATTATTATTACAGTTCATCAATAATGAATGATTAAATTGAACTAAAATGAAATCCTGGACTCGATTAAGGTGAAGTGAAAAGGTAGTGTGTGTCTATTCCCTCCCCATGGAGCCAACCTCAAAGATCACCTAAACAAAAACAACAAACAAAGCAAGAGTGAGTCCGAGACTCAAAGAAGCACAATAAATGAATAATATATAACAACCATGATCATGTGAACATCATTAAAGTGTATGAAATAAGCACGTAATCTAACACTTGAATGAATGGAATGAATGATGTGGATGAAATGAAGGGACTACACACATGCATATACCGGTATTGCTAGTGACACACCCGTCGGTGTTCACCTAAGCCCACATTTAACAAAATGCGGGGATCCAAGCCCCGTACGAAGAACGCTTAAATCACGGTGTCCCAAACCGCCCACATTGGAATGGTGGGTCTTACGTGCCCATACTGGAATTGATGGGTCTTATTTATTGATCCACTCCCGTGGATTGAAACATGTATTATGGATGCATGGTATGACATATGAACATTGAAAATACATGCTCTCTATTCATGGTGGTAGCACAAATGGATTGAATACGAACAATTAAATATTAACGTGGCTCTTAGAAATACAAAATCAACAACATGCATTCAACATTTCATGATTATAGGAACATTGAGGTACTTGCCCATGTTGGAATGATGGGACTTCACTACCCGCTCCAGTGGGTGAAACATGACTGAACGAACGAAAGGATACATTGAACGAAACATATCATCGAAGAAACATGGTATATCAATCATGAAGAGAAACAAGTAATATCGGAATTACCCTATGCTTATTAATCAACCAAGTGGAACAAAAGGCAAGCAAGACAAATCAAATGTACTTGCCTCAACCATGAGACGGAAGACAACGATGGAACGCTCTAGCCCCGTTGTTCACCACCACCTGGCAACCGTAAATAACTAAGTATACCACACAAAAGTGCACAGCATAGCAATGGAACAACGTGAAATTAATCGCTCCTAATCGCAACCCAAATTTAACCGATGTTCTCCCAAACCCCAATCTGTCCAAATTGACAGCTAGGCATTTCACAAAACAATAGAATATGCCATGTAAGGACGACAAACTTCAAAGGAACCCAACCTCTAAACATCATTGCTAGCTACAATACATATTCAGTTTATCCAATGCAAAAGCATAGCTAACACTTAGCAAAAGTAACAGAACAATTTAGTAACAATACATGCGAGAACATAGCTCTGAACTCTCTAAACACAATAAGAATAAGAGTAGGTGCGTACTACTTCATACTTCAGTATCTGCTCCAATATCCAGTCCCCCATAAAAAGAGGTTCTACGCTACATTTACCTCAAAAAGTATCACAGCTTCACCCTGATCAATTGAACCCCGCATCCAAGCTTCATAACTCAATCGAGATGTTATCTTCTCAGCTTTCCTAGGGTCAATGCCCAACAATGTTCCAAGCTCACCAAAGCTGATAGTAGTGTAAAGTTTACTGGCACTAAGGAGATTATGCCCAATCATCGCTCGATCAAGCACAGAAGACTTATTTGGTAATAGAGCTTTTTGATGTGGCTTCAGTTCCTCTGCAAATGAATCAATTTCTGGCTTCCTTGAAATCCTTCCTAGATGCACCTTCTGCAGTCTTGGGTATATCTTGAGCTTCGGGTATCTTTCATCCGCCCTCAGAATTTCCAAAGATAGCATCTGGGGCTGGAGAATGCCACTCCACATCACCTCCTTTGCGCTTGCATCAACATCACTCAACCACCTCCTTCAACCTCACTGGGTACATGCACGAACAACAACCAACCATAGCAGCAAAGAAAAAATCAACTCAAGTTCATACACTAAATCAAAATTACAGAAGCGGGAAAAATCGACAAGGGGGAAAAGGAATCCATAGTCGGTGGTGGAGGTCGAGCCAGGCGCAGACGGCCGGAGGATGCAGAGAGAGGAGCGGGCGAGCCATAGGGGAGGCAGCACGGCCAGTGCAACAGATGGCCCACCAGGGAGGGCACCAAAGCCGTGCCGAGCTGGGGAGGCGCAGGCGGGAGCAAGCCGGGCCGGCGTTGGATCGAGGACCGGGCCGGGTGGTGGCGCCATGGGCGCCGGGCCGGGCGCAGGAGCGGGAGCCAAGGGCGCGGTGGAGGGCTTATGACGGCGGCGGGCGCAGAGCGGAGCCGAGGGCGCGTGGAGGGCTTGCACGGCGGCCGGCCGAGTGGCGCCGAGGAGGCGACAACCTGTCCGTGGGCGGCGACGGCGGCGCCGGGTCGGAGGCGCAGGCGGGAGCAAGCCGGCCGGGCGCTGGAGAGGGCCGACGGCAGGGAGGTGGCGCCACTGCTGGAGGGTGCGGTGTCTTGGGCAAATTGCTGTGTGGGGTTAGTGGTTGGGGAGGAGATAAGGTTTAGGGTTGGCTGCCCTCAACCTTGGCTGGCTCCCCACATGGGCCAAAACCGTGGACCAAAAGCCCAAGTTAAATTCTCCTCTGATTTTCCCCTTTTGAATTCTTGTTAAATATATTTCTCTTTTCAATTAAATCTCTAATATTAAACGGGATATTACAGAGATGGACCATGATATCGAAAAACGACGGAGGGAAATACATCTCAAGATCACATAGAGTCGTCACCACCTCGTCCTGCAGAGCATCTAGTCCTTCGGGATCAATGACTTTCTAAGCAATTGTGTTAAAGAAATAACACAGCCTCATGATTGTCTCTCGGACCTTGATCGGCAGAATACTTCTAGTTGCAACAGAGAGCATTTGTGTCATTAATACATGACAATCATGAGACTTCATGCCAATTAACTTCAAATCTTCCATCGAAACAAGTTTCTTCATGTTGGCGGAGTAACTGGACGGAACTTTCACACCATGCAAGCACCGGTATAGTTCGGTTCTCTTGGCCTTGGACAGACTGTAACAAGCAGGGGGAAGGTACGTTCGTCCTTTATCGGTCTTTGTTGGTGCTAACTCAGGTTTGATGTCCATATCAACCAAGTCAAGCTGTGCGTTGAAACCATCCTTTGTTTTGCCATGAATGTTCAGTAAGAGACCAATCAAGCTGTCACATATATTCTTCTCTACGTGCATGACGTCGATGAAGTGGCGAACTTCTAGGTGCTCCCAATAAGGTAAGTCCGAAAATATTGATATCTTCTTCCACATGTTCTTCTTACGGGTCCTCGATTTACATCCCTTTCCTAGCACAACATCTAAATCCTTAACCATATTATAGACCTCTTTTCCGCTTAAATGCCTTGGAGCTGAACTGTCCTCCTTCTCTCCGTCGAATTGTTTCTTCATCCTGCGGTATGGGTGAGCCCTCCGAAGGAACCTACGATGACGCATGTACATGGTTTTGCTTGAGTGATTCACCACACACTCTCGGTATCATCTAAGCAAAGGAGTACAGGCTTTGGCCCTTTTGTACTCTAGCCCGACAGATTAGCAAGGCAGATAATCATTTATGGTGCGAAACAACAAGGAACGTAAAGTGAAGTTCTCTCGCTTGTACGCATCCCATACATGTACCCTTCAATCCACAAGATTTTTAGATCTTCCATCAACGGTGCTAGGTACACATCAATATAATTCCCAGGTTGCTTCGGCCCTTGGATAAGTATCGACAACAAAATATACTTCCGCTTCATACACAACCAAGAAGGAAGGTTGTAGATACAGAGCATCACGGGCCAAGTGCTATGTCGGCTGCTCATGTTACCGAAAGGATTCATTCCATCTGTACTCAATCCAAACCTTATATTCCTCGGTTCCGCACCAAAGTCTGCAAACCTCCTATCGATGTTTTTCGACTGGGCGGAATCAGCAAGGTGTCTTAGCTTTCCGTCATTCTTACGCTTCTCTGAGTGCCAATACAACAGTTTTGCATTCTTTGGGTTCTTAAAAAACCGCTTCAAACGGGGAATTACAGCAAGATACCATGCCACCTTAGCAGGAGGTCCTTTCTTCACCTCGATTCCCTCGTTGTCATCTGATTGATTCTTACGCTTGTATCGGGATGCGTTGCACACCGGACATACATGCATGTTTGTATACTCGTTACGGTAGAGGATACAGTCGTTCGGACATGCATGTATTCTTTCTACTTCCATTCCCAATGGACAAAGAACCTTCTTGGCTTTGTAGGTGGTTTTGGGCAACTCGTTTCCCTCCGGAAGCATGTCCGCTAAGAGACCTAACAGCTCTGTGAAACTCTTGTCGGACCAACCGTTGCTTGCCTTCAATTTCAGCAGTTTAAGCACGGATGACAACCTTGTGTATTCCGGCTTGCATCCCGGGAACAAAGGTTTCTCCGAGTCCTCCATCAAGCCCCGGAATTGAACGTACTCCCTCTCATCACAATTCCCTTCTGCATCGCGAAGCATCTGATCTAGATTGTCATCGTGCAGCCTATCTAAATCGGAACCACAATCGACATCATCCAGTGGCATATCTTTGATTTCTTGTATAATATGTATATCGTTGACTTCCTGTATAATATGCTTTTCACCGTGACTGGTCCAACATGTATAACCCTTATTGAAACCCCTTCGAATCAAGTGTGCTTCGATCTGCGCTCAGTTGTTAAACATCTTCAGATTCTCGCAGTCAATGCATGGACAGTACATATATTCTGCCCCCTTATTCAACATATCCTCATCGGCAGCTCTTGTAAAAGCAGACACGCCATTAATGTACTCTTCACTCACATCGTTCTTAGCGTACATCCAGCTTCGGTCCATCACACGGTTCGTATTGAAAACCCTGAAAATAAATAAAAAGGTGACTTCGAAAGCGTATTTTTTGAGGCTTAATTACGCTTTTTTCATTTTTACATTTTTTCCGGATTTTATTAACTTACATGTGGGCCCTACTTGTCAGTGACTCATTTTTTATTTCATGATTTTATTTATAAAATTTATGGCGGTCCCACATGTCATAGACTCGTTAGTTTATTAACTAAATGATTAAAAATAGTACGATTTGAAGCTCAAATTGGGCTTAGGGCATCGCATTGCTAATAGTTGTGGTTCGGGGCCCTAAGGTCGCTTGGCGAACCGACGGTGATGTCCCGTGGCGGCCATGGGCTTCATCACTAGCGATTTTGGTGTAAACGCCTGAAACTACTCAAATTAAAGGATGCTTATGCTCCAGTAGCTCACCTCGATCACGAGGAAAGTGGTCAATGAAGTCGGGGAAGGTCCAAGGCGGCTGGTTGTCGATCGGTGAACAGAGGCGACGGCGGCAAGCTCCTCGGCAACAATAGCTAAAATGGACCATACGAGTGGGCTCAGTGAGGTGAGGCGATACTCAAACCAGGCACGGAGTGGCGATGGACTCACCAGGCTTGGAGATCTCCCACGGTTACCGTAGCGCCAGAGATGGAGATCAAGAAGACTCTATTGGGGAGCTATATATGTACACTGCACCGTCTGTGATGTGTGAAGAAGGTTATTCTCCGCGCTAAAAACTGTCTATGAAGAGGTCATATCACAGACGGTTCATATTTAAAACCGTCTGTGAAGTATCACAGATGGTTCTGACCAAAAACCGTCTGTGATATTGGGTAATATCACAAACGGTTTTTGGTCAGAAACCGTCTGTGATACTTCATAGACGGTTTTAAACATGAACCGTCTGGGATATGACCTCTTCACAGACGGTTTTTAGCGCGGAGAATAACACAGACGGTGGGTAAACAAAAACCATCTGAGATTGTGTTTAATATAGACGATTTCGATGAACCGTCTGTGATCAGGCGTCCAGTATTAGCATTTCTGTAGTAGTGTCATAACAATATTAAGTCCTTAGGGTCATCTGGGCGGTTCATTCCTCATACCACATATTCTTTGGGCTGCATTAGCACCCACCAACATACCATCCATCCTACCATCCGCCCAGACGGTAATAACAAGTTATTAGGGTTTTTGAGGAGTAAATATATTAACTCAACCATCTTAGTCATTTACCCACAATAACTGCCAAAAACCACTTTCATGTTTAAAAAAATGATGATTAGGACATTTAATGCCCCGGTACTTAAGTAAGACTAGCATGTCGCTTATGTACAACCTATAACTAGTAATTACCATATAGTTACTAGGGTAACATGGAATAATGGATTCAATTGTCAATGGATGACATAATAATTTAATAAATCATCAAATGGGTATTTAACTATCTTAAGCTTTAACATACATTTGATTAAAGAATTAAAGCATGCAATTTTGGTAATTTAAATGAATATAATTTACATAAAATGTAGGCTCAAAATGATCAAAGTATCGACTCTCCTGGATTAAAGGTAAGAGGGTCTTGATAATCTTGAGCTTGATCAAGTTGGAGATCTCCTGCGTCTTTGAATCCTATTCGGACGAACGTACCGGAAAAAGGCACAAACAAGCAAAGAGAGCAAATAAATACTAAAGGAATAATAAATGAACTCCAAATAAAATAAGACTAGTGCCATTAGCAAGATCTTGAATTTACAAAATTTTAGAAACAAATTTCATAATTTTTGGAGTTACAATGGAGGATAACGGGGCTTCCGAAGTTTGAATTGGAATTAAATTAAGAAAATAAAAAGGAGGAGAGAGAATTGCCCACTGACATGTGGGACCTGTGAATTGTGCTTGGTCCATGTGCACAGTGCATGGACCGGTAGGTCAACATGCACTGTTCACTGGTCCACGGTGCACCAGGTGCACACTGTGTAGGGGCCCACCTGTCATTGAGTCACCAAAAACAAAAACCGACCGTTACTATTTGCGGGCCCGCCGGTCAGTCACTGGAGAGGAAAACCCAGAAATCAAAACCGGTGTTCACTGTTGCTTGGGCCCACGAGGCAGTGAGTCCAAGGGGGTTTTAAGACCGCACTTAACCAGCTAATGAATGGTTAGGGTTTCATTAATGTGGCTAATCACCGCTTTGTCTTAACTCCCGACTGGGATTCGGTCATTAAGGCACTCCCACGCGTGTCTGTTGTTCCGATCGGGTCGAGGGAGCGGAGCTCCACTCGTCGCTAACGAGGGCGGCCTCGGCAGCGGCGGCAAGGCACCAAACTGGAGAGCTTGCGGTGAGGGGAAGCCGATGATGTCAGTGGCGCGGCCGGGCAATGGCTAGAGCGGCGACGCAGTGGAGGTAAGCGGTGGCAGAGGCTCGGTTGCGACGGAGGGGGGAGCTCCGGTGGTGCCCTAAGCCAGGGAAGGTGAGCATGAGGTGGCGCATGGCGAGGCGGACCTACTGGGTCAAGAAGGGGGACCGGAGAGGGGTGGTGACTGGAGAAGGAGGGTGGTGAAGGAGGCGGCCGGAGACGGTGAAGAAGGCTAAATCCGACGTGCAAGAAGGACCAACTCAAGGGACTTGAGGAAACGGTCCTTGGCGTCGGGGGCACGGCAAGGCGGGCTACAGGTGAAGGCGGCGCGAGCAATGGTCGGCGGCGATATGGCTCGGCCGACAAGGGAAAATGTGGTGATTCTCGGGTGGACTTAGCAGGAGCAAGGGAGGCGGCGAAGCGGGGGAGAACAAGGGGCACAAGGGTCCTTTTATAGCCGGTCAAGGGGGCGAAGAGCCGTTGGGGGAGGAGCTTGGTCCCGAGGTGGCATGGGCGGATTGACAAGCTTCAAGCGCGGCAATGACCCGCGCGGCCTGGGCGAAGCGACGGGGCGGGAGGTAGGTGGGCGCAGCGCTGGTCATGACGATCGGGCGACGTGGCACACATGTGTCTGGCTGCTTGGCATGGCGTCACGGCAAAGACCCCGGGGGGGGGGGGGGTTAGGGCGGAGTGCTAACAAAGAAGGGCGCCGGTGACATGACCATGCGAAGGGAGGGTGCTGGAGTTGCGGGCGGTCAGAGGGAGCAGGTGCGGAGTAGGTGGCAGAGGAGCAGCGTAGGAGCTCATGGGCGTGGCAGGCTCTGGCCAGGCGGTGGCGTCACGAGCGCTCCTGGCTTGCGGCTGGGTGGAGAAGAAGACAAGAGGATGGGAGCCGAGCCAGGAGGTGGGCAGGAGGAAAAAGGCCGGGGAGGTGCTGGGCTGGGTGGGCCAAGAAGGAAAAAGGGCTGGCCCAAGAAAGAGGGGAGGGCAAAAATGAAAAGGGCCCCAAAATCAAAAAGAGGAATTCAAATTCGAATTTTGAATTCAGGAATTGCAAAGCGGTTTGAAACACAAACCCGAGCTTAGCTAGAAGCTAGAAGATTTGAGAAAATATGCTAATTTGAATTAAGGTTTGCGAATCAAGAACCAAATGGTAAACACTATTCCCATCTGAAAATGGGACGTTACACTTTCCTGCGAATTACACTTTTATTTGTTTTTCAGGAAAGTCAAGATCGTTATTGATTAATCAAGCTAAGAATTACATTCGCTGCATTGTAGCTCATTTAAAAAGCCAGGTGCATGAGCAAGTCAAACAACACTGTCCTAATTTACAAGCATATTGAGCTAACTTATGTGCTACCCTATTCATCTATTATGTTATCAGAGCAGAGTAAAAAAAAAGTCACCACGTTCGCTCTCAAAGATTAGAAATCCCCACGTTAATCGGTAGAAAAAGAGAAAGATCTATACCGTTAATCGTGGTTTTAGATTAAAAGAAAGAGTCCATGTCAAGTACAATAAAAGTAAAATTCGGAATGAAAAATAAAATAATTTGGAAATTAATAAGATAGTTTATCGCAAGGTGCATCAGTGTATGCGTGAGCAAAGTACTCTAATACCAAGTAAATTTATAAGATAATTTATCGCACACATAATAAACGTATTACATGAGATTAAATAGAGGTTCATGTGTATGCATACAATTTGAAAAAAAAAACTAAGAATAACAATAGGGGCATGCAACTGAATTATCTATGTATAATGGAAAGTGGTTAGTTTCTAAAAACTGCAACAATTTATTTTGCTCAATGATTTTCTTCTATCGAAGCACATGATGTGCTTCAATTACATTTCTCAGGTTGTCATTTCCTTCTAGCTTCTACTGTCATTTTTAATGTTTAGGATATCTTAAAAGTCTAAATATGCTATAAGATATGTAAATATATTCTCAAGCATATATAGAAATTTTGAAACAAATCTAGCCACGCAAATATACGGATCACCATGCTAGTTCTTTTAATTTGAGTGGTCTCAACTGCTTGAATTTGTAGCATTTTTCATCCTGCAAAAGGTAAGAACACGGTTGCAGACTCGGTATTGATAACAAGCATATCTGAATCAAGGCAGCACCGGGCGAGAGGTCTGGTTACTCAGTCTACACTACCTGCACCAACTGGCATAGGGACGAAAGCCCACACCATCGATAATCTCCTTAATTTAACTCACATCAAAATCCAGCAAACAAATCTACAAAAATTTTCTATTCGTTTCAGTCAAACATTTGACAGTTATAAAAGGATCCTATTGTTGTTGGACTTCTATTATTGCGCCCTAAGGGCTTCATGATAACAATTTGCATTTCATTTTATTTTATCAGCTGACGTTGTCTGCAGTACTTCTTTGCTTGCAACTGGGTCTTCACTGCAAATTAATTTCCATCATTGCTATTCCTTGGTGGCATCCGACAACAATCCTACACAAGTTAGTGTATTATTCGTTACAAATTTTATGTTCGCGAAAATAAATATACACAGTGCATCGAGTCAGAACCAAATACGTGAAGAGCAGCAAACTTCAATGGACTAACAGTATATCAGAAGATATCAGAAAACATGTTTTCATGACTTCAATTTCACACAGTATACAAAAAGTGTTTACTGTATCCAAATAGCTTCAGAAATAGAAAATGCCAAAAGTACGGATATTGAGAAAATAAAATGCTTTGTGCTCACAGATATTCAGCAAGACAAGTTAATTGACCTACAATTCTGAAGTGCGCCAGTTTTTAGTCAAACATAAGTATACTTTGGAACAAATTTACATATCATCTTGCACAAAAATTAAATTGGTGGATTGTTTTTTTTTCCTTTCCATTTGCACTGTTTGAGAATATATTATCCAAATCAATGTTCTAGTAAGTAAACTAGAGGGAGAACAGGAAACTTTCCATTACCTTCTTAAGCCCTTAATGTATACAAAAGCATAAACTGCTCCGAGGTTAAAACTTATTACATTCTCCAGCCTGTAAACTTAGGAAGCCCATTGTCAACTTCTTGTTAAAAATTAGTCAATAAGAAGCTCGTAGGTGCAACGCTGATGTTTAAACCAACTGGGCAACCATGTGTACAATATTTATTCTCGGCAGACATATTTACCTAAATCATAATCATGAAGCTGAAGTCTTCCAAAATTACTTCATATTTTAGGATCATTTTAAACAATAATTTGATCTATAAGGCAATGTGGCCATATCCCTCCACAATATCCTTGGAAATATTTGAGCAGTTTGGACCATTATTATATGAAATCAATTGCAACATAGTACTAAATTTTCCACAGTTCCATTTTTTTAAGATTAACTCCTCTTGGTAGAAATTTTGTTCAAAAAGATGATATATGGGTTTATTTTGAAAATAAGCCAAGAAATCAATTCTAGCACATTCCATGAGATGCATTCCAGTGATTTAGGCAAAACGCTGTGGTCTAGATCTTAAGTTTTTTTTATATAAAAAAAACGTACAACATCAAAAGTTGATAAAGCAGATAAGGTTAGAATACCCTTATCCTATTTAAGGTCAGGTGGCCACAATAGAAAGCAGTACCTATATGTAGTTGAGTTCCAGATACGGACAGTCCCATCATGTGAACCTGTAGTTAGTATCAGAAGCTCCGGGTGCCAATAGACAGCACTAATATGGCCAGCATGTCCTTCTAGCTTCCGAATGCATTTTTGTGTCTCCATGTCCCAGATCTGATTAACAAAAAGAAAAGGACATTGCGACAATGTTAGGCATGGACAACAACATACGTAATTAAGAGTGTATTCTTCCATTTAATGAATTAAATATGCCATACCTGTGCAATCCCATCCTCAGAGCCAGTAAGCAAATACCGTCGATCACCACCAGTGCCATAATCAACACAGCTCAGATCGGCTGAATGCCCATCCATCGTGTCATCAGGATCGGGAGAGTCAAGAGTCCATAACTGTAGATTTCATGCATAGGACATCACAACAATTTAATACTCGTAGGACAAATACTTTAGGACAGTCGATGTACACATTCAACACACACCACACGCATGTGCACATGCATACACGTCTCCAGCACATTGTTAGAATTTATCAGAGGCACCTAAGGCCTTATGGAGCACCACTGAACGTGTACACATCTGTGTACTTCTAAAGCCATACTTGTCAATACTGTACCGGAGGTTATACCAATTTGGTTCTTAAAATGGTACGTTCCAGTACCGATCCATACCAGCGTACTGTTTCGGATTTAATATAATAATACAAGTATATATATTTATAAGTATATATCACTTGTAGTATTATTCCAAATACATAGTAGTACTATCAAATATAACATATAGTTCAATATACGGTATTATCAATTCCACCGGTATGGTCGGTATTGACTGGTAACGAGCTGGTATGATTGGTATTGAAGCCGGTACGGTATGTAGGGCTACTTTGTACAAGTTTAGATGGCGGTATGGCATGTACCGGCCGGTTTGGCCGGTATGGTACCGGTACAGTATTGATAACTCTACCTAAAACCAGTAGACACCAAGCAAGGGCGGAGACAGCTAGGGTGCCCGGTATGCATAGGCACTACTAGTTTTTTTTTGAAAATTATGTGTATATCCTTACTAGCTATAGGTTTCAATTGAATTTGGACTTCGTTTCAATTGCTAATACTAGAAGGAATTATATGCAAATTGTATTCTCGAGTGATGTAAATTGGGTATCTTATAGGAAACATTTTACTAACAAATTTTGAAGCCATATGGCCTAAATAGGTTGTATCAATACTAGCCTACTAAGTATAGATGTACTAAAAAACTAAGTATAGATGTACTAAAAACTATATGTGTGTAGGCCATATGGCATAGTAATAAAATTTTATTGAATGCCTATATATTTTTAATAATATGTTTAGACATATTTGAAATTTATTTATCACTATTAGTATTTATTTATTGCCATCACTCCATAAAATAAGCTATTTTCGACAACTAATTGTGTAAAGTAGTCAATTAATTGGAAAGAAAGCCTAACTAACTATATAGGAACGTTAAGTTCCATATGAATACAATCTATCTATATCTATATTAATTGGAGGCTCTCCTAAAACCCCCTACATTAATCCTAAAAGGTACAAATCTAGAAACTCCCACATTAATCTAAAAAAGAAAATGACGAGGATCTAATAATCCTCAATTAATTAAATTGTTTGTCTGTAATTGTTATTCACTACTACAAAAAGGCTAATACTGGACGCCTCATCACAGACGGTTTTCCAAAACCGTCAATGTTAATAGGACTCACATACGGTTTTACCAGCGTGACAGTCTCTGTTACTAGATACGCTAAGAACCGTCTGTGATGAGCTAATATCCGTCTGTGATACTTCACAGACCGTTCTTAATACGAACCGTCTGTGATAAGTATCTCATCACAGACGGTTTGTATTAAAAACTTTCTGTGATAAGTATCTCCCGATTTTACCATGACTTGAAATGCCTAACACTCTGATTTTATCATGACTTGAAATCATTACCACAGAGTTAGTGATTTCAAGTTATGGTAAAATCAAAGTGTTAGTAATTTTGCAGAAATTTTTGAACGCTTGCGTGGGAGGCGAAATGTTTTTGCGCTGTCCCTATATATTATACCCGCCTCACCTTGTCTTCCATCAGTCTCTCCCTCTCCCCTCCCCACGTCGAGCTCCGACGACCGCCCTTGTTTCCCCGACACGGTTCGGAGAGGAGACGCAGCCGACGATGAGGAGGGACACGCAGGAGCTCCATGTCTGTCGCAGGAGGCCGACACGCGCCCGCAGCCTGCTGTTTCATGGTGCCTCCTGTGAGCAGGGCGCTACGGCTTGACCAGTACCGCCAGATCTGGCCGCCTCCCATCTTGGCATCAGGTGAGCACGAAGTTCCCCAAATCCCCATCCAGACTTCCTTCTCACTCCGATTTCGTCCCCTCCATCCTGTCAGATTTCGTTCTCAATGAGAACCCCCATTCTGTGGTCGACAAGGGAGGCCGATTGGGTTCGAAATGGACGTCTCTACTCGACCTCATCCTCATGAGAGAGTGAGCCATTGATTGAGAGAGAGAATCTTTTAATTACCTTCTTACAAACTATCGAAAGAGCATATGGAAACTACTCTCCAGAACCAAAACTCGAAAAAAAAATTTGTAATAGAAAAAGCTATCACTAACAGTTTTTACTAAAAAACCGTTTATGATAGTCTATTTTCATAGGTGCACGTAGATTTTGTTGTGCGAACATGGTACACAGCTCTAGAAAATTGGTGTCGATGGTCGTATGCAGTTGCATGACCTCCTCGTGGAGAGTGTCCAGGCCAGTCTGAGCAGCTGCGAGTTCATCACGCACACCGCTAACATCATCATGGATATGTTTTTGTAGTGTCCCGCATAATCGAGTGTACTCAGTCCACGTTACCGGCGCCTCTGGAGTACGTGGATCCTCCTCGTGACCTAACATGAAAACAACTCACAGACAGCAAGCAAGATTATATCCGGGTTAGTAAAACAAAAGTCTCTCTCTACACTCGCAACTCACTGTCCTGAATACAAGACAAGCTTACTGTTCCAAAGTGAATCAAGGACGGCAAAAACGACACTTGTGACAGCGAACGATCTCAACCCGGTAATATATAAGCGTAACCAAGAGCAAGGGAGTACACCAACGGGGTAGGTAGAGCTTGGAAAGTTATGTGTATAACCTATGCAAACTGATATTCAAGATGTTGTAAAGCTAAGTAATGATCGAAGCTAGAAAATTTGCTTATGTGTCGATCCAACAGGTTTAAGTGAAGTGTATGAACCACACGCAAAGATAAATGTGACCTAATGCAACCAAAGGACTGAGCTAGCGAGAACAACCAACTCGTGTTGCATCAAGTACTAGGAGAGACGCTAGCCAATTGCAAAGATATAAAAGTAAGGGCACAAGATTGCTCAAAGTAACTAGATACACAATCTGAGAAATATGAACTAGGGTTGATTCCTCCCAAAATTTGGCCAGCACTTTTCTTCTCTTTTCTTTCTCAAACCGCATGCACAAGATCCTCCTCCTTCGGTTACTAAGGTCACCGAAAGGGAAAATTTTGGTACTGGTATGTGCGGTTTGCTCTCTTTTGCTTTTTTTTTGTACTTTTGTCAAGCCGTGGCTTTTTCTTTAAAATGGCTACCTTTTGCTTTTGTCTTTTGCAATGGCCGAACAAGGAGTAGAGTCACCCTTTGATTTGCAAGTCACAAAATTGTCAGAGGTGTAGACTAATTCCAAGAGCAACCCGAAAGCAATATTCAATATCTAGTCTCAAAGATGAAAAAAAATCTTGGATTTTGATTCGGACACTAGTTCCCCCAACAGAAATCGGAAGGGAAAATTTGTAGATCCAACTTGGAAAGCAACCAAGAGATAGTTGCCAAAAACTCTTTTTGGGTGCTAATTGAGGGAATCAACCAGCAATTTTGATAGGTCAGGTCCACTTACCACTAGGTTTCGTCGAGTACGATCGCCTGGTGATGTCAACCCTTCTTTCCCGCAAAGAAGGCATTATGATATTATTACCGGATGTCGGGCGTTTTCGCCTGACCTTCGAGCAGTTTACTGGCCGTCACGGTTCCAACTAGTGAACATGGAGAAGTTTGATGGGTCACAAAATCCCATCAAGTTTCTTCAAATCTATATACCACTGCGGTTCGGCTGCTACCAAATGCCAGGAAATGCCAGGAAAACAAAACAAAACAAAACAAAACAAGAGGCACGTTCGTTCTTATATTACGAGTAATACACAAAAGGTAATCGTATCATAGGTTGACATGCTTTTGTTTACTCAACTGACGGAGCTCACCGAGTAGACGTTGCTCGCTTCTTGGGCCACAAGCAATCGTCGGCGTCACCTTCGCACCTCATGGCCGGCCGTCTCTTCACTTCCTTGAAGAAATTATCGTAGTCGACGGCGATTGATCCTCGAGGTCCAGATCACACACTTCTATGCCTCCGGTGTTAAGAAGTCGCATTTGCCGATGGCGGCGGCAATTTGCCGCTATGCATTGTCAAAGCGAGAGTGTAGGTGCACCTTAGCGGCTGCAACGCCAGAGCGGCAATTGCGGAGGTACCTCCTCGAGCTCTTGGCCGAAGCTTTGAACGCGACGCAGTCGTCCCCTTGTTGCTTATCTGCAGCGAAAGGGAGATATACTTTGTGGCTCGAAGGGAAGAAGAGCTCCGTGGGGTGGACGTCGAGCGACTCGGGATCATCTTGTTTGTGAATCAATGTCTCTGTTTGCTTCAAAGACATCGACGATGTCCCCGATAGAGGAATTTTGGACTGTTTTGGCCCTGTAGCAAAATTTAATTTCTAAACTAGCCCCTTTAACGCCAGAATTCCAAATTTAGCCCTCAAAGACATGCCGCCGTCCCGACGGCAGAAGAATCGACGCATCTTCTTGCCGCGATCCGACAGAAGATCGAGATGTCGCCAGGCTCGACAACAACTGTTGTTCTTGTTTCAAGACAAGAAGACCGTGGTGTTGCCGACCCCAACGGCAAAGACCTTTGCCCTCGCCACGCTGCCGCCTTGGCTGCCGCCCGCTCCGGCCCCGCCATCGCCGCCGCGCGCCAAGGCTCCCCGCCTACCAAGACGCTGCTATTCGCGCACGCCAAGACGCCTCGATCGCCACGCTACCGCTCCTAGTCGCTTGCTTTGGCTTCCTCAAGGTCGAAGTCATGGCATAAACCGAAAGCGTAACGCGTTTGCGATGCTCGCTGACGCCATTTCCATTTGCAAGCCAAGAAGTAAGGCAGAGAGGAAGAGAGCCAGAGAGAAAGATAGCTCGCGGAAGAGAAGGAAGGCAACCGGAGAAGTTAAAGTTCGCTCAGTTACAGAAGTTGTGCATCGTGTTGTGAGCACCTAGAAAAGGTAATTGCCATTCGCATCTGGCTATAGTTTTAGCAATGTCATTAGGATATAATTAGATGATTTGTAGTTTTTTGTTGTAGCAACTAAGTAGTTATAGTTGTGCAGTTGGTGTATTTTGAGTTAATGTTCGGACATAAAATTAAAAGACTTAGTGTGACTTAGTAGTTAGCAATGTGATTAGCTAGTAATTAGTTGACTTAGCAGACTTATTATTGTTAGTGTTGTAAATTAAATAGAGTTAGCAATGTACCTTCCAGTGAGGAGATAACTCTAGGAGAGAGAAGCCTTGGAGGAGGAATGGGAAGGAAAGAACGATGGGGAAGGAAGGATGGCAGCTAGGATATTTTGGTGGTGAGGAGATAAGAGAAAGATAAATGGAAGGGATTAGATGAGGAGAAGATTAGAGTAAGGGGATTAAGTAAAGGGAAGGATTAGGGATGAGATTAGGTGAGAAGGGGAAGTTTAGGAAGTAGCAAATTAGTAATACTATTAACAGTTTAGTAGTAACAAATCTAATTAGGCACTAGTAAAATTAAATATCGACGAGTCAAATAGCAGTAGGCTAACAATAGATAATTAGGGCGGGATAAATAAAATGTAAAATTAATCATAGTATATATAAGAAAATTAATCGCCAATAAAACTCACTACATTAATTAAATAATCAGGGGCGTTAGGAAATATTTTAAGACTTAGTAGTCAGCAATGTAAAATTATTAACTTAGCAGACTTAGTAGTTAGCAATGTGATTAGCTTTTAATTCAAAATTTGTACAAGGAGAGAGAAAGAAAAGAAAAGTGGAAAAAACCATTTATAAAAAAAATCAGAAAATTCGAAGAAAAAAATTGGACATGAAAAGTTTGAATTAAAATTTTTTGAATATAATTGAAGCTGATTTTATTAATTTAAATTATTTTTTATTTTCTGAAAGACTCTGGAAGACGGGAGAATTGAAAAAAATAATATTTTGGTCGCTACGATTCTTGATCACGTTACTTCACCATAGTGTAGTTAAGCGAGCTACTTTATGAAGATGCCCTAAAATATGGAGGATTCAATGTCGCTATGCCTCTTGTAGTGAATCCCGAAAGAACCACTCACATCGACATTGAATCCTCCATGATTTAGGTATCTTCATAATCACAACGAGCTCACATTTCTTCAATTGCATTCTGTAGAAGCTCCATAAAGTACTCTGCTTTAACTACACCATAGTGAAGTAATGTGATCAAGAACCGTAGCGACGAAGATATTTTTTTTTTCAATTCTCTCGTTTTTCAAAGTCTTTCAGAAAATGAAAAATAATTTAAAAGAATAAAATAAACTTCAATTAAATTCAATTTTTTAATTAAATCTTTTCATGTTCCAAGTTTTTTTTTTTTTGAAGTGTAAAAAAATCAGGTTTTTTCCACTTTTCTTTTCACAGAAAATTCATATAAACTGCAATTGAGATGAATCAATTTTTGTTGGTCATGAAAATTTATTCCGTAGATAATTCTGTAATTTTATGCGAGATGTTTAAATAGAAATAGAATTGAACCTAATGTGCAGTATATTAGATTATGAACAAATTACAGAAGTGTTAGGAACTTGAACCAAAAATTTCAAAATATCAGTGGTTTGATATGCACCTGTGTTAGGTACTTCATAGCGGAGATTCAAGATCTGTTCGTGTTCCACGGGACGCCTCACGCTGCGGGGGCGTCGGGCGGACTCATCAATTGTGGCCGACCGTGATCTGGCGCCGGTCTCAAGGACATGAGCCTCTCGGATCTAAAGGCGTCGTATGTTCGCTGCTCGATCACAAGAATCAAGACGGAAGAAGCTACGCATCGAGGCGTTGTATGCCTCGGTGGTAGGTGGTGCAGACGAGATAGTTTGGCAACTTATGAAGGTGACTAGTGACACTTCATGGGCCTATTACATGGAGGCTGTTTGCAACCCTGATGCTGTGATATATGCGCGGCCGATGGTCTATGTTCAGTTCATGGAGAGCGTGGGGACATCTGGCGTTGGTGGTTCCAGTGAAGCTGCTGGTGAGGAGGAGCCTGCATTGGTCTCCGGTGTTGGAGGAGACGCAGGCGAGGAAGTGGGTGATGGAGACCTAAGGAGGCGTGCCGACAACTTCGAGCCCAACGAAGGAGTGGAGCGATGGTGGGCAGCCCATATTGATTGCCACGAGTACCTGGCCGACTAGGCGGAAGAGGCGAAAAGCTAGGAGGAGGATGTGGAAACAGCTAGTTCTGAAGACGACCAAGACAGAGAAGCTGGTACGGGAGGTGTAGTTGGTGGTGTTGTGACCACCGACATTTCTTACGTCTCCTCAAGATTGAACGATGTCGCAACGACATCGTTGGTTCTGCCATAGCCGGAGGGGGCTGAGTGGGGGTTCAATGAGGACACCCTGCTCCTAGGGCAGTGCTTCCCTGACAAGAGCGCCACCCAGCAAGCTATTGCTAGATACACCATTAACATTAGTCGGACGTATCGGGTGCAGAGGTCCAACCCCGACACCTACATCGTTAGGTGTGTTAATAAATCCTGTGCTGGCAAGGTCCGTGCGCAGCGGTTCACGGCCGCGGCCGTGGGCTTCTGGATAATGGTGCTAAAGGACCACACATGCGAGCTAGCTGAGCCGCTTCAAAGGTACCGCAACATGACGTCCTCGTATGTTGCCAGCTGATAAGCCACCTCGTCGCTGGAGATGTGTCATTTCGCCAAGCTCCTACTGGCGGAGGTTGCCAATATGGTGGGGTTCACGGTCAGCTACAAGACGGCATGGCGGGCAAAACGGAAGGTCGTGGAGCAAATGTTCGGCACATTCGACGAGGCTTACAACTTAGCCCCAAGGATGCTGCATCAAATCGCACAATCAAACCGTGGGACATACATAAACAAGTCTGATCGGGTGCACCTAACGGAGGGGCCCAATTGTTTTGTTCTTGAAAGGGTCTTCTGGGCCTTCAGTCAGACGATCGAAGGGTTCAAGCACTGTCGTCCCATGCTGACGATGGACGGCACCTTCCTATGTGGGAAGTACAAGGGTACCATACTCATCGCCGTTACAGCCGATGCGAACGACCAGTTACTCCCCATGGCCTTCGCAATTGTTGAGAGCGAGAACACTGATAGCTGGCTGTAGTTCCTATCCAATGTGAAGCGGGCAGTGGTCCAAGACCACCCAGATGTCTGTATCATCTCGGACCGTAATGCTGGGTTGCTGTCCGCGTTGACTATGATGCAAAACAGGACGTAGCCGCCGTTCCAGTGGAATGATCTGAAGAGCCGTTGGTGCATGAGGCATCTCGCGGTGAACTTCCACACAAGGTTTCAGAGCAAGGTCCTGATGAAGATGTTCAAGAAGCTCTGCATGCAGAACCAAAGGCGGAAGTTCGATGCGGTGTGGAGACAGCTCGATGAGGAGACTGGGAAGCATCTAAGGAACTCGGCGGACGCCGAGGCAGGGGCAGCGGCAGGAGGGTCCGCGAGAGTTGGGGAGTTCACACAGTGGGTTAACTCGCACGCACCCGACTTGGAGAAATGGTCCCTGCTACATGACACCGGTGGTGCAAGGTACGGGATCATGATGACCAACATGTCGGAGGTGTACAACGGTGTTCTCAAGGGTGTCCGATCCCTGCCGATCACTGCGATCGTGGAGGAGAGCTGGAATCGTACCGTCGGGTACTTTGTTAACAGAGCCATGATGGCCAAGAAGCATTTGGAGGATGGGAAGCAATTCTCCGAAGTAATGCACGCATACATGGAGAAGAAGATTAGCAAGGCTCGTTCGCATGTTGCGCGTACCATGGATGGCGTCAGGCAGAAGTTCGAGATCCGGCTCAGGGAGAAGTATGTGATGGGCCACGCTAGAGGGGATCGGAAGCAGGTCTGCACAATTGCTAACGAAGCGTCGTGCACCTGCAACAAGCCACAGCTTCTGCACAAACCATGCTCCCATGTGTACGCAGCGTGCACGGCGTGGCGCCAGGCCTCAGAGCGTTACATCTCCGAGTACTACAACATCCACCACCTGTATGGCACTTGGAATGCTGAGTTCTATTCGTATGGCCTAGACATGCACTATAGGGACCTCTGGCCGGGACAGGTGAAGTGGGTGCTGAATGACGCACTGAAGCACCCCGGCCATGGAAGACGCCAGTCACGACGCATTCGGAACAACATGGACGACAACCGGCCGCAGACGGCAACGGTTCGCCGCCCAGATGCTGATCAGGCAAGACGGTTGGCCACTCTAGCAGCCGCTGCCCGAACAGATCTAGCACAAGCAGCGCACCGTAGCGAGCAAGATATAATTACTAAGTCATGATGTTGCATGCTTAGTTTAATGGCTTGTATGAGTTGTATCGTTATCAAACCATGCCTTTCTGTACGGACGTAATGTTATGTTATCTGGGTCATATGTTAACTCATTATGGTCATATATACTGTTATGTTGTATGGGTGTGTATATGGTGTTATTCACTTTGTCTTTCATTCTGTTGTGATATGTTTCGCTTTCTTTTTCTGTACCATACATTCTGTTTGATATGCGGACTAATGTGTTGTTTCTCTGTTGGTAGGAGATGGCACAGCCTTCAGTTGATGGCCCGTATGAGCTACTCGACGCACGCTAGGATGCACGACACCGATGCCGAGCCTGGTCGTCTGGCGTTGGCCCTCTGAGCCTGGTCCTGAGCGCCCCTAGAGAGAGGTGGCTTCTTGACGAGCGGTATATCCCCACATTGCGGGACGCCGGCCTCCTGCCCCTTGCCCGCATGTTGGACGCATAGCACGCGTTTCAGTTTGACGCGGCACTCCTATCTGCTCTCGTGGATCGTTGGAGACCAGAGACTCACACCTTCCACTTCCGGTGGGGGGAGATGACGATAACTCTGGAGGACGTAGCTATGCTTACGGGTCTCTGCCACGCTGGTCTTCGAAAGAGTGCCACCTCCAAGACGCACGGTGGAAGGTGCGTATGGCTGAGAGATTCGGTCACCCGATTGCTGACAACATATCGGGTGTGCCCCATTCCTTGCTGCGGGAGTACATGACTTGCCCCTTGCATGCGCCTGTTGAGGCAGTTAGGACACACTTCCTCGTGTACCTTTTGTTCCTGTTCGAATGGATCTTGTTTCCTACGACTCAGGGAGACTGCGTGTACCCAAGCTACATCCATCTCGCAGAGTCTTTGGTGGATGCTCTTCTCGACGAGGTGCCACAATACAGTTGGGGCTCTGCAGTGCTTTGTGCCACTTACCGAGGGTTGTGCGATGCCACTCAGCGTAGTACGGGCGGGGAGCCAATCCTCGCGGTATGCTACACACTGCTGCAGCTATGGTCGTGGGAGCACTTTCCTGTTGGCCGGCCGTATTTTCGGAGCAAGGTGCACCCTTTCCAGTTGAGAGACGAGCTTTATGGTCATACTAGAGGCGACGACCCCGTCGATGGGCCTACAATGGGAACGCGTTGGACACTTGCCACCCTAGGTTGGGCCAGAGAGAGACCGAGGCATGTGTACCCTGAGTTCCACAACCTATTCGAGACTCTACACGAGGACGAGGTCATCTGGTGGCACTGGACTGCACAGTTCCCTGTGGAGACGACCCCCTATGGATTACCCTTGCAGTGCACTCAAGACGAGACGCTCTAGTTGACGACATGCCACCTGGTCTTCTCCCACATGGTCGAGCCGTACAATCCACAGCGGGTCATGAGACAGTTTGGCCTTTACCAGGAGGTGCCACCGCGGCCAGGACGACCTCTCACCGAGAAGGCCCACCGGTATGTCCTTTTTTAGTATCATATTAGCCGCATTTTTGACTTACATTTTCTGACATCCGAATTCAATTGTAGACAAACGAGGAGAGGCCGGAGGAGCGACGATTGGAGGCAAACACAGCAGCCGTGGACGGCATTGTGGGGCGAGAGCGCGGCGACAGACGTGGTGCACGAGTTACGAGGCTACGCCATCCAGACGTATGCTGCGTACTTGTAGTGGTACGTTCCGCGCACTAGGTGTAGGCTTACTGGGCCAGCGCCAGAGCGTCTAGTGGAGGTCATAGAAGATGCTGTTGTACTAGCAGGTCCCGACCGTCACCGAGTGGCACGCCAGGACGAGACGGTAAAACATTCTTCGTACAAATTTCATCAATACAACATGTTTCTAACTTACTATGGGTTTCCTTGTAGCACTACCACCTTGATCGTATCAAGCGTCAGGGTTTAGAAGTTCTACGCCGTGGTCGCAACAGCACAATTGATCGCGTCCTACAGGCGGTGAGCTCCATGACCAAGAACGCGAGGGCTGCAATTAGGACCATAACTTGTGGTCGCCACAGCGACGTTCACGCACAGCATCGAGGACGCGGAGGGCACCCTCCACCTCCTCCGCCGTCGGCACCTCTCTCGGCACCGCCCTCCGCACATCCGTCGCACTTTGGAAGTCGTCCGAGCTACGGTCGCTCAGCCTCGACGCGCCTCGGGCCATAGGTTGTTCTTATCAATACTTGTCCATGCACTCCTTTCGAACGTATCTGACATAACCGTTTGTTCTTGCAGCACTTGAGAGGGGACAACACTCTGCTTCAGCCGTCGTCGTCACGGAGGGAGCCACAGCATATGACTTCCTCGCCGACGCGACGCTGTTCCACTATAGACAGCGAGCCGTGCTCGCCGCAGTGTCGAGACGACAGGTTGGGATCATTGGCGCGTGGCATTCATCCGCAGCTGCAGAAGCGCGACCAGTGGTTCGGCGAGACGCACCAAGGGTACACCGTGCAACAAAGAAGATGCACCTGGTGGCAGAGGATCCTCGTCCACACAACAACCTACTCAGGGCACTGACTGGCCAGGAGGATCCTCGTCCACACAACAACCTACGCAGGTACGCTTTAACGTAGTTACAACAATTTTCCCGTTGCATAAATCAAGGACTAACTCACTAAGTACCCTTCTCGCAGGATGAGCACGAGTGGATCAACAGACTGCTCAGCTTTGATCAGGACACCTACACTACGACGCCTCCCACGCAACACCTCTACTATGGCTTACGAGACGTACGCCGCTCCCCTAACGGGTTTACCTTCCCTGAGGATCAGCTACGCCATCTGGGCAAGCGACGTGGCAATGTACCATAAGTAATGTCATGGTCGTATAATGCATGTTATGTAATATCATTGTGTATTGTGCCATTGTGATTTATGTAGTGCCGATGTGCGAGATGACATTGTGATTTATCGACACAAAATGTTCTCCGAAATAATCAGTACAAATGACAACCCGGGCCCGCTACCTCGCGGACGCGAATTACCTTCAACACTGCCACACGATTCCTCCTCGGGCCCGCTACCTCACGGACGCGAATTTCCTTCAACCCAATTGCAATACCACCGCATGCTACATATGGATGCTTTGGCTGACATTCACCTCACTCTTCATTTCCTCCTCTCCTTTCTTCCAGTTTTAGACGGGATGTCTTCGGCCTCATCTAACTTTCGAGTGAGCAGACAATTGCAATCACTGTGGTAGCAGCTGGTTTGCCCTCGTTGCAGTGATCTGGTGAATGTTTTCACCTCACATACACCAACAAATCCATCCTGAGTGTTCATGAAGTGTTCAAATCTTACAGTAACTTGCGCCTAATCAATTCCATTCGAAACAGCATGTTGTTTTTTTTCACTTGAAGCTGCAATTCCTTTTCAGAGCACAACATGTCGATTTTGGTAGTGGGCTGACGAAGCTGTCCCAGTGGTTCAAGATATTGCAATGCAAATTGCAGCCTTGCAAGATGACTCTTGTGGTGTTGCTGCATTTCGTCAAGTGGCTCGACCCTCTGAACCACCAACACAGAATGAAGAGAATAGACTTAAACGACTGGATGAAAGGATGGAAAGAGTTGAGAACATGCTGAAGAAATTAGTTAAGCTAGTTAGTTTTGCGGTCTTTCTTCTATTATTTCTTGTTATTGCCAAGTAGAAGTTCAGTTGTAATGAGATTTAATGTCCACTCTTTATGTATGCATCGCAGTCCGTCGTGAATGAGAATAAACTAGTAACATTATGTACCCATGAATGAGTTTGTTGAATGCATATCGACGGCTATAACTTAAAGCACGCGACACATCGATGCAACATGTCAACTCGATAAAAGGCAACCGCAATGACGCGTCCACCATTTAGTTACATGCTTTAAGAGATTGAACATAAGTGCGTACAAAAGGGGAGACTACCGAGGTACAAGCTTCTCCGTCCGTGCCTAATGGTAGAAGGTGCCTCTCGCTACCCACAGAGTGTTCTCCAGTTGGGCGCCTCGGACGTGGCTGGCCGTCATTGTAGTGCACGCGCATATGCAGCTAGGGTTGGCACAGCAGCATGTGGGATCATAAGAACTTCCTATGTTCACGACCTCCTCGTTGCCCATCTCATGCAATCATTGGCGGAGGTCATCATTTTGCTCCTTGAGATCGTCAATTTGCGCCTCCAAATCAAAGATTCGGTTCCACAATATATCCACGTGCCTCGCAACATAGTAAGCGTGGGGAGGATCGATCTAGCGGGTAAAGTTGTATTTCGCCATCTGCTTCAAGGGACGGTTAGTATGGAGGATGTATTAGCAGTAACATGAACAAAACTATTTACCCTAGAGTATGGGCATCGGAAGAAACACCGTCCGCCATCGAAAAGGCAATCTATGACCGCTAGCGTCCTCCCGTATTCGCATTTCGCCATACCGGTTGAGCACGCTTGTTCGGCATCAACCGTAGTTAGGGCCAAGTCCTCACTCCTTTCGAGAGAAGGTCTGCTCTTGGCGACCACGTTGGATCGGGTCCTCGGCGTTTGCCATCGTATGTTACTATAAGATGACAAGGTTCTTCTTCCCTCTTGTTTCAAGGGTCGATCGTCCTACTTTTGGAGCGTGGGCGTGCATTTTATAGCCATGGGGAGACTAACAAAGCGGGTAATGTATTAGCTTGCAGATGACAAGACCAGACGGGGCTGGCTGCTTTGCGCAGAGACAAGACCAAACGAGGCAGCTTTGCGCAGTGACAAGACGAAAGGATACAGCCTTGCGCATATACAACACCACACGGGGCAGCTTTGCACAGTGATAAGACCAAAGGAGACAGCTTTCCGCAGTGACAAGACCACACGGGACAGCTTTGCGCAGTGATAAGACCAAAGGAGACAACTTTCCGTAGTGACAAGACCACATGGGGCAGCTTTGCGCAGTGATAAGACCAAAAGAGATAGCTTTGCGTAGTTTAGAGTTTAGGTTTAGGGTTAGGCTTTTCAGATCGACTTGATAACCCTGACCACCTCGCCAGCTTTTAAGACCGAAAAGACAAGACTCTGCAAAGAAAGACATGACAACACTCTGCCTCGCCCGACTTTTCGCATCGATAAGACAAAGACTCGCAAAGCAAGCCATGACTTCTCACTGCAAAGTAAGACGTGACAACACTATGCCTCGCCAGCTTTCCAAATCGACATGACAATTAAAAGACAGGATTGTCTACTCTGCATGAAATTAACCACACCCTGCCAACCATGGGGCTTATAAAAGGGGGTTGAACCAAACCCAACTCTACACAACACTACAGAACAGATACCCAGCTATGGACTCTTTGAGAAACTTCTACGCGAGGATATTGCAGAAGAAAAAGTGGCTTAAGCAGAAGAGGAAATAGCTACAATACCCAGATAAATTGATGAAAGATGCTCCAGTACCACCACGTTTTCCGATCCCACAGTGTGTGTGTGGCGAACCGGCAGAGATCATTCAGTCCACACACCCAGACACCGCCGCCCGGGCGTACTACACATGCGTGCACCACCTCGTAAGTGTTTCTTTCGCGCGTATCGATTTTCCTCTCCCAACGTTGAATTCCTTAAATTTTTAACTTCATCCCCATGTAATGGCAGTCCGAGATGTGCTGCCACTTCTTCCAGTGAATCGACGGCCCGGAGATGTACGACAGGGTATTCATCCAGCAGAAGTACATGCTGAACTACTCGGTGCGGGTCGAGAACTTCGTGCGGTGGAAACCTTACGTACCGGACCCTATTGAGGAGGCACCGAAGGAGCCCAGTAGTCGCCCGGGCGTAATCCATATCGATGACGTGAGTTATCAAGAATTTACATCCTTATTACATTTTGCACTGTATGGTGTACTTACATCATATAATCGCAGGACATGGACGATTTCGACATACCAGCCCGACATGGACAGTCCTACGACAAGGGCAAGGGAAAGGCTCATGCGGCTGAGCCCGGCCGCCACAGCGTATCCGGTCGTCCGGGCGTAATCCGTATCCACGACGTGAGTTACGAAGAATTTACATCATTCTTACGATTTTCACTATACGGTGCACTCACATCATAGAATCGCAGGACATGGACGACTTCGACATACCAGCCTGACGTGGACAGTCCCGCGACAAAGGCAAGGGAAAGGCTCATGCGTCTGAGCCCGGCCGCCACAGCGTATCCGGTCGCCCGGGTGTAGTCCGTATTGACGACGTGAGTTATGAATAATTTACATCCTTCTTACGATTTTAAATATACGGTGCACTTACATCATGGAATCGCAGGATATGGACGACTTCGATATACCAGCCCAACGTGGACACTTCCGCGACAAGGGGAAGGGGAAGGCCGGCGAGGAGTTCAACGCCGAGCTGGCAAGGAAGGGAAAATGACCTCGGTCCACGCAGTAGGTCATGTCGTTACGTAGTAGTCCCCCGTCCTACCCCCTATGTTTTTTACTATCCCCTAAAGGCATGTATACTTATATGGTCCGGATGCTTGTGTCGCAGTGTGCCGTAGTAGTAGCGAGGATGACTAAAGTAATTAGCCGAACCATCATGCCATGTCACTACGTGTAATGTGCTTCTGTCCACGGACTCTAATGTAGTTCTGGTTCTGTGTCTCCACTAAGCCATCAAAGCAAGCCTATATTGCAAGTATGCCTCTTCTAGTGCAATCCCAAAAACAACCATTCGCACCGACATCGAATCATCCATGTTTTTGGGCATCTTCATAATCACAACGAGCGTTCTCAGCCACTTCAATCATATTCTGTATAAGCTTCATAAAGTACTTCATCGACTGCCTAGCTATATACGCGTATACGTTCAGACGACTCCATCGAGGAGAAACTCCAATAGTACTGGTCCCTTTTTATCCCACTTCTAAAAGACAACGAGTATTTCAGCACACAAAGTTTGCTTGCACGACATCATCAAGGTTATACCTCCTCTGATGTGCTTATCAATCATCCTTTCTCAGAACGAATAAAATAATAGACAAATTACAGAAGCAACAACAATGTGACGGGAGGGTTTCGTAATTTTCTAAACTCATTTCCGTCAACAAACAGCGCTGAAACCGCGACAAAACCCTGATTTTGCATAAAATGAAACCCTAATTTACAAATATTTCTTAATGAATGTTTTTTTTTTACAAATATCAGTGCCCGTTGAAACCCTTATTAAAATGACTGAAGAAAATTTCATATTCGTACAAGCGCTAACCCAAACTGGAAACTCTAATTCCATTCCACTCGAAACCCTAATTTTTTCCCCATTTTTGCAAACCCTAAAGTTTTTTTTTCCCATTTTTGCAAACCCTAACTCCATTCTGTGTAGTACAGCGGGGTCGGGCAAGATGCTGCCGAATGGGACGGCAACAACTTGGTGTCGCTGAGTCTGCCAAGAATAACTAAGTTGTTGCCATCCCGGCTGGCAAGACCTTGTTCTTGTTGATGCAGTACCAAGATGACCTCGGTTGTTCTTGTGTTTGACGGCAAAGACGCATCGCTCATGAGGGCCGATCGGGAATTCTGACGCTAAGGAGGCTAGTTTAGGAGTTAAATTGCGCTATAGGGCCAAAACAGTCCAAAATTCCCGATAGAGGGCCTTTTGAGTATTCTCAGCCTCCAAACACTTCAATGCTATTTCGATGCATTTCTTTACTTGGTGGCAATATCCTTCCACTGACCATGTGTCCTTCAATGTTGCCTGTAGCCTCCCCCTCCAGTTTCCAAGCGCCTACAAAATTTATAATACGAAGCTAAAATGACAGAATGCAAATGTAAAACATTTACACAATACTTGCAGAAGAAATGGCTATTGATCTTAGTACAAAGACAAAAGATAACTTTTTTCTTACAAGCTCAATATACTCCTGGGAAGGCATATCATCTCCGTCGTGGTAGTTACGGTAGTACTTGTCCCCTGTGATGATCTCAGATTATGACACCCAAGCTGTATACATCAGACTTTGTCTGAGATTACCCCTTTTTGTATGAATTCTGGGGGCAAGTATCCCCTGCATAATATTTTTTCTATGAATTCTGGGGGCAAGTATCCATTGCATAATATCAGAAATATCACAGACATGTTAGTGCAAAGCAAATGCAATTTGGCAGCTAGGGGAAAAAGGACTTTATTTAGGGCCTTTAGCTCACATTGTTCTCTGACGTGAATGTATATAGGAACGCTGTCCGTCCGAGCGTCTTGACAGACCAAAACCTCCTATTTTTGGCACCATTTTTTCGTCCAGTAATATATTGCTAGGTTTTAGGTTCATATGGAGAATAGGATTTGGCAATACCTCATGAAGGTATCTTAGAGCATCTTTAGTATATTGAACCGACGTCGATTCAAAGTCATGCCACATAAGTATTCTAGAAACCGAGCTTATTTTTCTCCAATGTATTGAACCGATTCCTACTAATAACTGGGACCCACGTTTCATTAAAAAACCACAAAATAATAATATCATCTCTCAACCGCACTTTCTTCTATGTAGTTGTTTAATGCTTATATGAGATGTTTAATGCTTTTAATCGATTCCTAAGTAGGGTCCGGTTCCATGCATTTTTTTTGTTGGAATCGACCCCTCTAATGTATTGAATCGATTCAATGCCTTCTCTCTCCTCATTTGAATCGGCTAAAACACAACATTAGAGATGGTTTTAAGCCCTCACAAGTTCCCCTAATTATTCCAATGCGCGTGTGATATTCGAGTCCAGAACGTCCATCTGTAAAAGGAATATTATTTTCTTCAAATGACAAATACATAATATCATGTTGGTTGCATGTTGCAGTGTCATACCTGAAATATAGCGGTCAAGGCATCCATTTTGAAAATAATTGAAGCAGAGCAACCGATGTGTCTTTGGAGTGAAGACTAGTTTCCCTTTGTACCCTTCAACTACTTCCCGTCTTTCTCTGCAGTAGCCAATTAACTGCACGATATTTAGATGCTGGACCATCATAAGGTGTCTAATCTCATTATCGAACAGCTCATCATCAAATTGTCGCTTGCGATAGAGCTTCTTCACAGCAACGGCTTCTCCAATTTCATAGAGTCCCTACATAACCTCTCTAATTAGGAAATTTGGTTGTTTGATCACCGGTAGTGACATTTGGGTGGCTAGAAAATGTAAATGTTGGTCATACCTTGTAAACACGTCCATTCCCACCGCGACCAACTATTCGCTTTTGAGAGAAATCATCTGTTATGCCTTTTAGTAAGTGGAACGGTTGCTTCCGTGGCGTCACAATTGGACGGTTGAACCTCCTCTCCGTGAAACTAGATTTGCTAGCTTCATCGCCCCTTTCTAATTGCACGAAAATTCATTACACGTAAGAGGAAGCATATGTTTGTTTTGTATGGAACGGATACCATTAGAGGTGTTAACGGATCAAATACAAATAGAATAGTGGTCTTCCCGTATTCATATTCATATTCATATTCATATTCATATTCATATTTTCTTTCAACCTCCTTATATTCTCTTTAAATAAACGAGATATGACAATGTTTTAGTTGGTGCCAAAATGAACAACTATTTCCCCTTGAGGGCAAACTTGTCATTTCCTTCGTGCGAAAGTGGAACCATGTAGGGATTCGACAATCCATATTAAAGCTCTCAGGTAACTTTTTTACTCGGATGAAACGCCGAATACTCTATCACTTTAGTTGTCATTGTACTTGTCGGTGGGCATAGTGAGCGGGTCCCACCCCGGTAGTTTCCATGTGTATTCGGTTTACGGACAAAAATGACATGGACGCGATACCGTCCGAACGCTAGCGCCGTACGCAACGTTAGGACGTTGAATTTAGGAACACAGCGTTGCAGCCATCCATCTAGCAAGCGAACATCCTCCCGGTCCGAGCGCAATAGCAGGTGCGAGCCAAGGCGGTCGGTGGCCTCCCGGGCGCGGTGCAGGAGCCGAGGGAGCGCAGGGGCGTAGGGAACCAAAACATCACCGTGAAAACATCATCTCAAAAACATCCAGAATAAAAAATAAAGCATTTGAAAAAAAAACACACACATTGAAAAAATTGCAACATCACCGTTAATAGTATGCAGCATCACCGTTAATAGCATGCAACATTTTTTTCTATAGATGCAACATTTTTTTCCTATAGATGCAACATTTTTTCTCTACATATGCAACATCTAAAAAAATAGTATGCAACATTTTTTCTCTACGTATGCAACATCAGAACAATTCACTAGTTTTGCAACAAAAATCAAAACAAAAAGAAAGGGAAAAAGGAAGGGGACGAGCCATCCAAGAACACGGAGGGAGCAGAGGTAGTCGGCGTGGGCGGAGGCGAGCAACACGCACCACCCGCGCCCGTTCACCTTGTTGTGCCGATCCTTCCCGCCGCCTTCCTGCACCCCAGCAGCACCAGCCTTTTTGCTCGGCATCCTGGCACTGCCGGCGACTCCAGGCGGCTCGGTGAGGCGCGGGAAGCCGACGGCAAGGTGGTGCACTGGAGCGGTGGCCGAGAAGGCTGCCGGCGGTGGTGGCCGGATCCGGCTCGACTTGAAGTAGAAGAGGGGAGCTGGAGAGGGGCTCTTGTGGAGGAAGGTGAAGGAGAGGTTTGAGATCTGAAGACAGGAAGAGGGATCGGGAGAAAGGAAGAAATAGAGAAGAAGAAGGTGAAATGAGGCAGCGCAGGAAGAGGGGATAAGAAACGAGCTCGGACGCGAAGTATGCTAAAAAGTGAAGTTAATAGAGCGTCCGGAACGTTCGGACATCCTCCACCTATCATTTCCCAAATGACATACTCCACAAGTAACGAATCCCAAATTTAACCTAGGATAAGTGGAGAACTGTACGGATGTTTAAATTCTTTTGGATTCAATTTTTGAGAGAAAACCCAAATCAAATGGGCAGTACATATTCATTTACAACATTAAACCCTATCTTTCGCCCTACATGCCGTTCGCATGCACATTAAAAATTAAGGGAGCCGGGAGTACATCAAACTCAGCTACCACTCTCCAAGCCCTTATAAATGTACATAGAATTAAAGCCCTGGTTGTTATTTGTCAATCTAGCACTCAGGTAAAGAGAGCTTTCGGAAGAGCACTAACCTGAAGAAGGCTTGGAGGTGCTGCTACTCTTGGAAAGAAAAATGAATTCTTCATCGTGAAATTATCAAGAAAACAGGGATCATATTATGTATTTTTTTTAGAGGAAGCCAATAGCTTTCATATTATGTATAAACTGGATGCTGGTAAAGTAAAAAAAAACCTTTTTCGTAAAGGTGAAAATAAAATAAAATGTGTCTTTTAGAAATTAGAAAAAAAAACTTCCATAGTCCTTTGATAGTCCTATCCGCATTGGCGGAGGCACAGTAGAGGCATGGGGTGCAGTTGCACCCCTAAAATTTTTACACAAAAAACTGATATATACCCCCTCTTAATACATAAAGTATACACTACACATATTAACATACATACTTCTCAACTCCTGACAGCCTATTTAGCATTAGACCCAACAAAATATAAGAATCAAGCCCAATTCAACTAGTCAAGGAGGCGCTATGCCTAAGTGTCATCTGCCTATCCACGCGCTCTGGCAGTAGCGCAGGGGCGCAGCTGGCAGCTCATCACAGCATCAGCGCATCACGGCGCTCTGGCGCCACTTCTGGCTTCTGTGCCAATGATCTTGGTCTCGATGCGGCGGTCGCGCCCCTCGAGTCTCGACCCCGAGAACATGCATCAAGATACAAGGTTTCGAGAAGTGGAGAATCTCAGTGAGCACTCTATTAAATTTGTTGAGACAAGAAGCATGATCGCTATAAACTTGTTTATTTGCTGCTCAAATTGGTATTGATCCTTCCTGTGGCTACTGAAAGTGTAGAGAGGATATTTTCGGCAATGAATCATGTAAAGAACAAGTTAAGAAATAGCATGGGTGAACAATACTTGAATGTTGCTTAGTTACGTACATTGAGCGTGAATTTTTTCTACAAGTTAGTGATGATGTTATCATCAATCGCTTTCAAAGCATGAAGGAACGTCGTATCAAGTTGTAATTTTCTAAAAATATTTTTGTGATGTTGGTTATAGTGCGAACATGTAATTTAATATATTTGAACTTATGTATTATGTTATTTGAACTTGTGTTGGAACGGATGTGTCTTAAGTTTGCACCCTTATCGTCAAAATCCTGACTCCGCCACTAGATGTAATCTATCATCCCACAAAATTTGAATTCTAAATTTGATCTAAGATGCCTTTTAATTTGCGCGGAGACGAGGGTGCTCCACAATCTCCATCTTATTAGCTTCGTCCGGTTTTTTGCTGTCCATTTTACTTACAACCGGTCAAATATCGACATTGGTAATGGTGTGGCATGCATGGTGTGCTTTTTGCCTACTAAACTTGGTTTTGCACTGACGTGGAGTTTGTTTTAATTATTTTTGAAGATGAGTTAGAGCAAGGACAGATGTCGAAAACAAAAAGGATTTAGACAGTCTCTCCGGCGCCGGGCACGTCTTCCTCACTCGACCGGCTCGCTCTCCATCTCGGCTCTCCGATTTCTGGTCTCTTGTCAGATCCCTGGCCCTTCTCCGGCTTCTTCTCTAAGCTCTCAGCTTCTCGTTCTTTTTTGTCGCCTCCTCCGGCTTCGCATCCTCCTTATCCATGACGGTTCACAATTTCGCCAAAATTTTGGTGAAATTTCAGTAATTTTGTTGCCCTTCGAAATAAATACGATTCGTTAAAAACAAATCGGAAACATTTGATTTTGGACAAATTACATTCTAAATTGGGCAACATTTGAATTTGGGCAAAATTCGTCCAAATTCCGGTCAAATTTCGTCCAAATTTCAGGCACCTGTTCGAAAGCACACCGACATGCCAAAATTTCGGTAATTTCGTTGCCCTCCGACTTAAATTTCAAAACGAAATTGTTTTTCCTGCGTCCTTGGCGCTCTCCCCGTCTGACGTTGCGGCCGCCCGTGCTGGTGGCGGAGCTGCAGCCACCTCCTCGAACTTCTTGATCTCGGCGCCGGCAGCCGGTGTTTGCCACAGCACGGCCTGCTTGCCGGACTTGTACAGCTGCCTGATGAGCGTGTCGGGGTCCACGATGCCTTCGACGGTCACCTTGTGCTGCCTCTGGTCCAACGTCGTCATGTACACACCTAGTGATTACCAACAGAAAACCGTTTGATCAAACTCAAGAACGTCACACCAGTTGATGCAAGAACGAGTAGGGGATCAATCAGCTGAAACAACCTTCGATGCTGCAGAGCACCCTGTTGACCTTCTTCATGCAGTCATTGCAATGCATAAACACCCGCAGCACGGTGGTCCGGATAGATTGCTTCCATGAAGAACAAAAAGGAAACGTGAGCAAATGACATCATCGGAAACAGTGGCGAAGCTAGGATGAAAATACAGGGTAGGCTTAAAGTACTATGCAGTTTGCTATGTGATTTGTAGCGTAGTGAGAAGTGTATCTGTAGCATCGTGGCTCATGAGATCAAGGAGTGGAGCAGCTGCCTTTGTTTCATCAAATCGTGATGCCATTAGGGAGGAGGGGGCTCCAGCGCAGGCAGAGGGTGGGCTGGAACCCACCCAAGCCCACCTGGTGGATTTGCGAAAAAGCCTTCCAATGGAACACGTTAGACGATAGGAAGTTAGGGACACGTCCCAGCTTCTTTTTTTTTTATGGAAACTTTATGAATCCATAAATCTTTGGACGATAGGAAGATAGGAAGTTAAGAACTAAATCAAATATGACGATCAAAGTTGCATCCTTTGGACTCTAAAAATTTACCTTCTTTTTTTCGTGTACTAGGGGGCGTGTAAAGTAACTTTCGAATGGGAAGAGAGTATCTGCGTGATGGATATCATCGTACCTGCGTCGCCGACGAGCTTGCACCATTTTTCAACTCTTGAGAAAATGGCAATGACACTTTATTCGTCACTTCTTTTATCTCTTTCAGCGTATCGATGATATTCCCTATAGTGGGTCTTTTGTGTCTTTCGACCTCCACACAGTTTAACGCTATCTCAATGCATCCCTTGACTTGGTGGGAATATACTTCTAATGACGTGTAGTTCCATGACTGTTGTAGCCTCTTCCTCCAATTTTCATATACCTATGCAATTGAACGTATATAAAGCTAAGAAGGTAGAATTACAATGCAAAGCATAACACAATATTTGTAAAAAAGGGCTAGACATAGAAAATAAATCCTCTTACAAGATCAATAAATTTCTGGGAAGAGATCTCGGCACTTTTGAAGTACCCCATAGGTCCTGTCATTATCTGTATGATTATGACACCCAAACTAAATACATCAAACTTCTTTGATATTTGCCTTTTTTCTATATATTCCGGCGGCATGTATCCACTGCATGTTATCACAGCAAATGGCACAGTGAGTGTAAAGCAAAATTTAATAATTGACTAAAGAATAAGCAATTGATTTTCAAATGAGGTGTTCAACTTACATTGATCCTATAATATTATTAGTGATATGGGATTGACGAGTTTCATTAAAGAGCCTCGACAAACCAAAATCTGCAATTTTTGGTTCCATGTTCTCATCCAACAATATATTAGAAGGTTTTAGGTCCAGGTGGTAAATAGGATATTTCCCTCCCTCATGAAGGTACTTCAAACCCTTACAAATCCCCTTAATTATTTTGTAACGTGTGGACCAATCAAGTCCAGAAGATTCATCTGTAGACGGAAACAAAGATTGGATTTACAAACTGTAAATAAAGAAATCCTTTTATTCAAATTCTAAATAGTGTATTCGAAGCAGAACATCATCATTATACCAGAAAGATGCTTTTCAAGGCTTCCATTGTGCAAGTACTCCAAGCAGACGACTCTGTCTATCATTTTAGCGAAAACTAGTTGTCCATTGTACTTAACACACTTATCTCGCTCTTCACGGCAGTAGCCAATTAACCGAACAATATTTTGGTGCCGAAGACTGCTAAGGTTTTTAAGCTCATTCTCAAATTGCTTATCGTCAAGCCCTGGCATGTTATGAAGCTTCTTCACAGCTATCTCTTCCCCATTTTTAAGCACTCCCTGTTTAACATATCATGTTATTATTACTGTTAATGATGGCAACATTTGAAAACATAATTATTAATCATACCTTGTAAACCACTCCATACCCACCACTACCAAGTTTTCGCTCCTCGGAAAAACCATTTGTAATATCTTCTAATAACTGGAATGAGAGATCCCTTGGCATGACACTTGTATCGTGTAACTCGTTATCCATGCTATTATACATTTGCTAGCTTCAGCATCCTCTGCACAAGCATAAGATCATAGGCAAGACAGGTTTAAAACTATGGATATCATAGGGATATGCTTATAATCTTAGAATATGATACAATTGGCAATGGCATTCAAGGTTTGTCGAAACACTCATTTTCGGCAAAATTCTAGTTCTGTCAGGCAGTAGGCGATTAGACCGGCCTATGTGGCGGTCTGACCGGACACCTCTGGCGGTTAGACCAGCCAGGAGGCAGCGGTCTGACCGGCTAGAAAGGTGTTGTTGAATTTTAGGCCGGGTCAAAAATAGAGTGTGTAGGCAAGAGAGGGGTCTCCTACACTTAGTCTCATAATTTTTGGAGTTTCGAGTCAAAAGTTTTATTCGTTTGAAATTTTCAGAGAGGTTTCGGATTTCTAGTGAGAAAATTTGGCTAAGTCCCTTTGCTGGGCGGTCAGACCGGTCATGGGTGGCGGTCCGATCGGTTTTGTCCTGTTTCGCTGGCCACCTTGGCGGCTATGATTGCAAGTTGGGTCAAGTTCATGGGTTTCAGTGTATATGTGTTGCATGATGCATGTTTTGACTAACGTGGGTCAAGCTGCAAATAACTTGTTCCCGGAATCGATTTCTTGGTCTATTGTTGTGTAGGAGGCTTGGAGGTCAACGATGAGAATAATCGGGACTAGGCTTAGAGAGCTGAGGTTCAGAACGATCGAGGATGCCGGGTGACGTCAATGGACTCAAACATGGCGCAAAATGGACAAGGATGACTGAACGGAAAGTTCGGTGCGACGGGTTGCATCAAGCAGCGTGGGGGTCGGTACAGGTGCCATGGTGGCTTCGGTAGGAGCCGGATGGGAGGGACTTGCTGACATAAAGAGAGCCGTTGATCAACCTACATGTGGAGAAGTATGGGATTGTTTCATGAAGATTGGATTCGGTCTTCGGAGAAGGATCGAGAAGGGGTATTTTGGCAACTTTACTAAAATACCGTCTTGATGGCCTTTGGCTAAACCATGAGGCAAGAAGGTCCAAGGAGAGATGGTTTAGATCAATTGAAGATGAAGACGGCGCTTTGAGAAGCGTGCGTGAGTTAGACCTGTTTGTGTGTGGGCTTAACGGGTGCCCATTAGGGTTTCCTCTCATAGCCTAGCCTCCACTATAAAAGGGGAGGGTGCTGGTTGTGCACCTCCCAACCCTTGTATCTAGAAACCCTAATTTGTGTTTTAGGGTTAGGAGAGGAAAGTGGAGGAGCTAGGGTTCTTGGAGAGTTGGATTGATTTCGTGCTCAAGTGTTGAGCTTTTGTCCTCCATATTGGAGTGGCTGTAAACCAACATCAATCTCGAATCAATCAAAGCAAGATTTCCTCAAGATGCATCTATTCTTGTTCTTGCTCTCTCTTTTGTGATTTTGGGGTTTTTGTTGATCCTTTGGTTTTTTCATTGGTTTTTGGCCGTGATCTTGCTTGCTGTGACATGTGAGAATATATCTAGGATCATCTTAATCATCTTCTACCCACGAGCAAGTTTTTGGATCAATCTTAGGTTTTGCACGGTTCTTATGCCCTCCTTCCCTCATCCTTGAAATTTGTGGAACCTTGGCCTTGATCTTCCTGGTCATTGATTGGAATAGGTTCCTAACCTTTTTGATGAGCTATGGTCGAAATTTGAGGGGATTTGGATCACCGAATCAAAAGTTGAGTCGATTTGTGATTTTGAGTTCATGCTGATTTTACTGTTCATTGGGCTGAAGGTCAGACCGCCCCTTGGAGAGGTCATACTGCTAGGCGGAGAGGTCTGGCCAGCCAACTCATTATGAATTGAGTTTTTGGTGATTTTGGTTGTTTTGCTTCGGGGTTTCGATTATATTCAATACAAATCTTCCGCTATGCTTGTACATTGATCTTCATAGCTATTGGAGTGAAAAACGTGTTGAATCCGGTTAAAGTGAAAAAGAGATCGTGCTCCTATTCACCCCCCCTCTAGTCACTGTTACAGTCCAACAAGTGGTATCAGAGCTCGGTTAGTTCAATCTTGATCTTAACCGGTCACTGAACTTGGCGATGGAGAAGTACTCCACCAAGACACATATCTTCGATGGGCTTGACTATGCCTATTGGAAGAATCACTTGCGTGTCTACCTTCAGAGTGTAGGATAAGCTATATGGGAGGTTGTTCGAGCCCCGCTCATCTTGCCCGAGGTTGTTACGCTGGCTTCAGTAACCCTCTTGGCTAACAACCAGAAGGGAAAGAACCTTCTGTATGCCGGGCTTGGTAGACAGGAGTATGCTATGATTTATCACCTTGAGACCGCGCATGAGATTTGGAACACTCTCAAAACTTACCATGAGGGTTTATCCTAAATCAAGAAAGTAGGCAAAACGGTCTTCAAGCGAGAATAAAATAAATTCGAGATGCGTCCTGGAGAGAGCATCGATGATGTATTCACTCGCTTCACCAAGGTGCTCAATCAGCTGAGAGCGATCGACATCGAGTATTCTCAGTGTGAGAATGATACCCATCTCTTGGCAGCAATCAACACCAAGGAGTGGGGGATGAAGGCTACTGCCATTGAGGAGAATGTCAATCTCTCTGATCTTACTTTGGAGTTACTCTATAGCAAGCTCAAGACTCATGAGATTAAGAGAGTTGATCATCCTAAGAAGGAGAACATGGCTTTGGTCGCTGACCCTCTCAAGAGAACATCTGATGGTTCTTCTGAATCTTCCTCTTGATTTTCACTTGCTTGTTTATCTGCAATCCATGAAGAGGAACTTGAGAGTATCCCTGAGCCCGAGTTAGCCCTCTTAGATAAAAAGTTCACACGGGCCTATAATAAATGTGAGAAACAAGAAGAGAGATGGCCCTGTGACTTGCTATGAGTGTGGAGAGCTCTACCATATCCAGACGAACTACCCTAAGCTAAAAGAGAAGAGCAACCATAAGGAGGAGACGGTAGCTTGGAGGATGCCTCAAGGGAATAAGTCCAAGTTTGATGCTGCCAAGCTCATGAAGGCCACTTACCAGGTTCTTACCGCTTTTGGAAAGCAATCCACGAGCGATGTGGGTTCCGGGAGCGAGGAGGACAAGGAGGAGGAGCTTCCCAAAGAGAAGAAGAAAGGGAAGGCAAATGACTTCACCAGCATGTGCTTCATGGCCAACTCCGTCGATGTCGATGACATCGATGAGGTACTTCCATTCTATGACGTTCTTTCAGCCAGATGTGATACCATCTTTGAGCAACTGTTAGCTAGGATAAGGCTTTAGAGTTTACTATGGCTATGAATTAGGACTTAGAGTCATAAGTTGATAATCTGACATTAGAACTTATGAATACTAAGAATCTTGATGCTGATGGATGTTCATTCTGCCATGCTTTACGCTCTAAACTTGCTAAATTGTAAAATGGTCATGATGTTGCCTTGCACCAACTAGAAAATGTTAGGACTGAGTTAATTGAAGTTAAATCTGCTCCATATGAAAAATACTTAGAATATAGCAAGTTGGTCGCCTCTGATAAGGCTGAGTCTAGCGCTTGCCTTGCACCAACTAGAAAATGCTAGGACTGAGTTAATTGAAGTTAAATCTGTTCCATGTGAAAAATTCATAGAATATAGCAAGTTTGATGCTGCCAAGCTCATGAAGGCCGCTTACCAGGTTCTTGCCACTTTTAGAGAGCAATTCATGAGCGATGTGGGCTCCGGGAGCGAGGAGGACAAGGAGGAGGAGCTTCCCAAAGAGAAGAAGAAACGGAAGGCAAAGGACTTCACCGGCATGTGCTTCATGGCCAACTCTGTCGATGTCGATGACATCGATGAGGTACTTCCATCCTATGAAGTTCTTTCAGCTAGATGTGATACTATCTTTGAGCAACTGCTTAGCTAGGATAAGGCTTTAGAGTTCACTATGGCTATGAATTAGGACTTAGAGTCATAAGTTGATAATCTGACATTAGAATTTATGAATGCTAAGAATCTTGATGCTAATGAATGTTCATCCTGTCATGCTTTACGTTCTGAACTTGCTAAATTGCAAAATGGTCATGATGTTGTTTTGCACCAACTAGAAAATGCTAGGACTTAGTTAATTGAAGTTAAATCTGCTCCATGTGAAAAATACTTAGAATATAGCAAGTTGGTCGCCTATGATAAGGCTGAGTCTAGCGCTTGCTCTTTCTACTTAGAACGAGAACATGAAGTAAAAGACATATTAGAAGCAATTAGAGCTAAGTATGTCAAGCTTAAGGATAAAATTAATTCTGCTCCTTGTGCTTCATGTGAAGCCCTTAAGCTTGAAGTTTCTATTCATAAGGAGAAGCATGCTAGAGCCATTAAGACTAAAACTTGTGAATCATGTCTTAACCTTGAAAAAGAAAATGTTTACCTCAAGGACACATTAGAAAAATTCTCTAAAGGTAAGAAACATTTAAACATGATTCTTGACAAGTCCAAAACTCCTTATAAGAAGTAAGGGTTAGGATACAACTTTGCCCAAGATAGGTCCAAGCCAAATGTCACTCAAGTCTTGGAAAATGGCTTAGTTGAATTGAAAACCCAACCTGCAAAACACTTTTCAAATCTGCAGGTTTTTCCCAACCATCTTTTGAGTCAAAAGGTGCTTCTCCCAGTAGTACCAAGTACCATTGCACCTATTACAAGAAGGATGGACATTTGCTTGAGTTCTGTTAGCGTAGGTTGAAAAATGCTAGAAAAAATCTTGCTAGAATTTCATCTCATCAACCTAGAGCCTTCATGAGACATGATCATCTAGAAAAGAAGAAATTTGGACTAGGATTTGTTCCACATGCTTATCATCATCATGTTCCTAGACAGGATGCTTCTCATGTTCGTGTAACCATTGCTCATGATAGAACCTCAAGTAGGATCAAGGCTAGCAATTCTGCTGTTTATACTACTCGTAGACATGTGTCTCAGTACTGGGTTCCTAGGTCATGTTTAACTAACCCCGGTATTGAGACACATCGATCTTCTGTGCCTTGATTTTTAGGATCGCCGTGGAAGGGGGAGAACACGTGGTTTGTCAATTCTGGCTGTTCACGCCACATGACCGAAGACTCAAGATGGTTCACCTCCTTCACGCGGTCGACGGGTGATGACTTCATCATCTTTGGAGATGATACACAAGGGCAGATCGAAGGAACGAGATCGATCAGGGTGAACGACAAGTTCATCTTTAAGGATGTCGCCCTTGTGGACAAGCTAAGGTACAACTTGCTTTCTGTCTCGTAGCTTCTTGATGATGGCTATAAGACTAGATTTAAGAAAAATACTTGTCATGTGCTTGATTCAGCTGGTGAGCTTGTTTTTGAGATTTCTAGAGTTGGTAGGATCTTTGGAGTTGACTTTTCTGAATCTTTTGCTGGATCTCTCAAGTGTTTGATTGCATATTCTTTTGAGTTCTGACTTTGGCACTGTTGTTTGGGATACATTGGTTTTGATCATCTAACACGAGTTAGCAGCCTTGATCTCATGAGAGGTTTGTCCCAACTCAAAGCCGTCAAGGATACTGTATGTGCACCCTATAGGCATGGCAAGTAAGTTGCTGCCTCACACCCTTGATTGACTATGGTCATGACTGACGGACCGGGATAGTTGCTTCACATGGATACTGTTGGTCCTGCTAGGGTTCGGTCAGCCGGTGGCAAATGATATATTCTTGTCATAGTCGATGATTCTTTTAGATACTCTTGGTGTTCTTTCTTGCTTCGAAGGATGAAGCTTTTGATCATTTTCATGATCTTGTTCTTCACTTGGCTTCTGAACTTTCCGGTGCCCTAAGAGTGATTCGTAGTTATAATGGCACGGAGTTCAAGAATGCCTTATTTGCCTCTTTCTGTGTTGAGCGTGGTATTGAGCATCAATTCTCTTCTTCACACATTCCTCAACAAAATGGTGTGGTGGAAAGGAAGAATAGAACCTTATTCGAGATGGCTAGGACGATACTAGGTGAGTATAGCACTCCGAGGAGGTTTTGGGCTAAAGCTATTGCTACAACTTGCCATATTGCCAATCATGTCTTCTTGAGACCATCTTTGGGCAATACATCATATGAGTTTCGGTTTGGTAGAAAACCCTTTGTTTCTCATTTTCGAGTTTTTGGAGCCAAGTGTTTCATTCTCAAGACAAGAAATCTAGATAAATTTGAGTCAAGGATTTCTGATAGTTTATTTCTAGGTTATCCTGCACATTCGAGGGGTTTTCGGGTTTTTAATGTTGAGACTAACGTTATCCAGGAGACATGCAATGTCACCTTTGATGAGACTAGCCCTAGAGCTAGATCAGATGTTTTAGGTGACACACAGGCGACGAAGAGCATCTTTGTAGAGGAAGATGATGATGGAGTCGATGATGCTCTTCCACCCGCTGCTGACGCTCCTGTTCCAGCTCAAGAACTTGTTTTGACTACTTCACCTTTAGTTGAGGCTCCTGCTGCATCTTCATCATCAATAGTACCTGCGGAGGTCGAAGAGATGCTATCTCCCCCGGGCGCACCACTTCACATTCAGAGGTGTCACCCTCCGGATTAGATGATTGGTCATCTTCATGAGCGAGTCACTCGCTCTAGGTATCACGATCCGAGTCTCTACTCACATTCTACATTTGTTGCTTCTTTCGAACCCCACGATATATCACATGCTTTATCTGATTCGAGCTGGGTTAATGCCACACATGAGGAGTTAGAGAATTTTGAGAGAAACAAGGTCTGGAACCTAGTAGAACCTCCTAGTGGTCATAATGTTATAGGAACCCGTTGGGTGTTTAAAAATAAACAAAATGAGGATGGTTCTGTGGTTAGAAATAAGGCTAGATTGGTAGCTCAGGGTTTTAGCCAAGTTGAGGGATTAGATTTTGATGAGACCTTTGCTCCTGTTGCTAGATTAGAAGCCATTCGCATTCTGCCTGCATTTGCTGCATCTAAGGGCTTTAGGCTGTATCAGATGGATGTCAAGAGTGCATTTCTGAATGGTTACATAGAGGAGAAAGTATATGTTGGGCAACCCCCAGGCTTTGTGTGGATATCATGGGGATATATGCATCATATTAGGATGATGATACAATTGGCAATGGCTTTGATGGTTTGCCGTGTCTCTCGTTTTCGTCAAGTTTAAAAGAGCTATAAGGTAGAGGCGGTCAGACCGGCGGTCAATGACTGGTCAGGTCGGCCTGGTGCGGTCTGATCGGCCGTTGAACTGCGGTCAGACCGAACTTGTGTTGATCTTCGGCCATTTTGGTAATTTGGCTTAGGGTTAGGTTAAGGGCATGGGCTTTAGTGCATATGTGTTGCATGTTGCATGTTTTCACTAACGTGGGCCAAGTTGTGAAGAACTTGTTCCCATAATCAATTTCTTTGTCTATTGTTGTGCAGGATGCTTGAAGGTCAACGACGGTCAACAGCGAGGATGATCGGGACTAAGCTTGGAGAGCTGAGGTCCAGAACGATCGGGGATGCCGGGTGAGGTCAATGGAGTCAAGCATGGCGCAAAAGGGACAAAGGTGATCGAACGGGTAGTTCGGTGCGATTGGTTGGATCAAGCAGTGCGGGGGTCGGTGCAAGTGCCATGGTGCTCTGGTGGGTGCCGGATGGGAGAGACTTGCCGACATAATGAGATCCGCTAGATCAACCTACACGTGGCGAAGCATGGATGTGTTTCGCGCAGTTCAGACTCGGTCTTCGAAAAAGATCGAGAAGGGGTATTTTGGTAATTTTACCAAATATCGCCTTGGTGACTTTTTGCTAACCTGCAGCGCAAGACGGTGCGTCAAGAAGTGGATTAGGTCAAGAGGAGATGAAGACAGCGCTTTAAAATGCGTGCGTGTGTGACTCGTTTGTGTTGGGCCTTAACGGGAGTCCATTAGGGTTTGTCTTCTAGAAGGTCTAAGTCTCACTATAAATAGGAAGGGTTGCTGTCAAGCAGCCCCTAAGGACTTCATTTACAAAACCCTAGTTTGTCTTAGGGCTTAGAGAAGGAAGGAGAGTCTTAGGGTTTTAGAGAGATGAGTTGAGTGAGTGCTCATGGATTGAGCTCTTGTCCTCTTTGAGGGAGTGGCTGTAACCAGCAATAATTGCATATCAATCTATGGATGATTATTCAAAGATGAGTCTTCTTGTGTTCATCCTTCTCGTTTGGTGATTTTGGGTGTTTCTTTGATCCAATGGGTTTCTAGTGGTTTCTTGCCCCCATCTACCTTGCTGTGACATGTGGAAATACATTTAGGATCATCTTGATCATCAATCTCCCACGAACAAGTTTTGAATCAAGTTTTTCGTTTTTGCTTGGTTTTGAACCCTCCTTCGGTAAACTGGAAAAATGTCAAAACTTTGACATGGATCTACTCGATCATCACTTGGAATAGGTTCCAGATATCCTTAGGAAGGTGTGTTCCAAGTTTGGTCAAGTTTGACCGTGTAGATCAAAAGTTTGATCGATTTTCGTTTTGGAACCCGAGCTATCTATTCTGTTCATCGTTAGTGCGGTTAGTCCGGGAGTTTGCCTTCGGTCAATCCGAGGTGCGGTCAGTCCAAGGTTTTGCCTTCGGTCAGTCCGGCCTGCGGTCAGTCCGCGCTCAAGCCATCGGTTAGTCCACACCTCGGTTAGTCCACACCATAAACGTCGATCAGTCCGCACCTGAGGGTTTGATCTCTAGCTTTTGGTCTTTTGCTTTGGAGATTGATTGGATTCAGCACAAGGCTTTCACTATGCGTATATACTGATCTTCTTAGTTTTCATAGCTATTGGAGAAAAATTCGTGTTGAATCTAATTAAAATGAAATTTGAGTGAGCGTCTATTCACCCCCCTCTAGGCGCCTTTCCGGTCCTACACTTTGATAATCCCAAGCATCCGCATCATGTCTTCAAGCTATCCAAAGCCTTGTATGGTCTTAAGCAAGCCCCTAGAGCTTGGTATGATAGACTTAAGACCTTCTTACTTAAGAATAACTTTGAGATGGGTAAGGTAGACAAGACCCTCTTCATTCTTAGGCATGACAATGACTTTCGACTTGTTCAGATTTATGTGGATGATATTATTTTTGGTGGTTCTTCTCATGCTCTTGTTTTCAGTTTTTCTGAGACCATGTCTAGAGAATTTAAGATGAGTATGATGGGGGAGCTCAACTACTTTTTGGGGCTTCAAATCAAGCAATGCAAGGAACAGATCTTCATTAATCAAACAAAGTACACCAATGATTTGCTCAAGCGCTTCGAGATGGGTGACTGCAAGCTGATCGCTACTCCCATGGCGACTTCGACTGCTTTGGATCCAAATGAGGAAGGAGGAGCCGTGGATCAACACGAGTATCGCAGCATGATCAGCTCTCTCCTTTACCTGGCGACCCCAAGACCGAACATCCACTTCACGGTCTGCCTCTGTGCGAGGTTTCAGGCGTCTCTGAGGACTTCCCATCGCTAAGCCGTCAAGCACATTTTCAGGTACCTTCACTCTACCCTCCAGTATAGCATTTGGTATTCCTGCTCTTCTTCCTTGTCCATTCGGGGGTTTTCTAATTCTGATTTTGCGGGCTGTTGGCTAGATAGAAAGAGTACCTCAGGCACTTATCACTTCTTAGGCACTTCTCTTGTCTCTTGGTCCTCTAGGAAGCAATCCTCTGTTGCACAATCCACTGCAGAAGCTGAATATGTAGCTGCCGCTAGTTGTTGTAGTCAGATTCTGTGGATGGTGTCCACCCTTAAGGACTATGGGTTAACATTTGCTAGTGTTCCTCTTCTCTGTGATAACACTTCTACCATTAATATTGCTAAGAACCCTGTGCAACATTCTAGGACCAAGCACATTGACATTCATTATTAATTCCTAAGAGACCATGTAGAGAAGGGTGATACTGTGCTAGAATTTGTGGAGTCTGAGGCTCAATTAACTGATATCCTCACTAAGCCTTTAGACCCAACTAGGTTTGCCACTTTGAGGAGTGAGTTAGGGGTAATTTACCCCTATGGGTTGGTTTGAGGGGGAGTTGTTTATCTTCTGAGCTTTCCTTGTTCATCTGATCTTTCCTTGATCTTTTTCTGAACTTGCTAATCTTTTTTATCTTTTTAGGCTTTTAAGTTTTTCTTGCGTCTCATTTTATCCTATTGTATTTATATGAAAATCACAAAGAGATGCATTGTAATATAAGCTTTACTACTTGTCTTTTTAAAATGATGAAGCTTTGCTTATTACCCTTTTAAGCTTTAGTGTTTCAATTTTTCCTCAGTTCCATGTCTAGTTCTTTGATTTGCTAGAATTATTATGCTCTCACATGTGTAGCTAAGTCTTTGCTAAATGAGCTATAACTTTAAGACAACTTGAACTGAAAATTGCAATTTATGGATCTCTTAGGTTCACAATTAGTGATCTTTTTGTGACACTGGCTTTGTCAAAAATAGCTTTGTTAGCTCTTGAATTTAGAATTGAACATTTCTTGAGCTTCTTGTTCTTTTGTGAATCTAAAACTGCTCTTGTGCAAAATGAAAAATCAAATTTCAAAATTCTCATATGGTTAAATTGTGCCAAACTATTATCATGAGACTCATGTCAAAGACAAGAACTTAGAGATAGTTTGATGATCCAGACGATCTCATGGGGACTGCTTGTCAAAATTGATATGAACCTCAAGATTTGTCACATTGGTTGAAGCTTAGGAAGAGTTTGTGGATGGCTCCTAGTCCAGGATCTTTTTCACTAAGATAGACCTTTAATTAACATTAATATTCATTGCAAATGAAAACTGTTGTAAAAATTGGGTGATTAAGGTTCTTTGAGCAAAATGATTCGATTTAAGACTTTTTATCTCTAGGATGGTCGTTGTTAGCTTCTTGATCTCACATTGACATTCTGATATGACCATTATCACTTTAGGATCCCTGTTGATGAACTTGCTAATTTTTTAGCTTTGCTTAAATTGTTATAATTCATCGTTTTATCTTGAGCCTCTTAGCTTAGTTTTGATATATATGTCTTAACATGATCTTGCTAGCACTTTCAGGCCTGATGTGTATTGAGTAACAATAGAAATGCTAGTTGCTTCTTTTGGGTAATCTCCAAAGCTTCTTGTACAAAAAATTAAAAAAAATACAAAAATGAAGCCACTCCATTGCATTTCATGCATATTCTTTCTTATGCTTTTTTCCTCATTTCTGTATTTGTCATCTTTGGATGAGAGGAAGGCGTGATTCCTTGATGACTCCATTGTCAAAGGGGAGAAGATATAGAAAAATGTTTAAAAGGGTTTCAGTGCATATGTGTTGCATGATACATGTTTTGACTAACGTGGGTCAAGTGGCGAAAAACTTGTTCTCGGAATCAATTTCTTGGTCTATTGTTGTGCAGGAGGCTTAGAGGTCAACGATGGTCAACAGCAAGGATGATCGGGATTAGGCTTAGAGAGTTGAGGTTCAGAACGATCGAGGATGCCGTGTGAAGTCAATGGACTCAAGCATGGCACAAAATGGGCAAGGATGACCAAACAGGAAGTTCGGTGCGACGGGTTGCATCAAGCGGCATGGGGTTGGTACAAGTGCCATGGTGATTTCGGTGGGAGCAGAATGGGAGAGACTTGCCAACATGAAGAGAATCATTGATCAACCTACATGTGGCGAAGCATGGATTGCTTCATGAAGATTGGACTCGGTCTTTGGAGAAGGATCGAGAAGGGGTGTTTTTGTAACTTCACCAAAATACCGCCTTGATGGCCTTTGGCTAAACCGCGGTGCAAGGAGAGGTGGTTTAGGTCAATTGAAGATGAAGACGGCGCTTTGAGAAGCGTGCGTGAGTTAGACCCGTTTGTGTGTGGGCTTAACAAGTGCCCATTAGGGTTTCCTCTCATAGCCTAGCCTCCACTATAATAGGGGAGGGTGCTAGTTGTGCACCTCCCAACCTATCTAGAAACCCTAATTTGTGTTTTAGGGTTAGGAGAGGAAAGTAGAGGAGCTAGGGTTCTTAGAGAGTTGGATTGATTATATGCTCAAGTGTTAAGATTTTGTCCTCCATATTGGAGTGGCTGTAAACCAACATTAATCTCGAATCAATCAAAGCAAGATTTCCTCAAGATGCATCTATTCTTGTTCTTGCTTTTTCTTTTGTGATTTTGAGGTTTTTGTTGATCATTTAGTTTTTCTTTGGTTTCTGGTCGTGATCTTGCTTGCTGTGACATGTGGGAATGTATCTAGGATCATCTTGATTATCTTCTACCTATGAGCAAGTTTTGGGATTAATCTTAGATTTTGCACAGTTCTTGTGCTCTCCTTCCCTCATCCTTGAAATTTGTGGAACCTTGGTCTTGATCTTCCTGATTTCGTGCTGATTTTACTGTTCATTGGACTGGAGGTTAGACCACCCCTTGGAGAGGTCAGACCGTTAGGCTGAGAGATCTGACCGCCCAACTCACCGTGAATTGAGTTTTTGGTGATTTTGGTTGTTTTGCTTCGGGGTTTCGATTAAATTTAGTACAAGTCTTCCGTTATGCTTGTACATTGATCTTCATAGCTCTCATAGCTATTGGAATAAAAAACGTGTCGAATCCCATTAAGGTGAAAAAGAGATCATACTCCTATTCACTCTCCCTCTAGTCGACGTTACAATCCAACAAAAACAAATTAAACAGCAAGCACTCCGAGTGGTAGTTTACATTTCCACTCTGAGTGCTTTACCATTTTCACGAGTTGAATCAGTCTTATGTAACACATTGAGTAAGGTCGAGTTTGAAATTACTATGGCATCGCATCCAAAAAACCAAAAGGAAAATTTTGATCATTGTTTAGGAGTGATTGACTGACTGTGGTATATACTTTTGTCGTAGGGGAGCCCCAGCCCCTTGTGCTATCGGGGATATACAGGACCCTTGGGAATATGTACACATATATTTATCGAATTATCATATTGTACTCAATAGGAATGCACCGAGGGAGAGAGTGAGGGGGAAAGAAATGATTTGAACTTTTAGTTTGTAAATTAGAATTTATTTGAATTTTGAATTCAGGTTTGGAAATGGTTTTTTCATATGATTGACTTTTAGATTTTTGTAAATCCGAATTCTTGACCCAAGGAAAATGTTTTAAATTTCTAAATTGTAAGGAAAGGCTTTTGGAAATTCTTGAAACACAACAAATTTTTTTGAAATTCTTGAAAGTTTTAACTTGGACCAAATTTGGGCTGTTACGGAGAGCAGCTGTAACTGTGCACAAAGTAAACATAAACCAAACCTTCCACTAAAATGCTAGTCTAGTTTTATTAGTTTGGCCTACACTAATCCAATCCCAGCAATCTTACATGTAGAATTGAGGGTGCAGTGGTACAGTTGATCCTGAAACATCTTATAGTTTTGGTGTAAAACGTTGAGTGTTAATCCACAAAGGAAAAAGAACAGAATCACGTTCAATCCAAAACTATCTGATTCCTTTCAGTGCTCTTGATGAACTAGTAGTCAGTACGCTTTTGAAGCCATGTAGCTAACTGGTGCTTCATAGTATGAGGATTTAATAGCACCAGATTTCAAATAGACATGAGCTTTCTTACAGATTGGATTCAGGGTGCCATTTTTGCAAAGATATACACAAAGAACAAGGTAGTTCAAAAGTCTTCAAAAAAAGAAGCAGCTTCTGAAAGAACTGACCTGGAGAAGACCTACTAAGTGTTCACAGATCCACCAAAGGATGCCGAAGGTAAGAAGAGATGAATGGTTGCTTCTTGAGGAGAGAGGGAATAGTCCTGGTTGCAGGTAAAGGAGCTGCACCGAAGCATCCTGTGTGTAACATAGGTTGACTTGGCTCCAAGTCTCTCCAATCTAAGATGGCCATGGGGAAAAACAATGTTGACCAAGACTACATGTGAATGAAGCATCCTGTGTTTAACATGGGTTGACTTGGCTCCAAGTCTCTCCAATCTAAGATGGCCATGGGGAAAAACAATGTTGACCAAGACTACATGTGAATGACGCGGTGCCACTAGGCATTTTGGATCCCTCTAATAAAACAGGAGAAAGTTTGAAACAAAGAGCACATCCATGCCGGTAAAGCTAATTAGCATGGGGTATTGGATAGAAAAGTTTTTTACCCCAAAGTACAGAGGACAAGATCACCAACATTTTGTAAGATTGTAAGCCATTTGCAACCCATTCTTTCACTCTTTAATTAGGGCAGTGGCAGTGTCAGTGGCGAATCCAGGATGAAAAACGAGGGTGGGCTCAACCGCTCAAAGCCTTGAATGACTAAACTAATTTGTAACAAACATGGTCTTGTATTTTTGTGCAATCAAATTCATAGTTTCATACATGAATAAAAGCAAGACAAAAAAAGAGAAATACAATAACGGTACCTCCCTAATGGTAAATGCATCCTCCCAAAACAAGTAAATATGGTTCCAGTAGGTAACAACCTGTACATCAGAATTAGAAAAAATAGTGATACAATAGCAAATTGTACTTAAATGATCATGAACATTCAAAATAAAAGAACGATACCACTAAGACGCTAGCTTGAATCACGGCTTTCACGAGGCAAATTCATTCTGCGATTTTTCATGCTTTGGAAGGATCTTATGATTTTATCATCATCAATGGATTTAAATATGTCTCGCTCGGTGTAGGACACCATCAAATCATTCAGTCACTCATCCGATACCTTGTTGCGCAAATCTGCTTTGATAATATTCATTGCCAAAAATATTCTCTCAACAGATGTCGTTGCCACTGGAAGTATCAATATCAGCTCGAGGAGGCGATATACCAATGGAAAAGTTATATCTTTTTTTTTTTGTTTCAACCATCAATTGAGCAAGTTTTGAGATATCATGACATCCATGAAATTCCTCACTTCTCCTAATGTTGAGAATGAAGGTTTGAAGCTGATTTCTTAACAAGAATCGATCAGCCACCGTGAAATCATCAGCATAAATCTCAGCAAGTCGAATAAGCTTATCAACATTAAACTTAGAGAATGAGTCGTTTGGATCAAGACAAGACATTCATACCAATAACTTCGAGGAAACTTCATTGAAGCGATGATTCATCTCATTCATAGCTGCATTAAGAGCAGCATTGAAAATGTCAACTTTGTAATAATGATGTTGAGTCACTATATGCTTCCGACGTACAGATTTACCCATAACTCCAATGACATCATTCATATTTGGCACAAAAATCCCATATGCCTCACAAAAGCTTTTGACTTGGTTGAACAATGGCTTCCACCCATTGTCTTTGATATCTTGCAAGCGTTCTTTCACATCTTGTATCAAGCCCATAGCTTCAACGATGTCTTGATGCTTCCTTTGTAAAGCAAGTGATAGATCATTTGTTATGCTCAACCAGGGGTGAAAACGGATCGGATACAGACGGATAATGGCTCTGCCATATTTGTTTTCATTTTTTTTCAGATTCGGATACGAATACGAATACCACGGATACGAATATGGATATGAATAATATCGAATACGAATACAGAGCGAATACGAATTGAAACGAATACGATCGCGGATATTTTTTGGAACATGAAAACCCCTTAAATTATATGCCAGAAATTAACGAAAACATATAACTAGTTTATTTGATGCAAACATGCATGAATTGTTCATATTTTCAGCAACCTCACATAACATTCGCACTAGCAAGCTGCATTAACTAGTTCATCACAAACATAACACTTAGTTTACCATATTTAGCTCATAAGTCATAACTCACAAAGTCACAAGTCATCACACATTCACACTTAGTTCATCACATACATAAAACTTATTTCACATTAACGTCGATCAGGCCGAATTGTTAATATATAAGAAATAGCTGTAACATCCCAAAGTACGTTACCAAAAATAAAATTAATAAACTTATTATTTTATTGCATTTTTCGATATTTAAAAGAGTTTTCTTGGTTAAAAGAAAAATAATAAAAAATAAAGTCAATTATTTAATTAACTAGGTTTTAATGTCAAAATAAAATTTATTGAGATTTCTGGGATTTTTATTGGATTTAAAGTGAAAAAGAAAAAAATATTCATTTCTTGAATTTTACGGATTTTAAAAAGGTTTTTCCTATTTTTCAGAAATTAAAAATAATTTATGTTAAAAAAATAACAACCAACTTTAACTTGGAATTAATTTTATTAAGTTCAAAATAATTCAAGAAATTTCTGTGATTTTTTATAGAATTTTTTAGCTCTATTTGCAATTTTCTAAAAGGCTATTTGATTTGTTGCATTTTCTGAAATTCAGAAATCAATTAAAATCACCTTTTCTCTTTTGGGCCGAAATCCGGATATCCGGACTTGGTCTTATCCGGATAATCTGTATTCATATCCGTCGGATAACATGCCTACCGTATTCGTTTTTGTTTCCGACAAAAAAATCCGAATTCATTTCCGATCCGAAAATTATCCGAGAAAAATCTGATCTGAGACAATCCAAATCCGTTTCGTCCGGATCGGTCGGAAACTATCCGATCCGTTTTCATCCCTATGCTCAACAATGTTATCAAAAAATGCATGATGAATACAAATTGAAAGGATTCTAGATTTTTCATCAAACCTGCTGCTCCACCATGACTTGTGTTTTGACAAGCATCTTCACTTATAAGTTCTAGCACATCCACAACTGCCTCCCACATTTGGTATATACGATGTAAGATTTTGAGATGTGTGCCCCATGGAGTATCTCCAGGTCTAGCTAGGCCAGATTCCTGATGCGGCCCTCTCCTAGCAGATACCAAACCATTCTCCAACTTGTCCAACAGGATATCATGATGCTTTCCAATCAACACATCTTTTCTTACAATATGCACTAACAGCCATAACTATCAGGGGAACATAGTTGAACAAATCAGCAATAGCTCTACTACAACTTGCAACAGTGACAACCACCAATTTTAACTGGTGAGCGAAACAATGGACATAGAAAGCATTTGGATTCTCATCCCGAATAAGTTTTTGCAAGCCATTAAATTCTCTTCCACATAGAAAGCATTTGGATTCTCATCCCGAATAAGTTTTTGCAAGCCATTAAATTCTCTTCTCATATTTGAAGCTCTATCATAGCCCTGCCCACGAAGCCTAGAAATAGGTAAACCATGATGATCAAGCAAACTAACCAAAGCATCCTTCAATGCCGCAGATGTACAACTTATGATATGCTTGATAGTAAGAAACATTTCCATGACTTTCCCTTGATTGTTCACAAATCTACATGCCACAAATTTTACAAAGTTAGAATAATAGTACAATACAACAATGTAAAAATTGTATGACTAAAAAAGAGATGTACAACAAACCTCACAATCACTGCCATTTGCTCCTTTATTGATACATCTCGAGACTCGGTAAATAAGCACTACGAAATTCCTATCTCCAATCTCACCTTTAATCACTTTCGTGACCTCTTGTGCGCAAGGTTTGGAAAGCTCTTTTTGAATATTTGCACAAGTCATAACTGCATGCCCGGGAGCTGTATCAAATGCATACTTCACTTCTGCCTTCTTATCCTTGTATCAAGACAACAACTCTTTGAAATTACCTTTGTTGATGGAAGTGGAGGATTCGTCATGTCCACGAAAAGCTTCACCTTGCGCTATGAGATACCTTGCACAATCTAAAGATGCAGTCAAACGAATTTTGTATGCAATTTCGGCCTCCTTACAGTATGTGCTCATTTTACTAGATACACTTGACCGTTGATTCTTGAAGTCATCACACTCACCCCTTGCGATGTTGTGGAAACTATTTGGACCACCAACATGTTTATTGAAAGAATCTATAGCCGTCTTTCAATGAGAGAACCCAACTTTTGTAAATACATCATTACCAAATGTGTTGGGTTGTGACTGTTTATTGAAAAGAAAACAATAGAAACAAAAAACAACATCATTTTCCACACTAGATACTAACCAATCAAACTTATTAAACCATGATTCTTGAAAGGATCTTCACACTTTGCCATCCAATGTCTTTAGAAAGGCATGCCCAATTGTTCGAGTTGGACCATTCAACAAACATGTCCTCCTCACTTCATCTCTAATTTCATTGGCAAAATCTTCTATTGGTATGCGATGCGTCGGATCGGCAATAATTTCATCCGGATTAAATTCTAGTCGAGGCTTCTTTGGTTGAGTTGCGCTCTCATCGGTTGGGGGAGTACTACTTGAATTACTTGTGAAACAATTACGCAAAGTTCATTTCTCCATTATTGCAAATCTACAAATTAATGGCTAATTGAGTATATACCACACTATATCAAACTTACTAATAAATTGGAAATTGAGCAATGAGTATATACCAGCACAAGCACTGAGATTTGAGACTCTAAGGCACAACACATAGTAGTCAACACTAAGTAATCAATTTGGTAGTTCGACACTTAAGCTTCAGGCCTTCAGTAGCTGAGCACTTGACTCCTTGACTCCTTCTCTCTGCACTTGACTCCTTCGGTCCTTCTCGGCACTTCAGTCTTCAACCTGAAGACTGACTTCGGCAAGCAGCTCAGCGCCTCGGCCTCCTCCCAATCCCCAAATTGCCTCCAGCTCCCCCTCTCCCACCCGGCCACCCGGATGCCGCCTACGGCTGCCAGCTCCTTGCCTCGGCCCGGCCACCCAGATCTAGCTCTAGTTTCCCCTCCCCCTGTCCCCCACCTAGCTATCGGCTCCCTGCCTTGGCCCAGCCGCTGTCGGGACCCAAAAATGCAATTCTAGACCCTCTGTGTATACTACACTAGTCCAGGATCACGCTAGTGCACACAGTGACAACATCAGTGAAATATCAATTCCATATACAAAGATAACTAACAAATAGGCAAATACAATAAATATCAGAGTAAAGACCTTAAGGTCAAAGTTTACAATTAATGCCTCAGAAGGCAAAAAGCTCAATGAAGCTGCAGCGGAACGAAACAGAATAACTCCAGTGAGACCCATCCATATGCCCACAGGCAATCGGCTAGGGTGCGCGACCTAGTTCTCCACGATCCTTGAAGTAGACCTTGTTGACTGGCGATTTCCTTTACTTCTGCTTGATTCGTCAAAGCAAGCATGAGTACACAACCGTACTCGCAAGTCATGCCACAGAAATACAATTATACATGCAGGCTTATTTCAAAGGAATGGCATTTTGTGGTTATTTTGCAGAAATGCAACATTTGCAATGGAATACAAATAATAGATTGAAAGCATACAGTAAAACAATAAACAATATTTAATTTCAACAGTTTGACTTCACAAAGACACACAGCCTAAACAGATTATTCACATAGCCATATGATTTAGATCACACAGCTCCCTTCCCACACAGTTTATGAAAACTACCCCTCGTGTGAAATCCCCGAGCATGTCCATGACCGCGAACGCGGCTATTCGAATAGATTGTTTAACACTATGCAGAGTTTATACACTTTACCCACAAGATATAACCAGCGTGGCCTACACTGATTATACTTTTCAGAAACTTCATCTCAACATTGACACTCCCAGTGTGCTTACAAACCGTCATACCAAACTATACACAGTGGATGGTACGACACACACCATTGGACAGGGAAGCGGCGAACCATCCCGCGATGTGACTACTTGGTAGCACACCTCCACCCAATCAACACAGCCTAACCTACTACCTGAGTAATCAATGTCAAGACTCCATAACTTACTAAGCTAGGCCCGTCTCATACCAGGCATGTGGTTGTACGAGAGGCCCAGTTCAATGGCGCACAAAGTTAAGTCCTTAATTGACCAAGGCAAGACTTCTAATTTAATTACAAATCCCTATGCACACAGCTTATAAAGCCCATGCACACAACTCCACCAAAATTAGCACACAGTATCCACCACTTGCCTCTGTCCGAATCCTTTCCCACCCTGTTGGTTAAGTGCAACATATGCCATCAATGAGTAATAGCACACAGTACACACAGTTTTTATCACATAGTTCCATAATCACTTAGTTAAGTTTATCTTTGCAACTCACATGAGATGATGACTCGTGGCATGGCTAAGCAATCTACTCGTATCTAACCAACCCACATTGACGCTACGATATTACCAACTAAATAAACCAATCTAGTGTGACAAAAGATTATGACATATCAATTAGGCAAGGAGGGTATAACAAATTGGATTATTAACTAAACCCAAAAGCATTTAAATAAATACTTAAAGTAGATGCAATAATTTAAATCAATATAACTTTTGAAAACTGGGATTCAATATGATCAAAGGTATGACTTGCCTTGCTAGCAATGTCGATCGTATTTAATCTTTAATCTCCTGATGTCTTGATCTTGACTCCTTCTTGATCGTAACTTCCGAAGTATCAACGCTCTACTCATGAGACAAGCAAATAAACCAAATAAATAAATAACAGAGAGCAAACAAACTCCAAAATTTAAATAATAATCTCAGATAAATAGATCTTGAATTTAGATGGATTTAAGAATTTGAATGAACTCAATCGGAGTTCAGATGCAAAGGATGTGAGCTATGAAAGATCACATGAAATGATGAAATCGAGAGAGAAAAGAATATTCTTTCGGATCAAATAATTAAATAGAATTGGAGACTTACAAGTGGGGTCCACTGGTATGTGAAAGAGATCAAAGGTAGTGAATGACAAGTGGGACCAACTGAATAGTTGAATTTCAGAAATTAAATGAATTTCTGAAAAGGAACAGTGGATGACAGGTGGGACCCACTGGATAAATGAATTTCTAGAATTACAATAATTCTAGAAAAAGAGAATGACAAGTGGGCCACTGGTCTATAGACTAGGTCCATAGAGATATGCTAGTCCACGGTGGACCAAGCTCATGTGGGACCCGCATGTAAGTGAGAGAAAACTAATCTAGGGTTTGGACTAATTGAATGGATGGCATGTGGGGTCTACATGTAAGAGATAGATAGATATATGGTTTTGATTACTTGATTGACAATGGGACCATGCAAAAGAGAGAAAGAACATGTTGACCAAGTCAACAGAGGAGAGGACAGAGAGGTGTGCTGCCTAGACTACTCTAGAGAAGAACAAGAACCGAAGCTCTCGTGGCCGGTTGCTTCTATCGCAAAGAGATCGGCGAGGGGTGGCAACCGGGTAGCAATGAAGCAATTGGGACCTTCATCTAGAGACAGAGAGCAACTAGCAGTATAGAACCGAACCAACAGACCATGGCAACGAAGCTACAGAGCAAAGACCAGAACAATAGAACAGGGGGCGCAGGGAGTTGCTGCCAGCCGATCTTGGTGCAAGGTGATGGCAGCTGACATGGCATAGCAATGGAGAGAGGATTAGAGAATTAACTGAACACAGGGACGCAACAACGAAGCAGCACCCGAACTGAACGAAGCAACAGGATACAAACTGCTAGGATTAGATGACGCACAGTGCACATGCACTTGGATTGCTGGATTAGTTGGATGACAACGAATCATACAACAAGGAGAATCCATGTTCTGGACAGTCAAGAACGAAGTTATGAAACAAGATGTAACTCTACAAAGGTACGCACACATGGTCATTGAAAACTCGAAACGAGGGATACGGCCGGTCCATGGCGTTCTCGGGTCGACGTCAACGACGACGAGCGGTGGCCGGTTGGTTCCGGCGACGGCGGTGTAGGGGCGTCCACGGGACCACGACAGCGGCAGCGTCGCTCGGCTCGGCAGCTCTGGCGGGATGGGTGAAGGCGAGGGCGGCTCGACGAGCGCACGGGACGGCGGTGAAGAGCCACGGTGGCTCGGCTCCGAAGAGGAACAGGACAACGAGAGCCGGCGAGATGGAAAAAGAGAAGGAAGGGGAACGGGCAGCCTGACCGGTGAACATGGAACGAGGAGGAGGCGCGGGCGGCTTTAATGGCGGTGGCGCCTTGGGTTGGGGAGGGGTGGCGTTCCGGTGCTAGATCGACAACGGAGAGCACCGATCCAAGACAAGGGTGACGCGAGGATCTCGCAGGTGGTGTCGGTGAGGGCGGAGAAGCACCCGACGGCGAATGGTGTGGAGAGGCGCGTCGGCTTTGTAGAAGAAGGACCCGGCGACTGCGCTTGGCGGTGTCCCAAGCGATGGCGGCGCGGATTGAGGACGAGGGTGGCGCGGGAATGTCAGATGCGGCGTCGGTTATTTGATTACTAATGACTCAACTTGATACCCATACCACTTCCAAGGTTACTAATTAATATTAATGATGCACCACACCAATGACTCAACTTGATAACCATACCATATCAAGTTATTTGATTACAATCTCTGACTTAACCATAACAAGGCATCACAAAAGGATTTTAACAATTTCTATCAGAAAAGAGATGCATTAATCTTCAACACTCGGAATAATCCAAAGGAAATACATAGAGTCAAAGCTTTCTCATGCTAACAAACTTGCAACATTAAACTCTCATTACCCAAACTATCAAACGAATAAATGAGCCATTCTTTTCCAGTGAGAAAGAAGGAATAACCAAGGAATTATCAATATTGCCAACTGACGAAGATCGCAAGTAATAAAAGCAACTCAACAGTCGCAAAACAATAATTGTTTCAAAGAACAATTAGAGATCTATCGGAGCTTGCCCACTTCATTATAACCCCCATTCAAAAGAAGTTCATCAACTACAAGAATCTACAACTAGGAAACCAGATTCAAACTTGAGGAAGACAACAACTTTATCAAAGAACTCATGCTCAACGCATAACTATGTAACGGGGGTAAGTACTCCTCTATTCCCCTACCACGAACGGTGGTGTAGCCTGGTGAATCATAGGGCAACAACCACGACATCAACTTCTTAATATCCTTTATCATCACACATAACCAATATAATCAATTATGAATATAAGGTCATCTCATAGTAATCATAGAATAATTTCATGGATATAGAAGATCATAGCAGATCATAGATTAACAACAAGAAAGATAGTACAGAAGCAATTCAACAATTGCTCAACGAATGAAACATAGTAATAGAAATGCGGAAGCAACGAATTACCCATCCCACCCACTGTTCACAGTGTGTCATTTTAATATATTTCAATTAACCATGGACCTAACGCCCGCTCTGATACCAACTGTAACACCCTGGCTATTTGGAAGCCAAGAATGTCACCTAAATACACTAACATACAACCACATGGCGGAAGAACTCGAATAAGATATCATATAAAATCATAAATAAAATACCCGAAACGTGGAGAAGGTATCCTTCCTTCACCATTTAATTTTATTTATTACAGTTCATCGTTAATCTAGATTCACAAGCAGTAATAAATCAACAGTATCATGGAGAAGGTATCCTTCCTTTCCATCTAGATTTATTTATTACAGTTCATCATTAATGAATGAATGACAGTAATAGTTCTTTTATTCAAACTAGTGTAGAGTGAAATATTCGAGTAGTGCGTGGCTACTCCCTGCCAAGAGAAACTTCATGAACAGTCACCTAAAAATAAATAAACAAGCATGTGTGAGTCCAAGACCTAGCAAGTTCATTGTTTATAAGAACAGACAATCAACATGAACAAGACAACCTCCTCAAAGGTTATGAACATACAGCAACTGAATATTTATGAATGAATGGAAATACACAATGGACTGCTCACATGCATATACCGGTACAGCCAGTGACACACCCGCCGGTGTGTCACTCAAGCCCGCATCTTAACAAAAATGCGGGGATCCACTTCCCGTATGAAGAACGTTTCATACGGGTGTCCAACACTACCCATCCTGGAATTAACGGGACTTACATACCCATCCTGGAATTGATGGGCCATTCTCATCCACTCCCGTGGACGGTCAAAAACAATGAATGCATGACATGAACTACTCAATAAATAATGTCACCATCTTCAATCATGGATTCAACACATATGAAAGATCATAGACAATTCAACTTCTCTTGATTCATAAGAGATCACAGTATAATCATAAAAGCATTCATCAATCACAATCATTAAGATAAGCAATGTACTTGCCTTCCGCGAAGCGACGCGTTAGCAGGCAATGGTGGTACTCCTAAACCCGAAGCTTCACCGCCTAAACAATTAAATAACTGAAATAAGGATACGATGAACACGACACTACTGATTAACGTTCTACAATACTTCCCCGGCGAATCAAGAGTTACTAGAACCCCTAAACTGAAAACCAACGCATTCAGCCATAAACTGCCTCTGGACAGCAGCACGGTAATTAACATATCTCATAATCTGGAACTCGAAAAGAGATGAGCCTAGTTTCTGTGGATTCTTAACTGACAAAACTACAATACTCTAGTTGACAATCTAATCCAATTCGGCCAAATTAGTACGCTAACAGACAGATGAACTTTCAGCACAGAAACTGTCTAACAGAATAAACAGCAGCACTAAAACGATCATAACGTTTAATCTATAACTCCGAATTGATCGTTCTTTAACAATCTGGAAATGTCATCAAATTACCTACAATAACCTAGTTCGGTGAAAACACAGATTCTTCAAATTATATTTTCATATTTTACGAAATAACAAAACAGATTAATCTCGTTAGAAATCTGGACAGCAGATACTAAATGTATCATATCTTTTGACTCGAACGTCGGAATCAAGTGAACTCGGAGGCCATAGAAATTCAAGAACAAGATATAGATATCTCTAGGAGATCAAAACTACTGACTCGGCATCTAAGATGTCGAAACAGCTCGCGCAACATACCGACGAATCGAATCTCTCGCAGCATGCACTTTGCTCCAATCAAATCTAATCGGTTTCCCTGCTACGACTAATCGGACAACAACAATCGATGTTCATTACCCTTGAAGCACCCAGGAAGATGAAGGTTGATCTGCGAAGAGGTTCACCTCCTTCTTGATCAGAAATCCCGCGGAGATCCAATCAACTCTTCGCGAGATGCCGCAATGGGGAGATCGGCACGAAGGCAGCCCAGAGATGGGGCGCAACACTGTGGCCTTGGGGCGGCTCCCTGCTGTTGGTGGTGCAAGATGGAGAACGGGAGGGGAGAGGAGGTGGCGGCCAAGGTGGGGAGGAGGTTGGAGAAGTGGGGGGGGTGCTAGGGTTTGCCCCCCCTTTGTTGGCCGGCCACTACATGGGCCATGGGCCCCACTACGCCCTCATTTTGGGCTTCATGGTTGTCCCCTTGGCCCATTGGGGCCTCTTGGGCCTCTTGGCCAAAGGCCCGTGCCCAAAACTAGAAGAATGCATTTAAACGCCAAATTTTCTCTTTTCAAAAATTCGAATTCGAACCGAAATCTTTCTAAACGAAAACGAGGTATTACATTCTACCCCCCTTAACAGGATTCGACCCCGAATCTACACGCCGATCTACACGAGAGAAAATGGCGACTGAAAATCAATAACGATAAACGGATACTCGTTACGAACAAATCCGGATAACGCTCACACAAGCGAATCTCCAACTCCCAAGTAGCCTCTCTCTCGGACTGAGGACTACAACACAAAGACGTGAAAAGACGTAAGTCCTAACACTCAACCCTACATTTCCTGGTACACTCATTGGACAAACTCGAGGGTAAGATCTTACTCGGTGGTCAACGTTGTTAACGAATACTCAAACTTTAGATGACCCAATTACTCACTCAAGACCGAATCAACCCAGACGTCACAGACTCGCAGATGGACCCAAGACGGTCCTAGCGATACGCCAACTAGCTTAAAATAACCCAACGTACCTTGGGCTAACCTCCCCAATGGTACCGAACCACACAACAAGCGCGCATAGATCACGGAACTCTTGTTCCACCTCTCAATTGAACTCTTCACCAACCAGATCACCCTCTTTAACCGAGACACACAATGTAACTCTCTTTAGGCAAACTCTTTTACCGACAAAACCCGTCTGAAAATGAAAGATTCACATCGCAACTATGCGTTACCAGCTCGGTACTAAAGAGTTAAATCCAGAAATCGGAATTTCATCACGAAAACCTTTCCACCTTCCAAGTGGCACTTTGCGAATAAACGTCACGAAATCCAAAGGAGAAAAACACTTGAATGTCCAAATCAGAAATTTCTTTTATTCTTTCTGAATTGATAAGAACCACACATGCCAATATAAAGTCAAACTCGACTTGCGAAAGACATTGGTCAACAGCACAAAACTCAAACAAGAATCAGGAAAACAATTCACTTCTTGAGGAAGCATCAATTTATCAGTTTCTCTTTTAGGACTAAAATTTCTCTCAAACTTTGGGATTTCAATTCATCGCATAACACACTAACTCATCTCTCTTAACTTGGCATTCGCAACGCTATGCTCAAGCCGAAATACATCATCCAAACCTCTGTATAGAGGCTCTATCAACTCTACAGAAACTTTCTCTCAACAGCCCCTCTACTGACAGAATTAATTTGACAAATGACTCCCAATGTATCTCAGAATAGATCTCACACGTAATCACATCACCACTCGGAATCCTCAGCACATACATTCATATACTTCATCAAAGCGTTCTATCAATGATCATCCCACTGTTCGGAATCCACCCTTAATCTACTTCCCCTACACATAAACATTTGGGCGACCAAAGTCCTAACATAAAAATACGAAGCCCAAAATTTAAACTCCAAGACTCCTACAATGAACTTCTCAAATAGAAAAAAAATAGAGGAAACCTCAGATTAAATCCCTAAAATTCTCACAATCCAAACATACTCACGCATTAACATCAACACGAGAACATTTCCCCGACCCAATTATCTTTATAAAGATTCTAACTCTTAGAGAGTTACTTACTAAGTCCAAGTCATTCCTGACAATAGTCCACAATCTCGGCTATCTCATTAATCGCTTTAACGATTAGATTACTTCGCTAATATTACTCTCATTACAACACCATCATATTTCATCTGCACAACTGTGCACGGTACTCAATCGCGACACTCTAATACATTGATCAAGATTCTCATCTTTTCAAAAATTCTAATGTTCCACCCGAATTGAACAAATGATCTTGGATCACAAATCTCCATAGGTTCTAATGGTTGCAACAATGCAATCGGTTTAGCCTCAAAGGCAAACATTCTGTATAAATAAAATTCTCTCCAAGAATTATACACGAAATCAGTTCATCCTTCAACACTCCTCGAATAATTTACAACCCAAGGTCTCACAACCACATTGAAAAAACACTTCGAAAGACCCCTGTGAAACGAATCGATGAATCCTTTCTTAGAAGAAAAACAAATGAAAACAATTTTCACCACATAGAAGAACATTTACCACTCGCAGTGAACAGAGGACCAAGGGAAATAGTCAGCTGAAAGCGAATACCAAACCACAAATGAGAAGAAGGTACTACCCTTTGAAAATTAATAAACTCTTATGGAACAACTGCATAAGGTTTAAGCATACTCAAATAAACTGCAAGATGCGAAACGTGACTTACATCTCAAATACTTATACTTCACTCCTTCTTTTAAGAAAGAAAGACATTTTCTGTGATTACTACATCACTTTGCCTGCTTAAACAAGATAAGCTCTTAAAACCCAAATCATAGGATCCACTTAAGAACCAATAAAATCTTTCAACAGGTCACCTTGCTCGAAACAAACTCAATCACCACAATACTCAAGAGGTCCAAATGATCACAACCGCAGAACTCAAAACACCTTTACTAAATCAAAATTATGAAAGACGATCAAATTACTTTATTTCTAAAAGAATCATCACCACACACCCAAGTCACAATCTCTTGCAGATAATCTTACTAACATTAAGAATAATACACTCTGAACACGAATCTTTATCATCAACTATTCCATTAGAAAGCCCCAAAGTTCCACCAAATTGTTTCATATAACCTTTTCATCTCATCATCAAAACGAGAGTATACCAAAACCATACTACGTCACTACATCAACCTCTTAAGTTTAGAAGGGGTCTACTACACAAATGAAGAGGTCCTACCAAAACCCTTTCATCAAGGATACATTATCATCCAATGATTTCACAATCATGTGGGCATAAGCCCCCTATTATATCATATCAGTTCAACTTTTAGTGATGCTCAACATCAAACTTCAACATACAACAGTTATACTCCAACCATTGTTGTTATCAACTGTTTTCATTATGAAATCTAGTTGCTACCTACTTTCCTTCCCAAATCACATGGATATTTACAAACACATATTCAACTGTTCCTCCTCATGTTTGGATTTCGGCAAAGATACACTAAAACTTCAGAAATCGAAATCTTCAATCGATCAAAAGTCTCAACAACACTACAACCAAATTCATCGCGTCATTCTATATAGAGGAACTATATAGAACTCCTCCCATAAATTCTAGATCCACCGATATTCAATCCCTTCAACCGGTTGTACACAATTCCAATAATTAATCATATAGGGAATATGTAAATCTAGCATTTCCTCTAGTTTCCCTTTCCACACATTTAAATTAATCCATTGGAACCAAAGAACCCAACAAGTTTAGCAACCTAAACAATTTTAATGACCAGACTAATTCATCAATGTTCCATACTTCTTAATATCTCTTTTGACTCCAAATAGTTATGGACATACTCACAATACTACTCATAAAATACAGTTCATCCGAACTAGTAGAAGACAACATCAACTTAATCAATTCCACTTCCAAGGTTACTAATTAATATTAATGATGCACCACACCAATGACTCAACTTGATACCCATACCATATCAAGTTATTTGATTACAATCTCTGACTTAACCATAACAAGGCATCACAAAAGGATTTTAACAATTTCCATTAGAAAAGAGATGCATTAATCTTCAACACTCGGAATAATCCAAAGGAAATACATAGAGTCAAAGCTTTCTCATGCTAACAAACTTGCAACATTAAACTCTCATTACCCAAACTATCAAACGAATAAATGAGTCATTCTTTTCCAGTGAGAAAGAAGGAACAACCAAGGAATTATCAATATTGCCAACTAACGAAGATCGCAAGTAATAAAAGCAACTCAACAGTCGGAAAACAATAATTGTTTCAGAGAACGATTAGAGATCTATCGGAGCTTGCCCACTTCATTATAACCCACATTCAAAAGAAGTTCATCAACTGCAAGAATCTACAACTAGGAAACCAGATTCAAACTTGAGGAAGACAACAACTTTATGAAAGAACTCATGCTCAACGCATAACTATGTAACGGGGGTAAGTACTCCTCTATTCCCCTACCACGAACAGTGGTGTAGCCTGGTGAATCCCAGGGCAACAACGATGACCTCAACTTCTTAACATCCTTTATCATCACACATAACCAATATAATCAATTATGAATATAAGGTCATCTCATAGTAATCATAGAATAATTTCATGGATATAGAAGATCATAGCAGATCATAGATTAACAACAAAAAAGATAGTACAGAAGTAATTCAACAATTGCTCAACGAATGAAACATAGTAATAGAAATGCGAAAGCAACGAATTACCCATCCCACCTACTGTGCACAGTGTGTCATTTTAATATATTTCTATTAACCACGGACCTAACGCCCGCTCTGATACCAACTGTAACACCCTGGCTATTTGGAAGCCAAGAATGTCACCTAAATACACTAACATACAACCACATGGCGGAAGAACTCGAATAAGATATCATATAAAAGCATAAATAAAATATCCAAAACATGGAGAAGGTATCCTTCCTTCACCATTTAATTTTATTTATTACAGTTCATCGTTAATCTAGATTCACAAGCAGTAATAAATCAACAGTATCATGGAGAAGGTATCCTTCCTTCCCATCTAGATTTATTTATTACAGTTCATCATTAATGAATGAATGATAGTAATAGTTCTTTTATTCAAACTAGTGTAGAGTGAAATATTCGAGTAGTGCGTGGCTACTCCCTCCCAAGAGAAACTTCATCAACGGTCACCTAAAAATAAATAAACAAGCAAGTCTGAGTCCAAGACTCAGCAAGTTCATTGATTATAAGAACAGACAATCAACATGAACAAGACAACCTCCTCAAAGGTTATGAACATACAGCAACTGAATATTTACGAATGAATGGAAATACTCAATGGACTGCACACATGCATATACCGGTACAGCCAGTGACACACCCGTCGGTGTGTCACTCAAGCCCACATCTTAACAAAAATGCGGGGATCCACTTCCCGTATGAAGAACGTTTCATACGGGTGTCCAACACTGCCCATCCTGGAATTAATGGGACTTACATACCCATCTTGGAATTGATGGGCCATTCTCATCCACTCCCGTGGACGGTCAAAAACAATGAATGCATGACATGAACTACTCAATAAATAATGTCACCATCTTCAATCATGGATTCAACACATATGAAAGATCATAGACAATTCAACTTCTCTTGATTCATAAGAGATCACAGTATAATCATAAAAGCATTCATCAATCACAATCATTAAGATAAGCAATGTACTTGCCTTCCGCGAAGCGATGCGTTAGCAGGCAATGGTGGTACTCCTAAACCCGAAGCTTCACCGCCTAAACAATTAAATAACTGAAATAAGGATACGATGAACACGACACTACTGATTAACGTTCTACAACGCTTCCCCGGCGAATCAAGAGTTACTAGAACCCCTAAACCGAAAACCAACGCATTCAGCCATAAACTGCCTCTGGACAGCAGCACGGTAATTAACATATCTCATGATCTGGAACTCGAAAAGAGATGAGCCCAGTTTCTGTGGATTCTTAACTGACAAAACTACAATACTCTAGTTGACAAGCTAATCCAATTCGGCCAAATTAGTATGCTAACAGACAGATGAACTTTCAGCACAGAAACTGTCTAACAGAATAAACAGCAGCACTAAAACGATCATAACTTTTAATCTATAACTCCGAATTGATCGTTCTTTAACAATATGGAAAGGTTATCAAATTACCTACAATAAACTTGTTGGGTGAAAACACAGATTCTTCAATTACATTTTCATATTTTATGAAATAACAAAACAGATTAATCTCGTCAGAAATCTGGACAGCAGATACTAAATCTATGATATATTTTGACTCGAACGTCGGAATCAAGTGAACTCAGCGGCCAAAGAAAGTTAAGAACAAGATCTAGATATCTCTAGCAGATCAAAACTACTGATTCGGCCTATAAGATGTCGAAACAGCCCACGCAACATACTGGACAGAATCGAATCTACTGCAGACAGACTTTGCTCCAATCAAATCTAATCGGTTTCCCTGCTACAACTAATCGAACAACAACAATCGACGTTCGTTACCCTTGGAGCACCCAGGAAGACGAAGGTTGATCTGCGAAGAGGTTCACCTCCTTCTTGAGCAGAAATCCCGCGGAGATCCAATCAACTCTTCGCGAGATGCTGGCAATGGGGAGATCGGCACCAAGGGGCAGCTCCAGGAGATGGGGGCGCAGCACCAGGGCCTTGGGGTGGCTCCCTGCTGTTGGTGGCGCAACATGGAGAAGGGGAGGGGAGAGGAGGTGGTGGCCAAGGTGGGGAGGAGGTGGGAGAAGTGGGGGGGGGGGGTGCTAGGGTTTGCCCCCCTTTGTTGGCCGGCCACTACACGGGCCATGGGCCCCACGACTGCCCCTCATTTTGGGCTTCATGGTTGTCCCCCTTGGCGCACAGGGCCCCCTCTTGGGCCTACTGGCCAAAGGCCCAGGCCCAAAACTGGAAGAACAGATGAAATGCCGAAATTTTCTCTTTAAAAAAATTCGAATTCGAACAGAAATCTTTCTAAACGAAAATGAGGTATTACATCGACGACAGCGCTTGGCGGTGGAGCTTTGGCCGTCTCGGGTGGAGGCGAGCTAGGGGAGCGCAGATCGAGGTTCACTGGGCTATTTATTGCCCGGTGACGTCTTGACTCGTGGACTCTCAGCGGCGGCGCGAAGTCGGTCTGGTCGACGCTGCATGCTGCGTAGGGCGACGGCAATGGTGCTTAGCGTTAGGCGGAGAGGGGCGCGGACGCGCTAAGGCGGCGCTGGGCGCTAGGGTTGGGCGGCTCGGCGGGCTGGCGGCATGGCGGGATGGGTCGGGTGGAAGGGGCGGTTGTGCATTGGCAAGAGGCGACGGCGGTGCTGCGTGAGTTCCCGGTGAGCTCGCACGCAAGGAGAAGGGAACAGCGGCCTGGGCTGGCTTTGGCGCAACCAGGAAAAGGAGGGGCGGGCCGATTCGGGAAAGGGAAAGGAAAGGGTGGGCCAAGCAGAAAAGAAAACAAAAAGGAAATGGTAACCGGCCGGGAAAGAGGAAGGTAGGCCGAAGTAAGAACAGGGGTTGGGTTTTGGCCCAAGATGGAATCTGAGATTTGAAATAGCCTTTTCTTTTTAGAAAATAGCTGAAAGACAAAAGGGCAATAAGAAAATAGCAAATGCACTCGGAAAAATTCTAGAAAAATCTAGAAAATATATCCAAGCACATAGAACCCAAATAAAATAGTTTTGATAATAGTTGATGTTGATATTAATCATCTTAAATTGTTTTTGATTTATGAAAGTCCCATTTAAGCTTTATTAATTCAAATAAAATTGGTGAAATTTTCCAGGGACCTAAACTACTCAAAATATTTTTGAAAAACCAAATTTTGGGACATTACAACTGCCCAGATCCACCTCTGGCTCCTTCTCCCCCAGGGGCGAATCCCCTTCAACCGCTGGCTCCCTGCCTTGACCCTACGCCCCGACAGCCTCCCTCCTCGGCCTCCTCCGGGCTCTAGCAGTCCAGCTACCGGTGGTGATGCTGGACATGATGGCTCGCCTCGGCTCTCTCCACTCTGCTACCCTCAGTCATCATCGATCAAAGGCCTCGCTCGATTGAATGTGGAATTTCTTGATTGAATGGGGGCATTGAATGGGGATTGGGCAATTTTGGAACGGGAACAACAGGGGACTACCGTGTGGACTGGTGGATGTGAGACTGTGAGTTAGGCCAGGGCTTTGGCAAGGGCAAGGCTCACACACTTTTGTTCCCACTTCTGGTTGCTCTACTTGTGCTTGACTGCTTCTTTCTTCTTGTTTGGCGCAACTAGGGAGCCGGAGGTTGAAGGACTAAAGGTTGAAGGTTGGACCCAGGGGGATTTTGGCCGCTGGTGGAGGGTGGACTTCAGCTTGACGAAGCCCCCTGGTGGATTCGCCCCCGGGCAACGGGATGAGGGCCCTTGCAGCTCTCTTGGGGGGACTAGGAAAGGACAATGACAAGTTTCGCAAGTTGTTGTACATCCGACCAGCAATGATGTTGTGCATATCGAGCAACCTGTCAACATTAACAAATCCTTATCACAATAAGAGAGAAGGTATAGCGTTATCATCTTGCGAAGTGTTTTCTATTTTATTTTTTTTCTTCTAGATTTTTCAACCGAACCAAATTAAAATGCTAATAACTTTTGTATTTGAACTCCAAATTAAGTGAAACTTACTTCTAAATTTGTATAAAACCACGAGCTTTCATAATCTGAAAAAATATTTGAATTTTCTCTCAAATTGAATTTATATGGTATTTATTGGTGTTTCATGGTTTTTATCGATTAGATACCGAAGTGCTAGAATCGTATGAAGTTAATCCAAAGCAACAACCAGTGTTCAATGATCAAGGCAACCCCCCCCTCAGTTGACCATGTTGATCCCATATTTCAATGTTATGTATATTATGTATATTGTTTGCTCAAACTATTAGACATGCTTATTTCCGTTAAATGAATATGTTTGCGTTAGCATATAGTTATCACCTACTTATTGCATTCATCCTACCTTGGAAAATTGATATCCCCACTGTTGTCACCTTAGGAATATTATCCACTATTGATGAAAATATTAGTGGAATTCTAGGGTGATAAAGGTGTCACATGCTTAGGTCAATATTGGGTAATTGGTAGAAAATTGGTATAAATGAATTTTGGGCACCTTGGGAAAATGTTTTAGCAAATTATGTACAGAGGGGGCACCTTGGTACAAAAGTGGTTTGTGGTGGTTTCACCTATGTCAATAAGGACCTAACTTAAGTGCCGTAGATCCAAGTAATTAGTGCAACCGCACATTCCTTTATGGGAAGGACTTGGCTAAATAATTTGTCATGATCTAGCTCTAAACCGCAGGTGGTAGACAATAAGTTTACATGTTGGCAGTGCGGACATGGTAACAGACCTCCATTGTTCGAAGGGTCTCTCGCATTGTTTCGTGAGGCTTACCTACACAACAATGAGCTCTCTTGATCATGGTAAAGGACCTCCATATCTTGAGCGGTTAGCTTATAGGACGGTTTATTGTTAGAGTAGGATATTGTAAAGGTCTTGTTATAACCTCTCAGTCTCACTCTATCTTGTTGAGTGAAATTTGCGCTAACACAATGAAATGGTTATATCGTGTGGGTAAAGTTGTACAAGTGCTGCAAAGTGTAAATCTATTCGAATAGTCATGTCCCTAGCCATGGACATCACTTGGCAATACAACACTTTGTTAGATCTTCTGGTTTTAAATTGGTTTTGGGAATGGTATGGATGGTGAGAATCCATACTAGAACTTTTCTTGACAAGCCGAGAATTTTGGTTATGGCGAAGGACTGCCATAGGGTTACTCTATCATATGATTACTTATTCGCTTGTTACTTTTTATCAATATCAATTTTTTCCACAAATTGCTATTTACAAATTATTACGTCTATTGCAAATAATAAGCTCGCTTTGTGAAAACTAAACTAGTTAGGACAACCATCTTTGTCTCGGCTTGCATGTATTATAAACATTGCTAAAGTATTGTGGAGTATAATTTTGTACTCATAATTGCTTGTTCAACACTATTAGAGCAAGTGGAAGAAGATACCTCGGTTGGTTACTTTTATGCCACAGGTTTTGATGGCGTTGACGCCGAATTCTAGGACTTTAACCCTAGTCGGTTTCTTGTGGGCTAAGGCTTATCACATGAGCTGTTATCTTTTACTTATCATTATTTCCGTTGTAAGGTCTTTATGTGATTTATTTGACCAGTTGGCCCTTTGTGTAAAACTTGGTCATGTAGACCTATGTAGGATTGCTTAATATTATATACTACTCTTTTTTATTTCTTCATGTATGGATGTGATGCTACAATGTACTATGTGTGTGCTAGTTACTGATAATAGGATTAGCACAGTAAACACGTATGATTCGGAAATAATTTTCTAGGTCCGACATCACGCGAGCCCCGTGCCCACCCCTCCATTGCCGCTGGGAAGGAGCATGGGAGGGGAGAGAGAAGTGGGATTGCAGAAGCCTGAATCTTTGTTTTTTGAAAGGAATAACAACTACTCCCTCCATCCGGAAATACTTGACGTCCTCTAAGATTAAAGTGTTCTAATCGGCGTCATTTAATTGGAAACGGAGGGAGTATTCCATTAAGCATGTAAGCCAGCCAAATCGCTGGCTACATACTCTTATACAAAAGCTCGGGAATCCCTCAAGCCAAATGTAGTGGCCTTTCGGGTACAGAGAAGCACCAAACTTAGCAAGTTCATGCACAACAAGATTACAATTTATTGGACAGTACATAATCTTGAAAGCATCAAAGTTGATTAGAGATAAAAAAAAAATCTAGCTTCCCTAATAAGTACTGAATTTACACCATTGTCCACATATTCCTCCACGAGGGCATGTTTCAGAGTTTTTTTAAAATAATATTAATTTAAAAGATAATTAGAAAAAATAGTCAAAAAAAATACAAAAATAGGTGTCTATCGCCATTTGGAATGACGAAATTATCCTGTCACCATTCCAATTGGCGACAGTATCCCTATCACCAATTGGAACAGTGCGGAGAGGTTCCTGTCGCCAATTGAACTAGCAACAGGACAATTTCATCAGTTCAATTGGCGACAACTGGCGACAGGGATACTGTCGCCAACTAGAATGGCGACATGGCCCTATATATATATTTTTAATTTATGTCTAGAGAATTTAGCCTAAAGATTTAGTGTATTTTACTAAGTTTTTTTTGTAATACCTTGAAGTGTCCGCGTAGTTCAAAATCCAAAATTGGTGAAGATAATGAAATGTGAAGTAGAGAATGCGAGATCGGCGGTGCAATTTGGAATACGAGTTCAGCGGCGCAATAACACAAATAGCCCCCTTCGGAGCAAAATGGAAAAAATATTTGGGTTTAGGGTTGCCATACACGTTGTTGTCCCAATTGTATTGTTCATGGAACCGATTCCTCGGGGAAAAGATTACGTAATATTTAATAGTCAAAATATTTGGGAAAAGAGATTTAAGTTTGAAAGACTTCATAATTTAATTACGAAATATATGGCGTGCTGGGTTTGGTTACGTACATTAGAAATGCCAACATGCACAAATAAACAAACCGAAATACACATACTGTAATACCCCGAATATCAAATACCCCGAATATCAAATGGAGAGGATATATTATTTAGGAGAGGGAATTTATTCAATTTCGAATTTCTCCTAGCAAAGAAAGTAATCATCAGCGATTAGTGGAAGTAAAAAAGGGACTTTTTGGTGAAATTCCGCCAACTTGGGCCCTGGGCCGCGGCCTAGAAGGCCCAAGAGGGGGGCCGGTCATATTGGGGGGGGGGCCACCATCCTTTCCCCTCCCAAACCCTAGCCGCCACTTTCCTTTCCCCCCTCTCTTGTGCGCCTCCCTCTGCCCAAGGGCAGCTGCCACACCCTTTCCTCTCCCTCCCTGGTGCCTCTTCTCCCTGGTGCCTCCAAGCCGCCTCCTCCTGCCGGAGCATCCAGCCGACCCTTCCTTTGGTGCTGCTGTCTTGGTGGCCAGCCAATAGAAGGAAGGGAGAAGGTGCGGAAGGGGAGATTCTTCGGGAGTTTGATCATTGTCTTCCTGAAAATCTACACGGGTAAAGAAGGTTTTCATCGCTGTTTGATTACTAGTATATGTGTAATCGATTAGGTTGGTTGGATCGAATCCCTGCTGTTAGAAAATCAGTTCTGTCCACTAGGTTGTGCGGCCATTTTCATGTTCCTAGAAGCCGAATCTGTGATTCCCATCTCTCGATATATATGGGAATTGTTCTTAGCTTTCCGTAGCCGCCAAGAACACTAAATTACGATTTACGGTTCAAAAGATATGGTAGAATCTTTCTTGCTGTCCTGAATTCCTGACATGAATTAACTGTCAATTTGTATTTTAAGATGTGATTAAGTTAAGGGCAATTTCAGGGTTTCCACCCAACTAGGTTGTTGTAGAATTTTTTTTAACCTTTCTATATTGATAAAGAACATTCAATTTGGAGTTGTAGAACAAAAGATATGACTATTTCTCTACTACTATGTGGTTTTGTTAGACAGTTTGGATGTTCGATATTCGTAGGACTGTTAACGTGGATTTTTTGGCCGAATTGGGATATTTCGCCAACTAGACTTTTGTAGATATTTTCGTTATGTTTCCTTAGGATCTGAGCTCACCTCGTTTCGAGTCTCAGATCAAAAGTTATGATGGGTTTAATACTGCTGTCCAGATTGTTGTCCCGCTAGACTGTCGGTTTAATTAAGTAGATCGACTTGTGAACCTTGGGTTTAGGATGCTGCGATTAAGCGTTTTGAGTGAAGTACTGTTCACATGGTTCCTTATTCAAGTATTTGATTTGTGTAGGAGGAGGGAATTCGAGATTAGTGGCTTCGTCCTTACCTCCTAACGTATCGTAGTTTGAAAGGCAAGTACAATTGAATTATCTTGTTTGTTGATTGTTCCACTTGATTGATGATTATGCAATGGGTAATTTTGGTATTTATTATTTCCATTCATAAATGATATACCTTGATTCTTCGATACTATGTTTACATTCAAAATATTCATTTGTTCCTTCTTTCATATTCACCACGGAAGTGGGTAGTGAAGTCCCATCATTCCAACATGGGCAAGTGCCTTGTGATTCTTATTGTTGGTGAATGCTGAGTGCTTGTTATTCATACTGTTGTTTCTATGATCCATGAGTAGATTCAATGCTTCATGTTCTTTTCACGTTCATTAATCCATGTTTAATGAGATGACTTCTTTCATTATTCATAATTCATTCCATTCATTCATTGTTCATGTTTCATCCACAGGAGTGGAATGAAAAGACCCATCAATTCCAGTATGGGCACGAAAGACCCACCATTCTAATGTTGGTAGATTTGGATCTCCGTATGAAACGTTCTTCATACGGGCCTTGGATCCCCACATTTTGTTAAATGCGGGCCTAAGTGAACACCGACGGGTGTGTCACTGGCTATACCAGTATAAGCAAAAGTGGAGTTTATGCATTTCATCCATTCATATGATTTCATCCATTCTACCTTCGGTTTCTATTCTATGATATTATGTTTTTATACATCTGTTCTACATTCGCATTCTATTCCATGATTGATATATTCATATTAAGTATGGTTCGCTTTATTTTGTTGTACTTGCTGAGTCGTGGACTCATTATTGCCGTGTTTATTTGTTTTAGGTAACCATTGAAGATGGCATGCATGGGAGAGCTTAGTCACGTGGATCACACCATTCACTTCACATTCTTTCTTTCACTTCACATTGTTCACTATTAATCATATGAACTTGTTCTTTCCGATCATTCGTTAAGTATTGGATTGTAATAAATGGAGCATGTTATCCTTCATTATGTTTATGATTGATTCAATAACTGCATGTGATCTTTGATTAGATTATTTATAGGAATATCTTAATTGACTCAATATACTTGGATATTTAGAGAATGTGATTCGTCGATGAATTCAGATTAAATTCCTACCTTTGTTCCATTGGATGTTGATCTTTATTCGAGATTAATTGTTTTATTGTTTGAAATTATTCCGCATTGTTGTTGTATTTTAGTCCTTTAGGTAACATCTTGACTTCCGAATAGCCAGTGTGTTACAGTTGGTATTAGAGTGGGCTTTAGGTCCGTGGTAATTGAATATTAAATTGCCACACTGTGCACAGTAGGTGGGGTTTGGGTAATCCATTGCATCTGTATTTCTAGTGGTATGTTTCATCATGATGAACTGTTCTTGAATTGCTTCTGTAATATCATTCTTGTTGTTAATCCATGATCTGCTATGATCTTCTATATCTATGAATTTATTCTATGATTACTATGAGATGACCTTATATTCATAATTGATTATATTGGTTATGCGTATTGGTAATGGACGTTGAGAAGTTGAGATCGTGGTTGTTGCCTTGGGTTTTGCCAGGCTACACCACTGTTCGTGGTATGAAAATAGAGAAGTACTTACCCTCGTTCCATAGTTATGTGTTGAGTATGAGTTCTTTGATGAAGTTGTTGTCTTTCTCGAGCTTGTATCTGGTTTCCTGGTTGTAGTTTCTTGCAGTTGATGAATTTCTTTTGAATGGGGTTATAATGAAGTGGGCAAGCTCCTATGGGTCTCTAATCGTTCTTTGGAACAAATATTGTTCTTTCGACTATTGTGATATTTCTGCTCCATGTGAGCGTAGTTAAATTGCAAGATTTATCTTTTCATGGAAGTTCTGTTTTATCCCTGTTGGAAAATGTAACTCATTGGTTCGCTTGGTATTTGGGCAGTGGAAGATTTCTTTTACAAGTTCTTTATTATGTGGGACGTTGATCTTGTGTATACCTTTTGGATTAATTTGAGAGTTGAAGTTTAATGCCCTCTTTTAAGAAAGAGGATGTTGAAACCCTTTTAGGGTTGTGTTGTCACACTTAACTAAGAGGTTAATATCTTGGTTTCTTAGCTAATGTCTCCAAAAGTGAAGTTAGTTAATTTCAAGTTGTCCTGCAGTAGTTCTTGAAAATTTTTGAATAAGATTTTGTTTATACATGTTTGGAACTCATGGAGTTATTAGGGAGTGTGAAGCAATAATGAATTTGTTTGACCATTTCAATTGGTTAAATTGCTAAACTTGTTGAATAAATTGGATTATTTGGTCTTCTGTTTTAAATCTAACCATTCGAGATAATTAATTACGGACTCATTGGGCTATTGGCTTAGCATATATTAATCTTGACTCAGTCTTCTATTTTGATACCTGATGAATTTGTTCAAAGGGTAAATTGTTGATATATGTATGAAGAAATAGATGAAGGTTGTTGTATTGACTTACAAAACCTTGTCCTAAAAATATTCCATTGTTGAAGTTTAAAGATGTTCCATTCTAATTTCTGAACAAAGGTAGTACTATGAATGCTTCCATGATTAGATAATCATCGGTTGTTAGTAGTACTGGTTAGAGTCCTTTTGGTGTGTGCTAAATTGGTGTTGAGCGTCAGTAAGGGTTAAATGGGCGAAATCTCTTAAGTGACTTAAACTGGTGTGCTTTATGAGATTGTCTTGTACTAGTGTGAACATGTTAAAAGAGGTTTGTTTCAACTTTGTGGCTTTCGCACTAGGTTTCTTTTCTAGAATGAATTGTTATTACCATCTTACATGATGATGGAAATTGTATGACATGATTTGTTGTGTTTCTTTTGGAAGATTTATTGATGTTGGTTCTTCTATAGAGAAAGGGTTTCGATCGCTTCTCGTGATATCTCTTAAATGAAATTATTTCAAAAGTTACATTCATGATCCCTTGGTGTTCAAGATTTATGTGGTAATTGGAGGTTGTCGAGTAAAGCGACGTGTTGCAAAGTTCTGTTGGTTCTTAAGTGATTCAAGTGATTTGATCCTGAATGTTCGTTTGTTCTTATCTGTTAAGGATTGATATTCTCTTCTTATGAGGCCTATGTCCCTAAGTGTGGTCTCCTCTTGTGTTATCTGAGTTCATTGCCTAATTGATTATTTCCCTTGGTCCTGTGTTCACTGTGAGTGGTAAATGTTTTCTAGTTGGTGAAAATTGTTTCACTTGTCCCTTCTGTTGAGAAAGATTCAACCTATTAGATTCACAAGAGGCTTTCGAGATGTCTAGTATTTGTTGTTGTGAGACCTTGGATTGTAAGTTATTAGAAGAGCATTAGAGGATGAATTGGTTTCATGTATGACTCTTGGAGAGAATCTCAGTTATACAGGATGCTTGTCTTTAAGACTGAACTAATTGCATTGTTGCAATTAATAGAACCTATAGTGATTGGTGGTCCAAAGTCTTTTGTTCACTTTGGGTGGAACATTAGAATTATCGAAGGTATGGAAACCTTGATCAGTTTTATAGAGTAATGCAATTGGATAGTATTGCGAGATTGTGTGGGTGATTCCTGATGATGTCAATGAGTGAGTATGTTGGAATTGTGAGGATGTTAGAGATTTAATCTGATGATTTCTCTAACTGTCATAAGAGAAGTTCGTTGTAGAGGTCTTGGAGGTTAAAAAAATTGGGCTTTGCATTTTTTTTATGTTAGACCTTGGGTCGCCAAATGATTGTGTGTAGAGAAAAACATAAAATGGCGTTTCCTGAGCAGTGGAATGATCATTGATAGAACCCTTCTGATGTAGTACATGAGCGTATGTACATATATAGGATTCTGAGTTGTTATTCTTAAAAGTTTGAGATGATGTGATTGCGTGAGATCTATTCTGTGGTGCTTTGGGTGCCTTTTGTCAAATCAATTTCGTCAGTAGAAGCAGTTGTCTAGAGTGTTTCGGTGGGATCAGTAGAGCCCTCCACAAAGGTGTGGATGATGTATTTTGGTTTGAGCATAAATTTTGAGGATGCTAATTTAAGAGATTTGAGCTCGCGTGGTATGTGATGAATTCGAATTCCAAAGTTTGAGAGGAATTTCACTCCTAAAAGAGAAACTGAGCAAAAGGATGTTTCCTCAAGTAGTGAAATGTTTTCTTGATTTTCGTTTGAGCTATGTGTTGTTGATGGGTGTCTTTCGCAATTTGAGCTTGGTTTTTCGATGGCATGTATGATTCTTTCTAAGTCAGACAAAACAAAAGAAGTATTTGGTTTGGGCCTTCGAGTGATTTCTCCTTTGGCTTTCGTGGTATTCATTCGCAAATTGACTAATTAGAAGGTGGAATGGTTTTCGTGATGAATTGTCAAATTTGGATTTGACCCTTTTGGTGGAGAGTTAGCATTGCATGGATGCGATGAGAACTCTTTATTTTCAGTTGGATTCTCTTTGTAAAACAGTTGTTTAAGAACGAGTTCTGTTGTGCATTCTTGATTAAAGGAGGTGCTCCTTGTTAGATGAATAGTTCGATTTGGAGCATGTTGTGTGCTTTCGTACCAAAGGGGAAGTTGGCCCATGTACATGTTGGGTCGCGGGGTAGGCTACGATAGCTACAAACAAAAATTCTACCACGCAAACCAGGAAGCCAAGCAAGTAGATGATCATAGATCGTTACCACTAGACGCGCAGAGCAGCGGAAGAAGGGTTGGAGTAGCCTGGTCCAACGAAGAGCGCGTCGATGTAGTGGTCGTAGTCGATCGTCCCCTCCAGCAACCTCTGTAGTTTCTCGTGAAGATCGCGGATCGTCCTCAAGCGCAACAATCGTAGTAGCGCCTCTACGGTATCCACACGTCTAGGGCAGGAACAACCATACGCTGGTGTGCTAGCACCAAGTCGCACGGCAGAGCTCTCAGGAAGATGGCGGCTAGGGTTTCGATGGTGTTTTCTCGCGTACCTCCCAACAGCCTCATGCATCTCCTTATATAGTGCTCGTGACGGATCCTATCCGAACACGTTTACAAATTGTATTCGTACTGGTTTGTTCCAACCCATTAAGTGTGTGACCCTGTAGGTTCATGCGTAATCGGTTGTGACTCGGAAACCCTTTCCGATCACTAGTCATAGCGGCTCCTAGCAGAACATAGCGATTCCCGAATACACACAAATTATATCGGACGAACCTTAATGCAATATGATCTACGACCATGTCCTCATCACTTACGACCAGGTCTATACTCTATACGACCAGTTCGTTTGTGGTCACGACCAGTTCGTAACTCCTTACGACCAGGTTACGACCACTCTATGATTACGTTCGACCAGTCTATGACCAGCTCGTATTCCATACGACCGATGCAGAATCGATCAAACTGAGTGACCTACTCGTGTATACTCCCTTTGCCTCATGATGTTTGGTTGAACTCCAGGTGAGATGTTGTGTCATCCATGGACTGTTCAATTCTTTCTCGATCGAGTGTCGGATAACTTCACGTGGTCGAACACTTCGACTACTAGTGGCATGGCCATGCACTTTCTTTATCCGATCACAACGAGGGGCCCAGAGACATCTCTCTTGTTATGTTAGGAGGGGTAAATCCCATATTCGACCAGTCATATTCCTCTCCATGTTTCACAGCATACCCGAAAGCTACCTTTATAACTACCCAGTTACGGTGTAGCGTTTGGCAACCCCTAAGAGTGCTATTACACATGTAGAAAACCATGCTGATCTCATGTCTAAGGATTATACATCATCATTACTTGAGACCAACTAACGACACATAGAATCATAACAATCTCAATAGTGTCTCAAGGTGGGTCTTATCCAACATCATGTTCTCTAACATGTGTCCATATTATTGGTTTGATATCTCCATATCTATGACTCGTGAAACATAGTCATCAACCAATAAATATGCTAGTCTATTCATATGTGTCCTCATATGTTTGCGACTAGGGATCGTATAAGAATAATTATCGCAGAAATATAGAGTTTCACAACCAAGTCATATACTTGATAATAAATATTAACAATATTATTCTAGGAACAAGATAACATATTATCCAATGTCATGAACATAATGAAATATAATCATCTCTATGATTGCCTCTAGGGCATATTTCCAACAGTACATTGGTTCGTTTTTGATAGTTGTAGAAATTAGGAAGTTGGCGTACCGCTTTGACCGTCTCGGGTCCATACACAAAGTATGCAACGTCTCGTGTTCTAGTACTAAGTGAGCAACTGAGCAATATAAAGCTTGGGATTTCGTTAAAGACGTTGACCAACGAGTAGGGTCTTACCTTCAATTCTCTTCTGATGAGTGTACCTGGAAATACCAGGTTGAGTGTTAGGACGGACGTCGTTTTACGTCTTTGCGTTGTGGTCTCACCAGTCCGAGAGAGAGGCCACTTGGGAGTTGGGTTTTCGCATGCGTGAGCGTTATCTGGATTTGTTCACCACGGGTACGTGGTTACCGTTGTTAGTTCTCCGTTGTGGTTGTTCTTTCGCGTAGAGCTGTGCGAGGATTCGGGGTCAAATCCTGTTAAGGGGGGGGGGGTAGAATGTAATAACCCGAATATCAAATGGAGAGGATATATTATTCGGGAGAGGGAATTTATTCAATTTCGAATTTCTCCTAGCAAAGAAAGTAATCACCAGCGATTAGTGGAAGTAAAAAGGGACTTTTTGGTGAAATTCCGCCAACTTGGGCCCTGGGCCATGGCCTAGAAGGCCCAAGAGGGGGGCTGGCCATATGGGGGGGCACCATCCTTTCCCCTCCCAAACCCTAGCCGCCACTTTCCTTCCCCTCCCCCCTCTCTTGTGCGCCTCCCTCTCCCCAAGGGCAACCGCCACATCCTTTCCTCTCCCTCCTTGGCACCTCTTCTCCCTGGTGCCGCCCCTCCAAGATCATCTCCAAGCCGCCTCCTCCTGCCGGAGCATCCAGCCGACCCTTCCTTTGGTGCTGCTGTCTTGGTGGCCGGCCAATAGAAGGAAGGGAGAAGGTGCGAAAGGAGAGGTTATTCGGGAGTTTGATCATTGTCTTCCTGCAAATCTACAAGGGTAACGAAGGTTTTCATCACTGTTTGATTACTAGTATATGCGTAATCGATTAGGTTGGTTGGATCGAATCCCTGCTGTTAGAAAATCAGTTCTGTCCATTAGGTTGTGCGGCCGTTTTCATGTTCTTAGAAGCCGAATCTGTGATTCCCATCTCCTAGAGATATATGGGAATTGTTCCTAGATTTCTGTAGCCGCCAAGAACACTCAATTCCGATGTACGGTTCAAAAGATATGGTAGAATCTTTCTTGCTATCCTAAATTCCTGACGTGAATTAACTGTCAATTTGTCTTTTAAGATATGATTAAGTTAAGGGCAATTTCATTGTTTCCACCCAACTAGGTTGTTGTAGAATTTTTGTTAACCTTTCCATATTGACAAAGAACATTCAATTTGGAGTTGTATAACAAAAGATATGACTATTTCTCTACTACTATGTGGTTCTGTTAGACAGTTTGGATGTTTGACTTTCATAGGACTTTAACGTGGATTTTTTGCCGAATTGGGAGATTTCGCCAACTAGACGTTTTTAGATATTTTCGTTATGTTTCTTTATGATCTGAGCTCACCTCGTTTCGAGTCTCAGATCAAAAGTTATGATGGGTTTAATAGTGCTATCCAGATTGTTGTCCCGCTAGACTGTCGGTTTAATTGAGTTGATCGACTCGTGAACCTTGGGTTTAGGATGCTGCGATTAAACATTTCGAGTGACTTTCTGTTCACGTGGTTCCTTATTCAAGTATTTGATTTGTGTAGGTGGGAATTCAAGATTAGTGGCTTCGTCCTTATCTCCTAACGCATCGCAGTTCGAAAGGCAAGTACAATTGAATTGTCTTGTTTGTTGATTGTTCCACTTGATTGATGATTATGCAATGGGTAATTTCGGTATTTCTTATTTCCATTCATAAATGATATAGCTTGATTCTTCGATACTATGTTTACATTCAAAATGTTCATTCATTCCTTCTTTCATGTTCACCACGGAAGTGGGTAGTGAAGTCCCATCATTACAACATGGACAAGTGCCTTGTGATTCTTATTGTTGGTGAATGCTGAGTGCTTGTTGTTCATACTGTTGTTTCTATGATCTATGAGTAGATTCAATGCTTCATGTCCTTTTCACGTTCGTTAATCCATGTTTAATGAGATGATGTCTTTCTTTATTCATAATTCATTCCATTCATTCATTGTTCATGTTTCATCCACGGGAGTGGAAGGAAAAGACCCATCAATTCCAGTATGGGCACGAAAGACCCACCATTCCAATGTGGGCAGATTTGGATCACCGTATGAAACGTTCTTCATACGGGCCTTGGATCCCTGTATTTTGTTAAATGCGGGCCTAGGTGAACACCGACGGGTGTGTCACTGGCTATACCGGTATAAGCAGAAGTGGAGTTCATGTATTTCATCCATTCATATGATTTCATACATTCTACATTCGATTTCTTTTTTGGGATACTATGTTTTTATACATCTGTTCTACATTCGCATTCTATTCCGTGATTGATATATTCATATTCAGTATGGTTCGCTTTATTCTGTTGTACTTGTTGAGTCGTGGACTCATTCTTGCCGTGTTTATTTGTTTTAGGTAACCATTGAAGACGGCATGCATGGGAGGGCTTAGTCATGTGGATCACACCATTCACTTCACATTCTTTCTTTCACTTCACATTGTTCACTATTAATCATATTAACTTGTTCTTTCCGATTATTCATTATGTATTGGATTATAATAAATGGAGTATGTTGTCCTTCATTATGTTTATGATTGATTCAATAACTGCATGTGATCCTTGATTAGATTATTGATAGGAATATCTTAATTGACTCAATATACTTGGATATTTAGAGAATGTGATTCATCGGTGAATTCAGATTAAATTTCTACCTTTGTTCCATTAGATGTTGATCTTTATTCGAGATTATTGTTTTATTGTTAGAAATTATTCCACATTGTTGTTGTATGTTAGTCCTTTAGGTAACATCTTGGCTTCTGAATAGCCAGGATACGTGTTACACATACGATACATGTGCGCCTTTTTGGAATCCGAAAAAAGGTTGATTGGAATGAAATCGAACAGTCCTGGCGGTCCATCGGTCCCTTCCCCTTATCTCTGGGTTGCCTGTGGTGGTGGCTAGTCTCGATATCAGCCATGTTCTGTGAGACAGGTTGGACGATTGATTGATGTTAGGATAGCACAATGTAGGACCAAAGTAATAATCAAGATGTAAACTGAACATAACTTACCTCTTCGATCCGGACTACGCCCCGGTGATGGGGAGTGCTAGGACGGCCACTGGTCTCACTAGCAGGAGCCTTCCCCTTGTGCGCCGCGTGCTCGGCCCAATGTAACAGGTCTAGATTCCTAAGTTAGTTTAGTTTAGCATCTAAAGTGCATTTGTGAAATTTTAGACTTTTTAAAACTTTTTGTTGTAAACCATGTGTTGAAAATCCTTGCTTTTTAAAGACTAGAATTTCAAACCTAGAATCCAATACTCCTCCTCCAATTCCAAATGCTCAATTTGAATTTGGCGCAAAACTAAAAAGGTTTCAAGTGTAGGAATATTTTATTTGGATTTAATCTACTCTGTTATGCTTGTTAGAAGGTTTCTAAATTTTTGGAGGATATTTGGTTCCCTTTTTAATTTGCATGTTCAAAATTGGAATTTGAATTTAAAATGCAAACAAATCTAGTGAACAGTGCTTGGAAATATTTTCCTAGGTTCTGGACTACTCAAGAAACTCACCTACAAAATTTCTCAATTTGCTATTTTTAATTAGCTAGTCAAAGTAGTGAATCAAAAGTCAAACAGTAAAAACAGAAACTTGAAATAAATTATAGAGAAAAAATTATATAATAATATACTCTATGTCAGGAACCTTCCATAATTTTTTTGTGATTATTGGAGCTAAGCAACTGTGTCTAAAAATTACCTGAATACTCTCAGCCATTTTACAAATTCTGAAAAACCCATTGCCTTTTGTCCCAGCCGAAAGCACCTTTCTCCTACTGCCATCCCCATTCCTCACTGCCTTTATCTCCTACCACTCCTTACCTCTAATTGTTTATTCACCCAACAGTCAAAGTTTCCCTCTACCATTTCTCTTCCCAACAGCAGCACTCCACACCATTTTTATTGACCCCCAACCGAATGCCTCTCCACTGCCATTCTCCACCTAGCCGAACACAGCACTGCCAAAGGCCCCACGCCACTGCCATTTCTTCTTCCTCCAACTGACCTCCTCCCACCTCCCATTTCTTTCTCAAGCAAGAACTCAAGCCCATGCTTCTCCCCTCCTAATCACCACCAAAAACACTAAATCAATACATGCATGCTACGCCATTGTGTTCATCATCTCATAAGATTTCCATTCCTACCATTAGTTTTTAGCATGCATGTCCGTTTGAGCCAGTTCGCAAGAGGGGGAAGAAGTAGCATTGGCTGGCCAGGAAGAAGCAGTAGGAGCTTTCAAAGCATGGTGGCTCTTGTGGCCATGGCCAGCATGCAGCGGCGGCCAGGCAGTAGGGTGTAGCGGTGTGGCACACGGCAGCAGCCCGGAGCAGGCCAAGGGCCGAGCTGGCACCGGCAGCCCAGTGGCACGGTGTCAAGGCGACCGAGGTGAGGGAACAGTAGCACTACATGCATGGCAATAGCTAGCCTCCAGCGCCGTGGCCGTTGCGGCAGCCCGGCAGAGGCAGCATGCGCAAGGTGTGGCTTGGCGGTGGCGTCGAGGCGGCATGAATGGCTGCTTCATGCGACATGCATGTGGCTGTGCGACACCAGGGGCACGACGGCCGAGCGTGGCAGCGGCGGTGTGTGGCATGCGCATGTCGGTAGCTCCTAGAGGCGCGGCGTCGGCACGGCAGGGTGCCAGCTTGGCGGCGTAGCCCAGCGTGCGACATGCATGCAGTGTGGTCAAGCGAGCCGAGCATGGCCGGCGGCGATGCACGGCCAGGGTTGGTAGCCACGGGAGGCAGCGCTTGGCGCACTGGCCAGGAGCTGCTCGTTGGAAGGAAAAAGAACAGTGAAGAAAAGAAGAGAGTGAAAAGAGAAAAAGGAAAGAAAAGAAAACAAAAGAAAGAAAAATAAAAGAAGAGAAGAAACGGCGCAGTGCATGCGGCAACACTAAGATGGCGAAAGCGGGCGTGGAAGCGGATGAGAGGCTGAATAGGACGCGGACGAGTTTGACGACGACTACGGTGGACACAGATGAGAGGCTGAGCGGATGCGGGATCGGAGACGACTACGGTGGATGTGGAGCTGAGGAGACGGTGCCCGATGATGTTTCACACGCCTAGCGAAGCAGTAAAACTCCTTAGTAATTAAATTGCATTACCACATTATGTATTAGTTGTGCATGTTGCATAATAGCCTTAAGCATGTGATTAGCAAATGGATAATTGAATTGAGTGAGAAAAATTACTTAACAACAAACTCATTTTGATGAATTGAATGAACAGAGAAGAGAAAGTGGTCAGAAGAAAATTTGAAGTGTCAATTAGGTCACTCAACTTAATTAACAAAATTTGAAAGTTGGAATATGAAGGAAGTTTAGTTATTAGCACTTTAGTTCAGAAAGTTGTTCTTTTGGAGGATGTATGAGCAGAAAAGGACATCAGATTGCTATTGGGAATAGCAGTAAGTAAGATTGACAACTAATGGGTGCTTCATGGTTGAAAATCACATGCTAATAGCTAAGTCCATTAGTTAAACATGTTGACAGTACTTAGTAACCATTAACAGCCAGATGAACAGAAAAGATAATCTAAGGACATTTAGAGATATCAGTAGGCTAATGACAGTTCAAATGCTAGTAGATGGAAAAAAATTGTTGGAGTAAATAGCCTTTAGAGATTGACCTAATAGAGCACTCTAATCCAAAAAACAAGTATTGAGAATGGTCGACTTTCCATGTAAAACAGTGAACCCCTTTTCAGTCAGATGAATAGTTGACAAAGTAGTTAGTGAGGTGATTAAATAGACTCATTTTTCTTAATAGAATTGTTGAGATATTGAGGGTAATTAGATGTAGATCAGTGAGCTAATTTAATATTAAATACAAAGATCAGTTAAGTAAACCTCCTATTAACTAGCCATTAGCATTTGATCTAAAAGGGTAAGCTTGGTCATAACTAATTCAAATCAACTCCAATTTGAGTGAAACCAATTTTGTTGGTTTTAATTTTTAATGTACTTTAATTTGGAATAGGTTTGAATCATGTTGCTGTCATAGAAAATTTTGGAATTACAATTAATTTCTAGAATGAAGTATTTTTACACTAAAAATTGAATCAACTTCAAAATTCCATAGATAATCCATATGAACTCCAAATGGGGCGATTCAATTTTTTTGTTTATAACATTTTATTCTCTTCCATAACATGAAAAACTTATCTCCACCACCTTTTTGGAATTTTTTGCAAAAACTTTAAATTTCGGATAGAGAGCTACATAAGCTAGTTTTTCAGGATTTTTCCACCAACTGATTTTCAAAAGGCTATAACTCTCACATACGAACTCCAATTGAACTAATTATTTCACCTAAATTCACCTAAATTAATAATATATCTACTGTATTAGTTTCATGCATTTTTGAGCAATTTGAATTTTTCGACTTTATTTGGTGTTTATTGCAATATTGTTCTTTCGATAGATTCTCAGCGATCCAGACATATTTGTGAGAGTGACCAGAGAGTAATCAAGTGTGGTACCAATAAAGGAAAGCAATCCCCTCCTTTTATCATGTTGCTCCTACTAGTTTCAAAAAGTATTTATGTTGATTTTAAGTATTCTATGCATTGCTTTAATTTCGAATACTTGTATGTCTATTGGGTAGCTTTAGATATATCCTCCTTGTTGAATTTGCCTTCCTTTGAAAGTTGATTACCCTGTTACAATTGATGCCTAAGGTTATATGTTATATGGGAATGTTTTGTAATTTTAGAACGATGCTTGGTCATGGTAGTAGTCGTAGTCGAAAGTAGTTGATGGAGCTAGTCCATCGGCCAGTGGATTGAATTGAATTTTGATAGAATTTGAGGAATATGTCCAGATCTTCGAATCTAGTTTTGGGGACCTGTTGGGCGGGGGTTCTTGTGTGTTGGACTTGGACAAGTGATAGGGTGATGAAGGGAGGTTGTCCTGGATTCGTGTAGCCCTGTTTGGGTGATTAAGAATCGGTTTGTGGTGTGTTGAACCAAGTCTCATGTGCAACCACACGCCGGGTTTTTGGGCGATGGTTTGGCTAAATAATTTGTCATGTTTTAGTTATCAAAACACAATTATATGGACAATTGTTTTTTCTGTTGTTGTGTTATCAATCTAGTGGGGCATGTTAAGTCTCGTCTTACTTGCCCTTAAGGGTATTTTACGTTTGTCGGATGCTACGCATGGGACTTACTTACACAACGAGGTGTACCCGTGGTTCAGGCGAACGATAGCCTGCCATGCTAGTTAGGACATGGCATTATAACGGCCTCGTTATGATATCTCAGACACACTCCTATGGAAGAGTGCATTGGCTGACATTAAGAGGTATTCATATTGTGTGGGCAAAGCTGTACACCTCTGCAGAGTTAATAAACTATTCGAATAGCTGTGTCCCCGGTTATGGACATCGCTTGGTGAAACCATGCATAGTTAGCTTATGGGTTTTGTGTCAGGGTATGATGGGAAATGTTATGTTCGTGGGATGAATTGTTCAGAACTTGTATGTTATCATGAACGGGAGGTTCACGTGTTGATTTGTTAAGGAATCATATATGTCACAAATGGAAGTTCATGTGTTGAATATAAATTGGAGTACCTACTGTTTGTTGATTATGAATTGAGATATCTACTATTATATAATGTTTCTAAATATTTGACAAATGGTAATTTGAATCTATACCGGTTATCTCAACGAAAAATCTTGCTTTATGCTGAAATAAACCATTTTAGCCTATCCTTTATTCCTTTATGCATTTATTATATGTTGCTATTTGTAAGTCTTGTGAGTACGTTTTTGTAGGCAATCGGATTGTCCATGCTGCAGGTGAGAACATTGTTCGAATCGGGTTTAGTACGACAGATGCAACGGCTTTAACTCTAGTTTGTTGCTTGTGTGTTTGGGCATGCCAACTTGGGTTCTCTCTTTTATTTCCTTATTTACTTCTACTGTGATTTAATTTGTTTATAGTTAAATTTGGCTGGTTGGCCCTCTTATGCAAAATTAGACCTTAAGGTTCTATTTGTTGATGTTGTAATAATGACTCTATCATTCTTGCTTATTTGAGTATGTATGTGATGCAATGTTGTGTTTGGATATGTGCATATTAGCCATTGATCCTTGGGAGCTAACATGAGACACATATCTGGCACTCGAAATCTTTTTCGTTTTATGTTAAGTGTTGTGCCTCCGGTGCAATCACTTGACTTCAAACAGATCTGATTTTTGGCCACAAATAAGGTATCGAGCCATCTTGTTGTAGAGTTAAAGCCGTAGCAATGGACGTTGTTAGGACTTTGGTTTCCAAAGAGTATTTTCAAACAAGCAAAAATTTGGCAAAAATGCAAGTAATATAATTCCTTTCTTTCTTACCCATCCTTGCATCTAATTCTTACCTCTCTATTCATTTGATTTGTACAAAATAATTTTTCTCCATTGCTCGTCTCTCTTTTCCAACAATAGACACGCTAAGTAGTCACCAGTGAGAGCAATGGCGAAAAAACGGGAAGGCGTTGCCTTGCTGTGATGTTAGGGTTAAGTTAGGGATTATTCTCAGATCATATACACCCTAATTATATTCGTTAGCTTGTAGACGCTGGATTTTGTAGAGTGATCAATTGCTCTCTTTTGTTCCAAGTAGTTGTGCATCGCTTACGGGCAGCATGTATAGCAATTATATCGAAAAACTAACTATGGTTCAGTTGTATCTTGTGCTGGCCTTTGAGCCTTAGTACACCCATTTGGATCTTGAGTTTTAGGGTTTTAGGATGGCACAGTCATGATAGAAATTAAATTGCATACCTGTTGCCCGTTTACTCACCTTATGCTCATTCTTTCCTTACCTCATCTTTTATGCACCAAAATATTAAGGGGGGTAGAAGATACCTCAAATTTTATGTCAGGCATCTTGATTCCTGCCCTTTGATCATGCATATAGTTTCTAGGTTAACTTAAGCATATCATGTTACTCAAGTTGTTAGCAAGAATCACAACTAAAAAGGATATAAGCATGGTTAGTAGTTCATCTTGGTAATTCAAGCTTGAAAATGACTCACATGTAGAAGTATAAATTGAAATTGCCTTAATTTGCTGAAGGATCGTATAGCACAATCAGGGGGGGTGAATGATTGTACCAATTTCTTGCTCACAAAATAGTCCTTCTCCCGTGCGCTGATCCTCTCACGACCTCCTTGAGAATCTCTTCGAGGACCTCTTCAGGACCTCCTCGGAGACCTCTTCGTAGAAGACCTCTCACGCACAGCTTGAACAAGAACAATCCTGAGACAATGTCGAAAAGATATGATCTCTTATTTCTCAATATTGTTCTGTGTCTACAAAGTGCTCAACAAGCACCCCTCAAAGCTTTCCACCAAAAGACCTGTTCAGCTCTACCGCAAAAACTACGTAACAAAAGCTCCCGTAACAGCCACAGGAAAACACTTCCCCTCTGCTCCTTTTATAGGCAGAGACCAATCTGTGTCCTCAACGACACGGACACAAAATCATATCTCTTCCGAGAATTAAGGGACCCGAAAACCTTCCAAACATGGGTTTTCCAATATCTCTAAACCTTCCAGATATTTGAACGCCTTCCATATCTCCTCACATGTCGTAAGCCTTCAGGACTCCACCTCTCAAAGCTTCTCCGTGCATCAGCAACTACCTTTGATCTCCACGTGCTCCAGCGCAAGCCCGACCACCTCGTGACATCCTCGACCTCCTCGACCTCAGATTTTCCCATCCTAGTCCCTGTCCTCCTTGTCATCGACCATGGTCGTGTTCACGCTCAACCTGCACATGCAAAGACCAAAGAACATATCCCAGCACAACTTCTCCAACTTGACTAATATTAGTTCACACACGCATAACATACTATCAACCAGGTCTGCGACTAATTCAGTAGGTCTACGACCACCTCCAGGACGTCCAAGACGTCTACGACCACTTCCAGTATGTCTACGACCACTCACCTACATCGTAGCACTCAAAGCATACAGTAATTGGAATGAATAGAGTGGTCTTAAAAAGACTATTGGAAAGACCTCCTAAAAGACCTCTTGAGAGGTCCTAGAAGACCTCCTCAAACACCTCCTAAGAGGTCCTGGAGAACCTCCACAAAGACCTCTTGGGAGGTCCCGGAAGACCTCCTCAAAGACCTCTTGGAAGGTCCTGAAAAACCTCCTCAAAGACCTCCTGGGTTGTCTTTGAAAATATCCAGGGACGTCTTTGTAAATCTCCAGGGTTGTCTTTGTAAATCTCTAGGGTCGTCTTTTTGCAAAGACCACATGCTCATGGGGAGGTCCTAAGCGGTCCAGATAGATCCACGTCGATGCTCCTAGGGAGGTCCTAGATGGACAAGATTGATCCTAGGGAGGTCTTGGATGGTCGCGATTGAAGCGCGTTAGTTCTCCTAAGGGAGGTCTTGGACGGTCGCGGTTGAGGCGCGTTGGTTCCCCTAGGGAGGTCCTAGACGGTCGCGGTTGAGGCGTGTTGGTTCCCCTGGGGAGGTCCTGGACGGTCGCAGTTGAGGCCCGTTGGTTCCCTTGGGGAGGTCCTAGACGGATGCGATTGATGCGCGTTGGTTCTCCTGGAGAGGTCCTGAGTGGTCGAGTTGATGCACGCTGATATTCCTTGGGGAGGTCCTGGATGGTCCAGATAACACCTGGGGAGGTCTTGGATGGTCCTAATGCGTCCACGCGAGTGCGTCTTAGGAGGACCTTGAAGACCTCCGGCGAACCTGAAAAGACCTTAAACAAACCATCCAAACGGAACAACGGAACCTTCCAACAACCGCAAATTCCAATGCAATCTAAGGGTCAATTATTCAATAGTAAAAACCATGACCACGCCCCATGGTCCAACAATCTCCCCCTTGATGAATACATTGACAACTCTTCAAAGTAGAGAGAAGAATTTGTGAAAAGAAGGTTTCAAAAACTGCAAGGCATCAAATCGAGAAACTTAAACTTCCCCTCAACACAAGCACAATTTAAACTCCCCCTCAACACAAGCACAATTCCAATTTTATTGCTCCATCTTTCTCCCCCTTTGGCAATGTACTCAGCAAGAACTTCCGAGAGAGAAGAGCAAGGAGAATAAAAAGCCAGAAGCTGTGCCGATTTTTTCAATTCAATTTAATAGATTAACCAAGCCATTTTTAAGTAGAGCTTAACATGATCATATAAAAACATGTATCATATATCAAAGTCAAAACAAGTTTGTAGAATAATTAAGTAGTTTTAATTCAATGACATGGCATCTCAAACAATGACTAAAACGATCATAAAACCACAAAGAGATATCACCATGAAAAGTTAAAGCCTAACAATGAGGCAAAAGTTAAATCTAGATGAGCTATCAGTCTCATGTTCACACTCTATTGCTTCACATTCAAATGTTATGCATGTGGCATGCTTGTAGCATGCTTCTTTTCAAAGTGGCATGTTTGAAGCATACTTCTTTTCATTGGTGGCATGCTTGAAGCATACTTCTTTTCATTTGAGCACTTTTGTGTGCCCCCTTTTTTTAATACATAGACATGTATGGCACGCTTGATGATGAACCCGAAGGTCCTACTGTTGGCCCGATCTTTCGATGAGACGATAAGTTCGGTAGTCGTTGCTCAACTCTCACGATCCTAGCTACGAACACGCAAGGCTCGAAACCACGCAAATCGCTGAACTAATTGACAAGTCGTTATCAACCGTGCACGAATACCCGGATGACTTGACCACGAAGGTCGATTCCTGCATACACCGAAGAAGCACGCAAGAACAAGATAAAGCAATCTGAAATTGCAAATATGGATTGAAATATTGAATTGAATTGGGGTTTTGAATAAGGATCTTAATTGGGTGGTCTAGTCGACACACGCAAAAGATACAAGTTGCAACGAAGGCAAACTAAACATAAACAAAATCCAAGGAAACTAGGGGGTGCGGCCTCCTTAAATAGGGGATGAGGAGCCACAAATCTAAAAGAACTAAAGGGGTGGGACTAAATCGTGGTGTACTGTTCATGTGAACAGTAAATGCCCCCAGGTGGGCCGCCGGCACATGGGCCAAGTTGAGTACGATTACAAAGCCCAAGTTGGCCCAAACAGGTAATATGACATCTTCCTTTGATGATTTCGGTCAGTACATAAGGAATTTGGAGGTGAGGCTAGATCCGTTGGAAACAGGACGAAATAAGCTTTCCATCAAGTACTTGTGGACCTCCAACGGACTCCGTATGTGAAAGTTATGCACGTTTGAAGTCGGTGCTGTCAGGCTAATTCCGAACTGATCTGACCAAAACGCATCCGGCTTGAACTCTTGCTTGGCACATGCAGTAGCACCATAGTATGTAGACATAGTACCATAGTATGTAGACGTAGCACCATGGCATGTAGACGTAGCTCGATCCAATTGAATAATATGGTATTGCATTAGCCGAAAGTCCTATTGGAGAAGATGTTGTTGAAGTAGAGGATGCTGTGCAGCTGGTCGAAGCAGTGGTTGCATCCTTAGGTTTGATGTCCTCATCATCCTCCCTTTCTTGAATTTGAGTTGTCCTCGACTCAATCGTTGTCTCGAAATCATCACTTTCCTGCAAAAAGTTAGTAGCAACAGGAGACAAAGAAACATGCATATCTTCTAAAGGACACAAAGTTTCTTTGCAAACCATAGTAGAGCATTTAGATTGATGGTGTTCCAAGTCAATGCAAGCAGATTTTGTAGCTAACATAACAGGTGCTTTCAATTTAATTTTATTTGGAGCTATAGTCTTATGATCATCTTTTGTGTTCTCCTTACTTGTTCTCTCAGTTCTTTCTAATTCATCCTTTAATATGGCAGCAGGAGACATTGGAAGCAAAGTGATTTTCTTTTCTTTATATGTGAAAGTATAATTATTAGATCTACCATGATGTTCAGTATATCTATCATATTGCCATGGTCTACCTAATAATAATGAGCATGCTTGCATAGGTACGACATCGCAATCAACATAATCATGATATGATCCAATAGAAAAATGTACGCGCACAAGTTTAGTCACCTTCAACTTACCACAAGAATTCAACTGTTGAATGTAGTAAGGATAAGGGTGTTGAGTTGTGGTCAAGCCAAGCTTCTCGACCATGTTGGTGCTAGCAAGATTGTTGCAACTTCCGCCATCAATGATGACTCTACATGAACGTTCCTTGATGACGAACTTGGATTGAAATAACGTGTGGCGTTGATTTTGTTCAGCAAGTTTCATTTGAGCACTTAGCACACACTGAACAACTAGGCTTTGGTACTTGTCAGATGTCTCATGGCCTAATTGTTCTTTCTCAGTTTCATCACCTACATTGTTAGTTGCAACCAACACATGTTCTTCCTCAATATCGCTAGCTGAAGTGTACTCACTATTGTCCTTGATAAGCAAAGCTTGCTGACTTGGGCAATCGTGCATGAAGTGCCCAAATCCTTTGCAACGGTGACATTGTACATCTCTGGATCGCCCTGTAGAAGCAACAGAAGAAACACTTTTTGTGGGGACTTGTACCTTTACTGATTTGCTTGCATCAGGGACATGTATAGGAGTTGAAGGAGCAGCAGGGGGTGCACGGCCAGAAGTGGAGGAGGATGCCATATGTTGTTGCAACATTGGCCAACCTGCAAAAGTTCCTCCAATATGGCCCCTAGAGCGAGATTATCTACCCTGCACTTCTCTTTTAGCTTTGCAAGCAAGATGGAATAAATTGGTGATATAATTATATTCTTTATAATCTAAAATGTCCTTAATTTCACGATTTAAACCTCCCAAAAATCTATCCATCTTAGCATCTTCAGTTTCTTCTAAACCACAATGCAATAAACCGGTTTGCAATTCTTGATAATAATCCTCTACAGAACTACTACCTTGTCTTAAGCGTTGCAATTTATTAAGCAAATCACGAGAATAATATGACGGCACAAATCTAGCTCGCATGGCTCTCTTCATAGCATCCCAAGTTCTACGTATATTTCGTTCATTACGGCACAATTCATCCCACCAAATAGAAGCAAAATCTGTGAACTCACTAGTAGCAACCCTAACCCTTTTATTGTCAAAAAATTCATGGCATGCAAATTTTTGGTCTACAACTAACTCCCATGTGAGATAAGCATCAGGATCATATTTACCAGCAAAAGGAGGCATAGTGAATTTAATTTACCAAGTGAATCATTATGGTCACGTACCTCACGTGGTGGATCTCTTCTCATACCTTGTTGGTTGAAGTGTCGTTGCCGATGATTACGATCATTGTTGGGAATGACACCACCATCGAACTCCGTATCAGCAACATATGGGTTCGCTTCATCTTCTACCTCATCGGCCCATGAGCGAGCAACGGATGGGTTACAGCGCGGTTGTGCAACGCCGACAGTAGTGGGGGCGGCAATAGGAGGTGGAGCTCTCTCTAGCTGCTCCACACGTGTAGCAATCACAGCGAGATCGTTATTAGTGCGATCTAGAACCCCCTCAATACGCTCCGAATGTTGATTCAGCAAGCGTGAAAAGCGATGCATAATGTCTTTCGTGTGAGGCGTGAGAGGTGCATCTTCCTCAATGTTGGGCCTGCTATTCTCTCCTTGTGACCATGAACCTGTCATTATTAGTATCAAAGCAAAGAACAAATCACAATGTATATATCCCTATGAACTACTAGGTTCTGGAGTTTCACAAGTCACTCACACTCAAGTTTATACCCAGTTCTTACATGTTCTTACCAATGCAGCAAGGAAGTGGTACAACCGGTGGCTGGTTCATGATACTCTCACTTGCGATCAGCCCAACGATTGCGAGGAGTGGCACCTGCTGAGTTAGTAGGAAGTGGAGCTCGGAAGGCAAGTATGTAGCAAAGGAGTAGCAATTGTTCAATTCAGTATGCAAAGTTGAAAAGCAGTTCAAAGTACTAGTCACAAGTGTTGGTCCTAGTCTAAACCAAGCCTAGCTAGAGCAACTCGTAAGAACGACTAGTAGTAACAACGGATAGCTAGCACAAGAACTATCAAGGCTAACAAGCAATGGAGGACTATGCCAAACTGAACAAGGAAAAAGTCAAGCAAAGAGGCAGCTCTGAATTTTTTTTCTTCTCTTTCTTTCTTTTTTTCTCTATCTTTCTCTTGTTTTGGTCTCTTCTCTGTCTTTTTTTTCTTCTCTTTCCCTTTTTACCCTTTTTATATACCTCAAAGAGCTACTGGAAACGAAACCAAAAAAAAAGGAAAAACACTTGGATCCTCACGCGAGCTCTTGCTCTGGGCGGCAACGGCTCTGATTGGCAGTCGTGGTGGTGGCGGCACGAGGGAGCTTGAGGCGGCGGCGCGCGCGACGGCGGCGGAGCTGCGGAGGCGGCGCGAGCCGATGGAGCCACTGCTGGCGGCGCGGGATCGGCGGAGCAGCTGTGGCGGCGATGGCGGATTCAAGTGGCAGCGGTGGCCCGAGAGGTGGCAGGGCAAGTCTCGGCGGTGGCCCGAGTGGATCTACTTGCGCGATGAAACCGATGCGAGCACGTGGCGTAGCGACGAGCAGCAGCAGCGGCTCGGGCTGCGGCGGCGGTGGTGGCGTCGCAAGGAGGTAGCCCGTGCGGTGGTGGCCTGGCGGGTCTGCTGTGTTGTTGCCTTCAGCTCGGTGGCTCCAATCGACGACGGACCGAGGCGATGCCGCGCTGACTTGACCGGCTGATGGCGGCGCACGGACGAGTGCACAGACTGAGGACTTGGCGAGCGGATGCAACACGCGGTCGAAGAATTCACCGGATGCGTGACGGGAGGCTGCGGATCACCGGGAGACTGTGCGACGGGAGACGGTGGCAGCAGATCAGATCTTTTTTTTGTAATGCTTCAAACCCTTTGTGGCCTGACAACGGCAGCCCTGATGAACCACCTGATGAACCCTAAGCTCCTGTCCTTTCTTTAAAGGCCACTGTGATGATCTTGATGTTTGTGGCAGGGAGGGAGAACAGGCTAAACGATTTGCAAGAGACCCTAAGCTAGACCAATCTAGACAGGAAACTAGCACAAAGACTCGACGATGCAACGAAAATCCAACAACGCAAACTAAAAAGAAAAAATTGCAAAGGCACAGATTGGTTTGGACGATGAACTAAACCTATATCTTTTTTTTATTTATTTTCGTGGCTATTTGGACTGTAGAAAAAAATTCTCACGGATGATTGTAGCTCTGATACCACCTGATGAACCCGAAGGTCCTAGTGTTGGCCTGATCTTTCGATGAGACGATAAGTTCGGTAGTCGTCGCTCAACTCTCACAATCCTGGCTACGAACACGCAAGGCTCGAAACCACGCAAATCGCTGAACTGATTGACAAGTCGTTATCAACCGTGCATGAATACCCGGATGACCTAACCACGAAGGTCGATTTCTTCATACACCGAAGAAGCACGCAACAACAAGATAAAGCAATCTGAAATTACAAATATGGATTGAAATATTGAATTGAATTGGGGTTTTGAATAAGGATCTTAATTGGGTGGTCTAGTCGACACACACAAAAGATACAAGTTGCAACGAAGGCAAACTAAACATAAACAAAATCCAAGGAAACTAGGGGGGTGCGGCCTCCTTAAATAGGGGATGAGGAGCCACAAATCTAAAAGAACTAAAGGGGTGGGACTAAATCGTGGTGTACTGTTTATGTGAACAGTAAACGCCCCCAAGTGGGCCGCCGGCATATGGGCCAAGTTGAGTACGATTACAAAGCCCAAGTTGGCCCAAACAGGTAATATGACATCTTCCTTTGATGATTACGGCCAGTACAGAAGGAATTTGGAGGTGAGGCCAGATCCGTTGGAAACAGAATGAAATAAGCTTTCCATCAAGTACTCGTGGACCTCCAACAGACTCTGTATGTGAAAGTTATGCATGTTTGAAGTCGGTGCTGTCAGGCTGATTCCGAACTGATCTGACCAAAACGTATCTGGCTTGAACTCTTGCTTGGCACATGCAGTAGCACCATGGCATGTAGACGTAGCGCCATCGCATGTAGACATAGCTCGATCCAATTGGATAATATGGTATTGCATTAGCCAAAAGTCCTATTGGAGAAGATGTTGTTGAAGTAGAGGATGCAGTGCAGCAGGTCGAAGCAGTGGTTGCATCCTTAGGTTTGATGTCCTCATCACTTGAAGCATACATCTTTTCAAATGTCTCTTTCTATATTTATTTATTTATTTTTATAATATGCCAAAATGAGTGAGCATCACAGGATTGTAATGAGAGACATATTTGCTTCTAATCCATGATTTAAAATAAGACTCACAAACAAGCTCATCCTTTTCGATGAACATCACAAGGTGATAACAATAATCAATCTAGTCAAAGTATTCAGCCATGTCATACTTTAGTTCTTATGTAGCAAATTAATTATAACCAGTAAAGATCAAAGCTACACAGTACATGAATACATATGATAAAGAAAGCTCTACAACTCATTTGATTTCATTGGCTTGGACTTGATGATCTGTTTGGCAAGACAAAGCTTCTAAACTTTTAAAACCCCAAACTCCCCCTCAAAATAAGGCCATTGGATGCAACAACTCAATTCACTTCGCAAAAGAACAAACCGAGCAGTATCAAGCAGTTTTGTGAAAATATCAGCAACTTGAGACTCTGTATCAATAAAATGCAAAGCAACATCTCCCTTTTCAACTTGATCTCTCAAAAAATGATACCGAATATCAATGTGTTTGGTTCTTGAATGTTGCACAGAATTTTTAGCAATACAAATAGTGCTAGTGTTATCACAGTAAAGTGGAACACTATCCAAATTTAAACCAAAATCCTTAAGAGTAGAAGTCATCCAAAGCAATTGAGAGCAACAAGAAGCGGCAGCAACATATTCGGCCTCAGTTGTGGAAACAGTAACAGACAATTGTTTTCTAGAAGCCCAAGACACTAGAGATGTGCCTAAGAAGTGACAAGTGCTAGAAGTGCTCTTCCTATCAATTCTACAACCCCCAAAATCAGCATCTGAGAAAACTCTAAGGGTAAGGAATGATGAAGAAGAATACCACAACCCAAATTCCAAAGTTGACTGAATATACCTGATGATTCGTTTAACTGCTTGACGATGTGAAGCACATGGGGAAGCTTGAAAATGAGCACATAGACATACAATAAAGTGGATGTCTGGCCTTGAAGCAGTGAGATACAGAAGTGAACCAATCATGCTTCTGTACTCTTTTTGATCAATAGACTCTCCATCCTCATTAGGTTCTAACACAGTTGTGGATCCCATTGGTGTGGAGACTGGTTTGCTTGTCCCCATGTCAAAGCGACGAAGGAGATCCTTGGTGTATTTGGTTTGATGAACAAAAATACCCTGCTTTGATTACTTGATCTGAAAACCTAGAAAGAACGTGAGTTCTCCCATCATGCTCATCTCAAATTCCCTGCTCATAGTATCTGAAAACTTGGAAACAAGAGCATGAGAGGAACCACCAAAGATGATATCATCCACATAAATCTGATAAAGTAAAAGATCACTACCATGCTTGAGTGTAAACAAAGTTTTATCTACCTTGCCCATTTGAAAGTCATTACTCAACAAATAAGATTTAAGCCTATCATACCATGCTCTTGGAGCTTGCTTTAAACCATATGAAGCTTTGGACAGTTTGTAGACATGATCAGGAAATTTTGGATTTTCAAACTCAGGCGGTTGTCTTACTTAGATCTCTTCCTCAATATAGCCATTAAGGAAGGCACTCTTAACATCCATTTGATACAACCTGAAATCTTTAGAAGCAGCAAAAGCTAAAAGAATTCAAATGGCTTCTAAACGAGCAACAGGTGCAAAAGTTTCACCAAAATCAAGACCTTCCACCTGGGTAAAACCCTGAGCCACAAGTCTTGCCTTATTCCGAACAACAACACCATCCTCACTTTGCTTATTCTTAAAAACCCATTTAGTTCCAATAACATTATGACCAAGAGGAGGTGGGACTAAGGACCAGACTTTGTTGCGCTCAAAATTTTCTAATTCCTCATGCATGGCATTAATCCATGACTCATCAGATAAAGCATGATTTATATCTTGGGGTTCAAAAGAGGATACAAAAGCAGCATGAGCATATGAGGTATTCGAGTTATACCTATTGCGAAGAACTCTCTCATCTAACTCACCAATCATTTGTTCAGGAGGATGACGTCGTTGAATATGCCAAGGAGCCTATGAATTCGTTGGTGACAAAGGTGTAGCCGTAGTGGCCTCTACCTCATTTGAGGTAGGAGTAGAGCCACTAGGTGTAGTCTGTAGTGTGAATCGGGTTTAACCTCTCATTGTCGTCTGAGTCATAGAAGATGTCTTCGGGTGCATCATTTTCCTGTATTCTTGCATTGTCGGTTCTAATACCCGGACTAGCCTCATCAAAGGTGACCTCGCAGGTCTCAGCAATTTTTTTAGTGTCCAAATTGAGTACACGATAACCTCGAGTGTGAGCCGGATAACCAAGAAAAATATCATCTGAGGATCTAGATTCAAATTTATCAATATTTTCATGTTTAAGAATAAAACACAAACACCCAAACACCCTCAAATGAGATATCTTAGGAGTATGACCAAAGCAAAGTTCATAAGAGGTCTTATGCAATTTAGCAAGCAAAAATACTCTATTAGAAATATAGCAAGCAGTAGAGATAGCTTCAGACCAATACTTTATGGGTGTAGCATGTTCATTCAACATTGTTCTTGCCATCTCAACCAAGGTTCTATTCTTATGCTCTACAATACCATTCTGTTGAGGCACATGAGCTAAAGAGAATTGATGATCTAAACCTTTTTCAGTACAAAAAGAAGCAAATAATATGTTCTTGAATTCAGTTCCATTATCACTTCTAATTGCTCTAAGTGCTCTTGGGAGTTGAGTGGCAAGCCTAAGGACAAGCTCTTTGAAGTGATTAAAAACTTCATCCTTAGATGCCATGAGAAAGACCGAAGAGTATCTAGAGTAATCATCAACAATAACAAGAACATACCATTTACCTCCAACTGACTGAACAATATTTTGATGCTTGAGCCTCCTAAGGTTCTGGAACTCTTTCTGAAATTCACTATCATCAACTGCCATGTTACTAAACACTTTCACAGCAATCTCTTCCCCATTTTCATGCACACCCTGTTCAACATCTCTTATTAATTACCAACATTGTCTTTTGTGTTATGGTGATGATATAATAGAACTGGGGAAACTCTTCCTGCCTACCGGTAGCATGACAAGTCATCTTAGGACCGGGATCCCTGGGTTTGGAGAGGTTTCACCAAGACCCTATTAGTAATCTTTGTGCATATGGTATATCTAGATTTTACGTAGAGTTTGTTTACGTAGTCCTACATTATTTAGACAATATTTATTATGGATTCTAAATGTGTGTGATATCCTTTCATGATACGTAGAATTCTTTCCGGATACGAATAGTAGCACCTGTGTATGGCATGAGTAGCATGAAACGCCACATTCGGCAACGACACTTCACTTAATTACAGGGTATAAACGAAGCATGGTATTGATCATACCTTGTAAACTTCTCCGAACGCACCACTGCCAAGCTTTCGCTCCTCAGCGAAACAATCTGTAAGCTTTTGTAACAATTTGTAGGTTAGCTTCATTGGCTCCGCACTTGTATGCTGTAAATTCTCCCCCATGCTTTTCTTTCTGGTGCAAAGATCCTTTTGCGTAACAGCAAGTATATAAATATTATTTTACATAGAAATAAAAAGCCTAAGAAAAAGTAGTTAAGAGCGACTTGTAACATTCTTGTCCTCTGCCACTCGACCTCTCTAGCTTTTGTAACTATGGATGCAAAAAATTAATTAGCTAGCAATATATTCTTCTATCATGTTGATCTCTATTCCCCACCATTATTTTTGCTCCAGTAGTTTGTTTCACAACTACTGGCCTGCTGGCCTGTTAAGACTAGCACTCCACTTTCTATCAAGCAATTATCATTGTAGAGTAACTGAGTAATGCGATGACATGACGTGACTCCACCTTCTTGGTTGGATTTACGCCATACCTGGGGCGGATTGACCTGACAATGAAGGATGCTGGGGTCTTGCATCTTTAGAAGAAAAGCGATTTCGTCCTGCACTCCTGCCTCGACCTTGGGGGCCATCGCCGGCAGGTACGCGCTCCATCGAGTCCAGTGTCAGAACTGCATTCTCAGATGCTTATTGCCGAGAGACAGAGAGCAGCAGCTCTGAAGTGTTGAGGATGTAGTGCCTGGAGTTAATGAGAATGGACGAATCAGATGCAAAGATACCCCTTTGAGCAGCCCAGATCAACGGCCGACTTAGCTCTGTATTTACTATTTCTGTAATCAGTTTTCTTACAGCTGCAGTGTAAGGGTTAAAACCCAGTTTTGGTTAATTGCTGAACTTTACTTTTACAGCTCTTTACTTACTGCTTGTAAGACTATATAAGCAGAGTTAATCAATGAAAATGGCATCGAAACATTATGCCAAACCTTAGTCTTACTTTAGATTAGCATTAGCATATACACTTTCCCCTCCCTGCTCGTTTCTTCTAAACCAAAGCTGAAAGCAACCCAGGTTCCGTGAGGGAATCTGACCAGAAACCACTGAATACATTCCAGACCAGTGAGGGGATCTGACAAAGGTATCAGAGCGCGGCTCATCCTCGGCGGCGATTCAGTCTAAAGCAACTAGGTTGGTGATTCCGGTCACCGTAAAATCCCTGGTATTCTCAGATCCAATCGGCGGCCGAAATCGAGAACAAGGAAGATTTTGGATCTGTTCTTCGTCAAGCTGCAGTGGTCCAGTTTTGGATCTTCCAAAAAGAGGATGACGAAGCCAGTGACCAGATCTGAAAGCGAGGCATCCGAATTGATTGCGGTAAGGCAAGAAACCATGGAGGCCAAAAGCAAAGTAGAATCTCTGCAACAACAACTGGGCGAGTTACAAACTCAGGTCACGGGTATGCAGTCACAAATGAATAGGATTGAATCGCTATTGCAAGGTATGTCTGTAGCCCAGCTTCAATCTGCCGAAAGACCACCTGGGTTTGGTGAACCTGCTATTGCAAAAACCCCAGTAGACCCGACCAGGTTTCAGGAACTTGAGTTAGAAACTATGAGAAGAAGTAAGGTTCGGAATCCTCCATTCCTCAATAGCACCCAAGGGGTAAATTTCAATGGCAACTATGAAGGGAATCATCATCAAACTCCAACGGGGCAGTCTGCAGCACCTCAGAACTGGGGACAGAACACCTCACCTCCCCTAACGCCAGCTTCACCCACCTTGAACAACAGGAATTTTACTCCAGATGCTTGCTATGGCAGATCTTGGAATCCAGATCCAGGTACTGAAAGAGCTAATTGTTTTTACAAGTCAATTACTAGAGGCCCTAATATAGAATTCCCTAGATTTGATGGAACTCAACCTCTGGAGTGGATTAGGCAAATAGAGATTTATTTTGCAATGGCTAGTGTCCCTGAGGAAGCAAAGTTTGAATTAGCTCAGATGTACATGACTGGGAGGGCTGATAATTGGATTAGGAGCAATGGGCTGTTATGGAATCCACCTCCCTGGCCAATCTTCTGTAGGATGGTCTGCGATCGTTTTGCTCAGTACAGCTGCTATGAAGTGCTAGAAAATTTTCATTCATTGAAGCAATACAATCTCAGCATTTCAGACTATATTGACCGGTTTGAAGAGTTGATGGCAGCATATAAAACTGAGAACCCTTCACAGCAGGAAGCTTTCTTTGTTAAATGTTTTATTAATGGTCTGAGACAAGACATCAAACATTATCTGAAACCACTGAAACCCCAGGTTTTGTGTGAGGCATATTGGATGGCTAAGGACATGGAGAAGGGGGCTGGAGCCGTGGCTAGAAGGGGAATGTCCAGCTCAGTGGTTAATACTCAAAAGGGTGGGTATAATGCCAACTTAGCTAAGAACAAGGCCCAATCTGTGCAGAATTTTCAGAAGAAAGAAGTGGGTAGTAAGCCTAACCCTCCATTTATACCAGGAATTTGTAGGTATTGTGGTGACAAATGGTTCCTTGGCCACAAATGCAAACAATTTCGAATGTAAATTTGATGGTTTGAATCCCAGGAGAGTATCTGACCTAATCTTGAAGTGAAGATGAACAATGAGGAGGCTAATGAGTGTACTGAGGAAGAAAAGGAACCTCAAGAGCAGTTGATGCACATGCATGTTTCATCTCAAGCAATTCAAGGCTATTCTGGAATCTCTACCTATACATTGGAAGTCATAATAGGGGGAAGAAGAGGAATAGCACTTGTAGACAGTGGTAGCACTCACACCTTCATGGACTTGAGGTTTGCCTCTAAAACAAGTTGCAAGATCATGTGCAATAACTTGATGAGAGTCACAGTGGCCGGTGGGGGCACTATTTTAACCGGGTGTCATGTACCCAACGTGGGATATAGCATCAATGGACAGGCTTTTTGCAACTCATTCCAGATCCTCACTTTAAGAAACTATGACATTGTTTTGGGATGCGATTGGTTATACCAACACAGTCCAATCTGCCTTGATTTGAAGACAAGAAGGTTAACAATCATGAAAGAAGGGAAATGGTCTATAGTTATGGAGGATAAGTCCCTATCCAAATCAGCGAAGATACTAAATTCCAGAGATCTGAACAAGATCACAGAAAAGGGAATAATGGGTTATGTTATTGAGCTGCAGGCACCAAAAGAAGAAGAAAAGAACAACATGGTGAGTCCGAAGTTCCGGAGTTTGATTCATGAGTATGTAGATGTTTTTGAGAAACCACAAGGTTTACCTCCTGAGAGAGGGTGTGATCACACTATTCCTATTAAAGATGGATCAGTACCTCCTAATGTCAGACCTTATCGAGTTCCTCATCAGAAAAAGAATGAAATGGAGCAGCAGATTCAAAACTTATTAGAATCATCAATCATCAGACCGAGTACAAGTCCTTATGCATCTCCTGCCATTCTTGTCAAAAAGAAGGATGGGTCATGGAGACTTTGTATCGATTACAGGAAGTTGAATGCACAAACTATTAAGAACAAGTATCCCATTCCAGTGATTGAGGATGTGCTAGATGAACTCTTTGATGCTAAGGTATTCAGTAAGTTGGATTTGAGATCTGGATATCACCAGATAAGGATGAACAAAGAAGACATTTGTAAAACTGCATTCAGCACCTATTTGGGCCATTACGAGTATCTAGTAATGCCCTTTGGACTTACTAATGCGCCTGCTACTTTCCAATGTCTTATGAACAGCATCTTTGCCCAATATTTGAGGAAGTTCATTTTAGTCTTCTTTGATGACATCCTTATTTATAGCAAGAGTGATGAAGAGCACAAAGAACATTTGATTATTGTGCTGGGGTTGTTGAGGCAACATCAACTTTTTGCCAAATTCAGCAAATGTGTATTTGCAGTCTCCCAAGTGACTTATTTGGGCCATGTGATTTCAGGTGAAGGGGTAGCTACAGACCCTGAGAAAATCAGTACCATTGTTAATTGGCCAAAACCAAAGGATATATCACAGCTGAGGAGCTTCCTAGGTATGACTGGATATTATAGAAGGTTCATCAAGAATTATGGTGTCATTTGTAGACCCTTATATGATATGTTGAAGAAAGGAGGATTTGATTGGAAGAATTCTCAGGATGAAGCCTTTGTACAGTTGAAGCTTGCTCTTACTACCACACCTGTTTTGGCACTTCCAGATTTCTCTGAAGTCTTCACTCTTGAAACTGATGCAAGTGGATTGGGAATTGGTGCTGTCTTAATGCAGCGAGGGAGACCTTTGGCTTATTTCAGTAAGACCTTAGGGGTTAGAGCTGCTGCTATGTCCACTTATGATCGAGAAGCCCTAGCAACCATAGAATCATTAAAGAGGTGGAGACACTATTTCTTGGGAACTCAATTGATAATTAAGACTGACCAGCAAAGTTTGAAATTCATGACAGAACAAAAGGTTGCTGAGGGTATTCAACACAAATTAATGTTGAGGTTATTGGAGTTTGATGGGTATTCAACACAAATTAATGTTGAGGTTATTGGAGTTTGATTATATCATTGAATATAAAAAGGGTAAGGAGAATAAGGTGGCAGACGCATTGTCAAGGAGAGGTACTAGTGCTATGGCCATCTCCATTGTCGTACCTTCTTGAATAGAAGCTGTAACGAATAGTTATCAAAATGATACACACTGTAAGGAGTTAATGGAACAATTGACACTAGCTCCAAATACAGATTCAGGATATACCTTAAAGTCTGGAGTTTTGAGATATAAAGGGAGAATTTATGTGGGTAAGGACTTTGAATTGAGGCTAAACATTATTCATTCACTTCACATGTCTGCAATAGGAGGACATTCAGGAAGAGTGGCTACATATCAAAGAGTGAAACAATTGTTCTATTGGCCGGGAATGAAGAAGGAGGTACATACTGTGGTGAAAGAATGCGTAGTGTGTCAAAGATCCAAGTCTGAACACTGTCATTATCCTGGTTTATTGGAACCATTACCTATTCCCGATATGGCCTGGACACATATCTCTATGGATTTCATAGAAGGCCTACCAAACTCAAAGGGAAAGGAGGTAATTTTTGTTGTGGTTGATAGATTCACAAAGTATGCCCATTTTGTTCCACTATCTCACCCTTACTCAGTACAATCAGTAGCACAGGCATTTATTGATAACATCTTTAAATTGCATGGATTCCCTATAGCTATTGTATTTGATAGAGATAGAATATTCACTAGTAAATTTTGGCAAGAGTTGTTCAAATCCCTGAAAGTGCAACTCAGATTTAGTACTGCATACCACCCACAAACAGATGGGCAAACAGAGAGGGTGAATCAGTGTGTTGAGTCATATTTGAGATGTATGGTAATGCAAGAACCTAAGAAATGGGCAAGTTGGTTACCTCTAGCAGAATGGTGGTATAATACAACATTCCATACAGCTCTCAAAGTATCTCCATTCCAAGCATTATATGGTTTTCCTCCCCCGTTGATTAATGAGGTGGCTGTTCCGGGTCCTGAAGATAAGGATGCTAGGGATTTCTTAGAAGAGAAGCAAGTTATGTTGAAGAGATTTAAAGAAAATCTAGCTCAAGCTCAAATGAGAATGAAGAAGTATGCTGATTTGAATCGAAGTGAAAGACAATTGGCAGTGGGGGATATGGTATACTTGAAGATGCAACCATACCGGACTACTGCATTTGGTCTTAAACAAGCCTTGAAGCTTACTAGAAGATTTTATGGGCCATTTCGAGTAATGCAGCGAGTAGGCAAGGTGGCCTATCGATTACAACTGCCTGAAGGGGTTGGTATACACCCGGTATTCCACATTAGCCAGCTCAAACAGCATTGTGGAAAGAATGCAATCCCAAGTCCAGATCTGCCCTTAGTTGGAAAGGATGGTAAGATCAAAACTGAGCCGATCATGGTCCTTGAAACTCGGGCGATGCCTAGAAACAATGATTTGGTCACTCAATGGTTGGTGCAATGGGAAAATCTACCTCCTGAAGATGCTTCTTGGGAGGATGCTAATTTCATCAAAGGTACATTCCCTGAGTTTTATTCTCGAACTATTCGTTTCTGGTTTCCGGATAGCAACACTTGAGGACAAGTGTGCTGCCAAGGGGGAGCAATTGTCAGAACTGCATTCTCAGATGCTTATTGCCGAGAGACAGAGAGCAGCAGCTCTGAAGTGTTGAGGATGTAGTGCCTGGAGTTAATGAGAATGGACGAATCAGATGCAAAGATACCCCTTTGAGCAGCCCAGATCAATGGCCGACTTAGCTCTGTATTTACTATTTCTGTAATCAGTTTTCTTACAGCTGCAGTGTAAGGGTTAAAACCCAGTTTTGGTTAATTGCTGAACTTTACTTTTACAGCTCTTTACTTACTGCTTGTAAGACTATATAAGCAGAGTTAATCAATGAAAATGGCATCGAAACATTATGTCAAATCTTAGTCTTACTTTAGATTAGCATTAGCATATACACTTTTCCCTCCCTGCTCGGTTCTTCTGAACCAAAGCTGAAAGCAACCCAGGTTCCGTGTGGGAATCTGACCAGAAACCACTGAATACATTCCAGACCAGTGAGGGGATCTGACATCCAGCCTTCCCCTTCGCGTCACCTGTCGCCTGCAACCTCGCCATTTGCTTGTTCTACCGCGTCCGTTGGACAAACCGCCGGAGTCGCCGCTGCAAATCAGCAATCGAGCCAATAGAGATACGGATCGATTCATTCCGTTTTGTTCTGGCGGCAGCGGTGGAATCTAAGTAATAAATACCATATTATTATGAAGGGAAGGGTAGATAAGGAAAGAATGGTGAGAAGTTGTAGGGAAACCGTAGAATGACATGGAGTATGTGTTTCACGGTCTCCCAAGAGTCATGATCTTTTAATATTTTTTTCTCACCAATAAATAAAACTGCCCTAGGTGCGTACTGGGTCGAAGCATTAAAGGTGCCCTTATTGGGGAATAACAGTGCCATGTCCACACCTTATTGCAGGCTGTACTGTCTAAAAAATATGTTGAAAAAATCTATACATCCATCCATTGCAATATTGAAAGGATGTTAAAAATTGCAAACAAATTCACTGATGGAAAGAAATTACTTACCACGATAATAAATAAATAAAAGAAAAATATGTACGGTTTATTTGCTGAATCTATATTATAATGGTTCAGAGCTATTGTAGTTGAATAAGAAATACAACTATTTTTTCAGTCACAGGCAATAGAGTTGTATAATAAATTCAACTCTATTTTTAAATATATAAATACTATAATATGATTTTTTTTTTTAACTAAAGGCGTGAGCTATTGATCGGTTGATAGAAAGAGATGAAGTTTACAACGCCAGACTAGGCAATAGCTAGGCTGGTCTATTGGATGCCTGTTGCCACCAGCTGAGGATGATGTCATAATTAAAAGGGGTAATTAGCTCAGTGACATCGTATTGGGACGTAATCGGAGGAACGACACTCCGTTCATGACGCACTAAAAAAAACATCGCGAACACGAAAAATTATGCTGAATGATATCGCCGTCAGTTACTTCTGTTTGCATAATTTTTTAAATATAGAAACTGAGCTCAAACAATTATCAAATTTTTTGTGGAGTCTCCTGATACAGTTTAATTGGCTGTATTTTTTTTCAAAATTTTATACGTTTTGATTTTGTCTCTAAAATTTATTTAAGTATATTTTTTGTACAAATTTTCTAATATATAAAATGAGGTCCAAACATTATGAATTTTTTAAATTTTAAAATTACACAATCAAGTCCACTGTGTAAGGAGCTTGAAAAAAATCATAATGTTTGGACCTTATTTTCTATATTAGAAAATTTGTACAAATAATATACTTAAATGGATTTTGGAGACAAAATCAGAACATATAAAATTTTGAAAAAAATACATAGGCAATTAAACTGTGTCGGAGGCTCCACAAAAAATTTGATTATTTGTGGAGCTAAGTTTCTATATTTAAAAAAAATCTGCAAACGAAAGTAACTAACGGCGATGTTATTCGGCATAATTTTTTGTGTTCACGATGTTATTTTCCAGTTTGTCACGAACAGAGTGTCGTTTCTCCGATAACGTCCCAAGCGATGTCACTGAGCTAATTTTCCCTAATTAAAAGGGTGCACCTGGATGCACTCCCCTCAATCCTCAAAGCTATGCTCGGCTTCTCAGCAAGAGCCAAAAGAAGCCCAGACTTCACCGCACGCTGACCGGGAATAGTATGGCCAACACACAAAGAGAGCGTGAAGGCGCACTCCTCTGAAAGGTCAAAGTCTCACCAGATGGAGTCTGCAAAGTGATGGTCCTACAGAAACAAGATATCACGGCTCGTATGAGTGCAACCAATCCATGCCCAAGATGACATCGAAAGGCTCCAACTGAATAACCATCAGATTCGCTTTGAACTTCTCCCTATCGATAACAATAGAGCACCCAAGACAAACAGTGGAGCTCGCAATAATACCCCTAGGAGAACTGACCAACACCGACTGAGAAATCCACTGCACACTCAAGTTCGCTATCCTAGCAAACGCCGTCGAGACAAACGAATTGGTAGCCCCTGAATCAAGAAGGACTAAAGCATCAAACGAATCCACAAGCAAAGTACCTATTACCACATCAGAACAACCCGCGAACTCTGCGGTAGGCATGGTGTACACCTCAGGTGGGGCCATGGCAAAGGAAGATGGCGCCGGGGAGGCGGAAGCCCCGACACTCTGCCGTGGAGGTACAGGTAAAGCAGTGAAGCAGCAATTTAAAGCGGTGCAAGAGGTGGCGGTTGCCAGTAGTACCCCGTCGGAGACGCCCAAACTGAAGGAAGCGACGGCGCAGAAGGGGCAGCCTTCATCTAGATAGACCCACGTGCAGGTCCTACTGAAGAAGAAGCGAGCACAGGCTCCCACTTGATCACACTAGCGGGGTTCTAGTGACACAGTCGCTCCTTGTGACCTGGTCGGCCACACTGACGGCAAACTTCCGTCCAAGGACACTCAGCAGCGTGGTGACCATCACCACACTTAAAGCAAAGCATTCCCTGCCCTGGGATAGGACGAAGAGCTGGAGTACCTACAAAAGGACAAGGCATCGAAGAAGGAACCGACCTTGACTGCTTAAACATGGAGAACTGCGAAGACTGTGGTCCTCCCTTGAACCTCTTAAAAGCAGGCCACTGAAAAGACCCACTTTCCTCACCGAGCTCCTCTTCTGGTCACCACCAGAAGCAACAAGTCCACCAGAGGCCAGCTACCCCTTAGTGAGTTGCATCTCCAACTCCATGCCCCTGGCTTGCTTCACAACAGACCTGAAGTCACGGAGTGGAGTAGCTCCCAACACGTGCCGGTACTCAGGATTGAGATCCCGACGGAACCTCTTGGCCTTTTGCCGATCATCATTCGCCACTAACGGGACGAAACAAATCAAGTTATTGAACTCAGCCTCATACTCAGCAACGGACAGCTTCAACAAAGGTCGTCAAGGCAACCTCCATCTTCTCAACGAAGGAATAGGGATAGAATTTTGCCTTGAACTGGTCAACAAAGTCCTCCCAAGAAACTGGACCCTGAGCGGCGGTCCTCGACGTCAAAACGTTGTCCTACCAGATGTCCGCTTGCCCTTTCAACTGAAAGGCTACAAAACGGACCCGCTGATGTCAAGACATCTCTAAGGCTCCAAACTGCTTCTCCATGTAGCGCAACCAGTCCACTGCTTGGACCGATGTGTCCAACCTGTCAAATGGATCCAATCTCAACCCCATCCACTCTCGAAGCGTCATCTGCACCTCGAGTGTGGGTGAAGGGGCAACAGGAGTAGCAATAGATGCCGCAGCAACAGGAGCTACCGACGCCTATTGACGGAGAGCGCGATTCTCTCCCACCGACTCTCTCAGCAAAGTAGAGGTCTCATCCTAGCCCCCAACCGGAGGTGGGTCAACAGTAACCCCCTCCTTAGCAGTATCGTTTCCCTCAGCTACTGACTCGACTACCACAGGCGGTGGCTCCATAGGGCCACGGCCCGCAGCCACGGCCTCCACCACGGCCTCCACGACCGCGGCCACCACGACCACGTCCTCTAGCTCTCAGCATAGCTATCAACCACAATCAACAACACATAGTAAGTTCAAGGAACCAATATCAACTCATACATTATTATAACAACATATCGAAAGTGTAAGAGCAATACTCGTCTCATTCCCATCCTACTGTGCACTAGTGTGTTAAATTTTAAGTTAATTAACCATTAGCAAATTTTAGTTAATTTTACTAGTCCTAAAATAAATTTTAGCAATTTTAGGTTACCTAAGTTGTTAATCTATTCACAACAGATCTAAAGTCTGCTCTGATACCAACTATAACACCCCGGCCCAACACTGAGGCTAGAATGCCACGAAACTACCCTAACTACACGTTTTAACAACAATTAACAATAAATTTCAGCAAGCAATTCCATACGAACACCCGTCCACGGGTCACAAAAAGTATAGATACCGACAAGGCAAGCACAGATATTTAAACCCTAGATAGTAAGTAGGATAACAATTCAAGCATTGAGTAACACCAGTCCAAAAGAGGCTACCGAATGAAAAACAAGTTCAAAGCAATCATCTAGAGTTATTCAATGTCTATCATAGCCTAAAAGGTTAAATAATCATACTAAGGTAAAGCTTCTTCATGACAATGATCAAATGATCTAGTGTATGCCGTGTTCCAAGTGCTATCCCCTCCCAAGAAGCGTTGTCAACGATCACCTAAAATAACAATAAAGCAAGGTTGAGTCCACGACTCAGCAAGTACAATAATAAACAATGAATAATATTTAAACATCAGTACACAATATCATCATTAACAACAACTGTTCACTTTTCTTCATTCTCATGCTCAAGCATGCAATTCTCTTTCTTTATTCTCATACACATTCACCAATTACTTTTTATTCAATGCATCTCTACACTACATGTTTACATGCACTTCTTTTGCGTATACCGGTATAGTATGAGTGTTCACCCGTCGATGATACACTCTCAAGCCCGTCCTCCTCCAGGATTGGGGACCTCCTCCACTCCCGTGGAGTTATGATCAACATGATCATCTTCTCATATGCAATGATGTATATGAATGCACAAGTAATCATAGGTTCATCATTACTAATCATCAACCATGAATCCCATATCCATCAAAACCAAATAACTTATGACCATTCACATTACTTGCATTTAGATAAAGCAAAAGCATGACAATATAATGGTAATAAATGGTAAATCATACACTGTTCAACAGCTGAACACCGTCTACCATGCACTTGCTTGTTTACCCTTGTGACGCCAGATAGCGATGCAACGGTAATGCACAAGAGGCGACACTCCCTGGATAACAATTCAAAACACATATAAAAAATCATACATTACAGCACCGACACTTTATTCTAACCGTCCTCGCACGTCTATGCCAAACCTACTCTTTTTAACCTAAAACTACCGGACGCACTACCCACTGTCCCAGTAGTGAAACAGCCCTATCTTACTCATCTGAGCTCCAAATTCGACCATCCAAGACTTTTTGGAATCTTCACGAAACAACCTACATTTTCTTAGTTATGAAGAAACTCTGATTCTACCGTTTTCTAACCCGTTTCTTTACCCGAAGACCGTTCCAGATTCTGTCAGGACAGTCCATTTCACAAATTTATACCTTTAATTCTACAACCTGAACATATATGAATAATATGAGTTTTGAAAACTACACAAAATTTTCTACACTATTCAAGTTGACGCCTGTAACATCCCAAATACCTAAACAGGTGTGTGTTTCAAATGTAATTAAATGTGTAGAAATTAAAACTTTTTCTCACATCTTGAAAACCCCTAAACTCACGTATAATTCGTGTCCAAGAGTTGTGTTATCCAAAAACACCCAACTCTTGTTGACCAAAAGTCAAACTCATGTTTTATTTGTCACAAATCTTGTGCCAAACTTTTGGAAATAATTTTCCTTGGTCCTAGTATTGATGTAGGGCCTCCCTGAAAAATATCATAAGTTATAAAACTGGTTTGATAATTTTTGGAGGTAAAACAATTCCTTGAACAGCCTTCATGAATTTCTTGAGAAAAATGCATTGTATAAAAACCTCTAGGAATTTTATGTAAGGTTAATCTTAATGTCAGCAAGCTCCAGTTAAAATTTTATAAATTTTGGAGTTGAATTGCTATCCCAAACAATTACGCTAAGTCTCACCGTTAAAAATTAAAATTTAAAAGGGTGCCTTGTTCCTTGGGTGAACGCTTTGCAAAGTCTGGTCCAAATTTCAGCCCCATCAGACCTCCCCTCCACCCACTTGAGGTCGCAACCGTTGGATCAAGATCCAACAGTCACGACCTCCTCCCCAGCCAGCGCAGCTCAACTGACCTCCCTCTCCACCTTGATGATGTCGTAGCTGTTGGATTCCTATCTAACGGCCACGACCTCCTCCTCTCGACCAACTCATCAGACCTCCCTTCCCACCTGTGCGAGGTCAGGGCCGTTGGATCAACATCCAACCGCCACGACCTCCTCGGTTTATCTTGTGCACCAGACCTCCTCCGCGGTCAACACCGCAAGGACCTCCCCACCTCATCGAGGTCATAGCCGTTGGATCAAAGATCCATGGCCATGACCTCCCCTCGCTAATCAAGCCACCAGACCTCCTCTCCACCTTGTGGAGGTCGTAGCCGTTGGATTCAGATCCAAGGGCCACGACCTCCGCTGCCAACCATCGCAGCCAAGACCTCCCCCTCGCCTTGTGCGCGTCAGACCTCCCAAGACGTGAGGTCGTGAGTCGAAGATGAGAATCTCACGGCCATGACCTCCCTTGTGCGTTGCGCAGTCCTTGGACCTCCTGTCCCATTTTTCCTCGTGCGCATCCGCGTTAAGGAAATCGTGGGGCCACGACCTCCCCGTCCAAGATCGTGTGGCTGGGACCTCCTCCCAGTCACTTTAAACGTAACGGTTCAAAAATAACATCCGATGGCCACGACCTCCTCCTTCACTTAATCCAACGGTGGGCTTAAGGACCTGTTCTTCTCCTAGCTTGGGCTCGCGTGTGAGCCATGGCAGAGGGGAAGGTCAGCTCAAGTCTTGTCCAACGGCTCTGCTCTGGGCGCATTAAATGCATGTCAGCCCCCTTTCTGCCACCTTGGCCATCCTCTGACTACCTACTCTGTCCCCTCCATCTTGTCTACTCTATGGACCTCCCGTGGACCTCCCCTGGGCTAAGCTCACCATGAGCTTAACCCATGGTGCAGGACCTCTCCTGCCCTAGGTATAAAACCTCCTCGAGCTCCCTTTGGCTTCTTTTACACACCATAGAGCTTGGCCTTGCCTGTGCTTGGCCGAGCTTGTCCTCCACCAACCTCCCTTTTGGCTGCCTTTGTTGTAGTCCTTGGAGCTCCTCGGTGGCTTTGTTCCAGTGGCTCCCTCTTCAACCCCTTGCTCAATTGGTGCTTCCTAAACCTCCTGGAGTTAAAGCTAACACATGTTGGGTTGACATTTTCAGAGGAGGCTTAGCATTGGAGCTTGGAGCTTGGGCTTGGGGTAGTGGAGCTTCTCATCTTCCCCAACTCCGGTCATCACTTCCACGACCTCCTCAGCACCTTCACGACGTCCAGGTAACCTCCTGGTAGTCTTTAGTCTTTGAGCACATCTTGCCGATGAGCCGCTTGCGAGCTTTACTTCTTGATTTGGTCGTTTGGCCATGCTTGTCACATTTGTCCTCTCCGACTTGCCGGCGTTCAAAGCCGTCGCCGCCGTCGAGAGTGGGTCCACTGTGTGCGCAACACTATTGCGCACACAATGGTACCCTTGGTGGTCGCCGGCGAGGTCTGCATCGCCGGCATTGGCCATGTCTTTGCGGTGAACGTTTTGTCGGAAAGGATCATCCCATGCGGGCCGTTAAGACAATGATTTGGGCAGTAAATGCTCCCAATGATGGAGCATTTACTGCTGTCTTAGCGCCTGGACCTCCTTGTGTCTCGCGCGCGGACCTCCTCGTTGTCCCGCGCGCATTAACTCAATGTCCGTGCGCGTGCGTGCGTGCAAGCGTTAAGGCGTTGGATCTGGGCCGTCCAAGACCTCCTCCAAGGGATCTTGAACGTCCGGACCTCTCTTGCGCATCGTGGCCGTCCTGCATTCTCCACGGAGGTCTGTGGCGCAAGACCTCGCGTGGACCTCCTCGAGGTCATCTAGACCGTTTAGACCTCCTCGCTTCATCCCCACCGTTCGGACCTCCTCCGTGTTGTGGTCCGTTGGATGCACCATCAACGGCCACGACCTCCCCTCTGCTTTCATGCTGTTCTTTGGAGGACATGGACCGTTGGATCCAAGATCCACGGCCCATGACCTCTGGACCTCATGCGAGCGCGTGTGCGTTAACTCCTGGGAGATCTTGAGCCGTTAGATCTGAGATCTGTGGCTCATGTCCTCCCAGTCCCGATAGTTTTAGAAACCCGAAAACTCTTTATTTGCAAACTGAAAAGGTAATAACTTCAAAATTTCATATCTAATTCATTTTAAATCCAAAAAAGTGATTCAAATTTCTGCAGCTCTGTCTTGGACTAGACTTTAATATAAAAAATGATTATAAGTTGAGTTCAGCTCCAGAACATAGATTTGCCAATAGGTTTTAAAACTAACTTTAAATGTTACACATAAAATAATGTTTAACTTGTAAAATGCATAGGTAATGCTCTGTAGATTATTTTTGAGTGAATCCAACTTTGTTGGTTTCCTCTATTAATGGTATTTACTGTAAAATTAGTTTTGAACCTGTTACTGTTTTTAAAAGGAATACTTATGCATTTTAATTTTGTTCAAGTTCTTGTCTTTGAAAAATTGTAAAACATGCATAATAGCTCCAAATGAGATGAACTCAATTGTGTTATTCATCTCATGAGGTGCTGGTTTTACAGTAAAAATTTCAGTATCACCACCCTTCTAGAAAATGTTGCCAAATAATTAAATTAGTGAATAGTGGCAGTTTGGTATTTTTAGGGCTGAGCAGATTTGTTTTGCTCATAACTTTTGCATTGAGAATCCAAATCAATTGGTTCTTGTTTCTAAATTCCCTAAAAATCATCCTCTTACTGCTGTAGAAAATTCAGAGTATTTGGTCGTTCCTATCGATTCTTTTCGTCTTTTCGATTAGGTGTTGACGAGTGTGTTGATCCCGTGAGCGATCCTCAGCAAAATATTGAGCAAAACCAGCAAGGCAAGCAGTTTGATCATCTCCATACTGTCCCATTACTTTAAGGTCTAATATATTGTTTTACTTGTATGTATGCATTGCTACTTTGTGTTGAAATGTCGCTAGTTATCCTATAGATGCATAATCAGTAGGTAAATGTCCATTCTCTACTACTAAGCCTAGGATTACTTGCTGTGATGTGGAGTTCGTTGGATGAGCTCTCATCACTTAGTAGATCACGTTTTGATATGCTTAGCAATGCTTAGATAACGGTAGAAATGGGCGGTTGTCGACATTATGTCGATGACCTTGATCACACTAAAATTCTTATTCCTTTTTGTCCATCTTGTGCTTTGTCACTTTGTAAACAAATAAAACAAACATGAAAACAAATCTGTTATTGACTTGGGCACAATGGATGATGGTGTGATTTGTTGGGTGTGAAAGGAATGGTGCCCAAGTCCCCAAGGACCGAGTTACTTGCGCCAATCGATCCAAGCACTTATGCGTTTAACCACACGAGGGGATATGGGACCTCTCTTGGCTAAGTACTTTGGGAGGTGTTAGTTATGGGTCATTCTTGATGAAACCCTTTTATAAGAGGAAGAGCTCCTTGATTGCTTCGGTGGGCCGAGTCTCCTACTCTTTGGTGTGTAAAGACTTTTAACTAGCATCATTCATTGGAAATGCCTCGTAGGACTTAGCCGTGCCGGCATACCAAAGGAAGTGTGCTAAATAGCTTGGTGAAAAGACGGTCTGACGTGTGGGTACATTGGTACACCCCTGCAGGGTTAAAACTATTCGAATAGCCTCGTCCTAGGTTATGGACACGCTTGGTGATTTCCCGCAAGAACTAGACTACAACATTTAATTAAAACTTGATGGGTTGGTATGAATGGATGTTCATGCTATTGTTGTGGTGGCTATTGGGTTAGTCACTTCCAGGATTGTTGTTGTCTATCTATTGTTACTTGTCTCGTTGATCTTGCAAATTAAAATGAATTGCAAATCTGCTTTGGAAATTATTTAAATATTGCAAATGAAAACTTGATTTATGCTAAGATAAGTCCAAAGCCTCATCCACTAAATAAAGCTTGCATATAGTTAAACTATAGTTCTGTTATACTACATGTCAGTCTTGCGAGTACATTGTTTGTACTCATTTGCTTTGCTTAATAACCTTGTTGCAGAGGAGGTAGGGTCCAAAGGACTTTACTTTTGTGAGATGTGCGGCGGTTGGGAATCGAGCTAGGCGTCTTGGTTGGTTGCCTTGTGGGCTAAAGGCAAACCTTGTGGCTCCCTTTTGTTTATCGCCATCTTATGGCATGTTGCTTCCGCTGTGTTACCTTTATTGTTGTATTTGGCCGGTCGGCCCCTTTTGTAATAACTCTATAGGTTGTATGTCTTTTAATCTAGTTCGTGCTTTGGTTCTATGTCTTGAATGGAATTGATGCATGATTTTGTAAAGGGGTGTGTATACTGCATTCTGGGAAGTATACATATCTCGAAGACACGGATTATTATGTTTGTGATGCTAGGGTCAATGGTTGACTAAGTATTACAAGCTTAATAAACCAGGGTCCTCACAAAGTTGGTATCAAAGCCATACTGGCCATAGAAACCCTAGCTTGGTCGCCTTTAGGATATTTTGGAAAACTTATTTTCAAAGTATCAAAGAGTTTATGAAAGCTTAAGTAATTCTCAAGTTTTACTCCTTACCTATCTTAGCTTTCTTCTCTCATCTTACTCTAATTTGAGTTTTAAAAATTGTTTACCTCTCCTCCCTTCAAAGATAGTTGTTATCGTTTAAGTGGTTTTTGGGGGAACTTATGAGAGTTCTAAAATTGAAGTCTTGGCTGTCTTTTAGTGAAGAATGGAAGTGTTTGGAGCTGGATTTCGAATCTGGAATTTTAAGACAGCAAGCAAGCATTTTAGGGCAGCAAAGCTCAAGTTAGTGATTAAGGTAGAAAATGAGAGGTTAATTCAACTAAAACTTGAGGGAATGAAAGGGTAAGATGTGATACTAGTTAGCTAAGTATCTAACAATTATTTCGCTGGTTTAGCCTTGCTTTTGAGTAGAATTTGAGCTAAAATAGCTTGCTGAAATTTTGCCTTCTCAACCAATTACTCGTTCTTTCAATACGGGATAATTGCATAGAGAAGTTGAGCTTAATTCCTAAGTGATCCTTGCTGTTTTTAGAGTCTTTTTGAGGATTTAAAGTCCATTTACTTGCTGTTTTAGCTTTCGATTAGGGTGATATTCCATTCCCCTAGTCGTTGGCTTATTCGCTTTCGTTTAGATTTTGTTTTGCGGGTGTTAGTTGCTAACCTCTTTCCCCTTCAACAGATGGCGGTCAGATCAGTAGTGGCCAAGGCGAGCATTTGGTCCGGACGAGGAGCTTCCTCCTCCTCCAACCATGGCCGAGGTTCTTCTTCAGATAGAGCGCAACCGTGCTGATGACAGGAGAGTGCTACTGGACGTCATCGCGCGCAACACCTCAGCCCTTACCGGTGCTTCAGGATCCGGGCAAGGGAGTGGACATCAGTCTCGTGGGGGCCTCGCTGAGTTTCTTCGTACCCAGCCCCCCACCTTTTCCAGGTCTGAGGACCCACTCGATGCAGACGACTGGCTTCGTTTGGTAGAGCGGAAGCTCAGCATCGCGCAGTGCCAGGAGCACGAGAATGCACTGTTTGCATCGCACCAGCTGGAGGGTGCAGCTTTGTCATGGTGGGAGAGCTATCTCGCCATGCAGCCCGCAAACCACACCGTCACTTGGGAGGAGTTTCGTACTGCCTTCCGTCGTTCTCATATCCCTGCCGGCTTGATGAACATCAAGAAGCAGGAGTTTCTCGCCCTCAAGCAGGGGCGTAGCTCCGTCGTGGAGTATGTGTACGAGTTCAACCATCTGGCTCGTTATGCTCCCGAGGATGTGGCCACTGATATGGCCAAGCAAGCGAAGTTCAGGGGTGGCTTGTCCGAGGAGCTTAAGGACAAGCTATCCATCGTCGACTTCCCTGATTTCCAGACCTTGGTCGACAAGGCCATCGTCGCTGAGCATTCTGGTAGGGAGCTTATGGTTTCCCGCAAGCGCAAGTGGGAGTCCCACAAGTCATCCAGGGCCAGTTCTTCTCGCTCGGTCGGTCTCGGTATTATCATCGGGCTTGGTGCCTCGAGGTTGCCAAGACTCGCCCCTCGTCCTTCGCAGTCGTGCCCGATCCGTGCACTGCGAAGTCGATCCGATGGTCCCCGCAACCCAGCTTTCAACGTCGTTTGTTTCTTCTGCAACCAGAAGGGCCATTATGCAAATAATTGCCCTAAGAAGACTGGAGCAGCCCCTCGTCCTAATGGAGGACGTGGGCCAGGTGGTGGATCTTCTCAGGATCAGAAGATTATCCCCGTGGCCCAAAGGCGTGGCGGCGGTCGCGTCAACGCCATCTCTCGCCGAGGAGGCACAGGAGGCACTGGCGTCGTTTGGAGTGCGCTTCTTGTTAACTCCCATCCTGCTCTTGTTTTATTTGATTACGGAGCATCTCATTCTTTTGTATCTCACCTTTTGCTGATGTTAGTGATCTTTTGTTTGCTCCTCTGTTGGTCCCGTTGCTCATTCGCTCTCCGGCCTGGAGTTGAGGGTGAGTTTGAGTGCAGAGGATGTTCCTATCGAAATTGAGGGAGTAAGATTTTCAAAGAAATCTTACCCTCCTCAATGCAGCGAGCCTAGATGTGATTCTTGGCATGGATTGGTTGTTTCACACATGGGGAAAATCGATTGCCGAAGCTCATTTACCTTACAAGTCCATCCGGCGAGCGTTAAGCTTTTAGCCAAAGCCGCTCGAGCCCTCATCTCTTCACACTTGAAGCGGCCACTCGGATATTCGTGAAGTCCCAGCGGTATGTGACTTCATAGATGTTTTTCGAGGATCTTCCCGGATGCCACCGCTCGTGATCTCGAGTTTCGTCATCGAGTTGGCTCCTGGTACCGCCCCGATTTCGAAGAGGCCTTATCGGATGCCACCGAATGAGTTGGTGGAGTTGAAGAAGCAACTTAATGAGCTTCAAGAGAAGGGTTTCATTCGCCCTAACTCATCTCCGTGGGGTTGTTCGGCTATCTTCGTTAAGAAGAAAGACGGTACTTTGCGCATGTGCGTCGATTATCGTTCGCTTAACGAAGTGACGGTCAAGAACAAGTATCCTTTGCCCGCGATCGATGATCTCTTCGATCGCTTATCTGGAGCTCAGTTTTCTCCAAGATTGATTTGAGAGTGGGATATCATCAAGTTAAGTATTCGATCGGAGGATATTCCCAAGACGGCTTTCTCTACTCGTTATGGCTTGTATGAGTATACCGTCATGTCGTTCGGCTTGACCAATGCTCCTGCCTTGTTCATGAACCTCATGAATTCAGTGTTCATGGAGTATTTGGATAAGTTTGTCGTGGTCTTCATCGATGATATTCTTATCTATTCTAAGAACGATGAGGAACACGCCGAGCATCTGAAGCTTGTTTTGGGCAAGCTGCGTGAGCACCAGCTGTATCGCGAAGTTCACAAGTCGCTTCGGTTGAAGGAAGTGGCCTTCTTGGGCCATGTGCTTTCAGCAGGAGGCGTAGCCATTGATCCTAGCAAGGTCAGTGATGTGCTATCACGAGTCGACCTCGTTCGATAGCGGATGTGCGGAGTTTTCTCGGTTTAGCGGGATATTATCATCGCTTCATCGAGAACTTCTCCAAGATCGCGAAGCCGATGACGGAGTTGCTCAAGAAGGACAAGAAGTTCGTGTGGTCCACTGAGTGTGAGGAAAGTTTCCAAGTACTCAAGACACGTTTGACCACTGCTCCCGTCCTCGTTCTTCCTGATATCCATCGGAGCTTCGATATCTGTTGCGATGCTTCTCGTCGAGGCCTCGGTTGTGTCCTTATGTAGCGACCAAACTCTAGGGCACCCGAGAGGTCCTCCAAGAGCTCCTAGAAAGTCCATCAGGACCTCCCAGGAGGTCCAAAAAGGACCTCTCGGACAGTCCACCAAGACCTCCCAGAGGTCAGCGAGACCACCGAAGTCGGGAGGAGCAGACCAGGAGGTCGTGGAGCCATGGAGCACCCCGCAGACCTGCCACAACCAGACCAGGGGAGGTCGTGGAGGTCTGAGGTCATCCCAAGAGCCACCCGCGACCCACCAGAGGAGGTCGGGGAGGACTGAGACCACCCCAGAACCACACACGTCCAGACCTGAGTGTGGTCGTGGAGGACTGGGCTTGCTCCAAGGTTCCCTGTGCATACTGAGCTAGTCCCAAGGATCATGGCTAGCTCTTTCACAGCAACAATAGTGATAGCATTGCAACGACACCAGCTTTATTAATATCAAGGAAGTTGTTTACAAGAGAGCTACAATTCAGCAATTAAAATACAGCAGAAGGATAAACATATAGGCCACCCGATACACCACAGGCAATCGGCTGGAGGGCGCAATCCTAGTCGTTCCAGGACCACTAGATCCACAGCAAGGTTATCCCAAAGCTTCCAATTCCTGCTAAAGACAGCAGCAAGCAAGAGTGAGCACAACAACCGTGCTCGCAAGTTACACCCGTTAGATAACAAAATGACATGCATAATGGATATCACAAAGAAAGATTTAATATGGTTGATTTGCATAAAGCCATGTTTCTTTCAAATACATGTATTAGGTTCTAAGGCAGTAATACAATAGTTAAAATTCATTTTATCAAATCAGTTTTTCAGTTGGATAACATTCATCATAAGATGGTGAAGGATACCCTCCTGTCACAAGGCTCCCCGCCCACAACCCATGGGATAGCAATCCCAAAACAGTTTATTAAACACTTTTGGAAACCCAAAACCAATATCTAACTCTGAGTGGCCGCTGCCAGCACGTCCATAACCGCGGACACGGCTATTCGAATAGATTTAACTCTGCAGAGGTTGTACACTTTACCCACATGACATGATTCCTCTAGTTTGTTTGGCTGCAATGAGTGCCACCTCTCCTTCGCCAAGGTAAGAGGTCAAGAGTTCATGACAAAGCCTTTAAAATGCATTGTCCCACCACGACCTCTCCTTGCTAAGGTTTCGCCTCCTTTGGATTCACTCATGATCTGGGCCCCCTCTTGCACCAGTGGGAACATAGGTCATAAAAGACCATTTTGGCCATAGAAGACCTCCCACTCCTCCAATTGGATCAACTGCGGTGAAAGTTCTGTAAATTACTTAGCTAGGTCCCACACCCTACACTGGGGACATGTGGTTGCACGGGGCATAGCCCATTATAGGCTTAGCATTGGCGGCTCAAAGACCGGTCCTCAACTGACTTGGGCGACAACCACAAACCCCTGGACCTCCACATTTTCCAGGATAGAGTCCGTGCACAAACATTGCACCAGCCAAGCAAACCAAATCGCCCAAGTCCAAATCAATTTTCATTTTCTTTGCTTCCCCAGCAGCATTTTTCATACGCCCATGACACCCCAATGTCATGGTCAAAACATTTTAAACAATAGTTGGTCATAAAGGTAAAGATTTTCCCAAATCAATTACTTTTGGTCTAAGCAAGTCTAAGCATTTGGTTTTACAATTGTTCCTGGTTCACACTATTACATCAACCGATTTTGCCTAATGGTGACAATAAGTTGGGTACAACATCAAAGTCGGCCATATGAAAGAGATAGGCATAACTATGGATTTGAAGACAGTATTGAAATAGCTTGATAGAAATAAGCATGCAAGATACTTTGAAACAGAACATAAGTAATTTAAGATCTTTGGGTGCAATATGGTCAAAAGTGTAACTTGCCTCTTGCTTGATAGCTTAAGAATCTATTCTCTCCCACACTGGCTCTCTGGAAGCGTCAAGATCTACGAGAATGAAGCAAAGCAAATAAAGATCCAAAAGAATTCCAACCGAACTGGGCAAGAAGTAAAGAGCAGAGGAAGAAACTAAAAGAAAAACCAGAGAGGATCTTGGGAGGAGGTCTGATTGGTGAAGGGCTCGGGCTCTAGGGGGGTCCGAACCAGAGGGGCTTGGAGAGCTCCTCAAAACCGAGAGCTGAGGCCAGAGGCCGAAATGAAGAACAGAGGAAGTGGGTGTTCTGGTGCTCTATTTAAAGGAGAGGAATAGAAGCACCATAAGCAGAGGATGTCCAAATTCGGTGTATTGGTACAAAGGCACCTTGTGTGCCCTGTACAAAAGAGGATAAAGAAAGCAAGGGATGTGACAAAAAGTAGAAAAGAGGACAAGGGTAGATGGCGAAGATTTAATGTGACTCATCCCACATCAAATGCACTTAAGAACCAAGGAAGACCAGTCAAAAGGGTGAACGGCTTGGTCAAGGGGCGGTCCAAGGAGGAGGTCCTGCGAGGAGATCCACAGAGGAGGTCCACGGAGGAGGTCCTGACGACAGACAGGGAGGTCTTTGAGGACAAAAGGTCCCAAAGGCCACAAGGAGATCTAAGGACATGAGGTGCAATAGACAATAGAGGTCCAAACCACAAAGGTCTAAACACAAAAGGGAGGTCCAGACCATAAGGGTCTGAACACCATAGGGAAGTTTGAACCTAAAGGAGGTCCAAAACTCAACAGGGAGGTCCGGACATGGGGAGGTCCTGACTGTTGAGATCTCTGCAAGGGAGGTCTGGACGGTTGGGATCCAGACAAAGGGGAGGTCCTAGAGAACACGAAGAGGTCCTGAATGACATGGAAAGATCCAACTAAACAAGGAAGAGGTCCCAAAGGACTCAAGGAGGTCCTGAAGGACAAAAGAGGTTCAAAGGATTGAAATGAAATTGCGGCCAAGATTTGGTCTAGGAGGTCCTTAGCGAGTGAGATCAACTCAGGGGAGGTCTCAACGGCTGGGATGAAATCAAGAGAGCTTTAACGATTAAGATCAAGGCAAGGGGAGGTCCAAAGGATATGGAGGCCCAAAGGGCTAAGAGGTCTTAAAGACTTCAAGGAGGTCCTGGACAGGAGGTCCAGAAGACACACCCACGAGATGTCCGAAGGTCAAGCTCAAATCGAAAGGTGGAGATCTGATGGCTAGGATCTCGCAGGGGAGATCCTAATGGTCACAATTGGCAAAGGGAGGAGGTCCGCGTAAGCAAGGATACGCGGGAGGAGCTGGTGCCATCCGATCTTGATCGAACGGAGGGAGGCGACTGGGACGTCTGGACCATCCGAACGTACCCTCAAGATCGGACCGTTCCGCACGAATCAAACGATCCTTAAGCTAGGAAAGTCAAACCCGAGCGGCACAAACCACGAGGCAAGCGATGAGGTCCAAATGCTAGGGAGGTGCGGACCCTTAGATCTAACGAGGATGAGGTCGAGCCGTTAGATCTAACAAAGATGAGGTCCGAACCGAGCGGAAGGCTTGGATGTACGAGGAGGTCCAAGCAGACAAGAAGGAGGTCTTGTTCGGCTAGGATCTCCAAAGGACTAAGAGGTCCTGCAGACCGGGAGGTCTAAAGGGTAAGAAGGTCTGATAAATAAGAAGGAGGTCTGGAAAAAACAGTAATACCGAGAGTTGGGGCGTAATACCGGATTGCACTAGGAGGACTTTTCAAAGAGAAGGTTACAAGGATCGGGGTGAGAAGGAGTCAAGCGATCACCGAGAGGTTCACAAGAGCATAGAAGGAACTCAAATGAGCGTGAGGCTTAGGTGCGGAAGGAACGGGGAAGGAGGTGCGGACACTAGGTGAGACCAAAGGGGATCCGATTGAACACTGGGAGTTTCATTTAAGCACAGGGGTGGTTCAATCGAATGCAAAGGAAATCCAGTTGGACGCTGGGAGGTTCAGGGAACACAGATGGCCTAGATAACCCAAAGAGAAGTTCAAATGGACACAATGAGGTCCAGATAAACTAAAGGAAGGTTCTATGGAGCCCGCAGGGGTTCAGGTGAACTATGAGGGTTTCAAATGAGCCTAGAGGGGAAAGAGGGTTGATGAAGAGAAAGATCCAGAAAGGAGAATTCTAGTCAACAAAGAAATGGTCTGGACCACAAAGAGGTTCAAGCCAACAAAGGGTAGTCTAGATACAAGGAAAGTCTAGACTCACAGAAGTGTTCCAAACATAAGGGGATGTGGCTTCCAGGAGATAGCCAGACAAGAGGGAAGGTCTAGCATAAGAGTATACCCAAACAAAGAATGAGGTCTATGACCAAAAAGAGATACAGACATCAAATAGATCAAGACAAAGAAGAGATCCGCACCATAGGTGAGGTCCAAGTGGTAAGGAGGTTTGGGCATACAAAAGGGTCTAATCATCCAGGAAGTCTAGACTTAGAAAAATTCTGAACACAGGAAGGAGGTCTGGACCAAAGAGATTCAAACCAACAAAGAGATCCAAAGCGGCCCAAACCAAAGGGAAGGTCTGGACACAGAGAGGATCTGATCTGAAGAGAGTACCCAAATAAAAAGGAAAGTGGTTTAAAGCCACAAGGATGATCTAGACCTCAAAGGAGGTCTAGCTACAAAGGAAGCCTAAACCTCAAGAGAGGTCTAAACTACAAAAGAGAGATTAAGAAAGAGATGTCCTGACCCAAAGGTGATTTGGACCAAAGAGGTAGACTAGACAAAAGGTCTCAATAGAGAGAGATTTCCAGGGGAGAGGAAGGACCCGAAAAGACAAGGAGGAGATAACATCAACAGAGGTCAAACAAGAGGGACGGTCTGGACATATAAGAATGTCCAAATATAGGATAGAGGAAAGGAAACCCCTATCAAGAAAAGGAAAGATAGCTCCAAAGAGCTAGAGCAACACCAAAAGAGCTAAGTTTTGGATTAGTTGAAGTTTAGTTAAGTCATTTTAAACTCTTCAAATTCTGAAATTCTCAAGTTAAGCTTTGAATTATCATCAAAACCAAATGGTTCTTTTTATTTTGAAAATTTTCAAAAAGGCTCTAAAAATCAGGGTGTTACACCTTATGCAAGAGGGCAAGGTAGTGGCCTATGCATCAAGGCAATTGAGACCTCATGAACTCAACTATCCTACCCATGATTTGGAGCTAGCTGCTGTGATTCATTCACTTAAGATTTGGCGACATTACCTTATCGGTAATCGTTGTGAAGTGTATTCGGATCACAAAAGCTTGAAGTATTTGTTCACCCAGCCAGATCTGAACCTCAGGCAAAGGAGATGGTTGTAATTGATCAAAGACTATGATGTGGGTATTCACTACCATCCGGGCAAGGCTAATGTCGTTGCCGATGCGCTTAGTCGGAAAGCGCATTGCAATGCTTTGTCTCTCAAGGAGCTTCAACCCTCTCTTCTGGAGGAATTTCAGCGTCTCAACTTGAGTTTGGTTGAGCATGGTTTCCTTGCTACCTTGGTTGTGCAGCCAACCTTGGTGGATCGTGTCAAGGCCGCTCAGCAATCGGATCCTGTGGTGAACAAAATCAAGGAAAATGTCAAGAACGGAACAGCCAAGTGCTTCTCTGAGGATGAGCATGGTGTTGTGTGGTTCGGGCAGCACCTTGTGGTTCCAAAGGACATGGAGTTGCGAAATTTGATCCTCCGCGAAGCCCATGATTCGCCTTTATCCATTCACCCCGGGGCCACAAAGATGTATCAAGATCTCCGTTAGGGATTTTGGTGGACCCGAATGAAGAGGGAGATTGCGAAGTTCGTTGCCGAGTGCGACGTGTGTTGTCGTGTGAAGGCCGAGCATCGGTGTCGGTGGTCGCTTGACCCTGCTGTTCTGAATGGAAGTGGGATTCGATCGGGATGGATTTTATTACCGGTCTACCCAGGTCACCGAAGGGAAATGATGCCATTTGGGTTGTCATTGATCGGTTGACTAAAGTGGCACACTTTCTTCCAGTCAAGACCAAGATTCGTACCGGTCGCCTAGCTGAGCTCTATGTATCCAGGATCGTGAGTTTGCACGGTGTGCCGAAGACGATCGTTTCCGATCGTGGTTCCATTTTCACTTCCTAGTTCTGGCATAGCCTATAGGAGGCTATGGGAACTCGCCTTTCGTTCAGCACGGCATATCATCCCCAAACTGATGGTCAGACCGAGAGGGTCAACCAGGTTTTGGAAGACATGCTCCGTGCTTGTGTTCTTTCATATGGGAAGCATTGGGAGAAATGCTTGCCATTCACCGAGTTTTCTTACAACAACAGCTTTCAGGCCAGTCTCGGCATGGCACCTTTCGAGGCCTTATACGGGAGAAAGTGTAGAATCCCGTTGAACTGGTCTGAGACCGGCGAAAGACCTTTCTTTGGGCCGGGCTCGATCAATGAGGCCGAGAGTCAAGTCCAGCTTATTCGTGAGCGTCTTCGCACAGCCCAATCCAGGCAAAAGAGCTTATTCGTGAGCGTCGTCGTGAGTTGAGTTTTGAGCCTAATGACTTTGTTTATCTCAAAGTCTCTCCTTTGAAGGGCCATCAACGTTTCGGCGTCAAGGGCAAGTTAGCTCCTCGATATGTAGGTCCCTACCGCATTATCGAGAAGAAAGGAGCTGTTGCCTATAAGTTGGAGTTGCCTGCTACACTTGAGGGGGTACATGATGTGTTCCATGTGTCCCAGTTGAAGAAGTGCCTCCGTGTTCCAACTGAGGAAGCTCCGTTGGAAACTCTCGATGTCCAACCAGATCTGACCTATCGCGAGCACCCTGTTCACATACTCGAAGAGGCTGAGCGAAGAACTAGGAATCGTTCCATTAAGTTCCTAAAAGTTCAGTGGTCGAACCATTCCGAGGATGAAGCTACTTGGGAAAGGGAAGATCGTCTGCGGGCGGACTACCCTTCCTTCTTTTCCGAGTAAGCCAAAATCTCGGGACGAGATTTCTGTAAGGGTGGGGGGAGATTTTGTAACATCCCAAATACCTAAACAGGTGTGTGTTTCAAATGTAATTAAATGTGTAGAAATTAAAACTTTTTCTCACATCTTGAAAACCCCTAAACTCACGTATAATTCGTGTCCAAGAGTTGTGTTATCCAAAAACACCCAACTCTTGTTGACCAAAAGTCAAACTCATGTTTTATTTGTCACAAATCTTGTGCCAAACTTTTGGAAATAATTTTCCTTGGTCCTAGTATTGATGTAGGGCCTCCCTGAAAAATATCATAAGTTATAAAACTGGTTTGATAATTTTTGGAGGTAAAACAATTCCTTGAACAGCCTTCATGAATTTCTTGAGAAAAATGCATTGTATAAAAACCTCTGGGAATTTTATGTAAGGTTAATCTTAATGTCAGCAAGCTCCAGTTAAAATTTCATAAATTTTGGAGTTGAATTGCTATCCCAAACAATTCTACTAAGTCTCAGCTGTTAAAAATTAAAATTTAAAAAGGGGTGCACTGTTCCTTGGGTCAACAGCTGGTAAAGCTGGTCCACCAGCCCCATCGCACCTCCCTCCACCCACTTGAGGTCACAACCGTTGGATCAAGATCCAACAACATGACCTCCTCCCGGCCAACAAGCAGCTCAACCGACTTCCTCTCCACCTTGATGATGTCGTGTCATGGATTCCTATCTAACGGCCACGACCTCCTCCTCTCGACCAACTCATCAGACCTCCCTTCCCACCTGTGCGAGGTCAGGGCCGTTGGATCAACATCCAACCGCCACGACCTTCTCGGTTTATCTTGTGCACCAGACCTCCTCCGCGGTCAACACCGCAAGGACCTCCCCACCTCATCGAGGTCATAGCCGTTGGATCAAAGATCCATGGCCATGACCTCCCCTCGCTAATCAAGCCACCAGACCTCCTCTCCACCTTGTGGAGGTCGTAGCCGTTGGATTCAGATCCAAGGGCCACGACCTCCGCTGCCAACCATCGCAGCCAAGACCTCCCCCTCGCCTTGTGCGCGTCAGACCTCCCCGCGCACGTGAGGTCGTAGCCGTTAGATGAGAATCTCACGGCCATGACCTCCCTTGTGCGTTGCGCAGTCCTTGGACCTCCTGTCCCATTTTTCCTCGTCGCGATCCGCGTTAAAAAATCGTGGGGCCACGACCTCCGTCCAAGATCGTGTGGTGGGACCTCCTCCCGATCACTTTAAACGTAACGGTTCAAAAATAACATCCGATGGCCACGACCTCCTCCTTTACTTAATCCAACGGTGGGCTTGAGGACCTGTTCTTCTGCTAGCTTGGGCTCGCGTGCGAGCCATGGCAGAGGGGAAGGTCAGCTCAAGTCTTGTCCAACGGCTCTGCTCTGGGCGCATTAAATGCGTGTCAGCCCCCTTTCTGCCACCTTGGCCATCCTCTGACTACCTACTCTGTCCCCTCCATCTTGTCTACTCTATGGACCTCCCGTGGACCTCCCCTGGGCTAAGCTCACCATGAGCTTAACCCATGGTGCAGGACCTCTCCTGCCCTAGGTATAAAACCTCCTCGAGCTCCCTTTGGCTTCTTTTACACACCATAGAGCTTGGCCTTGCCTGTGCTTGGCCGAGCTTGTCCTCCACCAACCTCCCTTTTGGCTGCCTTTGTTGTAGTCCTTGGAGCTCCTCGGTGGCTTTGTTCCAGTGGCTCCCTCTTCAACCCCTTGCTCAATTGGTGCTTCCTAAACCTCCTGGAGTTAAACCTGACACATGTTGGGTTGACATTTTCAGAGGAGGCTTAGCATTGGAGCTTCTCATCTTCCCCAACTCCGGTCATCACTTCCGCGACCTCCTCAGCACCTTCACGACGTCCAGGTAACCTCCTGGTAGTCTTTAGTCTTTGGGCACATCTTCGGATGAGTGCTATGAGCTTTACTTCTTCATTTGGTCGTTTGGCGTGCTTGTCACATTTGTCCTCTCCGGCTCGTCGGCGTTCAAAGCCGTCGCCACCGTCGAGAGTGGTACCATTGTGTGCACAACACTATTGTGCACACAATGGTACCTTTGGTGGTCGCCGGCGAGGTCTGCATTGCCGGCATTGGCCATGTCTTTGCGGTGAACGTTTTGTCGGAAAGGATCATCCCGTGCGGGCCGTTAAGACAAAGATTTGGGCAGTAAATGCTCCCAATGATGGAGCATTTACTGCTGTCTTAGCGCCTGGACCTCCTTGTGTCTCGCGCGCGGACCTCCTCGTTGTCCCGCGCGCATTAACTCAATGTCCGCGCGCGTGCGTGCGCGTAAGCGTTAAGGCGTTGGATTTGGGCCGTCCAAGACCTCCTCCAAGGGATCTTGAACGTCCAGGACCTCCCCTTGCGCAATCGTGGCCGTCCAGACCTCCCCTGGAGGTCTGTGACGTTAAGACCTCCGCGTGGACCTCCTTGAGGTCATCTAGACCGTTTAGACCTCCCTCGCTTCATCCCCACCATTCCGGACCTCCCTCCGGTGTTGTGGTCCGTTGGATGCACCATCAACGGCCACGACCTCCCCTACTGCTTTCGCCTTGTTCTTTGGGAGGACATGGACCGTTGGATCCAAGATCTGACCCATGACCTCTGGACCTCATGGCCTGCAGTGTCGTTAACTCTGGGAGGTCTTGAGCCGTTAGATCTGAGATCTGTGGCTCATGTCCTCCACAGTCTGATGGTTTTAGAAACCCGAAAACTCTTTATTTGCAAACCTGGAAAAGGTAATAACTTCAAAATTTCATATCTAATTCATTTTAAATCCAAATAAAGTGATTCAAATTTCTGCAGCTCTGTCTTGGACTAGACTTTAATCTAAAAAATGATTATAAGTTGAGTTCAGCTCCAGAACATAGATTTGCCAATAGGTTTTAAAACTAACTTTAAATGTTACACATAAAATAATGTTTAACTTGTAAAATGCATAGGTAATGCTCTGTAGATTATTTTTGAGTGAATCCAACTTTGTTGGTTTCCTCTATTAATGGTATTTACTGTAAAATTAGTTTTGAACCTGTTACTGTTTTTAAAAGGAATACTTATGCATTTTAATTTTGTTCAAGTTCTTGTCTTTGAAAAATTGTAAAACATGCATAATAGCTCCAAATGAGATGAACTCAATTGTGTTATTCATCTCATGAGGTGCTGGTTTTACAGTAAAAATTTCAGTATCACCACCCTTCTAGAAAATGTTGCCAAATAATTAAATTAGTGAATAGTGGCAGTTTGGTATTTTTAGGGCTGAGCAGATTTGTTTTGCTCATAACTTTTGCATTGAGAATCCAAATCAATTGGTTCTTGTTGCTAAATTCCCTAAAAATCATCCTCTTGCTGCTGTAGAAAATTCAGAGTATTTGGAGTTTGTTTGCTGTTCTGTCTTTGTCGTTTTCGTCGTTCTTATCGATTCTTTTCGTCTTTTCGATTAGGTGTTGACGAGTGCGTTGATCCCGTGAGCGATCCTCAGCAAAATATTGAGCAAAACCAGCAAGACAAGCAGTTTGATCATCTCCATACTGTCCCATTACTTTAAGGTCTAATATATTGTTTTACTTGTATGTATGCATTGCTACTTTGTGTTGAAATGTCGCTAGTTATCCTATAGATGCATAATCAGTAGGTAAATGTCCATTCTCTACTACTAAGCCTAGGATTACTTGCTGTGATGTGGAGTTCGTTGGATGAGCTCTCATCACTTAGTAGATCACGTTTTGATATGCTTAGCAATGCTTAGATAACGATAGAAATGGGCGGTTGTCGACATTATGTTGATGACCTTGATCACACTAAAATTCTTATTCCTTTTTGTCCATCTTGTGCTTTGTCACTTTGTAAACAAATAAAACAAACATGAAAACAAATCTGTTATTGACTTGGGCACAATGGATGATGGTGTGATTTGTTGGGTGTGAAAGGAATGGTGCCCAAGTCCCCAAGGACCGAGTTACTTGCGCCACTGATCCAAGCACTTATGCGTACTAACCACACGAGGGGGATATGGGACCTCTCTTGGCTAAGTACTTTGGGAGGTGTTAGTTATGGGTCGCTGCTGATGAAACCCTTTTTATAAGAGGAAGAGCTCCCGCAGTTGCTTCGGCTGGGCCGGAGTCTCCTACTCTTTGGTGTGTGCGGCTTTTAACTAGCATCATTCATTGGAAATGCCTCGTAGGACTTAGCCGTGCCGGCATACCAAAGGAAGTGTGCTAAATAGCTTGGCGAAAAGGCGGTCTGACGTGTGGGTACATTGGTACACCCCTGCAGGGTTAAAACTATTCGAATAGCCTCGTCCTAGGTTATGGACACGCTTGGTGATTTCCCGTAAGAACTAGACTACAACATTTAATTAAAACTTGATGGGTTGGTATGAATGGATGTTCATGCTATTGTTGTGGTGGCTATTGGGTTAGTCACTTCCAGGATTGTTGTTGTCTATCTATTGTTGCTTGTCTCGTTGATCTTGCAAATTAAAATGAATTGCAAATCTGCTTTGGAAATTATTTAAATATTGCAAATGAAAACTTGCTTTATGCTAAGATAAGTCCAAAGCCTCATCCACTAAATAAAGCTTGCATATAGTTAAACTATAGTTCTGTTATACTACACGTCAGTCTTGCGAGTACATTATTTGTACTCATTTGCTTTGCTTAATAACCTTGTTGCAGAGGAGGTAGGGTCCAAAGGACTTTACTTTTGTGAGATGTGCGGTGGTTGGGAATCGAGCTAGACGTCTTGGTTGGTTGCCTTGTGGGCTAAAGGCAAACCTTGTGGCTCCCTTTTGTTTATCGCCATCTTATGGCATGTTGCTTCCGCTGTGTTACCTTTATTGTTGTATTTGGCCGGTCGGCCCCTTTTGTAATAACTCTATAGGTTGTATGTCTTTTAATCTAGTTCGTGCTTTGGTTCTATGTCTTGAATGGAATTGATGCATGATTTTGTAAAGGGTGTATATCTTGCATTCTAGGAAGTATACATATCTCGAAGACACGGATTATTATGTTTGTGATGCTAGGGTCAATGGTTGACTAAGTATTACAAGCTTAATAAACCGGGGTCCTCACAGCGCCAATATTTAATTTTACCAATTTCTACACGAATTGACCGAACTACACAAAGTCTGCCATCTACGTCCCGAATCTGGACAGTAGCCTTCTGGAGGCTATATCTTTCCGCTCGCTACTCCCTTTTTAACGATCCATATCTTCCTGGAAAACTAACGCGATAACCTAACTTTTCTCTAATTACACCGAAGTCTAATTCCGAACCAAAATACCCCTAATCATCCCCGCAACATTTTGCCCTAATCTTGACGAATCTGGTTAGAAATGTCATCTACTCTTCCCCTTGACCAAACATTCTAAAAGTTGAATAGAGATTAACTTAGGACAAATCTAAGGGGTTCAGATCGTTACTCTCGGAGACACGAAGCCAAAGCACTAATCTCCTGTGAGATCCTCCTCCTCTTCTTCCTCTTTTTCCTTCTCCTCTCTTCCTCCTTCCCTCCCCTTTTTTTCTCTGGACGAATCTCTGCTGAACAGAAGCCAGCAAGGGGGAGAGGGGCTACAAGGGCAGCAACAAGGGGGGAGGAGGCTGCTACTGGCAGCAACAATGGGGAGAGGGGCTGCAAGGGCAATAGCAAGGGGGAGGAGGTTGCTCCTGGACACCAGTAGTAGGGAGAGGCTGCTAGACGGCAGCAAAGGGAAGGAACTAGGATTAAGGATTGGGCAGCCCCCTCTTCTTATAAGTGGTGGCTGCCCCCGCCGCCCCCCCTCCCCCCACCCCCCATTGGGCCAAGGGAGTCATGGGTCTCCGGCCCAGGTTCTCTTTTCTCCTCCTAATATTTGAAATTTCAATGTTAATTCTATGATAATTCCTTGCTAAATCATTTAGTCCTTTAAAGTTAAATGGGATATTACAAGATCGCCGCCTCAAACAATTTGACTTCTACTTGCCAAAACGTTGGCTGTGTGCTGTGTTCGTTTGCGTGTTGGCTACAGTGTGAGACACTTTATGGTTTCTGTCTTCTGTCAACGAAAATGGGAACATGGAATGAGACTGAGAGCGCCCTCTTTCAAGAAAAAGAAAACGAAAAAAACGTAGAAATGAAGGGAAATTTTCCTCGCAAAAAAGAGAGGAAAATTTGCAAGTGGGATGTGAATGAGCAAGATGTCGAGGGCCAAGGACCTGTCAGTTTGTTCAGTTTACAAGTGTACAGCCAAACATGCATATTTTTCTCTGAAGAATAGCGGATCGCTTTATACATCGCATGTTTCTTGAATCCAGAATTTCTATCTTTTTTATGGATTAAATAAGAAAATTCGGCTGCATTACGAATGAAGTGTAATGTCTCTATTAGCACATAGCCGTCCCTTAGCGCCCATAGAAGTGTACAAAACAAAATAGATCTGGAGAAGCAACTCCACTTCTCAGTTTTCATGACATTCGAGATGACATTTGAGTCTCCATACATTTCTCTGAAGGATGTTATTTCCAAAAGAACGTTCTAGCAACACTCAACCATGCCTAATTTCATTTCGTTGACTGCAATACTCTCCTTTTACGTGTACCATGCACATTGGAATAAAGTACCTGAAATTGAAATTGTCATGTCAGCAGCAAAACAAATCAAATTTAATAAGTGTCAAACTATACGAAGCAACATGTGACATATATATAAGTACAAAAAAAACCCTTTTAAGACTTGTACTCTCTCCGTCCAAAAATATAAGGTGTATTTTGTCTAGCACATAGACCAATGAGACATTGAATATGACTAATTATTACCTCGAAGTATTGTATTCAATGCATGTAGGAAACAAAAAGTAAAGCTGTATATTTATTAGAGGTATATAGGGAATAGCACAATTATTTTGCATTGGAATATGAAATAAGCTCTATATTTGTGGACAAGACCATTCAAAAAATACATCCTATATTTTTGGATGGAGGGAATAGCTGCAAGAATCAAGATACTAATTAATTTCCAACCACCCCCCCTAAAAGCAAAACCATTCCTTTTGCCAGCATATGCAGGGGTGGAGTTGGCGCGGCCGACCCAGCTACTTTTGGCTCAAAGTCAGTTTTTTTTTTCCTATTTTTTCAAAGACTTTCACATGTCATTTTGACCCTGGGCAGCTCCACCCCTGAGCATATGCAATTTTGAGTAAGGGCAATGGAGAAAAAAAATGGAGGAATATTCTGTCGTTTCTCTAAAGAAGATGTTATATCCAAAATCTAAAATAGAGGTTATATCGGTTAATGTATATATGTATATGAGACAGACAGATAAAGCCCTTTATGGCTACATGTATATACTAAGAGCATCTTTAGTGTATTCAATCGATACTGATTCAAAGTCATGCCACGTAAGTATTCTAGGAACTGAGCTTGTTTTTCTCCAATGTATTGAACCGATTCCTACTAATAATTGGGACCTGCGTTACATTAAAAAACCACAAAATAATAATATACTCTCTCAACCGCACTATCTCCTATGTAGCTGTTTAATGCTCATATGAGTTGTTTAAGGGCATATATTGTCTCTAATATATGCTACATCATCTTTAGAGACAATATCTCTAATAGATAGTATATAGCACACTCTCCAACATTTATATTTTATAATTTTCCTTTGAAACAGACCTACATGTCACCTATAGTAGATTAATGTATCATGTTTTATTTCACGTGCACGATAGTCTCCTCAGAAAGAGACGACTTGTGCTCTCTCTCCTCCCCCCTATCTCTACGTAGGATTTTGTTGACGTGGCATAGCTAAGAGATGATAATAAATACACTATTAGAGATGCCCTAATACTTTGAATCAACTCCTAAGTAGAGTCCGGTTCTATGCATTTTTTTGTTGGAATCGACCCCTCCAATGTATTGAATCGATTCAATGCCTTCTCTCTCCTCATTTGAACTGACTAAAACACAACATTTGAGATGGTCTAAGTTACTAACCTCTTTGGTCTAGTTGCATTGCATTGGTGTTCTCTTCCCCAATTCCAAAAATTAGCAATATCCAATAATAGTAAAATAAAACTATGGAGGGTGGGTGGCACAAGCTTTCAGTAGATCGCGAGGATAGGCTCCTCTGATCAGTTGAAATTACACTACCATGGACTATGATGACGTCCTCGCCGGTTCTATATGGCCAGTGACGTACTGAAAATTGCCGGTGCCCTCTTCTCGTTCTTTTGTCACATTTGGCTTATTCGATCTACACTTCCATCCACTACAGGACAGGAGCACTTCCATGAAAGCAAGCCAGTGATGATCAGTGATCTCTCGCATGTCAGTGCTTCTCCTTCTAAGCTGATAGGTGAAACTTGATGGGAAAGTGCTACATTTTATAAATCTAGGATGGTTGGGCACTTTTCGACTTGAAAAACATTCAAAGTTAATGGAAGAGAAAATTGCACGTAATTTAAACTTTTCTAATTAAATTTTTCTGATTTTATAGGGGGGAGGATGAGAGAACCCAAAAAATTAAAACTAATTTAAACAACGCTAACCGGTAATTAGTAGTAAATTAAAATTTTCTAATCAGGAACAAAACATTAAGCTCAAAGTATTATCGAACATTTAGCTAAGAAATTTCATATAAAATAATACAATCCGAATTCAACAATAGAATTTACCATATAAATTTTAGCTACAAGAATAAATCGCCGTTATAACTCGAAGTCAATAACATTAATCCATCGCTAGCAGACAAGCAATCTTAATACAATCTCTGAGATAAATTACATTATGAATACATCGCAAGCAAAAATTGGAACATTCACTACTAGAAATCCCCGTTTTCCCTATAGTTTAAAACATTCCCTAGTAGTGGAATTGTAATCCAAAGGAAAGTATCTTTCTCTGGGGTGAGGTAAAAAAAAACCTAGGGAACGAAATCATTCCCTATTGTTTACATAAATTACTAAGGAAAGACTATAGAGAGAGAAATGGACTATGCCATGTCAGTACCATAGTGGCAGCTTTCCCTGCTTAGATGAGCAAAACCGTAGGGAATGCATTTTTCGCTTTTGTCTTCAATTTTTTATTGTCCCACCAATTCTTTTTGTTTGGTAGCGACATTCTCAGGCCAAGCTTGCTTTTTTTTTTTTCAGCCGCTCTCTACAATTGCCTTCGCTCCAAATTCCCCAAACCCACTCAGAGCCCTAGCAGTGCCACCCCAAAGACTGCCGCCCTCCTCCCGGCGGTGCCGCTCCCCCCCTCCTCCTCCTCCCGAGCCGCCCTCCTCCTCCTCCTCCGCCAGAGCCGCCCCGCCCCCTTCTTCTCCTCCTCCCCAAGCTGTCGCCCTTGACCTCGGCCTTGTTGCTCCCCCGCCGCTGCTGCCACCAGCCCCGAGCCGTCCCTCTTCTCCGCCGCCTTGCCGTGCCTTGACCTCCTCCTCCTCCCCGAGCCGCCGCCGCCACCTCGCTCCCTTCTCCTCCTCCTCCCCGAGCCGTCACCGTCGGCCCCGAGCCACCCTCTTCCTCGACGCTGTCATTGCCGCTAGCCTCCTCCTCCTTCCCCGAGCCGCCCTCTTCCCTCGGCGTCACCCCGATTGTCTTTGCTACATGTTGATGTATCCTGTGAAGCAAGAAGATGATTAGATGAAGATGTTCATGTCTACCGGATGAAGTTTGACTTGGATATGTGGCATGTCTGCTTTTGCTATTGGTCCGGTTACAAGATGCAATCATCAAGGTGCCTCAATTCTCGATGAACTGCTAGTATCGACTTTCATTTTCTGATTGGTGCGAATCGCAAATTGCGATTCAGATGTACTAGTCACTATCTTTGAACTCTATGTAACACCATGGCGTATCATACGGTGGAAGCATTTGAGAAAGAGAAGCTACTTAGGTTCGGGTAATTTTTTAGTCTGTTATTTTTGTTCTTTGCTATTGTATTATAACATTTAGACTTTAGAGTGCTTTTGTATGTATCATTTGCAACTTCTTGTTCTGCTTTTCTTACAGTAGTGTGAAAATCTATATTGGAGTTGTGGTTCATATGATCGTAAAATTGTTTTTTATTATATTTCTTACATTGTTATTTGATTCACTTTTTGTTAAGCATTGAGAATAATCTGCTCCTTACATTGTAAAGTCGGACCGAGGGTAGATGATAACATTGTGATCTTGTTATGAGTCCTGTCGCCATGACTATTCAATTTGCTTAGTATTTTATCTTCGAAGTCATAATTGAAACATTAATTTTTTTATCGACTAAAATTGCAAATTCAATCATTCCTTGCCGTGTTCCGTGTGTTCTTTGTTGGATTCGTAGTATTTGCTCTTCGTTATTTTTCCCTACATCATGACAAAGATTCTTGGTTAGTGTCACTAGTTTTCGTCACTGGCAATGGCATTGCTTAATCAAATCAGATTTTTGAGATTAAATCTTTTTGTTACACTTAAATTTGCAAAAGTTTGTTGGCAAAGGTAGCATTGGTCCTTGTAGCATCTCTCGCTTATAAGATCGACCATGCCATGGTTGTCACAAGTCTGTATTGATGTAAGGATTAAGGATAATTTCTATACTATTGTCACAATTGGATGCGTATAAACCCATATTTATGTTATTTCGACTTTACGTGGTTTCTCATGGATGTTCGAATTGCTTACTTGTTATAATAAATAGTTGATAGTAAGCATTTTTTCCACATTACACGTTCTCGAGTGTCTATTTGTTCGATGATCACATCACGTGATTTCTTCATTGGGTTACCGATTACGTACTCTTTATTTGGATATACCGATATAGTATACCGGAGCTTCACTTACTATTTCTCTTGATATGTATCCAATGATCCATTTTAATAGGCCTAATGGCTAGCACATATATTCTTTGAGCTTTATAGTTCCTTTAGTCTAATTTGTTTGACCACTTCAAGTTGGCATGTACTTTGATCAACCTTATGCTTCTTGTTAGTAGTGTGAACATATTCTCACTCAAGAGGTCTTTTGTTCTACACATTTAACACATCGCTTGTCGCATAACCCGAGGTTCGTGCTTACCAATGAGGTTTTCAACCGTAATGACATGATCGGATATCCTTTCACATTGGCCTAATGCTTGATAGCATTAGGAAAATCGATGCATTTTACCTTTTTATTCGATTACGCTCCACGATGGTTGAGATATCTACATTGATTCCAAAGATCCATATTGGTTTAAACTTTATTAAGTTTCACTCTGCATTTTTATTTTGCCTACAGGAATGATGTTTGGCGTATTTATATGAACTAAGAAACTAAGAACCAAAGATATCACACAAAAAGTGAAAGCCAAAAACTCTTGGCGGGTATGTTAAATTAATTTTCCTATCAACAAGTTGAATAATTGATTTTCTAATCTTCTCTAATCTATTATAGGAACGGAGTGTGCACTTCTCGTTACTCTAGCATCTACTCTTCCTCTTTTTGAATAGTATGCACCACACAATAAATTCATACCGAGATACCAAAACCATAAGTCCATAACCAATATTACTTATCGCATATATTAAGATCTCGAAAGTTAGAATAGCCCCTTCAAGATGTTTCTGCAGGATGAAGCATACAAGACATGAATCTACACAATGCAATGCCAATGCGATTAAGGATGCTACAATAGCAAGAGCGTGGTCTTCCTTGAATGGGAGACAGAAGCAAGCAAACATCCAAGAAGATGAACTCATTCTTTTCATAGCTCATCGACACCCAATCGACCTTTAAAATAAAATAACACCAAAATGAATGGTAAGGCAATGTAAAGTTTCAACAGAGAATAATTGTTTCTTTTCCCAAAAAAGTGAGCAACTCCACTATTTACAAAATTCACTTTGCACAAAACTATGAGATTGAAACTTTCACTTGGATCTGTTATTTACATAGCTCATTACCCAACCGCTCAGACGAGAAACGAGAACACCTTAGGGAAAATCGCTTATTGTTAAACCATTTTGATTTCAAGCTCGCAATGTGTACAATCGAATGGTCACTTCACTCACTTGTTGCTTCACAATTCACATGTAAGTCATCGTGTTGTGGTCAATAGCTTTGAGTTGTACAAATTGCATCATACATTTTTAAGTCATTTGCTTCCACATGTCTCCATTTTAGCTCTATGCAGAGATTATGCCATGATTATTGATTAGACATGAAAATTGGTGGCAACATAGTGTTAAAGTAATATTTGTGCATCTTAATAAGAGCATTCTATATCTCAAGGCAGCTTTGTCTAAAGTGTTTATTCCCAATTGGCGAGAGAGATTTTGAGGTGTTGGACTGTTTGTTGACCAGATCTGAACTTATTTAAGATTTTAGAGAAGTGAAACTTCCCATATTGCTGCAATATTTACATCACCAAAATGACACATTCTCTGCCTAATTGAGTTGTATTCAAGGCTTATAGTTCTAGTATAGCCAATTTTTGGAGCTACAAAATGACAATTGTTCAGTTTTTTCTAATAAATATGGTTTTAATGGATATGCAGATGGTGCTTTGTTCAAGGAGAAGCTCGACATTGATTGCTTAAAATGAACCCTCATTGATCTCTGTCTCGTTGGTAATTCCGGTGATCTTTGTTTTTCAACAAGAATAATTTGTTCGCAAAATGATCGAGACTCCTATTTATGTCCTTCGCATGACCGGTTCACGACCTAAATCTTTTGTTATGAAAATGTTTTTGAAGAATATGAATGATTATGAAATACTTTGGTGGTTCAGTTAATCGTTGGCGCTTTAATTCTTCTAACACTCTAAGTTTTCCGTGATCTTTTGATGCTACCTTGAAACCGAAGCTCATTGTAATAAGTTTTTTAACACAACATCTTCTCCTTACAGCTTGTCCAAACTAAAAGATGAAGATTGCTTTTTGCCTATGCATGTTAGACTACACAAGGCCAATATTACCTCTGGAGCTTTTTTTTCCATCGCCTATCAATATGGCTTTGACCAAGTAAATGATGTCCACATATTTCATGGCTAGGGCCTATTTGGCATAACTAGTTTTCATGGCATAATTTCGTCATGAGTCAGTGCAGATTTCTCTAGAACCGAGTAGGTATCGTAACCAATCTATTCTCGCCTGAGAGTACCAAAATCCTCAAAAGGAAATTTCACTACAAGCATCTGCTTGCTTCTTAGCATATGTTACTAGATGGTTCACTTTTTCATTTTCCCATTTATTACGGAAGATTATTTTCTCGATTATGATATATGCTCTTGACGCAGACTAGTTACTCATACCTTGATGTTGTTGGAAGGACGACGGTGGTACTAAAGAAGAAAAACGTAGTAGGAGAGCACAATGTTCCTTTCGGTACTTGCTCGATAAGCCTTGTTTGTTACCTTCGATAGGCTATTGTTTGAGGTTGAAAGTCAATTAAACAAAGATCGGGCTTGGATGTGGTTTCCATGGTTTTATGTTCTTTTGGTTATAGTTTTAGGTTTGCTAATGTCGGGCTCCATACCGATAGTATCTAATCTCTCGCCATTCATCAACTGCAGTGTCTTGTGAATTCAATCCGATCTTCATGCTCGCGAATCGTTGATGTTGATATCAGCAGTGTTCCTGTTTTTGTTGCTGCATTGCTTATCTTCATATGGATCTTTCCATTGGGAAATCGTAGGCTTCTTGCGCTTCGCACCATCTACAATATTTTTAGACGTTTTCCACGCTTGTGCCGCTAATCTGTCATCTATAAATCAACTCCGCTTTCTTCTTATTGTTGTGTTAGTTTTGGAAAAGCATGAAGTTTTGTAGAACACGGTTCTTGTAGGATGAGACAATGGGTATGTGATAGTACTTAATAAATACTCTCAGATGTGTGTTGTGCACTTGTGGTGCAAGCGTGGGTGTTGTTTTTTTGACTTTTGGTAGTGTGACGTTTACACTTGTATATGTTGGTGCAAATGTGCCTCAAATAGTACTTGATGGTCAATTGAAAATACATGATATTGTTATGTTTATCTCTTGCATAAATTTTGTTTCAAGTGATAATGTGAATTTAGCGTCTTTGAATATAAATAAGTATTTGAATAATGTATGTATATTTATAAAAAAATAATAAATCCAGTACCCCTAGTGTTTCTGCTAAATAGTAGGGGATGAATTTTGAATTAGCAATAGGAAAATAATATTTATATAAAAATGTTCCCTAGGGTATATAAGAAATAATGTAGAGAATTTGTTAATTTCTTTCCCTAGGGTGGTAGAAAGGAATCGTAAGGAAATAAACTTGCCACGTCAGATGACAATGCCACGTGGACGAGATTTCCCTATGGTTTAAAATCCTAGGGAACGATTCTTTCCCTAGGTTTTTTCAAAAAAACCGTAGGGAACGTTTTCTTTCCCCACATTCTTTTCCCTAGTAGTCGTTCCCTACGAATGCCTCTAGGGAAACCAATTCCCTACAGTTTTGGGCATGTTCCCTAGTATATTACTCACTAGGGAAAATGTGGATTTCTAGTATTGATTATTATAAACTCAGAACATATTACAAGAATCCATCTCCAAAAATTACAAATGAAATGGAAAGTAATAATACAACAATGTTTCATTCTCAAATAAATTGCAAGAATTATTTACAACAAATCACAGTATAAATTTTCAATATGAGTACTTTACAAAAGAAAAGAAGAGAATCTCGCATTGCATGTCACTGAAGCCTTCCTTGAAACCTTGCCCGTCCATCGCCTTCCAGTCTAACCCATTTTGCGGCCAATCCAACATCTGTCCACATTTCCCTTTACCACCAACCAAACACAAGACCGATATTAAACCAAAAGCAATAAATTAAGAGTTAGGGTAGAGAAGGATTGCCGTCAGATTTCCATAAGGATCATCGCGGTCCCCAGATCCACCTAAGTCAATCGACTCCATCTCAATCCAGTGGGTTTCATCATCCAGCAATTTTAGAATTCGATACCCACTTTTACTAACTCACTTCAACCATAGAAAAATCCGACATTGCCTTATGGACCAATGGCCCATTTCTTTTACCGAGCCCAACACCCACTTTCAATTTTACCAACTTACCGTCCGCAGTAGAAAAACCATAAAATAGTGCAAATAGCACCTTCCCCACATAGACCATTCCTAGTCGAAGCACCTCCCCATAAGCCTCACCCTCAGTCAAAACATCACAGGGCCCCCACAAAGCAACACTACAAAGCTCCATTTGCAAGCACCAGCCCCATAAGAAGCATTTCTCAGTTCATAAGCCAAACAACCTCACCATGTCTCATTTCACCTCACAGCCAAAGCAAAGCAAGGGCCAAAGAAATATCATGCACAGGGCAAGGATAAGGGCAGCCGAATATATCTCCCCCATCAGCCATCTCCCCACATAAAGCCTCTCTCCAACACAAAGCCATCACAAGAGAGCAAACCCACAGCCAAAGCCTCTATAACACCCTGGCTTTATAGAAGCCAAGATGCACCCTGCAAATACTATATCTAACTAACACTACAAATTTTCTTTAACAATTCAACATCGAAAGACAACTAGACATCATCCATTCATTGTTAATAGCATTACTAACATAAAATTCAGCAAGGAACTAGAGACCAAAACCACAATTATTACAATTCAAACAAGATTAATCGCATCATGAATAAGCTCCAAATAGATAAACTCTTCATCTAGCATTGATAAATTTCGAAGGAAACTAATAGAAGTACCAAGTTAACCAATTATTACACTAAGAGTTTCTAACTGAAAGAAGGTGACATATATATTATTTAAGTGATAGAATGTGCAACAAGGTGAAATGCATCCCGTGAGCTACTTCCACCCAATGCATGTCGTCCTCAATGATCACCTAAAACAATAAATGATAAGTGTAAGTCCACGACTCATCAAGTACAAATAAATAACATATGAAACATTGAATTGATAACAGTTCATTCTGAATAAATATCAAGCACATATGTAAATGCTATGAACATGCTGCAAAACATGCATATGCCTCCACTTCTCTTCTACATATACCGGTATAGCCAGTGTAACACACGTCGGTGTTCACTCATGCCCGTATTCTCAAATTGCGGGGATCCATTGCCCGTGTGAAGAATCTTTCATACGGGGATCTAGTTGCCTATATTGAAAATATGGGGATCTCAATGCCCACTCTCGTGGGTTAAGCATGAATGCTTGAAATGAATGTAATGAAATGAATTGAAAGGAATACTTCCGTACTTTCAAATTGATACCACCAAATGTCGTGTTGGTGGCAGCGGTGGTAGCACCGATGGGGTCGGCCAGAGGCGCTAGGAGGAGCAACACCATGGGGGCCCGAGGGAGGAAGGGGAGGCAAGCAGGTTCGGTTGGAGCATAGCACTAGAGAAAGCTGTGAGGACCCCCGGGTTATCTCCGTAAGACCCGGAATTAAACATGGTCTTAAGGACATAACTCTAGAGCCTCAAGTAAATGGATTCCAACTTAACTCGATCTTAGTGAAGGGCTTAACTACAAACTAGAGCCCCGGCGATCATGCACGCTGCTTCCATGCAAGCACTACATGATTGTCGGTTCTCTAACAAGTCAAGCACTACACTTAGTGAGTTAAATAGGAAGCCACGAACAGCGAGTATGCAATCATATTGGCTCCCAAGATCAGCGACCAATATGCTCATACTCTCATACAACGTTGATCACATCCATACAACAACATACATAGATAGTTCAAAAGACATACAACCTAATAGTTAAAGTTTACATCTATTACAAGCGGCCGACCGGCCAAATTCAAATAAGAGTCTTAAGTAGCAGCGGAAGCAAGTAAATAAACCAAAAGGTCCAGCATGGTATGCCCCATAACCCATCGGCAACCGACTGGGAGTTAAATACTAGCATTACTTATTAGCGTCGCCAAAATCGGCGCTAACAAGCTCAACGGGCTCATACATTTCCTCACCTGAAATTGTAGCAACCGGGTTGAGTACAAAGGTACTCACAAGTCTTACACAAATAAAAATTAGTCATGCTAGAGGTTGTTCCAAAGGATGGCTCATATTGGCTTAGTTTTGCAAAAGAGACGCAACAAGTAACCACCTACACATACTAGTTTTTCAAGTGCCATTTCAAAATCAGATTTGAAGTAGAAGTAAAGCATATGAATAAGTAATCAATTGAATAACAAATGAATCATACAAATACCAAAGTGGCTGTCCACTTTGATACTACAACAAGCATGAACATCCCATTCATGACAATACCAAGTTATACCACAATTTTAATTCCAAGTCTAACAATAAGCAGCCACAAACCCAAGCGGTCGTCCATAACCACGGACACGGCTATTCAATAGATTTATACCTGCAGGGTGTACTACTTACCCACACGACTTGATTAGCCCGTAAGCCTCCGGATGCCTCCGAATATAGCATACTTCCTATGGTATGCCGGCCGGTAAATCAAGATATGGTCATTTTAGCAAGAAGATCCTATTGGGCTAAGTCCCGCAAAACCACAGGCTCCTAGGCAACATAAGACGCCATCGTCTATATGCCCTATCGCCCATAAGGAAAACATAGGACGCCACGGTCCCATGCCTTTATAATTTCCACAACCGAGGACCTAACACAACAAAAGCTTCCCCTACTTAACCATACGGCGCCCATACACCGCGTGTGATAGCACGAGTTTTGCTTGAACCGTAGGTACCCAAAGTTCGGTCCTTAATTGTCCAAACAAGCCAACCACATACCCAATCTCGCACAAGGCACCATCACTAACCATCACTTGTCCAGACCAAAGGTTCATTTAAAATGACAAAATTTTAACTCACAAAACAGATACTGAAGATCTGAAATAAACAGGAAGTAATAAAGATTGTGTTTCCCATAATTGTCGGGTTATTCCCACAATCGACTACTGTTCTAGACTTGCATGGCTAAGCAAACACATACCACGTAAATCACACATCTTATCTTAGCATTTCAGTACTGGAATAATTCATGGATAACCACAATGACAAGGTAATAGGATGTATCTAACTATCCATCACAAAAATACCGACATTATCAAAAATAGCATGCAAGCAATTATCATTGCACTAACTTAATAAAACGGGATCAAATATGATGCAAAAGAAAGTTCAAATGATGCTTGCCTTGCTGGTAATTCAGTTGCTCTTCCTCAGTAGCGTATAAGTCAATATCAATAGGCTCGGTATCTATATAAATACAATGCCGAATAAACATCGAGAAATACCCAAAAATTCAAAATACTCAAAAATGCATGATTTTTCTACAGTAGGTAAACCATGATTTTAGATGAATTTAGGTGAAATAATTATTCCATTTGGATTTAGTATGTGAGAGTTATGATGGTTTGAATTTCAGCTTTCGAATGCGTCCTCATTAAATAATTTAATTATGAGGCCAAAATTTGTTTGCTTCATTTGCGATTTCCATGATTTAGTTATGAATTTCTAAAGTTATCAGCATTTTTCTATTGTAAAAGTAATAAATTTATGGATCATTTTCCATAATACTACTCTCTGCTACAGAGACAGGTTTTAAACCATTTTTAAAATAAATTTTATTAAAAATGAAAATTACCAGAAGTGGTTTCATCTAATTTGGAGCTAATATGAATTAGTTATGCATTTTTAGAGTTATACATATTTATCGAAGTGCAAATAAACAGATTTCGAATTTTCTAATCTATTTATACTTTTCTTCCGAAAGTGGCTTGCTAGTCATGATCATTGACAATGGGCCCCCGGTCAATGGTTGACTTCGGTCAAAATGACCAACTGTGCTATAATAGAAAGCGACTCGAGACAAATACGTTTTCATAAACTCGGCGCATTTTCCAATTAAGCGAGAAGAAATCGTTTTCCTTAAAGGAAAACGTATCCCACCACTTTACACTACCCCTAATCACCTATGGGCCCGCATGTCATACACTGCAGGTTCACTTAACACATTTTAAGCACGTTTTCCCGACAAAGATCTTCATTAAATGACTAATCATTTGCATTAACTCCCTAATGACTATCTACAGTTCCTGTCGGAAAACCGACAACGCCTTGCCTGACATCGGCCACGACCCTCGCCGGTGTTCCCGCCACTACCAAGTGTGCGATGAATGCGGTAGGTGCGCAATAGTGTTGCGACCGAGGAGCACTCACGGCGCGTCTGCCTGTCTGCGGCGGCTAGCCGACGTTGAGCAGCGGTGATCTAGACGGCAACTCGACAACAGCTTATATGAAGCTCCGCAGCGCAATCAAGCGGGTGCCGAGGTCTAAGGGACTAATAATAGGTTACCTAAGTGAAGAGGAGTGCTCGGGAAGCGTTGGAGTCAGCAGGCGCAGGACGGCGCCGGAGAAGAAGATAGCGGCGACGAGCTTAAACGACGGGAAGGCTACCAAGACAACCAGAGAAACAATGGGTGGTCAAGGGAGCTCAAGTATGGTCCAAATAAGGTACACATGCAAGGAATCGAGCCAAAGCTTACCCTACTGGAGTTGGAGAGGAATTAGGGTTCTTCGGCCGACAAAAAGGGAAACTTCAAATTACCAACATCCTGCCAGGCATTTAAGAAATCTATTGAGGGAAATGTTAGTTAGGCCCTAAGGCACAAAGTGACGTGGAAGAAATCGAGAGGAGCTCACCAGAGACTATGCTCGCACGAAGGCGGCCTCAGTGCGCGCTCTGGAGCTCACCAAGAGCTTGAAGATAAACCCAAAGCTACAAGGCAATCGAAGCACTGTGATTAGCAAAAATGGGTAAGGGAAAGAGCACGGATTCGAGGGCTACCACCCGGTCAAGGCTTACCGGAGAGGAGAACGAAGGAGAGCTCCTCTTTCCTCAGACCCGAGAGGAAAGATGGGGGAAATGAGAGTAGCCAAGGGGTATTATCCTCGAGAGAAGGTGGGAGCGGGCGCGGCGTAGAGAGGAGAACGACTCGGAGTGGCTCCCTTGGGCGGTGGACGGACAGGCTCGGCCAGCGTGGGAGAGATTGCGGCGTCGTGGCGAGGAGGCTCTGCTGCGAGCGCTCCGCCTGGGAGAAGACAGATCGGCTGTGGACCCGTTTTGTCAGCGGCTCAAGGCGGGGGAGTGAACTAGGGCGACGTGGCTCAACGCACACCCTTTGATCGGGATCTAACGGCAGAGATTCAGCGAGGGGTTTTGGGCTGCTGAAACGGTGTGCCGATCTGGACCGTTGAAGTTAGATCCAAAGGTTGCAGGTGAAGGTGCATTAAGGCAGTTGGGTCGAGCCGGGTGGCTGCGTCGGGCTCGAGCCCATTGAACAGTGTCGGTCGGATTTGAGTTAGGGTTTGACCAGAAATTTAAATTATTTTCCCCACTTTGACCAAGGTGTTAAAAATAGAAATAAATTTCCTAAAAATGTGAAATAATTCACAGAGGTTCCTGGGATAGTCTAGTGTTCATAGAAATTATAATATCACACTGTTCATGTTATACTTTGTATTTTACAAATTCAAACTTAAGCTAGGTCATATAATGGTGTTTTGAATTTTAATAGGGTTGAAACCTATCCCAAAAATTTGGGAAAAATTATATTAATTTATTATAATTACCATAGTATTTGAATAAATTATTCCCAGGAGATGTTCATAAGGTTTTGTTCTTGTTTCCTTTTTGGAGTTCCATTTACAACATATGTTTTAATCTCTTTCACAGATTTTCCTAGTGCAATATATAATGTAAATGCTAGAAGTCATGATGCATGCTAATGAGATGCATAATAATTCTCTTTATTACCTTGAGGATGTGACAAAAGCAATGGGGGAGAGTGTAACGTCCCGTTTGTCCTAGGGTTTCTGCTAGTTTTCAAAATCAAAAAGGAACCATTCGGCTTTATTGAATTGCTCAAGCTTAACTTAGAATTTTGGAAATTTAGATATTTAACTTGAATTAATCCAACTGCAATTAACCTCATCTAGTTTATCTTGAGTGTTGGTGTTCACTGGCTTTTCCTTCTTAGACCTCCCTTGTGCTTGGACCACCCTTTAGCCCAAGATCTCCTCTTAACCTCTCTGGATTTTTCCCTTGGTGTCCTTTGTTTGGACTATTCTTTAACCCAGACCTCCACCCTGTAGGTTCAGACCTCTCTTGACTTCTCCTTGGACCTCCTCTTGTGCCTTCTGTTTGGACTTCTTCTAAGTCCAGACCTCCCTTTGTTTGAATCTGAGGGTCCAGACCTCCCTTGTGGTTCAGACCTCTCTCCCAGTTCAGACCATCCCTTTGGTTTGATTTTCTCTTGGGTCACGACCACCGCGAGGCGTTCTAGCTCGGGTTTGTGTTTCAAACATCCTTGAATTCTGAAATCCTAATTCGGGATGGATTTTCCCCTTCCGGATCTCTCTTTCTATCGATTGACCTTCTTTTCTTCTGTGTTCATTTGGACCTCCCTGTGTTCATTTGGGCCTCCCCGTGTTCGTCAGAACCTCCCCTTGTTAGATCTTGACTGTTAGGACCTCCCCTTGAATGATCTTGGCTGTCCATATCTCCCCTCGATTGGACCTCCTCGCCTTTGTGGTCTTTTTGCAAAGACCACCTCTTTTGGTCTTTTTGCAAAGACCACCTCCCCATGGTCTTTTTGCGAAGACAACCCTTCTGATCTTCTGCAAAGACTACCCCTTGGGCTGTGACCTCCCTCTGAGGCCGCGACTTCCTCCTTTGTCGTTTTGCCGCAACCTCCTCCCTGTGGTCTTTTTGCAAAGACCACCTTAGCGGTTGAGACCACCCTTGTTGGTCACGACCTCCCCTTTGGTCGCGACCGCCCCTTTGACTGATCTGTTTACTTGAGTTTGACCAGCCCCACTTGTCAATCTTGCTTACTTTCTCAATTCTTTCGCCACAAAAATCTTAGCGCAGTAAAATGCCCACTGTGTCACATTAAATGCGGTCACTTATGTGGTCACTTGTGTGGCATCTTATTCTTCCTCCTTGTCCCCTTCCTTCCCAGCACATCATGTTCTATTGTCCTTCACCAGTTCGGTCGTGACACTTGCCCTGACTCCTACCTACCTTTGACCCATATGTCTCCGAGCCTCTTTGTGGCTCTCTCTCTCTCTCTTTCTCTTTCTCTTTCTCTCTCTCTTTCATCTTCGGCTATAAAAATAGCCTAAGTGAGCCTTCTCTCATTATTCCTAGCATCTTTGCCTAGTTTTCTCCATGCCTGAAGCTTCGCCAAGGAGCCCTTTGAAGTGGTGCCGTCGCCTCCTCGTCGTCAAGGGTCCCTCGGAGCCTCTGCGACGACCTCCCCATCACCGCCAGCTAGTTGCCGTCCAGCCACTGGATCAGCTCCTTCATCTTGGCTTGTCCTCGAGCTAGTTCTCAGCCTTGGTGAGTTTCTTGGTGCTTTTCTTTTCTTTCCTTGTTCTTACGATCACCTTGTGTGATCGTATCCTCCCTACGACTACACTACGTGGTCGTGTTTCTTTTGCGACCATGTGGGATAGTTGTGCCCTCCTCAGGACCTCCTCCCCTGGATCTTCTTAGTACCTCTTTTGGCAAAGACCACCTCTTGGTCTTTGCTGGTCTTTTTGCAAAGACCACCTCTTGGTCTTTGCTGGTCTTTTTGCAAAGGCCACCCTTGTGGTCTTCTTGCAAAGACCACCCTCTCGGCCATGACCTCCGATCCCTGTCATGACCACCTCTAAGTCTTTGTTGACTTTTTTTTTGTAAAGACCACCTCCTCTTGCTTGGAACCTCTGTTCGTTGGGATCTCCTGTTTTCTGGTTTTTGGTTGGATTTGTTTAAGTTCTTTTAAGTTTTTTTTAAAGTTCTTTTGCCTAGACTTGTTTTGCTTATTTGGTTCTTTGCGAACGTGTAGATCTTGATTTCATGGAGGAGTACTCGGACCCAACAGCCACTGCCAAAGCCTCGCTACTCTTCAACGAAGGCAAGTCGCAGACCTTTGATCATGTTGAACCTAGCATTTCAAAAGTATATTGTTTTACCTTATCATGCATGGCTATTTGTATAAAAATGGTTTGGGCAGTAGCTAAACTCCTACTCGAAAATATGTCTCCTTGAAGGATTGAACTCGACATGTTGACATGTTCCCCTTGGACACCTTGGAATGGGTAATCTTAGTTAGTCTTATTTAGGTATTGCCAACATGGGAGCGTATTTATGCTTAGTCCTGCTTTAGATGAGTTGGTCTCGAGAACCATAAATCAATGTTAATAAACTTGACTAATTGAACTATGAAACAGTGGTTGGTGCCACTATTGAGCAGCTGAGGTGCTGATGCCGCAGCTGTATTGATCGTGGTGTGATGCCGCTCTTGTCAAAATTTGTTGTGCCAAGACCAGGGTGGTCTTTTGGCCGGGTAAAACCCAAAATGTTTTTCACTTGGGCAAGTGATCGTGCAGTAAAGGGGGTGCTATACGCACATTGGAATGAGGTTGTCTCGCCTGGGTGGTCTAAGGACTTAACTTTATGTTTCATTGCTCCGGGTCAACCGTGCAACCACAAGACCATTTTATGGGGGTGGTCTGGGCTAAATAATTAGCAATTGTTTGGTCTGGTTCTGTTGTGGTGGAAGTGTGTGCTGATTCACACTTGGCGCAAGAGGGGGCACGAATCGTGGGGTTGCGTTACCAACTAAAGAGAAACCTTAGCGGCGTAACCAAGCGGATCGAGCTTTGTAAAGGCCTTGTCACGCTCTCTAGACTGCTCACCTTTGGAAGTGAGCAAGGGTTTTCCGGAAACCCGACCTGCTAGAGAGGTCGTGAATTGTGGGTAAAGTTGTACACCTCTGCAGAGTGTAAAATCTATTCGAATAGCCAAGTCCTTGGTCATGGACAATGCCTGGAACAATTGCATGAAGGGTAGCTTTCTCAAAAAGTGATCTTGTGAGCCTTAGAGTGGTCCAGGATGCTCCAGGGTGGGTGCTCTAGGGTGGTCTTGGAGCTCTAGGGTGGTCTTGGGCTCTGGAGTGGGTGCTCCAGAGTGGTCGTGGAGTGGTCCTGGCCGTGGGTGCGACCAGACCTCCCACGAGTGGTTTTGGAAGTGAGTTGGTGCTCACGACCTCCTTTGAAAACAATGTATCTATGTATTATGTTTTTAACTTGAGCTTTTTAATCTACTTATGCTATTTACTGTTAAATCTTACTTTCTGCAAACTGACCTTACAGCTCTCCTTGGCCAAGTCATTGCATGAATATTATGTGCATAATTGTTCCCTGCGATTTGCTGAGTACATTCAAACGTACTCATGGCTTTAAGCCCTCTGTTTGAGCAGTGGCAAAAGAAGATCAAGGGTGCTCAAACCTCTTCGAGGAGGAGTTCTTTGATGATCCAGCCGTCTAGGAACGTCCTCCACTCGACAGCCTGTGGGCTTGCCGGATGGCCCTGCGCGCGTTTTGTGTTCCGTTGGAAGTTCCGTTGTCGGTTTTTGTAAGCCCTTGGAGGCAACCTCTGTAAACAATCTTGACCATAAGGTCCTTATTTAATATAAGTTAATTTGTCTGCTTTATCTTATTTCTTGTCGTGTGGTTGTGATTACACCTGCGTTGATCTGTGCGAGCTAGCTAGTATCCTGGGATTAGCTCAGAGCACAGAGACTGGGACCTCCGGGAGGTCTTTGAGATTTCCTGGGTGGTCCTGGAGGACCTCCTCTCAGGGTATTCTTGGAGGACCTCCCAGACCTTCGGGTGGTCTTGTCGGACCTCCTGGGAGGTCCTGAGAGATCTCTCTGGGTGCATCCCGAGTGGGGCCTGATAGAGAGGAGGAAAGACATAAAGAAAGGAAGAATAACATGGGGTTCAGGGATATTTCGGCTGAGATGGATGGATGAGGAGAGAGAGAGAGAGAGAGTAGGGGCAGGTGGGAATTAAAGAGAGGGTAATTAGGGAAAGAGATTAGATTAAAAAGGAGAATAGAGAAAATGATTTAGAAATCAGGTAAAAAGAAAATTTCTAATGAGTATCATTAGTGGTATATTTAGCGGTAAACTTAAGCGCTAATAATATTAAGGGTCGAGGCCGTATAGTTGTTAGACTAAATAAGTGTGTACAAGCCGCGTACAAATAAATAGCCGCAAACTGGGAAGAAAATAAAATAAAATAAAAGAAGAATAAAAAAATTATAAAAATAAAAATAAATAGAGGGAACACATGTCTAGCATACCTGCGAATTTCGGTCAAATTGCTATAAAGACGGATTTATAAACCCCGTTCAGGTAAATAACAGTAGATGGACCGGTCTAAAATAAAAATAGAAAAAGGTGTAAAAATTAGTCTGAGACCTTTAAAATAAATTAATCACCGGAATGAACCGCTAAAATAAATAACATAGTATAATGCGTTAAAAATAATTTTACAAGGTTAGAAAATTAAATTAATCAACCCCGAGTTTAATTAAAGCTATAATTAATTGCGTACACACTTAAATAAAATTGATTAAGCATATTTGCATGAATAAAATTTAATAGACTTAGTAGCATGTGAGTGCGAGTACATTTAGTATTTTATGTTTGTGCGATTAAAAGCTAGTACCGGTAACCTCAATCTAAAGCCGGTAGACCATAGAATGACCACAGTTGCGGAGTGCTAACTTAACAGGGGATTCAAAAAATATTATTAAATTAAAATCCGCTAACGAAAAGAATCATCTGACTAAGGTACACCTAGTAGCACCCAATTGCCACTAAGTATTTACTTATTTATTTATTATTCGCACCGTTTTATAATTGCAGCAAACGGACCAACGAAGGCAGGAATAGCCGATACCGATTCCGTCAACGGCGATCTTTTCTACAATTCTGAAGGCAAGCTTATCTCTTGATCACCAACATAGTTATATTAAATGTAAACCGTACTTTGCTGTATTGTTATACATATTTGCATAAAAACTATGTCTCAAAAACCAAATCGGGTAAATGAAAGAAGAAGATGATGGAAGAAATGAGAGATGGAAAATGATAAATAATATGGCTGGTAAAGGAGGCCCGGGGCAGGAAAGAGATGAGGAAAGAGGTAGGACCCCTTTTCATATGGTTAATATATAAGGACCAACAAAACTTTCACCCAGATCAGGGGTCGTAAATTAAGTGCCAACCATTTTCTCATTTTGGTGGGCAGAAAAATGCTACCTTGTTACGTGGCTAACCTCTCCACATCAGGTAAGTAATATGTGGGAGTGAGTGGGTCTAGAGGGAGAGCCGGCCCAGCCCAAGACGCTATAGTACCGCATGGTGGAGTGTTGAGTCTGGAGGGAGAGCCGGCCCAACCAATATTACTGGAACTCGGCGGATGACTAGGTCAACACCGTGACAAGGTCAACACCGACGGAAAGTAATGGGCGGAGACTTAATCACGTAATCTGAAAAACGTTCTGTATTCTGAATTCGAACCTACATCAAAGAAAATGCAGTTGACCTGGCTCATTTAGAATTCAGAGTAGCTGTGGGTAAAGTGGTACAAGCCTGTGCAGTGCTATACAAAATTATGAATTCATGCTTGTCTCCTGGATTGGAGTCTACAGGAACAACCAGGGGTCTACCTTCTCTCCGAGTGATAAGTAGTCTTTTCAGAATTAAAAGTTGCCACTTAACGCTTTAATGAGTTGTTTATTTTAAGAAAAAGAGATGAACTAGAAAAATGTGATAACGAACAGAGATGAGTCATCTAGTGCATTTTTGCTATTAATGCTTGTTGAGTACTCTAGTACTCAATCTTGCTATTATTCTCTTTTGTTAGATCCTAGTCTGGCCGGGAACTATCCCGAGTGGGACAAAGGACATGCAGGTACCGATGAGACCGCAGGGGACGAGGGTGCTTGCTACGAGGAGCAGATCAAGGTGGACACCATATTCGGTTCATGGGATGAGTAGAAGATCGATGGAGCAAGGAAGGCAAGCGAAGGGACTTAGTCCAATTTATCAGTTGTATACTACTGCTTGTAATGCAGACCATAGCCTTGCGTGGCTAAATACTGAAATAAAGTACAGATTCTATCTTATTGTTCTGCTGCGTAGACTTTGGTAAGGCTTACTATTCGTTGAAGCGATGTCCTACCGGACAGACGAATAGTAATCTGTATGCCTAAGTGTGAGTATCCTCCAGAGTAATGACACGGGGCGCCACATGAATCATGTTGTACTATTTAGAGTGTCTTTTATTATGTCAGTTATCTTGGAGAAATCTACACATAAACATGATTGCTGGGACCTGGGAATGCCCTTTCAAGAAAGGAGGAGGAGGAATAAGAACATGATTGTTGGTAAATCATTTCTAAACCATAAGCTAATAAAGAAATCCTGAGAGGAGCATCAATTTGCATTAGCGCCAACCTAGAGAATACCTGCAGGGATGTGAGATGCCTCTGAGACAACCAAGGAGGAGAAAAGTTGGGGATGATGAGTGGTGGCTCTTGGATGGGAGAAGCAACCAAAACAAAAGAATGGTGTATGTGAGTGGGTGCGAACAGGTTGACTTGACCACTTCACCCCTGACCCCTGCAATGGAGTCATGGAGAAGCCCCTTGGAAATAATGGCACCCATACGGTGCATCATGTGACGGCTGACAATTGCACCCTTCGACCAATGAGAAATTATGCGCGTAATTAGGGACGAACTTGTCCAGTGCTGCGTAAAATCTTTCTCCGTCAGCTCTTTTTTTTTTTTGGAGGTTGGGCTCCAGGATTTGTTTCTATTGACAGGATACTCTATGATATGCAGGATTTTAATTATCACTAGAAACCCACGCGCGCCTTGGCACGTGGAGTTGAACACGTGCCACTGTAATCAGGACAAAGAAAAGGCCACAGATAGAATCCATGGAGATTTAGTTGATAGCTGTAAGTATGGAAGCAACAATTTGACGACAAAAATTGTTGTACCTATCATAGAGTATCCTGTCATAGAATACAAAATCACTGCATAAGGTAGTGAGCACTAATTAAATCATTGATCGATCAAGAAGTTCTGTACACAAAAAAAAACAGTTATAATGAAACCAATTTGCAAAACATTATCATAAAAATGGCAAGAGATTCTTTCTTACCTGTAAGCTTCTTGTCCACAAAGAAAACAACCAAATTCACAATATACCTGCATAGGGAATATACATTAATAAGAAGAAGTAGAAGTATGGCAGACACAACAACGGCAGTGAAATATTTACCCACCATGCTCCATGCAACAACAACATCAACACTATAATGCTTCTGAGAAGCTATTATAAGAAGACTCTGAACAACAGCTATGCACCATGCAAGCATCTTAATAAACCCTACATGAATTTTTAAAAAACATATAATTAGGCATCTTATGAGTGTAGTATTTCACAGATGGGATGAAGTTAAGACAAGAATGCAACAACAATAATAATATGTCAAAACCTCACCTTGTACTTTCATACTTATGATATGTTATGACAAAGACGAGTATGAAAATCATGTGGGATGAAAATATCAAGTCACAACATCCATAAATTACTCCTCTTGGGATTGCGGTCAAGTAATACAACATACTTAAGCTATTTGTACATAAAAATGAATAGCAGTTCAAATTCATGAGTTAAAGAATGTAGAAGTGGCCTCTTACAATTAATAAGAAGCACCCCTGCAACAGTTTGAGGCAGTGGTAGCCTAGCAAGAGATGAGCCCTGTATTGGATAATGAATGTGTTCTTAAAAATATCATTATGAATAGAAGTTACAGCCCTAACAAGCCACCTTGCCTCACGACAATGATAGTTAGGTTAGGTCCTGGAAGTTGTGTGGAATAGAATGTGACTATCCGTAAGAATTAAGAAGCCTGAAGAAACACAAAACATAAAAATATGCTATTCCCAATAAGTTGTACAGCACAAATGAAAGATATCAGCATATTACGTACAACAAAATTAAGAAAAATTGGAAATTGAGACACTAACACATAGGCACCCTACGCCAAATAAGAACAGTGTAGAAGCGCTTGGTTTGAAGGATGAAAGGATGAAATGTGCACAGCAAGGTAAATAGCTTGCGGTTACAATGACCAAAGCTAAACTTATATGTAGGAGCATCATCCAGTTCAGGAAAAGAACTACAAGGAAGCCCCTTGCTTGGCAAACAGACGTTAGTGAATTGGTCAGAATGGGGAGAAATCCCAACGCATGTACTTTGCATAGGAAACATGGCATTTGTATGCGGTTATTTAGATATCACAGGCCATGAAACAAAGTGAAATTTCATCTTTATATAAACAACCCGATTTCAAATTGTGTCATCATCAGGTTTCCAAGCATATGCAAATGGAATTGCAAAGAAAATAAATCGAATGGTGATTAGAAAGAAAAGAATAAATCAAATGGAATACTAATACAAAACACACTTCTTAATAGCAAGTGGCAGCAAACTATTTAGACACTACTATTAAACTGTACATTGTTACTCACACATGATTTTTGTTCATTTACCCATGTATC